>JAENHJ010000170.1:972500-2172500 GCA_025330945.1 Mucuna pruriens | reverse complement strand
AGGGACCTGTTTAATAGCATCGAGGAGTGGAATATTGATTTCCACCTTACGGAACATCTTCAACAATTCTTCATCCGACTCTGGCTTCCTTGCCGTAGTGGTCCGAGATGGAAATGGCAATGGGACAGTTGTCTCTGGCCGAGACTGTAAGTCGGCATTTGACTCAGAGTCGGCTTCTTTCGATCTCGGCGACTGCTCCAATGTAGGTTGAGGTAGTTCTTTTCCACTTCGAAGAGTGACTACACTGGTGTTACCTCTCGGATTTGGAATGGTTTGAGAGGGAAGGTTGCTGGATCCTGCCGACTGTAATTGGCTTACAGTGTTGGCTAGCTGTCCAATCTGCGTTTTGAGGTCCTGGATGGTGGCAGTCATGTTCTGCTGGAACTGTAAATTGCTGGAGCTCACAGATTGTTGGAACTCCAGGTTGTTGGTTGCAAGCTGCTTCATCAGGTCTTCCAGAGATGGAGAGTTGCCTGGAGTAGGCATTCTCTCCTGTTGTTGTTGCTGCTGGAAAGGTGGTACTTGGTATTGCGGAGTCGGCTGTTGATAACCTGCTTGCCCCTGATAGGTGTTTGGCGTGAATCCGAATTGTTGGGTTGCATATGGTCCTTGATTCGGTCCTGGCCGAAATGGCTGTCTTCCCTGTTGCTGGTTATCAAATGGCCGATTCTGATACGGCTGCTTCCCGTACTGAAATCCACCTATGGCTCCAACATTTTCTGGCTGGTCCGACTCGGTTTCTTGGAGAGTGGGGCACATATCAGTGGGTTGCTCCATGGAAGTACATATGCCACATACTTTTGCTGTCATGGCTGGTTGGTATTGCCCAACAGCAAGCTGTCTCACCAATGATGTTAACTCTGTCAGCTGATTCTCCAACCTCTGATTGGAAGCTGCACCGATTTCACTCACCATCTGTGGTTGATTTGGCCCTCTGATCCCAAACTGCTGTGTATTGCTTGCCATATTGGAAATCAGATGCCGTGCTGCTGCTGGTGTTTTGTCCATCAGAGCTCTGCCACTGGCTGCGTCTATCATACTTCTGTCCATCAGCGATAACCATTCATAAAAATACTGGATCAGCAACTGTTCGCTGATCTGATGATGTGGACAGGTGGCACAGAGTTTGTTGAACCTCTCCCAGTACTCGTGCAGTGTTTCTCCTGTATGCTGCCTTATCCCACATATTTCCTTTCTAATGGACGCAGTGCGGGATGCCGGAAAGAACTTCTCCAGGAAGGTGCGCTTCATGTCTCCCCAGGTATTGAAAAGTACTGGCTGAAGATACAGCAATCCTTTCGCTGCTCCATCCAGGGAGAATGGAAATGCCTTCATTTTGATGTAGTCTTCCGATATCCCTTGCGGCCTCATTGTAGAACAGACCACATGGAATTCTTTTAAATGCTTGTGGGGGTCTTCTCCTGCAAGACCATGAAACTTAGGCAACAGGTGTATAAGACCAGATTTTAACTCATATGTTTGAGCTGGCTCCAGCTGTGGGTATTGGATGCACCAAGGTTGATACACCACGTCTGGAGTGGCTAATTCCTTCAGCGTCCTATCGTTATTCTCCATTCGTCCTGATTCTGCAAAGACGTTAGAACTAAAAACAAAATTGTTAGTGTAAAACTGGTTAGAGTCAGCTACAGGATCTATATTGATACTAGTATTTACTGCAGCGTTCCTAATTTTGCGTAATCTACGTAAAGTTAATTCTATTTCTGGGTCAAAAACATACAATGGGTCAGTACTACTCCTAGTCATGCATTGTACATATTATGCAGAAAAATCAGAATTAGAAATAGTATTTGAAATAGTAAATGCAGAATTGGAAACTACAACTATCAGTTAACTAACCAATGGAACTACAGAATGGCATACGGAAAGAATACAATTAAACTAGCACGAATGCAAAACAAAAAAACTAGCTGAATGCAAGAATGCAATGTAGAAAGAGGGATGCAGTAGTGAATACAAAACAGAATGTCAATTCTACGTAGCAATTTTTGACGGTGAATTCACGCAGAGAAACAAACAATAGTCAACATGCTTTTTATTTAGGATCCATAGACAGACATAGACAAGTTCAAAAGACTCAAGACTGACTTGACAGATACACTTTACAGACTCAGAATTCGACCTCACTTAACTTGGCACACAAAGACACAAGAGAACTATAGTATAGCTAACCCTAGGTCATTCTTCTCAAGGACACAGTGTGTTCAGTTGTGAATTGGTGTAAAGTGAAGTGGAGTAGGATCTGAGATGTAAAGTACTGACTCGTCACGGCAATGGCCGAGTTGCTCTCAACAGAGACTGAACCAAGTTGATCTCAACAAAGACGATCCGGCTTGGTCTTGGTTAAGTGCAGACAGACGCTACAGAGGCGGACTATCTCTATCTCAGACTTAAAAGCAGTAAACAGGGGGGTTGGAGTGCAAGTACATCAGAAAGTAAACTAAGACTGTGAATGCAGTAAACATATACTACTGTCACTAATTATCTATTATTATTATTATTTAACTGTGTTCATGTTCAGTTCCATTAGTTCAAGTCCAGTCTAGGTTCCACACTCCAGTTCTCAGTCCATGTTAGCCTTTGGTAGTCTTATGACAATCGCCAAACATTCGTCCATTGCCATACCGAGGAATTACGCAATCGCTACCTCATCAGTTGGCAGGGATTAAGTGCAGAGCTGATTTTAGGTTCTCGATTAACTATCGTTAACTGATTACCTACTGAATTAGTTAAACCAGTTCCAATCGGCTTAGCTTAACATTGTTCATATTCAAATGCAATCGCGATTCAACATGAATTAAAGAGGAGGAAAGAGAAAGGAAATATGAAATGCAGAATGAAATCGATTAACAGAAACAGAATACAAATACAGTGGTTCTGACTTCAGGTGAATCCATCTTCCACGACGATCGCCATGGTTGATGGTGGTTGTTCACCTCCGTTAGCCTGAGCGCTGAGGATCAGCTCAACCAGAGTGCGTCAGTAGTCTGATCGGTCCCCTCTAGAAGACTTCGGCTTCCCAGTCTCAGATCTGCACTTTCTCAATCGAGAGAAACGCCAATGCAGCACCGTGCACCACCAGGAATGGAGAGATGAGGGCGAGGAGATGGAGTAAATGAGGTATATCAAGAGTGAATTTAAAGACAGAACGTGTAAAAAGTGCACAGCTCTTCCTATATATACACGAGCTGTGATATGCTAATCCTAACGAATCCTAACAGAATTACATTGTGAAAGATCCTATTCTACCCCTATGCAGATCTTCTAACGTGACATGGCAGATTTCCTAGGAGTGACATGGCATTTGAGCTGACGCTGAGATGGCCTCCGAGCTGGATAGCTGATGTGGTCAATACAATTGGGCCTCTCTACTGGGCTGCTGGGCTGCAAGGCATGGGTGGCCGAGACGACTCTGGTCCTGCCGAGATGGAGTCGGACTGACCAGGATGACTTTATCTCGGCTGAGACTCCTTTTGTTGACCTTGGTCAACTCGGCTTGACCTGCAGAAGAGGGAGTGACACTTTTATTAGCTAAGAAGTCTGATTTAACATAGATTTGTATTTTCTTTGTATTCAAACCCATAGAATGAATCTTAGCTAACAATCCATTCTTGAGCACAGAATAGTCTTGCAAACCTCCTTCTTAGGTGTTTTAAAAGATGTATAAATTGTGACTCATCATGCAACAGCAAGAAAAAACTGTCCCATTGTCATTTCCAACTTAGATTATCTCAACAAGGAAACCAGAGTCTGACAAAGAACTGCTGAAGATGTTTCGCAAGGTGGAAATCGACATTCCACTCTTGACGCCATCAAGCAGATTCCTAAGTATGCAAAATTCCGTAAGTAATTGTGTGTGCATATGGGAAAAAGATGAAGGGGAGTGTAGAAGTTGGAGGCATAATGTTGGCGTTAACCAAGAATGAAGAAATCATTTCAAGAGCACAAGCACTGCTGAAGAAATGCTGAGATCTCAGAATCTTTTCAGTCCCATGCACCATTGGCAAATGTACCTTTTCTAATGCCATGTTGGACCTAGGAGCTTCAATCAATGTCATGCCAACATCAATCTACAAAGCCTTGAATTTTGGTGACCTGGAACCTACAGGGATGACAATACGGCTAGCAAGCAGAAGTGTTGTTCAACCCTTAGGCATCCTAGAAGATGTTCTTGTCCAAGTGAACGAACTAATTTTCCCAATTGATTTCTACATGCTGGATATGGAGGACAAAACATCTGGACAGGGATCAACCTTGATTCTAGGGAGACCATTCCTGATGATAGCCAAAACAAAGATTAATGTGCATGTCGGGACTCTCTCAATGGAGTTTGGTGACACCTTGGTGCAATTTAATATTTTTGAAGCCATGAAACACCCACTAAAAGACCATTCCCTCTTTGCCATTGATCTGATTGATGAACAAGTTGAGGAATACATCCAACTAGACAGCCACAGTGAAGATATTAACAATTTTGTTGAGAGAACTCACTCAATTGGTTGCCTAGGGTCCATCTCAAAAGAAGAGGCCGACTATGCTGAATCAAGGGAATTACATAATCTTTCCAACTCCATGGAGAATAATAATGACATTGACAACTTGAATTTTGAAGCGAAATTGCTCGAAGTATTGGACCAAGTTGCAAGCATGAGAACTCAAAGTACTCTATTGAATCAGAAGTTCAAGTTGCTGAAACCAAGAAGTTATTATCAGCATAACTGCCAACCACATTCACGACCGAATATGAATTGGCCAAAGGAAGCTGAGACTGAGAAAGGATCGAAGTCATCTCTCAGCCAAAAAGACAACAGCCAAGGCCGACCAGCATGTACAAACGCATGTCGAGACTATCCTGGCCAAGGAAGACCAGAAGCAAGCAAGAGTCGTATTCATTTCAGACATCAAAGTTCCATCTGAATCCGACTTCAAAGCTAAAAAAAGAGCCGAGTCCAACTCCAGTCCGACAAGAACTAACTCGATAAAAAGGATCGGCCACAATAGTCGAAGGTCGAGATCAAGTCGGCACACCTAGTGCCGAGCTCAACTCAAGTTAGCCAACCGGATCCAAAAACATCTCACGACAATTCTTCATCACCTCCACCACCGATGGAATTAAAGCCATTACCAAAACACTTAAAATATGCCTATTTGGATACTAAACAACAACTTCCAGTTATCATTGGTAACAATGTCCACTAGGAGCAAGAGGATAAACTATTGCAAGTTCTAAAGCATCATAGGAAGGCAATTGGGTGGAAGCTATCTGACCTTCTAGGAATAAACCCCTCCATCTACATGCATAGAATTTTAATGGAGGAGGAGGCCAAGCCCATAAGGCAATAATAAAGAAGAATGAATCTGACCATCCTAGATGTGGTCAAGAAGGAGGTGACAAAACTGCTTGCAACAGGGATCATATACCCCATCTTAGATAGTCAATGGGTGAGCCTAGTGCAAGTAGTACCCAAAAAGTCTAGGATGACCGTCATGAAGAACCAGCACTATGAGTTGGTACCTATGCAGATTTAGAACAGTTGACGAGTCTGCATAGACTACAAAAGATTAAATAAAGCAACTCGCAAGGATCACTTTCCTTTGTCTTTCATAGATCAAGTCGTGGAAAAATTATCATGAAAGTCCCATTACTATTTTCTGGATGGATTCTCCGGTTACATGCAAATCCATATAGCACCTAGAGGCGGACACTATGGATCAACTCAGACTGCTAGGAAAGTGCTTGATTGCGGCCTTTATTGGCCCACTATTTTCAGAGACGTGTATCAGTTCGTATCCACTTGCTTGGAATGGCAATTACCAGAAGGCATGAAATGCCCCAGCAGCCCATCCTATTATGTGAAGTTTTTTATGTGTAGGGTATTGACTTCATGGGGCCATTCCCAATCTCTAATGGTTATTCTTACATTTTGCAGGCCGTAAATTACGTGTCAAGATGGGTAGAGGCCATAGCCACCAAGACCAATGATGCCAAGATAGAAGTGAATTTTCAGAAATCCAATATCTTTTGTTGGTTTGGTGTGCCTAAAGCGCTCATAAGTGACCAAGGTAGTCACTTCTACAACAGAGCCATGTCCTCCTTACTCCACAAGTATGGGGTAATTCATAGAATTGTCACTACTTATCACCCTCAGATCAAGGCCAAGCTGAGGTGTTTGATAGGGAAATCAAGAAAACATTGCAAAAGTTGACTAATCCCAACAGGAAGGACTAGAGCCGACTCCTAGAGGACACTCTTTGGGCACATGGAACTACATATCGAACTCCATTGGGGATGTCTCCCTACCGAATTGCCTTTGGTAAAGCCTGTCATCTTCCTGTGGAAATAGTACACAGAGCTTACTGGGCAGTCAAACAATGCTATCTGGATTATGACCAAGTAGGGAAGCAAAGACAATTCCAGTTGCAAGAACTAGACGAGTTACGCTTGGAAGCCTATGAGAACTCTCGAATCTATAAGCAGAAAGTCAAAAAATTCCATGATCAACAGATCTTGAGGAAAGAGTTCCGAGTCGGCCAGAAAATACTACTGTTTGATGAGTCACAAACTATACACCTATCTTGGACCTAAGAAGGATCATTGCGAGCATATTTTGCACTTTAGGAATGGATTTAGCTGGGATCCATATTAGGAACTTGATAATAGAGAAAATGCAAAAACTGTGCTAAGGTTTTAGCTGATTTTCCCTTGCGTGTAGGTCCAGCCATCTCAGGCCCAACACAGAAGGACCTAGGCCGATTCCATCTTGGCCAAGCCAAGCTACACAACCAAATGACCCAATCTCCAACAGCCCAATGAGGAGTGGCCCAATTGTGTCTTCCACATCAGACATCAAACAAAGAGGCCTGATGAGTCATAAAATACACATCTTAAGTGGACCTAAGAAGAGTGCCATTAAGCAACTCATGAACTTAAAAGATGATTGTTAGCTAAGATCCAGATTAAGGGCCTAGAGATAGAGAAAAGCACAATCTGTGTTAATTCAAGGCATTAAGCTAACTATTCCTTCATTGCAGGTCCAGCCAAGCTCACAGCCTGCCACTAGAAGCCCAGGCCGAGAGCCTCTCAACCAGGCCGAGAGCCTCTCAACCAGGCCGAGACTCGGACCATGTAAGCCAATAGCACAATCAGGAGTTAGGTCAAGGTGGCGCTCCACGTCAGCGATATAGAGCCACCTCGGAGTAGCTTGCAACGCAAGTTACAACAAGGGTAGAATAGGGATTTCACTTGTAATTCTATTAGGTTAGCATAGCTTCTCGTATAAATAAGTGAAACTCTGAACGATTAAGGGTCTTTTGGCATTCATATTTTCTCGCTTCTATTATCTTCATTTTTTCTCATTCTTCATCTCCTACGCTCAAGGTGGTGCACGGTGCTGTTAATGGCATTTCTCTCGATCGAGGAAGTGCAGGCTAGGAATTGAGAAGCCGAAGGTTACCAGAGGAGACCGATTGGAGCACCAACGCACTCTAGTGGACCTAATCCTCGGCGTCCTATCTAGCAAGGGTGGATCATCGCCATCGGCCATGGCGATTGCCATGGAAGATGGAATCACCAAATCCATGCCCTGTGTTTGTATTTCATTTTCAATAATATAAGTGTTTTCTGAATTTTGAGACCAAGACGGATTGTCTCTACCGATATCAACTCGGCTTAGTCTATGCCGAGAGCGACTCGGCCGATGCCGAGGTGAGTCAGTACTTTACACTTAGATTTTTCCCCCTTCTATTACACATTGAAACACATCACGAACGCACTGTGTCCTTGAGAAGAATAACCTAGGGTTGACTATACTATAGTTAGCTTTAGTTATTTGATAAGCGCGTAAAACGACTAAAAACTAGCAATCATCAAATTGGTGTCGTTGCTGGGGAGACAAGTTCCTTTGTGTTTTCGTGTGCCAAGAAAACCGGGATGAATTCGAGTCTGTAGAGTTTTGTCTAGAGCCTGTTGCGTTTGTATCTGTTCAATAAATCTCTACGTGAATTCACTATTAAAACAAAAACATATATACATATAGATATATTAGAAACATTTAACTTTGCATTACATATTAACTACATTCATTTCCTTACCTATTCTGTTTTTAGTAGAATTAACTATTGCTTTAATTACTTTAATTTTGCATGATGCATGACTAGGAGTAACATTGACCCATTGTATACTTTTGATCCAGAGATAGAGCTAACCTTGCGTAGATTACGAAAAATTAGAAGTACCACAGTAAATATTAGTAGTAGTGTAAATTCTATTAATAACTCTGACCAATCTTATACTGACAATTTTGTTGCTAATACTAACATTTTTTTAGAGCCAGGGCAGATGGAGAACCACGACAGGACGTTGAAAGAGCTAGTCACTGTCGATGTGGTGTACCAACCATGGTGTATCCAATATCCACAACTGGAGCCGGCTTAGACTTATGAGTTGAAGTCTGGTTTGATACATTTGTTGCCCAAATTTCACGATCTTGCAAGAGAAGACCCCCACAAGCATCTCAAGGAATTCCACGTGGTTTGTTCCACGATGAGGTCGCAGGGAATCCCAGAAGACTACATCAAGATGAAGGTGTTCACATTCTCCTTGGATGGAGCCGCAAAGGACTAGCTATATCTGCAACCAGCATTCTTCAACACCTGGGGCGATATGAAACGGACCTTCCTAGAAAAAATTTTCCCAGCTTCTAGGACTGCGACCATCGGGAAGGAAATTTGTGGGATAAGGCAGCACACCAGAGAAACTCTGCATGAGTATTGAGAGCATTTCAACAAACTCTGTGCCACCTATCCCCACCATCAAATCAGCGAGCAACTACTGATCTAGTACTTTTACAAAGGACTGTCAATGATGGACAAAAGTATGTTCAATGCAGCTAGTGGAGGAGTGATGAGTCACAAACTATACACCTCTTAGACACCCAAGAAGGGTGTTGGCAAGACTATTTTGTGCTTAAGAATGGATTGTTAGCTAAGATTCATTTTATGGACTTGAGTATAGAGGAAATACAAATCTGTGTTAATTCAGAAGTCTTAGCTAATAAAAAGTATCACTTCTTCTTCTACAGGTCACAACCGAGTTGACTAGGGTCAACAGAAGAGTCTCAGCTAAGATGAAGTCGTCCCAGCCAGACCGACTCCAACTCGGCCAAGTCAGATTCGTCTCGACAGTCCATGCCTTGCAGCCCAGCAGCCTAATAAAGAGCAGCCCAATTGTGTTGTCCACGTCAGATATCCAGCTCAGAGGCCACCTCAGCACCAGCTCAGCTGCCATGTCACTGTTGGAGAATCTACCACGTCACTTTGGAAGATCTTCGCAAGGGTAGAGTAGGCAATTCATGATGTAATTCTATTAGGATTCGTTAGGAGTAGCAGGTTACAGCTCGTGTATATATAGGAGGAGCTGTGCATTTTTTAGGGGTCTTTGAATTCACTCTGATTACACTCTCACTATATCCATTTTATTGCTCTCATTCTCTCCATTTCACGGTGGTGCATGGTGCTGCTTTGGCATTTCTCTCGATCGAGGAAGTGCAAGTTTGAGACTGGGAAGCCGAAGTCTGTTAGAGGGGACCGATCAGATTACTGACGCACTCTGGTGGAGCTTATCCTCAACGCTCAAGCTAACGGAGGTGAACCACCACCATCAACCATGGCGATCGTCGTGGAAGATGGATCCACCTGAATTCAGAACCACTCTATTTGTACTCTGCTTCTGTTAAATCAATTTCATTCTGTATCTCTTATCTTTGTTCTCTTCTTCTACTTTAATTCATGATTTAATCCGCGATTGCAGTTGAATTGTGAACAATGTTAAGCTAAGCCGATTGGAACTGGTTTAACTAGTCTAGTAGGTAATCATTTAGCAATTGTTAACTGAGAACCTAAAACAAGCTCTAAACTTAATCCCTACCAACTAATGAGGTAGCGATTGCATAAATCCTCAGTATGGCAATGGACGAACCTTTGGCGATTGCCATAAGACTTCCCAAGGCTGATATGGATTGAGAACTAGAGTGTGGAAATTAGACTGGACTTGGACCGACAGAACTGAATATGAATACATTTATATCATAATAATAATAATAGGAAATCAGGAACAGTAGTATACGTTAACAGTAGTATACGTTTACTGCATTCATAACCTTAGCTTACTTTCTGCTTTGCTTACGTTCAAAACCCCTTGTTTACTGCTTTTGAGTTTGAGATAGAGTTAGTCCATCTCTATAGCGTTTGTCCGCACTCAGTCGAGACCAAGCCAGATTATCTCTACCGAGATCATCTTGGCTCAGTCTCTACCGAGAGCGACTCAGCCAGTGTCGAAGAGAGTCAAAACTTTACATCTTAGATTCGATAACATTTTACTTCACACTAAATCACAATTGAGCACACTATGTCCTTGAGAAGAATGACCTAGGGTTGGCTATGCTATAGTTAACTTTAGTTATTTGATAAGAGTTCCAATGACTGAAAAAGAGTACACTATCAAGGAGCTTTAATGGACAAAACACTAGCAACAGCAAGGCACCTGATCTCGAACATAGCGAGCAACACTTAGCAATTTGGGATCAGAGGGCCGAACCCGTCTCAATCAGTAAATGAAATCGATGCAGCCTCCAACCAAAGGCTGGAGAACCAGCTAACCGAGTTGACGTCCCTGGTGAGACAGCTAGCTGTTAGTCAATATTATCCAGCCACGGCAGCTAAGGTCTGTGGCATATATACTTCAACGGAGCATCCAACCGATTTATGCCCTACATTACAAGAAACATAGTCGGTGCAAACAGAAAGTGTTAGAGCCGTAGGAGGATTCCAATACGGGAAGCAGCCATATCAACCTCGGCAGTTCGATAACCAACCATATGGGAAACAGCCACTCTAGCTAGGCCCATAACAAGGACCATATGTAGCTCAGAGAGCCGGATCCATGCCAAATGCACCCTATGGAGTAGCTGGTTACCAACTGCCGACTTCGGAATATCAAGCACCATCCTTCCCGCCACAGCAATAGAGAACTCCTACTCAAGGCAACTCATCATCACTAGAAGACTTGATGAAGCAGCTGGCAATAAGCAATCCACAATTTCAACAATCAGTAAGTTCCAACAACATGCAATTTCAGCAAAACATGATCGCCACCATCCAGGATCTGAAGATGCAAATAGGACAGCTAGCAAATACTATGAGTGAAATACAGTTAGCCGGTTCGAACAGCCTTCCCTCTCAATCCATTCTGAATCCGAAAGGGAATGCTAATGCGGTAACACTCAGAAGCGGCAAGGAATTACCTCAGCCTGCACAGCATCAGGTGCCGCAGCCAGCCGAAGCCGACTCTGAAGCAATAGCCGACTCACAGTCGCATCCACAACAATTGTCCCATTGTCGTTCCCATCCTGGAGCATCTCGGCAAGGAAACCAGATCTAATGACGAGCTGCTAAAGATGTTCCGGAAGGTGGAAATCAACATTCCACTTCTCGACGCGATCAAGCAAATTCCGAAGTACGCAAAATTCCTCAAAGAATTATGCGTACACAAAAGAAGAAAGATGAAGGGGAGTCGAGAACTTGGAGGCGTGGTGTCAACCTTAACAAGGAATAACCCCACTACAGGAATTTCACAGATCTTGCCGAAGAAATGCCGAGATCCCGGAATCTTCTTGATTGTACATTTGCTGACACTATGCTAGACCCAGGAGCATCAATTAACGTCATGCCAGCATCAACCTACAGGTCCCTCAAATTCGGAGATCTGGAACCTACAGGGATGATCATTCAGCTTGCTAACAGAAGCATCGTGCAGCCCCTAGGAGTTCTCGAAGATGTCCTCGTCCAAGTGAACAAACTAATATTTCTAGCTGACTTCTATGTGCTCGACATGGAGGACGAGACATCGGGAAAGGGATCAACCTTGATACTGGGGAGACAATTTCTAATGATAGCAAGGACGAAGATTGACGTACATGCCGGAACACTCTCGATGGAATTCGGTGACACGTTGGTGCAGTTCAACATCTTTGAAGCCATGAAGCACCCCACCGAAGACCATTCTCTCTTTGGCATAGACATAATGGAAGAATTAGTCGAGGAGTACTTCCAACTAGACAGCTACAATGAAAAAGTGGAAGATTGTGCCGAACTCACTAAATCGATCAATTGTTTAAAGACCGACTATGATGAAGTATAAGAGTTCCCAAACTCTAAGGGTGACCATAGCGACGTCATTGACTTGGCATTTAAACAAGAATTAACAGAGTTAATAAAACAAGTCTGCTACCCTAAGACCTTAGAGAGCACGAACAATGCAGAGGTAAAAGTTGCCGAGACTAAAAAGCCTCTACCTGCATAGCTGGCAACCATATTCACGGCCGAAATGAAGTCGGCCAAAGAAGGCCAAGTCAACGCAAGGATGAAAGTCAACACGGCCGAAGAGTCAAACACAGAACCCGACAAGCTTACCGAAAACATCTCGGCCAGTAAAGATCAGACTCAAGCCGAAAAGCTCATTGTTCCACCCGGATCCGTGTCCGAAGCTACACACAAAGTCAAGGCCGACCTCAATACGATGAGAACCGAAACCACCATGCTGAGTCAACCGAGGCAGCATTGTGCCGAGATCATGTCGGCAATCATGATGCCGATTCTAGAACAAGCCGGACAGACGGATTCAAGACCTACAACTGAGGAATCTCCATCTCTACCACCCATGGAGCTGAAACCGTTACCAAATCACCTGAAATACGCCTACTTAGACAGTGAACAGCAGCTCCTAGTCATTATCGCCAACAACCTCCTCCGGGAGCAAGAAGAGAAGCTGTTGAAAGTCCTAAGGCAGCACAAAAAAGCAATTGGGTGGAAACTCTCTGACCTTCCAGGCATAAATCCCTCCATTTGCATGCATAGAATATTAACGGAGGAGGACATCAAGCCCATGAGGCAACAACAACGAAGGCTGAATCCTACCATCCTGGATGTAGTCAAGAAAGAAGTCGCAAAGCTACTTGCTGCAGGCATCATCTACCCTATCTCGGACAGTGAATGGGTGAGCCCTGTACAACTAGTGCCAAAGAAATTCGGGATGACTGTCATGAGAAACTAACAAGACGAGTTGGTACTTATGAGGATTCAGAATAGCTGGCGGGTGTGCATCGATTACAGAAGACTAAATCAGGCAACCCGCAAGGATCATTTCCCTTTGCCTTTCATTGACCAAATGCTGGAGAAAATAGCAGGGAAATCCCACTACTGTTTTTTGGACGGATTCTCGGGATACATGCAAATTCATATTTCACCTGAAGACCAGCACAAAACTACCTTCACCTGCGCATTTGGTACCTTTGCATACACACGCATGCCATTTGGCCTGTGCAACGCACCAAGCACATTTCAACGCTGCATGGTGAGCATCTTCTCGGATTCGCTACAAGACTGCATGGAGGTGTTTATGGATGACTTCATGATGTACGCAGAATCATTCGACGCATGCCTGATCAACCTGTCCAAGGTGTTGAAGAGATGCACTAACACGAACTTGGTTCTCAATTTCGAAAAATGTCATTTCATGGTGACCGAGGGAATAGTGTTGGGACACTTGGTCTCCAACAGAGGCATTGAGTGGACAAAGCAAAAATAGATGTTATCACATCCTTTCCTAACCCCACTTCCATTCGAGAAGTTCGCTCTTTTCTAGGACATGTAGGTGTTTACAGAAGGTTCATCAAGGACTTCAGCAAACTGGCCCTGCCACTGTCTACACTGTTACAAAAGGATGTGGAATTCAATTTTGATTAGCCCTACCTCGAAGCATTCCAAGAGCTGAAGAGCAGACTCACATCCACACCTATCCTGCAAGTACCAAATTGGGACCTTCCATTTGAGTTGATGTGTGATGCATCCAATTCGGCGTTGGGAGCTGTTCTCGGCCAAAGAACCGGAGTCAGCCAACCAACATATGTAATTGCCTATGCATCCAGAACTACGGATCCGGCCCAGCAAAATTACACGACAACTGAGAAGGAACTTTTGGCAATTGTATTTGCCTTGGATAAGTTTCATTCCTACCTTCTCGGTTCTAAAATAGTTGTGTTCTCTGATCACGCTGCTCTAAGGTACTTGTTGAACAAGCCGGACGCCAAGCCAAGACTGATCCGGTGGATGCTTCTTCTCCAAGAATTCAACTTAGAAATCAGAGACAAGAAGGGTGCCGAAAACTCTATAGTAGATCACTTAAGCAGGATTGAAAGAGAAAGCGAACAATTGCCTATCCGAGATGAGTTCCCTGATGAGCAACTCCCGCACATCAAGACGACCATACCATGGTTTGCCGACATTTGCAACTTCGTGGCAACATCTCAATTTCCACCTGAGGCATCTCAAACCTACAAGGAGAAGATCAGAAGTGATGCCAAATACTACATATGGGATGACCCTTACCTATGGAGACTATGCAATGATAAGTTTATCCGCAGGTGCATTCCTGACACCGAGATCAATTTGGTCCTCCAATTCTGCCATTCGACCCTTGGAGGAGGACATTACGGATCATCTCGGACTGCCAAGAAAGTGCTGGACTGTGCCCTTTACTGGCCTTCTATTTTCAGAGACGCCCATCAATTTGTCTCCACCTGCGATAGATGCCAAAAAGCAAGGATGGCCCTGAACCAAAGACACGAAATGCCCCAGCAACCCATCCTGTTTTGTGAAGTCTTTGACGTCTAGGGTATAGATTTTATGGGGCCATTCCCAGTCTCCAATGGCTATTCATACATCTTGCTTGCCGTTGATTATGTATCAAGATGGGTAGAAGCCATTCCCACCAGAACCAATGATGACAAGGTCGTAGTGGACTTTCTTAAGTCCAATATTTTCTACCGGTTTGGTGTACCAAAAGCACTCATCAGTGACCAAGGAAGTCACTTCTGCAACAGAGCCATGGCCTCCCTTCTCCAAAAATATGGGGTAGCCCACCGGATAGCCACAACATACCACCCCCAAACAAATGGGCAAGTCGAGGTGTTTAACAGGGAAATCAAGCATACAATGCAAAAGATGATAAATCCCAGCAGGAAGGACTAGAGCAAACTCCTTGAGGATGCTCTATGGGCACATAGGACTGCATACCGAACACCGCTAGGGATGTCTCCCTACCGAATTGTTTTCGGGAAGGCCTGCTACCTCCCTATGGAGCTAGAACATAAAGCTTACTGGGCAATCAAACAATGCAACATGGCCTATGACCAAGCAGGAGAGCATAGGAAATTCCAACTTCAAGAATTAGATGAACTTTGCATGGAAGCCTATGAAAATGCCAGGATTTACAAGCAAAAAGTAAAAATATTCCACGACCAAAAGATCTTGATGAAAGACCTCCACATTGGCCAAAAAGTGTTGCTATTCAACTCCAGATTAAAGCTTATAGCAGGTAAGCTTCGCTCCAGATGGGATAGACCTTTTGTTATCACAAACATATTTCCCCATGGTGCAGTGCAGCTAAAAGAGGAACAGACCAACCGCACCTTTCAGGTCAATGGGAACCAAGTCAAACCATTCCATGAAGGTCCAACACCAATTGGAGAGAACACGGAGATCATTTCATTGGTGGAACCGACTCCACCAGATGGCACAGCCTAGGCCAACTCGGCTACCCCTTTCTATCTTCGCATTGAGGACAATGACGAAATTAAGTGTGGGGGGTTCTGACCATCTAGGACTGATCATTCATCTAATATCTGCCCTTCTCTAATTTTTTTCATGTCTTTTAAGTCTTAATTGTTTCTTTCAATTTGTTTCTTTCATATCTGTTATACTGTTCTAGTTTCAGTAGTACTTTTAATTCCTACTACTTAAGTTTTTTTAAATAAGTGCCTCTCAGCCGAGTCGGCCACAGCCGGAATGGTCTCAGCCTAGCAGAGTTATAGAGTCAAAACTAAAAAGAGAGAAAATTCTTTATTGAGTCCGAGAGTCTAACGAACCAGCAGAAGCAATCTCCTCATTCCCGAGTAGAGGTAGCTTCTGCCTGAAGGGGACCAAACCTTTGGGGTTCTAAGCGGTAAGTGACAAAAATGGGAAGAGGAACCTTCAGAGTGAAGGAACAAAAGCAACTAGTGTGAGAATTTGAGCCTTGCAGCAGTGATGGATTACATTCCCGCGATCTCCAGATACAACTGTTTTACACATGCAGGAATGACATGATCTAGGCCATATTTCTTATGAGCTCAGAGCCAAATAAGCTATCCAAAAATAAGCTGACCCTTGCTCACCCCCTTTGGGCCTAAATTAACCATTTATTCTTGCAGCTCACTACAAGTGGAGGCCAGAAAAACCATTATCTTACCTCACCATTGGGAAGCCGAGGAGCCTTGGAATCGTCTTAGGAATGAGTCAGGATCAAGTGTGGGGGAAGTTTAGAGAGCAGAATTCGGTCAAAAAGCATCTGAAGGTTCAAAAAAAGAGAAAAAGGAAAGGAAATTGAATGAAAGAAAGAAAAGAAAGTACATATAAGCAGAAAACAGGCAGTTGAAATAAATAAGCTGAACTAAACAAAATCAGCAAGCTGAATGAGTAGAAAAGAAAGAAGGAATATAAAAAGGGCGAGTAAATAAAGATGGAAGGAGACCACAGCAACTGGGACTGCCCTCATACTGACAAAAAACTCACTCCCCATTGCTCCTCTCCTCCCGACGAGTCTGGAAGCTAGTTTTCCTACACTCTATCCTACCCGTAACCTTAACCTCACTACAAGCCAGAAAAGTCCTAGTGATCATGACTGTTGTGTTTTGCAGGTGTAAGAAGAGGGCTCTGTCAAGTTATGGTAGCACTAATTCCATGCAATGTTGAGTGTAAACACAGTCCAAACACTTGAGAGAAGCGAGAAAATTGAGCACATGAGTGAGAGTTCTACCACTCTAGGGCATTTCTTCCCATGAGTAAATCATGAAATCCTCTTAGATTCAAAGGAAGTAGCTCCTTGATTGCATGAGCACTTTGAACCGGGATGAATCTCTCCCTATCAATCGAAACCTCCCTTGTCCAAGTCATTACATTTTGCCCAGGAGTGCAAAAGGCTAAGTATGGGGGTTTGATGAGTCATAAAATACACATCTTAAATGAACCTAAGAAGAGTGCCATTAAGTAACTCATGAGCTTAAAAGATAATTGTTAGCTAAGATCTAGATTAAGGGCCCAAAATTAGAGAAAAGCACAATCTGTGTTAATTCAAGGCATTAAGCTAACTATTCCTTCATTGCAGGTCCAGCCAAGCTCTCAGCCCACCATTGGAAGCCCAGGCCGAGAGCCTCTCAACCAGGCCGAGACTCGGCCCATACAGCCAATAGCACAATTAGGAGCTCAGTCCAGGTGGCGCCCCATACCAGCGATACAGAGCCACTTTAGCGCCAGCTCAAGCGCCACATCATCTCCTGCAGTAGCTTGCAACGCAAGTCACAACAAGGGTAGATTAGGGATTTTACTTGTAATTCTGTTAAAGTAGTTAGTTATGTCCACTCCCATATAAATAGACGAAACTCTGAATGATTAAGGGTCTTTTGGCATTCATATTTTCCCGCTTCCATTATCTTCATTCTCTCTCGTTTTTATCTCCTCCGCTCACGGTGGTTGATGAGTCACAATTTATACATCTTTTAAACACCTAAGAAGGAGGTTTGCAAGACTATTCTGTGCTCAAGAATGGATTGTTAGCTAAGATTCATTCTATGGGTTTGAATACAGAGAAAATACAAATCTGTGTTAAATCAGACTTCTTAGCTAATAAAAGTGTCACTCCCTCTTCTGCAGGTCAAGCCGAGTTGACCAGGGTCAACAAAAGGAGTCTCAGCCGAGATAAAGTCATCTTGGTCAGTCCGACTCCATCTCGGCAGGACCAGAGTCGTCTCGGCCACCCATGCCTTGCAGCCCAAAGAGCCTAGTAGAGGCCCAATTGTATTGACCACATCAGCTATCCAGCTCGGAGGCCATCTCAAATAATCAGCTCAAATGCCATGTCACTCCTAGGAAATCTGCCATGACACGTTAGAAGATCTGCATAGGGGGGTAGAATAGGATCTTTCACAATGTAATTCTGTTAGGATTAGTTAGGATTAGCATATCACAGCTCGTGTATATATAGGAAGAGTTGTGCACTTTTTACACGTTTCTGTCTTTAAATTCACTCTTGATATACCTCATTTACTCCATCTCCTCGCCTCATCTCTCCATTCCTGGTGGTGCACGATGCTGCATTGGCGTTTCTCTCGATTGAAAAGTGCAGGTCCGAGACTGAAAGCCGAAGTCTGCCAGAGGGGACCGATCGACTCTTGACGCACTCTGGTTGAGCTGATCCTCAAGCCAGGGCTAACGGAGGTGAACCACCACCATCAACCATGGCGATCGTCGTGGAAGATGGATTCACCTGAAGTCAGGACCACTGTATTTGTATTCTGTTTCTGTTAATCGATTTCATTCTGCATTTCATATTTCCTTTCTCTTTCCTCCTCTTTAATTCATGTTGAATCGCGATTGCATTTGAATATGAACAATGTTAAGCTAAGCCGATTGGAACTGGTTTAACTAATTCAGTAGGTAATCAGTTAACGATAGTTAATCGAGAACCTAAAATCAGCTCTGCACTTAATCCTTGCCAACTGATGAGGTAGCGATTGCGTAATTCCTCGGTATGGCAATGGACGAATGTTTGGCGATCATCATAAGACTACCAAAGGCTGACATGGACTGAGAACTGGAGTGTGGAACCTGGACTAGACTTGAACTAATGGAACTGAACATGAACACAATTATATAATAATAATAATAGATAATTAGTGACAGTAGTATATGTTTACTGCATTCACAGTCTTAGTTTACTTTCTGATGTACTTGCACTCCAACCCCCCTGTTTACTGCTTTTAAGTCTGAGACAGAGATAGTCCGCCTCTGTAGCGTCTGTCTGCACTTAACCGAGACCAAGCCCGATCGTCTTTGTTGAGATCAACTCGGTTCAGTCTCTGTTGAGAGCAACTCGGCCATTGCCAAGACGAGTCAGTACTTTACATCTCAGATCCTACTCCACTTCACTTTACACCAATTCACAACTGAACACACTGTGTCCTTGAGAAGAATGACCTAGGGTTAGCTATACTATAGTTAGATTTAGCTATTTGATAAGCGCGTAAAACGACTGTAAAAACGCCCATCATCAAATTGGCGCCGTTGCCGGGGATACAAGTTCTCTTGTGTCTTTGTGTGCCAAGTTAAGTGAGGTCGAATTCTGAGTCTGTAAAGTGTATCTGTCAAGTCAGTCTTGAGTCTTTTGAACTTGTCTATGTCTGTCTATGGATCCTAAATAAAAAGAATGTTGACTATTGTTTGTTTCTCTGCGTGAATTCACCGTTAGAAATAGCTACGTAGAATTGACATTCTGTTTTGTATTCACTACTGCATCCCTCTTTCTGCATTGCATTCTTGCATTCAGCTAGTTTTTCTGTTTTGCATTTGTGCTAGTTTAATTGTATTCTTTCCGTATGCCATTCTGTAGTTCCATTGGTTAGTTAACTGATAGCTGTAGTTTCCAATTCTGCATTTACTATTTCAAATACTATTTCTAATTCTGATTTTTCTGCATAATATGTACAATGCATGACTAGGAGTAGTACTGACCCATTGTATGTTTTTGACCCAAAAATAGAATTAACTTTACGTAGATTACGCAAAATTAGGAACGCTGCAGTAAATACTAGTATCAATATAGATCCTGTAGCTGACTCTAACCAGTTTTACACTAACAATTTTGTTTTTAGTTCTAACGTCTTTGCAGAATCAGGACGAATGGAGAATAACAATAGGACGCTGAAGGAATTAGCCACTCCAGACGTGGTGTATCAACCTTGGTGTATCCAATACCCACAGCTGGAGTGATGATGTGCGTTTTTACAGTCGTTTTACGCGCTTATCAAATAACTAAAGCTAACTATAGTATAGCTAACCCTAGGTCATTCTTCTCAAGGACACAATGTGTTCAGTTGTGAATTGGTGTGATGCGAACAGTAGTTGAATCTAAGTGTAAGATACCGACTCGTCTCGGAAATGGCCGAGTTGCTCTCAACAGAGACTGAACCGAGTCGATCTCAACAGAGATGATTCGGCTTGGTCTCGGTTGAATGCAGACAGACGCTACAGAGATGGACTGTCTTTGTCTCAGACTTAGAAAGCAGTAAACAAGGGGGGTTGAAATGCAATTGGAATCAAAACAGAAGTTAACTATAATCAAAATGCAATTACGCTACTCCTAACGCTATTACTGTTACTGTGTTCATGTTTTAGTTCCAATAATCAAGTTCTTTCTGGTTCAGTCATTCCAATTACAATCCTCATCAGCCTCCAGTGTTCTTATGGCAATCGCCAAGGGTTCGTCCCTTACCATACCGAGGAATTACACAATCGCCACCTCATCAGTTGGCAGAGATTAAGTTCAAGCTGATTTTAGATTCTCAATCAACAATCGTTAAGTGATTACCTACTGAATTAGCTAAACCAGTTCCAATCGGCTTAGTTTAGCCTTGTTCCGTCACCAGGTGCAATCGCAACACAGTAATTGAACTTAGATTTCAGGAATGCAATGGAGTTCAGAATTCAGAAAATGCTCATAATATTGAAAGCAAAATACAAACACAGGGCCTGGATTCGATGATTCCATCTTCCACGACGATCGCCATGGAAGACGGTGATGATTCACCTCATCTAGCTAAGACGCTGAGGATCAGGTCCACCAGAGTGCGTTGGTGCTCCAATCGGTCTCCTTTGATAACCTTCGGCCTCTCAGTTCTCAGCCTGCATTTCCTCAATCGAGAGAAACGCCATTAACAGCTCTGTGTACCATCGTGAGCGGAGGAGAAGAGAATTATGAACACGGAAAAAGCTTGAATGCCAAAAGCCCCTATTCGTTCAGAGTTCTATCTATTAATACAAGAGTGGACACAACTAACGATGCTAACAGAATTACATGTACAATTCCTATTCTACCCTTGATGTGACTTGCGTTGCAAGCTACTCCAGGAAGTGACGTGAGGCTGAGCTGGACCCAAGGTGGTTTTGATTGCTGACGTGGAGTCCCACCTGGATTTATCTGACTGGGCTCCATGCATGGGTTGAGTCTCGGCCTTGGCGAGAGGGTCTCGGCCTGGGCTTCTGATGGCGGGATGAGTTTGGCTGACCCTGCAATGAAGAGATAGTTAGCTAAAAACCTTGATTAAGCACAGATTGTGTTTTACTTCAAGTTTAGGCCATTAATCTGGATCTTAGCTAACAATCATCTTTTAAGCTCGTGAGTTGTTCAATGGTGCCCTTCTTAGGTCCACTTAAGATGTGCATTTTATGACCCATCAAACCCCCACACTTAGCCTTTTGCACTCCTGGGCAAAATATATGACTCAATTAAGGGTGAATTTAGTGAGAGATTTTTCTTGTTTGATTTCCTTAAGCTGACTTTACAGAGTCGGCCTCTCTTCATCCCGGTTCAAAGCGCTCATGCAGCCAGGGAGCTACTTCCTTTGTTTCTCAGGGGCCTTCATGGCTTCCAATTGGGAAGGGGTGTCCCTAGAGTGATAGAGCTTTTACTCATGTGCTTAATTCTCTCGCTTCTCTCAAGTGTCTGGCTGTGTTTACACTCAGCATTGCATGGACTTGGTGTTACCATATCTTGACAGAGCTCTCTTCTTACACCTGCAAAACACAACAGTTATGATCACTAGGACTTTTCTGGCTTGTAGCGAGGTTGAGGTTATGGGTCGAATATATGTAAGAAAACTGGCTTCAGGACCCACGGAGAGGAGAGGAGCAATGGGGAGTGAGTGTAACCAGTATGAGGGCGGTCCCGGTTGCTGTGGTCTCCTTTGATCTTTATTTACTCGCTGTTTTTCATTCTTTCTTTCTTTTACTCATGCAGCTTGCTGATCTTGTTTATTTCAACTCATTTATTCTAGCTGCCTGCTTTCTGTTTTTATGTACTTTATTTTCATTTCTTTCATTCCATTTTCTTCTTCTGAACCTTCAGCTGCTTTTTGATCGACTTCAGCTCCCTAGACTTTCCCTGTACTTGATTCTAACTCACTCCCAAGACGATTCCACAGCTCCTCGGCTTCTCGAGGGTGAGGTAAGAATGGTTTTTCTGGCCTCGGCTTGTAGTAAGCTGCAAGAAAAGTGGTCAATTTAGGCTCAAAAGGGGGGTGACAAGGGTCAGCTTGTTTTTGGACAGCTTATTTGGCTCTGGGCTCATAAGAAATATGGCCTAGATCATTTCATTCCTGCATGTGTAAAACAGTTGTATCCAGAGAGTTAAGGCAAAATTCAGCACACACAATTAACATGCTTGCAAAAATCACTCAGAAAGAAGGGAGATGGCAGAGTGTAAGCCGTCTCTGTTGCAAGGCTCAAATTCTCACGCTGGCTGATTCTGTTCCCTCACTCTGAAGATTCCCTCTTCCCATTTTCACCATTTAGCACTTGGGACCCAGAGGTTTGGTTCCCTTTAGGCAGAGCAGCTTTTGCTCAGGAATGGAGAGATTCCTTCTACTGGCTCGTCAGACTCTCGGACTCAGCAAGGAATTTCCTCTCTTCTTTTGGACACGTAACTCTGCTAGGATGAGGTCTCTGCTAGGATGAGGTCATTCCGGCTGTGGCAGACTCGGCAGTGGGACTCTTTTATTAAACACAAACTTAAGCAGAAAAAAAATACTAATGAGACTTAAAATGGTATGTCAGATATATAAGAATCGAAATGGAAAAGTTAGAGAAGAGAAGGGCAGATATGACAAAGGACAGAACCCAAATGGACAGAGCCCCCCCCCCCCCACACTTAGTTTCGGCATTGTCCTCAATGTGAAAAGGTTGGGGTTGGCCAAGTCGGCCTAGGCACTGCCATCTGGTGGAGTCGGCTCCGTCAAGGAGATGCTTTCTGTATTTTCTCCTGTTGGTGCTGGACCTTCGAGGAAAGGTTTGACTTGGTGCCCGTTGACCTGAAAGGTGCGGTTGGTCTGTTCTTCTCTTAGCTGCACTGCACCATGGGGAAATATGTCAGTAATGACAAAAGGTCCATCCCATCTGGAGCGAAGCTTACCTGCTATGAGCTTTAATCTGGAGTTGAATAGCAACACTTTTTGGCCAATCTGGAGATCTTTTCTCAGGATATTTTGGTCGTGGAACGTTTTTACTTTCTGCTTGTAGATCCTGGCGTTTTCATAGGCTTCCATGCGAAGTTCATCTAATTCTTGAAGTTGGAACTTCCTATGCTATCCTGCTTGGTCATAAGCCATGTTACATTGCTTCACTGCCCAGTAAGCTTTATGCTCGAGCTCCACAGGAAGGTGACAGGCTTTCCCGAAGCCAGCTCAAACATATGAGTTAAAATCTGGTCTTATACACCTGTTGCCTAAGTTTCATGGTCTTGCAGGAGAAGACCCCCACAAGCATTTAAAAGAATTCCATGTGGTCTGTTCTACAATGAGGCCGCAAGGGATATCGGAAGACTACATCAAAATGAAGGCATTTCCATTCTCCCTGGATGGAGCAGCAAAGGATTGGCTGTATCTTCAGCCAGTACTTTTCAATACCTGGGGAGACATGAAGCGCACCTTCCTGGAGAAGTTCTTTCCAGCATCCCGCACTGCGTCCATTAGAAAGGAAATATGTGGGATAAGGTAGCATACAGGAGAAACACTACACGAGTACTAGGAGAGGTTCAACAAACTCTGTGCCACCTGTCCACATCATCAGATCAGCGAACAGTTGCTGATCCAGTATTTTTATGAAGGGTTATCGCTGATGGACAGAAGTATGATAGACGCAGCCAGTGGCGGAGCTTTGATGGACAAAACACCAGCAGCAGCACGGCATCTGATTTCCAATATGGCAAGCAATAGTATGTGGCATATGTACTTCTGTGGAGCACCCCACTGATATGTGCCCCACTCTCCAAGAAACCGAGTCGGACCAGCCAGAAAATGTTGGAGCCATAGGTGGATTTCAGTACGGGAAGCAGCCGTATCAGAATCGGCCATTCGATAACCAGCAACAGGGAAGACAGCCATTTCGGCCAGGACCGAATCAAGGACCATATGCAACCCAACAATTCGGATCCACGCCAAACACCTATCAAGGGCAAGTAGGTTATCAACAGCCGACTCCGCAATACCAAGTACCACCTTTCCAGCAGCAACAACAACAGCAGAGAATGCCTACTCCAGACAACTCTCCATCTCTGGAACACCTGATGAAGTAGCTTGCAACCAGCAACCTGGAGTTCCAACAATCTGTGAGCTCCAGCAATTTACAGTTCCAGCAGAACATGACTGCCACCATCCAGGACCTCAAAACGCAGATTGGACAGCTAGCCAACACTGTAAGCCAATTACAGTCGGCAGGATCCAGCAACCTTCCCTCTCAAACCATTCCAAATCCGAGAGGTAACGCCAGTGTAGTCACTCTTCGAAGTGGAAAAGAACTACCTCAACCTACATTGGAGCAGGCGCCGAGATCGAAAGAAGCCGACTCTAAGTCAAATGCCGACTTACAGTCTCGGCCAGAGACAATTGTCCCATTGCCATTTCCATCTTGGACCACTTCGGCAAGGAAGCCAGAGTCGGATGAAGAATTGTTGAAGATGTTCCGCAAGGTGGAAATCAATATTCCACTCCTCGATGCTATTAAACAGGTCCCTAAGTACGCAAAATTCCTCAAGGAATTATGTATACATAAAAGGAGAAAAATAAAGGGGAACAAGGAAACTGGAGGTGTGGTGTCGACTCTGACACAAAATGGAGCAATCACTACAAGTGCCTTAACTCTGCCAAAAAAATGCAGAGACCCTGGAGTCTTTTCGGTCCCATGCACCATCGGCGAATGCACTTTTGCCAATGCCATGTTGGACTTGGGAGCCTCAATTAATGTCATGCCCACATCAATCTACAGGTCCCTGAATTTTGGTGACTTGGAACCCACAGGGATGACCATTCAGCTGGCAAACAGGAGTATTGTCCAACCCCTGGGAGTTCTCGAGGATGTTCTCGTCCAAGTCAATGAACTAATATTTCCAACTGATTTTTACGTGCTAGACATGGAGGAAGAAACATCCGGGAAGGAATCCACCTTAATTCTGGGAAGACCTTTCTTGATGACAGCCAAAACAAAGATTGATGTGTTTTCAGGGATGCTCTCCATGGAATTCGGTGACGCTTTGGTGCAATTCAATATTTTCGAAGCTATGAAGCACCCAACCGAAGACCACTCTCTCTTTGGCATTGATATACTTGATGAACTAGATGAAGAATATCTTCAACTAACTGGCAGTGGTGAAAACATTGACGAGTCTGCTGAGAATGATGATGAAAGCAGCCACCCAAGAGTTACAGATGCAAAGGCCGACTATGAAGAAGTACAAGACCTCTCCAACTCTAAGGACAATCATAGTGATGTTGCTGACTCGGCCTTTGAAGTGGAATTGTCCGAATTATTAGACCAAGTCTGCAACACAAAACACTTAGAGTATTCAAATGTTGCAGAAAACAAAGTCGCTGAAGCTGAAAAGTCTTCCATTGCACACTTAGCGACAATTTTTACGGCCAAGAATGAGTCGGCCAAAGAAGGCCGAGTCAATGAAGAAGTCAAAGTCAACTCGGCCAAAGAAGTCAAAGACGACAAGCTTGCCGAGACCATCTCGGCCATAGAAGACCTAACTCATACTGTAGCAAAAATAAAGAATCCATCCGGATCCGACTCAAAAGGAATGCTTAAAGCCAATGCCGACTCCATTCCGACAATAGCCAAAACCATGAAGTCGAGCCGGCCGAAGCAGGTAGAGGCCGAAATCATGTCGGCACACCTGGTGCCTGATCAAGATCAAGTCGGCCAGTCGGATCCAACCTCAAAAACTGACAAATCTCCATCACTATCACCATCCATAGAATTAGAAACATTGCCGAGTCACGAAATATGCCTACTGAACAAGGACCAACAACTCCTGGTTATTATTGCTAGCAATCTCGACCAAGGACAAGAGGACAAGTTGTTGGAGGTTCTCGAGCAACATAAGAAGGCAATAGGGTGGAAGCTAGTAGACCTTCCTGGCATAAACCCCTCCATTTGCATGCACAGAATATTAATGGAAGAGGAAATCAAGCCCATAAGGCAGCCGCAAAGAAGACTGAATCCAACACTCTTGGACGTGGTAAAAAAGGAAGTTACCAAACTCCTTGCTGCAGGGATCATCTACCCCATCTCGGATAGCCAATGGGTGAGCCCTGTGCAAGTGGTGCCAAAATGAGCTGGTACCAACAAGGATTCAGAATAGCTGGCGAGTGTGCATTGACTACAGAAGATTAAACCAAGCAACCCGTAAGGATCACTTTCCTCTGCCTTTCATTGACCAGATGCTTGAGAAGTTAGCAGGGAAATCCCATTACTGCTTTCTGGATGGATTCTCAGGCTACATGCAAATTCATATAGCCCCTGAAGATCAACATAAGACAACCTTCACCTGCCCAGTTGGTACCTTTGCGTACACACGCATGCCGTTTGGCCTCTGCAATGCTCCGAGTACTTTTCAACGTTGCATGATGAGAATCTTCTCGGACTTGTTACAGGACTTCATGGAGGTATTGATGGATGACTTCACGGTATATGTCGATTCATTTGAAGCATGCCTGAGTAATCTAGCAAAAGTGTTGAAGAGATGCATTGACACAAACCTTGTGCTCAATTTTGAAAAATGTCACTTCATGGTGACTGAAGGAATAGTGTTGGGACACCTAGTCTCCAACAGAGGCATTGAGGTAGACAAAGCAAAGATAGACATCATTACTTCCCTTCCAAACCCCGCTTCTGTGCGGGAGGTTCGCTCATTCCTAGGACACGCAGGCTTTTACAGGAGATTCATCAAAAATTTCAGTAAACTTGCCTTGCCTCTGTCCAAGCTGCTATAGAAGGATGTGGAATTCAACTTTGACCGCCCCTGTATGGAAGCATTTCAGGAGCTGAAGAGAAGACTCACATCCGCCCCTATTCTGCAAGCACCAGATTGGGACCTCCCCTTTGAATTGATGTGTGATGCATCCAACTCGGCATTGGGAGCCGTTCTCGTAAAAGAGCTCGAGCCGGCCAACCACCGCACGTGGTGGCCTATGCATCCAGAACTATGGATCCGGCCCAAAAAACTACACAACAACTGAGAAGGAGCTCTTGGCAATAGTTTTCGCCGTGGACAAATTTCGTTCCTACCTTCTCGGTTCCAAGATAATTGTGTTCTCTGACCATGCTGCCTTGAGGTACTTGCTGAAGAAGCCTGATGCTAAGCCAAGACTGATTAGGTGGATGCTTCTTCTTCAAGAATTCAACTTGGAAATCAGAGATAAGAAAGGTGCTGAGAATTCTGTAGTAGATCATCTGAGCAGAATTGAGAAAGAAAGCGAACTGATGCCCATCCGAGACGAGTTCCCTTATGAGCAATTGCTACATATAAAAACGTCTCCACCATGGTTTGCTGACATTGGTAATTTTGTTGCAGCATCTCGGTTTCCACTAGAGGCATCTCGAGCATACAAAGATAAACTCCGAAGTGATGCCAAATACTACATTTGGGATGATCCCTACCTTTGGAGACTGTGCAGTGACAAGGTCATCCGCAGGTGCATTCCTGAAGCCGAGTTCAATTCGGTTCTCCAGTTTTGCCATTCGGCTCCTAGAGGCGGTCACTGATGATGTGCGTTTTTACAGTCGTTTTACGTGCTTATCAAATACTAAAGCTAACTATAGTATAGTCAACCCTAGGTCATTTTTCTCAAGGACACAGTGTGCTCAATTGTGGTTTAGTGTCAAGCTAAACAATGCAGAATCTAAGATGTGGAGTACAGACTGAGCAGAGATGGTCTCGGTAGAGACTATCCGGCTTGGTCTCGGCTGAGTACAGACAGACGCTACAGAGGCGGACTACCTCTGTCTCAACCAGAAAACAGTAAAGAAAAGAAAAAAGAAACGGGGGAGTTGGAATGCGAATGATGCAGAAAAATAAACTAAGACTATGAATGCAGTAAATGTATACTACTGTTACTAATTATCTATTAGTATTATATAACTGTATTCAGATTCAGTTCCATTAATCAAGTCCAGTCCAGGTTCCAATCTCCAGTTCATAGTCCATATCAGCCTTTGGTAGTCATATGGCAATCGCCAAAGGTTCGTCCCATTGTCATACCGAGGATTTATGCAATCGCTACCTCATCGGTTGACAGGGATTGAGTGCAGAGCTGATTTTAGGTTCTCATTCAACAATCGTTAAGTGATTACCTACTGAATTAGTTAAACCAGTTCCAATCGGCTTAGCTTAACATTGTTCACAGTTCAATTGCAATCGCAGATTCAACGTGAATTAAAGTAGAGGAAGAGAACAGAGATATGAAATGCAGAACGGAATCAATTAATAGAAACAGAGTACAAATACAGTGGTCCGAATTCGGATGGTTCCATCTTCCTCAACGACGCCAAGGTTGATGGTGGTGGTTCACCTCCGCTTCGCCTAAGTGCTTTGAGGATCGCCCACCACGAGTGCGTCGAGTAGTATGATCGGTCCCTACGGTGAACGTCCCAGCTTCAGCCTTAGACCTGCACTTCCTCAATCGAGAGAAGTACCACTGCAGTACCGTGCGCCACCAGCAATGGAAGAACGAGAACGAAGAAGATGAAGTAATTGATATGCGAAAAGAGTGAATTCCAGGACGTCTAAACAGTGCACAGCTCCCCCTATATATACACGAGCTGTGATTAGCTAATTCTAACGAATCCTAATAGAATTACAATGTGAATGCCCTATTCTACCCCTATGCAGATCTTCTCACGTGACATGGCAGATTTCCTCGGAGTGACATGGCAGATGAGTTGGCATTGAGATGGCCTCCAAGCTGGATAGCTGATGTGGTCAACACATTTGGGCCACTCTCTTCTGGGCTTCTGGGTTGCAGTCAATCTGGCCGGCCGAGACGACTCTTGTCCGGCCGAGATGGAGTCGGACTTGATCAGGATGACTTCATCTCGGCTGAGACTCCTTTTGTTGACCCTGGTCAACTCGGCTTGACCTGCAGAAGAGGGAGTGACACTTTTATTAGCTAAGAAATCCGATTTAACACAGATTTGTGTTTCCGCTGTATTCAAACCCATAGAATGAATCTTAGCTAATGATCCACTCTTAAGCACAGAATAGTCTTGCAAACCTCCTTCTTAGGTGTCTAAAAGATGCATAAATTGTGACTCATCAGTCACTATGGGTCAACTCGGACTACTAGGAAAGTACTCGACTGTGGCCTTTACTGGCCAACTATCTTCAGGGACGCGCATGAATTCGTCTCCACCTGCGAGAATTGCCAAAAAGCAGGAGTGGCCATGAACAGAAGGCATGAAATGCCCCAGCAACCCATCCAATTCTGTGAAATCTTTGATGTCTGGGGAATAGACTTCATGGGGCCATTCCCAGTCTCCAATGGGCACTCCTACATTCTACTGGCCGTGGATTATGTATCAAGATGGGTAGAAGCCATTGCCACCAGAACAAATGATGCAAGAGTGGTTGCGGACTTTCTGAAGTCCAATATTTTCTGCAGGTTCGGCGTGCCAAAAGCACTCATAAGTGACCAAGGCAGTCACTTTTGTAACAGAGCTATGGCTTCCCTTCTTCAAAAATATGGAGTAGCACACAAAATTGCTACTGCCTACCACCCCCAAACAAATGGCCAAGCAGAAGTGTTCAACAAGGAAATCAAGAAAACATTGCAAAAGATGACCAATCCCAACAGGAAGGACTGGAGCCGCCTCCTTGAGGATGCTCTCTGGGCACATAGAACTGCATACCGGACACCTTTAGGGATGTCTCCCTATAGGATTGTTTTCGGTAAAGCCTGTCACCTTCCTGTGGAACTAGAACACAGAGCATACTGGGCTGTTAAGCAGTGCAATCTGGCCTATGACCAAGCAGAACAGTAGAGAAAATTTCAGCTGCAAGAGTTAGATGAACTCCGCCTGGAAGCATATGAAAACTCTAGGATCTACAAGCAGAAAATCAAGCGATTCCATGATCAACAGATCCTGAGAAAAGAATTCCGAGTTGGCTAGAAAGTCCTCTTGTTTAACTCACGCGTTAAGCTCATTGCAGGTAAACTACGTTTTAGATGGGATGGGCCTTTTGTTATCACTAATGTGTTTCCCCATGGTGCAGTACAGCTAAAAGATGAACACAGCAACAACACCTTCCAGGTCAATGGGCATCAGATTAAGCCATTCCATGAAGGTCCAGCGCCTATCACTCATGACATGGAGATAATATCATTGATGGAACCAGCATCTCCAAATGATCCTGCCTCGCATTGAGGACAATGCAGACTTTAAGTGTGTGGGGGGGGGGGATAAATATACAGTCATCTCAATTGCTGTGTCTTAACTCTGTTCCCACTCTCCTGAACTCTGCTAATTTTAATTTTTGTCTTGTTAGTTTTAATCACTTTATTGTTTTCTTTCAGGTGCGCCGTTCCATTTTATTTAAAAAAATAAAAAATAAAATTAAAAATCTGTCATGTCTTTTTCAATAAAAGCTGCCTAAGCCGAGTCCATGCCGGTTCTGTGCCATCTCGGCCGGATCCGGAACATCTTCGACCTGGCAGAGTTTCAATTTTGTCATTTACCTTTAATCTTTCCTCCTAATCAGAATTTCCAAGTGGATTGTCAGAAGTAAAATTGTTTTGAGAAGAATCTTGAACTGGCTTCTGAAAGTTTGAATAAGTCAGTAGGAAGTACTCTACAACTGTGGCAAGAGATTTCTCTAGCTTGAGGGGAATGAAACTTTTGTGCCCTAGTCAATAGTTGATTGAGAATCTAAGAAGGAAACCCCCTATGTTAGAGCAAATACAACCTATGTGAGATTTTGAGCCTTGCAAACAGTGATGGCTTACATCTTGCCATTTCTCTTCTTTTTCTAGTGTGATTTTTGCATTCATGATAACTGCATATTCTACATTTTGCCTTAACTCTCTGGATACGACTGTTGTCACATGCAGGAATGACATGATCTAGGCCATGTTTCTTATAAGCCCTGAGCCAAATAAAGCCTACCTGAACAAATGTGTCTGTTGTTTACCCCTTTTGAGCCTAATATAACCATTCTTCCTAAACAGCTCACTACAAGCCAAGGCCAAAAAAACCATGAATCAACCTCACCCTCGAGGAGCAGAAGAGCTTTGGAATTGTTTTGGGAGTAAGTCATGATCAAGTGTGGAGGAACTCCAGGAAGCACAAGGTTGTTCAGCACCCTCTAAGGCTTGAAAATGCAAGAAAAAGAATAACAACGAGTGAAAGAAAGAAAAGAGAAAAAGAGGAAGCAACAGCTGAAAATCTAAGCTGAAACGAATAAAGAAAGAAAAACAGCTGCATAAGTTGTACAATAAGAAAAGAAAAGAAAATGAGCTGGTAGTAGCAAGAAGGAGGAATTGACAGCATCCTGGGTTATCCCTCAGGTTGATAAAGCTTACTCCCCATTGCCCCTCTCTTCCTCGTGGGTCCTGAAGCTAGTTTTCTCATGTTTTATCCTACCCGTGACCCAGCCTTGCTACAAGCCGAAAAGAAGCCCTAGTGATCATAACGATGTGTGTTTTTGCAGGTGTAAGAAGAGAGATTTGCCAAAGTATGGTAATATCAGTTCCATGAATGTTGAGTGTAAATACAAGCCCAGACACGTGAAAAATGAGGGAGTTATTTGCCTAAAAGAGAGCTCTGTCACTCTTGGTTACCTTCTCTTGTTCGCAGGTCATGAATTTGCCTAGAGCGCGGAAGGAGTAATTTCCAGATTGTTAGAGTATCTCGATCTCAGAGTGAATGAGTGCCGACTCTGTCTCGGTTGAACTAAAGGAAGCCAAGTGAAAAATTCTTTTCTATCTTTAAAAAAAATTTCCCCTTGTTGATTTTCATTTTATTTTGCCCAGGAGTACAAAAAGGGTAAGTGTGGGGGTGTGCACTTTTTACACGTTCTGTCTTTAAATTCACTCTTGATATACCTCATTTACTCCATCTCCTCGCCCTCATCTCTCCATTCCTGGTGGTGCACGGTGCTGCATTGGTGTTTCTCTCGATTAAGGAAGTGCAGGTCTGAGACTGGGAAGCTGAAGTCTGCCAGAGGGGACCGATCAGACTACTGACGCACTCTGGTTGAGCTGATCCTCAGCGCTCAGGCTAACGGAGGTGAACCACCACCATCAACCATGGCCATCGTCGTGGAAGATGGATTCACCTAAAGTCAGAACCACTGTATTTGTATTCTATTTCTGTTAATCGATTTCATTCTGCATTTCATATTTCCTTTCTCTTTCCTCCTCTTTAATTCATGTTGAATCGCGATTGCATTTGAATATGAACAATGTTAAGCTAAGCCGATTGGAACTGGTTTAACTAATTCAGTAGGTAATCAGTTAACGATAGTTAATCGAGAACCTAAAATCAGCTCTACACTTAATCCCTGCCAACTGATGAGGTAGCGATTGCGTAATTCCTCGGTATGGCAATGGACGAATGTTTGGCGATCGTCATAAGACTACCAAAGGCTGACATGGACTGAGAACTGGAGTGTGGAACCTGGACTGGACTTGAACTAATGGAACTGAACATGGACACAGTTATATAATAATATTAATAGATAATTAGTGACAGTAGTATATGTTTACTGCATTCACAGTCTTAGTTTACTTTCTGATGTACTTGCACTCCAACCCCCCTATTTACTGCTTTTAAGTTTGAGACAGAGATAGTCCGCCTCTGTAGCGTCTGTCTGCACTTAACCGAGACCAAGCCGAACCGTCTTTGTTGAGATCAACTCGGTTCAGTCTCTGTTGAGAGCAACTCGGCCATTGCCGAGACGAGTCAGTACTTTACATCTCAGATCCTACTCCACTTCACTTTACACCAATTCACAACTGAACACACTGTGTCCTTGAGAAGAATGACCTAGGGTTAGCTATACTATAGTTAGCTTTAGCTATTTGATAAGCGCGTAAAATTACTGTAAAAACGCCCATCATCAGTGGTGCACGGTGCTATTAATGGCATTTCTCTCGATCGAGGAAGTGCAGGCTAGGAATTGAGAAGCCGAAGGCTACCAGAGGAAATCGATTGGAGAACCAACACACTCCGGTGGACCTGATCCTCGGCATCCTAGCTAGCAGAGGTGGATCATCGCCATCAGCCATAGCGATTGCTGTGGAAGATGGAGTCACTGAATCCAGGCCCTGTGTTTGTATTTCGTTTTCAGTAATATAAGTGTTTTCTGAACTCTGATCTCTGTTGCATTCCTAAAACTTAATTCAATTACTGCGTAGCGATTGCACATAGTAACGTGAACAATGTCAAACTAAGTCGATTGAAACTGGTTTAACTAATTTAGTAGATAATCACTTAACGATTGTTGAATGAGAATCTAAAATCAGCTTGAACGTAATCCCTACCAACTGATGAGGTAGCGATTGTATAAATCCTCGGTGTGGCAACGGACAAACCTTTGGCGATTGCCATACGAACTCCTAAGGCTGATACAGACTGTAACTGGAGTGATTGAACCAGAAAGACCTTGATTATTGGAACTATACATGAACACGGTAATAGAAGTAGCATTAGGAGTAGCGTAATTGCATTTGCATTGTAGTTAATTTTTGTTTTGATTTCGCTTGCATTCCAACCACCTCATTTATTGTTTTCAAGTTTGAGATAGAGATAGTCCATCTCTGTAGCGTTTGTCTGCACTCAGCCGAGACCAAGTCGGATTGTCTCTGCCGAGATCATCTCGGCTCAGTCTCTGCCGAGAGCAACTCGGCCAGTGCCGAGGTGATTCAGTACTCTACACTTAGATTTTGCTCCTACTTATTACACATGGAAACACATTACGAACGCACTGTGTCCTTGAATGACCTAGGGTTGACTATACTATAGTTAGCTTTAGTTATTTGATAGGTGTTTAAGACGACTAAAAGGACCCACTATCACGGATCCATAGTTCTGGATGCATAAGCAATCACGTGCACTGGTTGGCTGGTTCTAGCTCTCTGGTCGAGAATAGCTCCTAATGCCAAGTTGGATGCATCACACATCAGCTCAAATGGAAGGTCCCAGTTTGGTGCTTGCAAAATAGGTGCGGATGTGAGTCTGCTCTTCAGCTCCCAAAATGCTTCAATACAGGGCTGGTCAAAATTAAATTCCACATCCTTCTGTAGTAGTTTGGATAGAGGCAAGGCTAATGTACTGAAGTTCTTGATGAATCTTCTATAGAAGCCTGCGTGTCCGAGAAATGAGCGAACCTCCTGCATAGAAGCTGGGTTTGGGAGAGAGGTGATGATGTCTATCTTTGCTTTATCTACCTCGATGCCTCTGTTGGAGACTAGATGTCCCAACACTATTCCCTCAGTCAGCATGAAGTGACATTTTTCAAAATTGAGCACCAAGTTTGTGTCAATACATCTCTTCAACACCTTAGACAGATTATCCAGGCATGCTTCAAATGAGTTAGCATATACCGTGAAGTCTTCCATGAATACCTACATGCAGTCTTGTAGCAAGTCCGAGAAAATACTCATCATACAATGTTGAAATGTACTCGGAGCATTGCACAGGCCAAATGGCATGCGTGTATACACAAAGGTGCCAAATGGGCAGGTGAAGGTTATCTTATGTTGATCTTCAGGGGCTATATGAATTTGCATGTAGCCTGAGAATCCATCAAGAAAGTAATAATGGGATCTCCTTGCTAATTTTTCAAGCATTTGGTCAATGAAAGGCAGAGGGAAGTGATCCTTGCGAGTTGCTTGATTCAATCTTCTGTAGTCGATGCATACTCGCCAACTATTCTGAATCCTTGTTGGGACCAGCTCATCCTACTGACTTTTCATGACAGTCATCCCGGACTTTTTTGGCACCATTTGCACAGGGCTCACCCATTGGCTATCCGAGATGGGGTAGATGATCCCTGCCGCAAGGAGCTTGGTGACTTCTTTCTCCATTAATATTCTATGCATGAAAATGGAGGGGTTTATGCCAGGAAGGTCAGAAAGTTTCCACCCTATTGCCTTCTTATGTTGCCTTAGGACCTCCAGCAACTTGTCTTCTTGCTCTTGGTGGAGATTACTAGCAATGATAACTGGGAGTTGCCGTTCCTTGTCCAGGTAGGCATATTTCAGGTGGCTCGACAATGTTTTCAACTCCATGGGTGATGGCAGTAATGGAAAATTTTCAATTTCTGAGTTTAGATCCGACTGGCCGACTTGATTTAGATTCGGCACCAAATGTGCCGACATGATTTCGGCCTTTGGCTGCTTCGTCCTTCGACTTCGCGACTTCGGTTCTTGTCGGAATGGAGTCAGCATTGGCTTCTAACGTTTCTTTTGAATCAGATCCCGATGGACCATTTATTTCTGTTATAGTCTGAGTTGGGTCTTCTTTGGCCGAGAAGGTCTCGGCGAACTTGTCGGCTGTGAAAATTGTCGCTAATTGTGCAAAGGAAGACTTTTCAGCTTCGGCGACTTTATTCTTTGAATCAATTGCACACTCTAAGTGTTTATGGTTGTAGACTTGGTCTAGTAATTCAGACAGCTCTCCTTCAAAAGCCAAGTCAACAATATCATTATAATTGTCCTCAGAGTTGGGAAGGTCTTGTACTTCCTCTTGGTCGGCCTCTGTATCTGCCACCCCTAGGCAGCTGCTCTGATCAGTATTCTCATCAAACATCTCAATGTCCTCACTGCTGCTATTTTGTTGAAGGTATTCTTCAACTATCTCATCAAGTAGATCAATGCCAAAGAGAGAGTGGTCTTCGGTTGGGTACCTCATAGCTTCGAAAATATTTAATTGCACCAAGGTGTCACCGAATTCCATCAAGAGCATCCTGACATGCACATCAATATTTGTTCTCACTGTCATCAAGAAAGGCCTACCCAGAATTAAGGTGGATTCCTTCCCGGATGTTTCATCCTCAATATCTAGCCCGTAAAAGTCAGCTAAAATTATGAGCTCGTTGACTTGGACAAGAACATCCTCGAGAACTCCCAAGGGTTGGATAATACTCTTGTTTGCAAGTTGAATGGTCATCCTTGTGGGTTCTAAGTCACCAAAATTTAGGGACCTGTAGATTGATGCGGGCATGACATTAATTGAGGCTCCCAGTTCCAACATGGCATTGGCAAAAGTGCATTCGCCGATGGTGCATGAGACAGAAAAGATTCCAGGGTCTCTGCATTTCTTTGGTAAAGTTGGGGCACCTGCAGTGATTGCTTCGTTCTTCGTCACAGCTGACACCACACCTCCAATTTCCTTGCTCCCTTTTATTTTTCTCCTTTTATGTATGCACAATTCCTTGAGGAGCTTTGCATACTTAGGGACCTGTTTGATAGCATCAAGGAGTGGAATATTAATTTCCACCTTTCGAAACATCTTCAGCAGCTCTTCATTTGACTCTAATTTCTTTGCCGAAGTGGTTCGAGATGGAAATGGCAATGGGACAGTCATCTCAAGCCGAGACTGCAAGTCGGCACTTTGCTCGGAGTTGGCTTCAACTGATCTCGACAACTGCTGCAGTGTAGGTTGAGGTAGTTCTTTTCCACTTCGGGTTTGGAATTGTTTGAAAGGGGAGGTTGCTGGATCCTGCCGACTGCATTTGACTCACAGTATTGGCTAACTGACCGATCTGCGTTTTGAGGTTCTGGATGGTGGCGGTAATGTTCTACTGGAACTGCATATTGCTAGAGCTCACAGATTGTTGGAACTCCAGGTTGCTGGTTCCGAGCTACTTCATCAGGTCTTCTAGAGATGGAGAGTTACCTTGGGTAGGTACTCTGCTTTTTATTGTTGTTGTTGCTGTTGGAAAGGTGGTGCCTGATATTGTGGGGGGCTGTTGATAACCTGCTTGCCTCTGATAGGTGTTCGATGTGGATCCGAATTGTTGAGCAGCGTATGGCCCCTGATTCGGTCCTGGCCGAAATGGTTGTCTCCCATGTTGCTGGCTATGCAATGGCCGATTCTGAAATGGCTGCTTTCCGTACTGAAATCCACCTATGGCTCCAACATTCTTTGGTTGATCCGACTCAGTTTCTTGGAGAGTGGGGCACATATCAGTGGGGTGTTCCATGGAAGTACATATGCCACATACTTTCGCTGCCATGGCTGGTTGGTGTTGTCCAACTGCAAGCTGTCTCACCAATGATGTTAATTCGGTTAAGCTGATTCTCCAACCTCTGATTGGAAGCTGCACCGATTTCATTCAGCATCCGTGTTTGATTTGGCCCCCTGATCCCAAACAAACTGTGTATTACTTGCCATATTAGAGATCAGATGCCTTGCTGCTGCTGGCGTTTTATCCATCAAGGCTCCGCCACTAGCTGCGTCTATCATGCTTTTGTCCATCAGTGATAATCCCTCATAGAAATACTGGATCAGCAACTGTTCGCTGATCTGATAGTGTGGGCAGGTGGCATAAAGTTTATTAAACCTTTCCTAGTACTCGTGCAATGTTTCTCTTGTATGCTGCCTTATCCGACATATTTCCTTTCTGATGGACGCAGTGCGGGATGCCGAAAAGAACTTCTCCAAGAAAGTGCGTTTCATGTCTCCCAGGTGTTGAAAAGTACTGGCTGAAGATATAGCCAATCCTTCGCGGCTCCATCTAAGGAGAATGGAAATGCCTTCATTTTGATATAGTCCTCCGATATCCCCTGCGGCCTCATTGTGGAGCAAACCACATGAAATTCTTTAAGATGCTTGTGGGGGTCTTCTCCTGCAAGACCATGAAATTTAGGCAACAAGTGAATGAGACCAAAATTTAACTCATATGTTTGAGCTAGCTCCAACTGTGGGTATTGGATGCACCAAGGTTGATACACCACGTCTAGAGTAGCTAATTCCTTAAGGGTCCTGTCATTATTCTACATTTGTTCTAGTTCTGCAAAAATGTTAGAACTAGAAACAAAATTGTTAGTGTAAAACTGGTTAGAGCCAATGACAGAATCTATACTACTAGTAGTATTTATTGCAGCGTTCCTAATTTTTCGTAATCTACGTAAGGTTAATTCTATCTCTGGGTCAAAAGCATACAATGGGTTAGTACTACTCCTAGTCATGCATTGTGCATATTATGTAGAGGAATCAGAATTGAAAACAGTACTCACAATAGTAAATGCAGAATTGAAACTACAGCTATCAGTTACTAACTAATGGAACTACAGGGTGGCATGTAGAAAGAATGCAGTTAAACCAGCAAGAATGCAATACAAAAAGAGAAAGATGCAGTAATGAATGCAAAACAGAATGCCAATACTGTGTAGCTACAGAAATAATTGTTTGATTTTTTTTGGCGGTGAATTCACGCAGAGAAATAAACAAAATTCAGCGTGCTTTTTATTTAGAATCCAGAAACAAACAGACACACTTCACAGACTCGGGATTCGACCTCACTTAACTTGACACACAATGACACAAAAAAACTTGTGTCCCCGGCAACGGTTCTAATTTGATGATGGATTTCTTTTTCAGTCGTTTTAAACTCTTATCAAATAACTAAAGTTAACTATAGCATAGCAAACCCTAGGTCATTCTTCTCAAGGACACAATGTGCTCAGTTGTGATTTAGTGTGTAGTAAAATGTTATCGAATCTCAGATGTAAAGTTCTGACTCTCTTCGGCATTAGCCGAGTCGCTCTCGACAGAGACTGAGCCGAGATGATCTCGGTAGAGATAATCCGGCTTGGTCTCAGCTGAGTGTGGATAGACGCTACAGAGATGGACTATCTCTGTCTCAGACTGAAAAGTAGTAAACAGGGGGGATTTGAACGTAAGCAAAGCAGAAAGTAAACTAAGGTTATGAATGCAGTAAATGTATACTACTGTTACTGATTTCCTATTATTATTATTATGATATAATTGTATTCATATTCAGTTCTGTCGGTCCAAGTCCAGTCCAATTTCTACACTCCAGTTCACAATCCATATTAGCCTTGGGAAATCTTACGGCAATCGCCAAAGGTTCGTCCATTACCATACCGGGGATTTATGCAATCGCTACCTCATCAGTTGGCAAGGATTAAGTTTATAGCTGATTTTAGGTTCTCAGCTAACAATCGCTAAATGATTACCTACTAAATTAGTTAAACCAGTTCCAATCGGCTTAGCTTAACATTATTCACAATTCAACTGCAATCACGGATTATATCATGAATTAAAGGAGAGGAAGAGAATGGAGATAAGAGATGCAGAATGAAATTGATTTAACAGAAATAAAGTACAAATACAGTGGTTCTAAATTCAGGTGGATCCATCTTCCACGACGATCGCCATGGTTGATGGTGGTGGTTCACCTCCGTTAGCCTGAGCGTTGAGGATCAGCTCCACCAGCGTGCGTCAGTAATCTGATCGGTCCCCTCTAATAGACTTCGGCTTCCCAGTCTCAAACCTGCACTTCCTCGATCGAGAGAAACACCAAAGCAACATCGTGCACCACCATGAAATGGAGAGAATGAGAGCGATGGAATGGATAAAAGGAAAATGTAATCAGAGTGAATTCAAAGACCCCTAAAAAGTGCACAAATCCTCCTATATATACACGAGCTGAGTAGCTAGATGACGCTACAAAATATCCTAATAGAATTATAATGTGAATTTCCTATTCTACCCCTGTGAAGATCTTCCAAAATGACGTGGCAGATTCTCCCAGAGTGACATGATGGCTGAGCTGGCGCTGAGGTGGCCTTTGAGCTGGATAGTTGACGTGGACAGCACAATTGGGCCGCTCTTTATTGGGCTATTGGGCTGCTAGGCATGGGCTTCCGAGACGAATCTAGCTTGGCTGAGATGGAGTTGGTCTAGCCGGAACGACTTCATCTCGGTTGAGACTCTTCTATTGACCCTAGTCAACTCGGCTTGACCTGTAGAAGAAGGAGTGATACTTTTTATTAGCTAATACTTTTGAATTAACACAGGTTTGTGTTTTCTCTATACTTAAGCCCATAAAATGAATCTTAGCTGTCAATCCATTCTTAAGCACGAAATAGTCTTGCTACCACCCTTCTTAGGTGTTTAAAAGATGTCTAATTTGTGACTCATCACTACTAATGGCATTTCTCTCGATCGAGGAAGCGCAGGCTAGGAACTGAGAAGCTGAAGGTTACCAGAGGAGACCGATTGGAGCACCAACGCACTTCGGTGGACCTGATCCTCGGTGTCCTAGCTAGTAGAGGTGGATCATTGCCGTCGGCCATGGCGATTGCCATGGAAGATGGAATCACCGAATCCAGGCCCTGTGTTTGAATTTCGTTTTCAATAATATAAGTGTTTTCTGAATTCTGATCCCTATTGTATTCCTAATATCTAATTCAATTACTGCGTAGCGATTGCACATAGTAACGTGAACAATGTTGAACTCAGTTGATTGAAACTGGTTTAACTAATTCAGTAGATAATCACTTAACGATTGTTGAATGAGAATCTAAAATCAGCTTGAACGTAATCCCTGCCAACTGATGAGGTAGCGATTGTGTAAATCCTCAGTGTGGCAACGGACAAACCTTTGGCGATTGCCATAAGAACTCCCAAGGCTAATACGGATTGTAATTGGAGTGATTGAACCAGAAGGACCTTGATTATTGGAACTAAACATGAACATAGTAATAGCAGTAGCACTAGGAGTAGCATAATTGCATTTGCATTGTAGTTAATTTCTGTTTTGATTTCGATTGCATTCCAACCCCCTCATTTACTGTTTTCAAGTCTGAGGCAGAGATAGTCCACCTCTGTAGCGTCTGTCTGCACTTAGCCAAGACCAAGCTGGATTGTCTCTGCCGAGATCAACTCGGGTAAGTCTATGCCAAGAGCGACTCGGCCGGTGCCGAGGTGAGTCAGTACTTTACACTTAGATTTTTCCCCCGTCTATTACACATTTAAACATATCACGAACGTGTTATGTCCTTGAGAAGAATGACCTAGGGTTGACTATACTATAGTTAGCTTTAGTTATTTGATAAGCGTGTAAAACGACTAAAAACAAGCAATCATCAAGGCCACCTCAATTCCAGTATAGGTGCCACGTCACTCTTGGAGTAACCAAGTAGCACGCATTACAAGGGTAGATTAGGTAATCCACTTTTATAATTCTATTAGGCATCGTGAGTCGCGCGCGCATGCATAAGTAAGAATAGTCGTGTACATTTTAGGGGTCTTTGAATTCATTCTCTACACACTTTCATTACATCCATTACCTTGCTCTCGCTTTTCTCCATTGCGGTGGTGCACGGTGCTGCATTGGTGTTTCTCTCGATCGAGGAAGTACAGGTTTGAGACTGAAAGAACCTATGGCGATTGCCCTGAGAATCCCGAAGGCTGACTTGGACTAAGAACTAGAGTAAGGAACCTGGACTGGACTTGAATTAATGGAATTGAACACGAACACAGTTCTATCTTAATAATAATAGTAGTCATGTCGTAACAGTAACATCCTTCTATTCGCATTTATTTCCTGCATTCGTTTACTCGTTTCTGTAATAAAAACACCCTATTTATTGCTTTCCAAGTCCGAGACAAAAATAGTCCGTCTACACTTAGCCGAGACGAGTCAGATAAGTCTTTGCCAAGACCATATCGGACCTTTCCTTGCCGAGAGCGACTTGGTTTGTACCGAGACTGTCAATACTTTGCAACTTAGGTTCTACTTTATCTTACTTCGTATTAATTCACAATTCGAGCACACTGTCCTTGAGAAAAATTGACCTAGGGTTGACTATGGTATAGTTGGCTTTAGTTATTTGATGCATGTTGAGAAGTCAAAAAACGAGCCTATCACTATTCAATTCACGTTTGAAGCCCATAGCAAGTAAGCTCCATTCTAGATGGGATGGACCTTTTGCTATCACTAATGTTTTTCCCTATGGTGCAGTAGAGCTGAAAGACGAACACACACAGCACCTTCCAGGTCAATGGGCATTGATGAGTCACAAACTATACATCTTTTAGACACCTAAGAAGGGTGTTTGCAAGACTATTCTGTGCTTAAATACAAATCTGTGTCAATTCAGAAGTTTTAGCTAATAAAAAGTCTCACTCCTTCTTCTGCAGGTCAAGCCGAGTTGACCAGGGTCAACAGAAGAGTCTCTGCCAAGATGAAGTCATCCCGGCTAGACCGACTCCGTCTCGGCGAAGCCAGAGTCGTCTCGGCAGTCCTTGCCTTGCAGTCCAGTAGCCCGATAAAGAGCATCCCAATTGTATTGACCACATCAACTATCCAGCTCGAAGGCCACCTCAGCGTTAGCTCAGCTGCCATGTCACTCTTAGGGCATCTGCCACATCACGTTGGAAGATCTTCATAGGGGTAGAATAGGAAATTCACATTTTAATTCTATTAGGATTCATTAGGATTAGCATATCATAGCTTGTGTATATATAGGAAGAGTTGTGCACTTTTTACGCGTCTTGGAATTCACTCTTGATACATTCTCATTATACTCATTCCTTCGCTCTCGTTCTTCCATTTTCACGGTGGTGCACGGTGTTGCTTTGGCGTTTCTCTTGATCGAGGAAGTGCAGGTTTGAGACTGGGAAGCCGAAGTCTGTTAGAGGGGACCGATCAGATTACTGACGCACTCTAGTGGAGCCGATCCTCAACGCTCAGGCTAACGGAGGTGAACCACCACCACCAACCATGGTGATCGTCATGGAAGATGGATCCACCTGAATCCAGACCATTGTATTTGTATTTTGTTTCTGTTAATCAACTTCATTCTGCATTTCTTATCTCCATTCTCTTCCTCTCCTTTAATTCATGATTTAATCTGCGATTGCAATTAAATTGTGAACAATGTTAAGCTAAGCCGATTGGAACTGGTTTAACTAATTCAGTAGGTAATCATTTAATGATTGTTATTCGAGAACCTAAAATCAGCTCTGAACTTAATCCTTACCAATTGATGACGTAGCGATTGCATAAATCCTCGGTATGGCAATGGACGAACCTTTGGCGATTGCCATAAGACTTCCCAAGGATGATATGGACTAAGAACTGGAGTGTGGAAATTGGACTAGATTTGGACTTATAGGACTGAGCACGAACACAGTTAATAATAATAATAATAGATAACTAGTAACAGTAGTATATGTTTACTGCATTCATAGTCTTAGTTTACTTTCTGCTTCTCTTACATTCAAAATCCCCCCTGTTTACTATTTTCTAGTCTGAGACAGAGATAGTCCATCTCTGTAGCGTCTGTCTGCACTCAGCTGAGACCAAGCCAGATAGTCTCTACCGAGATCATCTCGGCTCTGTCTCTGCCGAGACCTACTCGGCCAGTTGTCGAGGAGAGTCAACACTTTACACCTTAGATTCGATAACCTTTCGCTTCACACCAAATCACAACTGAGCACACTGTGTCCTTGAGAAGAATGACCTAGGGTTGGCTATGCTATAGTTAACTTTAGTTATTTGATAAGTGTTTGAGACGACAAAAAGAACCTTTATCAAGCATCAGATCAAACTATTCCATGAAGGCCCAACACCAACTGTAGGTGACTTGGAGACCATCTCATTAATGGAACCAACCCCGCCGAATGATACACCTTGAGCTAGTCGCATGAGCCCCCTTGAATTCATGCCATGCATTGGGGACAATGCAACATTTAAGTGTGTGGGGGCCGGGGGGGATTGCATGGCCATTTAAGGCTTGCTAAATGCTATGCTTGAAATCTTTGAAATCTTGTTCTGTTCTTCAAAGTTCACACTTCATATCTGTTTTAAATTTTGTTTTAACTTCTATTTTTATTTTTTTGTTTCTTTTCTATTTCTTTTCGTCCTTTTTTCAAGTCATTTCCCTTGTTATGAATAAAGACGGTCTGAGTCGAGTCCATGCTTCTATTCCTCCCGAGAACCTTAGAACCGGCACCTCAGAAGGTGAGGTCATTGACAAAAGACCTTGTTTAGTTTCCATTTGGCGACGGAAAGTGAAATCGACCAACTTGCTAACCCCCTTGGTTAAAAGTCACTTTTAGCTCGAAATGAGAGGGATCTTTCTCACTTTTTCAATTTTCCCGCATTTCTTCCTTTTTTACCTTAATACATGGAAGAGGTTGAAAGGGCTAGTCGGTCGTTCCAGATGTGATGTTGCAAGCCGCCGATCAGCGCAACCAATATCTGACGCGAGGCCTTTATATGATTACGATAAAGATCGAGCCAATTAGTTTTCCCTGTTGATACGCTACATAGCAGCTCGAGAACTCACGAACTGAAGTGAAGAGCTCACGTCACGAACTAAACTCCGACTCGGCCTAGCCAATTTCAACCTTTGTCAGAATTTTACTTTTGTTTTCCATAAATGAATTCTGAACTCTTATTGCTGAAAAAAAATGCTTTGAAAAGGAATTTCAAGTAATTTCTTAAGAGTTGGATGGATCAGTAGGAAGCAATTCGGAACCCTGAGGACAGATATTTCAAGTTTGACAGGGAATGAAATTTTTGCACCTTAGGTAATAGGTGATTGAAAAACAGAAAAGATGGACCATTAGTGGCAGAGTAATTGACCGTGTGAGGATTCTTGAGCCTATGTACATATGGATGGCTTGCATCTTGCCATTCTCTCTTTCTTGTATGATTTTTTGCATCCATGATAACTGTGTATTCTAGATTGTGCCTTGACTCTCTAGATATATCTGGTTTTGCATGCAGGAATGAGATGATCTAGGCCGTGTTTTAATAAGCCTCGAGCCAAATGGTCCTACCTTGTAAAGTTTACCCTTTTTTACCCCCCCTTTGAGCCTGAATGACCATTCTTTTGTGACAACTCATTACAAGCCAAGGCTGGAAAAACCATGATTACCCTTAACCTTAGGGGATAAAGGAGCTTCGAAATTATTTTGGGAGTAAGTTACGATCAAGTGTGGGGGAAGCACCAGGGAGCAAAGCAAGAATAGTGTATGCTAAAGGGCTGAAAAGGAAAAGCAAGAAACAAGTGTAGGGGAACAATAGGAAAATAAAAGAAGTAGCCAAAATCCATAAGTTGTAACAAAACACAACACAAAGCTGCAAAAGAAAAAAGAAAAAAAAAGAGAGAGGAAAAGAAAATTTGAGAAAGGGAAAGAAAGGAAGTAAGCTAGAATTGTTTCGAGTAACATCACAGTATCCTGGGATGTCTCTTATACTGATGAAACTTACTCCCCATTGCTCCTATCTCCCTTATGGTTACTAAACTCACCTTCCCTCTTATATCCTACCCAGGGCTTGACCTCATTACAAGCCAAAAAGAAGTCCTAGTGATACAAAAGGAGAGGCCAGTCAAAGTTTGGTAATACCAGTTACATGGTATGTTAAGTGTATATACAAGACCAAACACTCGAGAGGCCAAATCAATATAGTCCTAAAAGAGAATTCTACCACTTTCGGTCGTCCTTTGATGTTCATAGGTCTCTTAGTTGTCTTAGGTGTGGAGAAAGTAGATTTCACAGATCGCTTGAATATCTCAATCCCTGGGGTTAATGAATGGTGAGTCTATTTTATCTAAAACTTGAGAAACTTATTGAAAAATTCTTTTCCCTTTTAAAAATCTCCCTTGTGTCGAACTCTTATTTTTCCCAGGAGTGCAAAAGTGTAAGTGTGGGGGGGCTGATAGGACATATTTTGTATACCTTACAGGGACCTAAACTGGGTGTTTTAGAGATCAATTAATATCTAAGAATGGAGTCTTAGCTGAGATTCATATTATGGACCCAGAAATAGAGAAATCATAAATCTATGCTAATTTGAGAATCTTAGCTAATAAAAGAACTCATTCCTTTTTCTTATAGGGTCAGCATAGATGATTTCGGCCCATCAGGAGAAGCCTTGGCTTAGGAGAGTCATTTCGGCTAGACCGACTCAAAACCGAACAACTTTGTAGGTCCAGCAGCCCAATAAGGAGTAGCCATGCACACTGTCCACGTGGTAGTCCAAGTCAACACTGGTCCAACTAAGCTGCCACGTCACTTCTGAGAAGCTTAAGTCACGCAAGGGTAGAATAGGAAAGTCAATTTGTAATTCAGTTAGGATCGTTGGTTAGCGTGTCCAGCGAGTTCAGCTCGTGTATATATAGTAGGAGCTGGGCACATTAAAAGGGGTTGAATTCACATTCTACATTTCCCTCAACTTTTCAATTCTCGCTCTCGTCCTTTACACTCACGATGGTGTACAGTGCTCTCAATGGTGCTTCTCTCGATTGAGGAAGTGCAGGTTAGAAACCGAGAAGCCAAAGATCGTCAAAGGAGACTGCTTGGATTACCAATGCACTCTAATGGATCCGATCCTTAGCGTTCTGGCTAATAGAGGTAAACCATCACTGTTTGACCATGGTAATCGTCGTGGAAGAATGATCTGCTGAATTCACACCCTGTGTTTGTATTTCATTCTTAATAATATGAGTGCTTTCTGATTCTGATCTCTGTTTGCACTCCTATACTTTAATTCACTATTTGTGTTGCGATTACACAAAGTGACATGAATCATGTTGAACTAAGCCAATCAGAACTGGTTTAACGAATTTAGTAGGTAATCAACTAGAGAACCTAATTGAGAATCTAAAATCAACTTTGAGCTTAATCCCTACGAACTGATGAGGTAGCGATTGCGTAATTCCTCGATATGACAGTGGACGAACATTTGACGATTGTCATAAAAAAATAGAAGGTTGATACGGGCTGTAATTGGAGTGAATGGACCAGAACGGACTTGATTATTGAGACAGAACATGAACACAGTAATAATAGTATAGTAGCTTAGCTTAATTTCATTCACGTCTTAGTTTACTTTTTGTCTTTTATTACTTACACTTCTAAACCCCTTGTTCCTTGAATTTCCGCCCGTAACAGAGTCAGTCCAACTCTATTGCATTTGTCAGCACTTAGCCAAGACCGTGTCGGATAAGCCTTTGCCAAGACTATATCAAACTAGTCTCTACCGAGAGCAACTCGGCCTCCAATTGAGAGTGAGTCTGCATTCTACACTTGAGTTCTGCGTCACTTAGTTTTCATATTAAAGTCACATTTGAGCACACTATGTCCTTGAGAAAATTCGACCTAGGGTTGACTATGCTATAGTTAGCTTTAGTTTATTCGATGCGCATTAAGACGACTAAAAATACGCTGATCAAGGACAAGGGATGTCCAAAGCAAGTTCTACTTTGTCATAAGTAAAAAGGCCTCCTAAGACTCTTTGGACACATGGCACCTTATAGACGCACGTAGTAGCTTTTGACGCATGTAGTGCCTTTGGACACACTCAGTGTCTATGAACGCTTGGTTTGGACAGTGGGCTCATTACATGTACAGCGTTCTGAGGATCCCATGAAGCCTTTGGATGAGAAGTGTCCTTTGGACGACCCGTATGGATAATGCATTTGGACGTTGAGTCTTGTGGACGCTAAAAGCCTTTGGACGATGAAAGATCCCTTTTAGGGAATGCACCTCTTGGGTTAGTTACCTTTGGACGAAGATTCTTGAGGTCAACTCTGGTCCTTAGACGAAGCATGGAAGCCTTTGAACGTAGCTGTTAAGCTTCTCTCACCTTTAGATGCACAACTATTAGGCAACCCTCTACTAGAAGGTTTATGAGAGTTTGGTCACAACTCGTGGCTTAAGGCCTAGTTAGACTATTTTGAATAGGTTTCCCACCTAATGTGAGAGGAGTGAAAGGCCAAGAAGAGAAAGGAAGCAAGGAGAATAGCTTTTCAAAGAGAGGAAAGAAAGAAGATTAGAGGAGGAACCTTGTCAAGAAAGAAGAGGAAGGAGGTACGATGAGACTCCACGTCGAGACCAAAGAAACATGGATGATTTTCAAAGTGCTCCATTGGACACTCTCAAATTTCGTGTTCCCCCTTTCCCAGTTGATGGAGATGCAAAAACATTCTTAGACTGGGAAATGAAAGTGGACCAAATGCTAGAGTGCTTTAACTACCATGACTACCAAAAAGTCAGAATGGTCAAGAAGATAAAGAATATTAAGAAGATCAAAATAAAATGAGATAAAAGATGAAAGAGGAAGAGGAGTTTGAGAAGAGTGAAACAAAAACAAAAAGAGAGAAGAACAATGAGAAAAGTAAGAGTGTTAAAAATGTGGGAATAAAAGAGCCAACCAAGAGTTGTAAAAGCAATAAAGAGGAAAAAAAAGAAAGGAATCCCTATTAGTTGGCCCTAGGGAGGTGAGAAAGGTCCTCTGGACCAAGAGGGAACCTTTATATGCTATGCCCACTAATATGTTATTGCATGCTTCTTTTTCTTCTCTGATTTCTTTGACTACAAGTATAAAGGACTTATCAGAAGAAGAGACCCTATGCTTAAGGTTTTAAGGAATTAAGATAGATATGTCCATGGAAAAGATTCTTTTCTTACTAACTCCTTATAACTTTCATTTTTGTTGTAAATCTTATTTTTTTGTAGGTATGAAACAAGTTATGAAAAGGCTTGGAAATGGCAAGAATGGAGAGCCAGATTTCAGCTCTATATTCCATGTTCCATGATGTTGCCTAAAGATACCTTTGGGCTTGTGCCAAGAGATCCATTACCTTGTGCAAACAGATGGTGGCCTAAAGCTTTTATTATTTCCATGCTTGCTATCTTTAAATCTTTTGAACTTTATGGAGTTCTAATGCATGCCCAAGGATATTGTAAGTTTATTCTTAATGCTTCATTTACTTTGAATGGACTATCCTTTACTTGTGTGCATGATTGGTGTAGTTATAAGAGTAATAGGATGTTGTGTGTTTAAGGAAATGAATTGTCATGCTTGGGAATTGAGTTAGAGGCCTATGACCGAAATGAACTCAATGAGACGTGGATGGATCCTTTTGTGAAATGCCTAAGAGTTGTATATATGGATCCTTGAGTAAAGGCATTAATTTTGCAAGTTTATTGTGGGTGTTTGAATTCTTAGAAGTGTTTAAGAATGTTAAATTACATGAAAGATTTCATAAAGATAATTGGAGAATAAACCTAAGCATCACCAAGAGTTGGCGTTTATTGCATGAGTATTTTGGTGATCTCCCCTTGGAGTATGTTAGGTTTAATACAGAAATTAATTGGCTTGCTTATAGGCACATTTGGAAAACGATTGGTGGTTCCTCCATTCGTATCTTTGATTTTGAATGAACATGGAGTTACTTTTCTTATGAATAATTCCTCTTTCTTTTAACATATGACTCATCCTTGTCTTTGTTCTCGTAGGAACTCAAGCATTGAATCTGAGGTCAAATTATCTAAAAGAAAGGGAGGAGGATGCATATATGAAAGAGGACAACCCTGCGTTTGAAGGACTTACCACTAGTAAAAAGGCTTAAGAGGATCCAAGAAGAAGTACAATAGAATTTAGCCACCCTTAAAGACCAAGGAGGGCATACTTTGTACTATGTGTCTAACTAGCTTGTTGGCAATGTATAGGGCTGGACACACTTTGTTTTCTTTGTACTTTCCATATAGGATAGGTTAGCCTTGAGCCAAGTTCCTTTTTGGATGCCAAAAATCCACCTAGCCAATTTGTCTCCAATTCAGTTGCTAAAATGATCAAATTTTCGATTGCTAAGGCTGGCTAGGATGGCTTGCATTTTGTGCCCTATTGCTTGGTCCTTTTCATGGGGCCTTAAGCATGATTAGTAGAGCCTAATTCATTCACTAATCATGCTATAAAAGGACCCTTTGGGCCTTCTTGCTTGGATCCATAGTTAAGTTTGTGAAAATTCCTTGAGTTGTTTTAGTTCTTGATTCATGAAGTTCTTGATCCATTTGGTAAGGATTTGGCTAGATATCATAATTCTTGATGCATGCAAGATACATTTTGGTGTAGCATGTCGTGTGTTATGTTTTTCAATGTATCTTTCTAGGAAAATAGAGTGGAATTGCACCATTATTGTGTCATTATGTTTCTATTCTGCACCTAAGTAATGTTTATCATGTGTTTGATGAAATGCCTTTGAGAAATTATGCAAGAGAGTGCTAGAATTGTGCTTGTGTTGTAAAAAAAATAAAAGACCAAATGTTTTTGAAAAAAGATTTGTAAGGTGGACGAAAAACATTTTTCAAGTGGCTATATTACTGTAGTAAAAATAGAGCCTAGCCATAGAAAAAACAAAAGAAAAAAATCCAAAGAAAGAGTTGTTTGAAGGTCCAAAAGTCTATAAGGCACACACGGGTTCTAGAGTGCTAGTTTTGCTAGTTTTTTGGTACATTGATTGTGGTGTATTGCTAGTCATTGAGTTTTCTTTCCTTTGCTTTCCTAAAAGTATCTCGAGATTTGCTTGACTTTCACATGTGGTGGAGATGTTTGATTTAGATAATAGGTTTCTTAGTTTGAGGTTTAGTGTTGAGAGGAAAAAACTAGAGAGTACCTTAGAAAAAGAGCCATAAAAGTTATGAAAAACAAGCATGAGTGGCAAACACTTAAAGAGTGCGGTGAGGATATTTTAGTATAGTATGGTACTATAGTAGTTTGAGAAGGATTGGGAGGTTTAGGGGAGTGAAAAAGTCAAGAAGGATGGGAAGTGTCGATATCAATTAGGAAGGTCTTTCACCTAAGTCTAAATACATCATAGATACCATGAATGAGCGTAGAGAGAAGTTGGACCTAGTTGGCAAGGAGATGCGTGAAAGACATGAGAGGAATAGGAAGGAGGAAGTTGTGGGAGGCGTGTGCTAGTTAAGATTTTTAGTCGTTATTTCAACTATCAAAATAACTAGATTTTTTTATGGTTTGGGTAGCATAGGGAAATCTAGGTCGAATCTCTGAAGGACACTTGATTCTAGTGAATTCTAGTGTAAAGAGGCTAAGATACATGCAAAACAAAGAGTGTAGGAAAGTAAAATTGTGGGTTTTTAAGCATTGTAAAATAAAGTGCATAAATTAAATGACTATCTAGGATAGTAAAGGCAACTACAATTAACTACAATTAACAAAACAAATAGTTATCATATCAATTCCTAAGTTATCAATGAGATGGTTCTGGGTTTCGGTTCCTATTATTTGTGCAATTCCTCACCAACTGAAATCTTAAGACAACCACCTAATGTTCCTCCAATGCTGACCGAGGGCTTACACAACCACGGCCTCAAGTTAGTAGGGATTACGCCCATGCTTGACGTAGGTATTCTAGTGATTATCTATATTGTTGCTAGAGTGGTTTCGATCGACCCCTAAACTAACATGCTCTATTCCTACCATGCACAATCATGACACAAGCAAGAATAGATTAACCAAACAGAAATTACAATCATAATAGTAAAGGAAAACAAACCCATTCATTGATTAACTATTGTAGCGATACATGAGCTATAGGGATTCATGGATTGTGAACACAACTTCCCACAACAATCGCTAGTGGTAGCTATAGTGTTCCACCGACGTTGGCTAGGTATTGAGGGGTTGAATCACCAAGTAGTGTGCTAGTGATAGTTTAAAGGTTAATTATCACTTCTCCTATCAAAATACTAGATTTTCCTAAGCTATAATAGCACAAGGTCAACCTAGGTCATTTTTCTCAAGGACACTTTTGTTCTAATGTTCTATGGTGCAAGATTAGTGACTATTATGAAGGTATTGACAAGAAAGGTAAAAAATTACAGTCTAAGTATAGAATTAAAAACTACACTATCTAACGTATATTTATCTAACATATATTTATTATATCGAATATAATGAGATCAACGAATGATTCTATTTCAAATTCCTAGCATGCAAGTATATCCTCGCCAACCTATTTCCTAAGGCGGTCGCCTAACGTTCGTCCATTACTGACTGAGGGCTTACGCAATCCAAGGCCTCGCAATAGTAGGGATTAAGCTTGTGGTTGACTTAGATTATTTAAAAATTATCTATATTATTTCCTAGGTAGTTTCTAGCAAGACCCTAATCTAGGTGTGATCTTTTCTTAACATGCATAAACATAACAAATCAAGAACAAATTGAATTTCCAAGAATTACAAGCATACAAGCATAAAAAAACATATTGGTTAGTCGAAATACCAATACAAAAGTGGAATCAATGGAAGACATGATGATCAACTTCCTACGACAATCGTCAGTAGTAGCTGTAGTGCTCCACTAACAATAGCCAGGGTTACGGAGGAGTTGAATCACCAAGTAGTGTGCCAGCGCACCCTTACAATCCCCTCTTGGCAACCTGCCGCAATACTCAGCCCCTAGTCCTAAGTTCACTTGAGGTTGAGCGAACACCATATTGAAGTACCGTGGAACAAAGAAGGATGATGTGAAAATATGAAGGTGAACGATGAAGTGTGACTGTGTTTAGGCAAGGTTCTTGCTAACCCTAGAACGTAGCATACATTCTTATTTATACATGCATCCTAACTAATTCTATAACCATAATAATTGAAATAATGGAATTAACTACCTGACCTAACATAAATACTTGAAATAACAACCCTAACTACTTTCCTAACTAGCATGTTCTTAATTACATTCTACACGTGCTTGAATCTTACTTTGGTGGAGTCGGCCTTCGGATGCCTAGATGGATTCGATTCTGGATGGGAGTCGCCTTTACTTTGAGATTGGCCATGGAGTCGATCCTACGGAGTCGGGTCTGTCTGGCCGAGATGACTTCCTCGTCTTTATTTGATTTTGTCCAATCTCTCTTTTTTTGCCTATAAAACAAGATTTGTTCTTTTGTTAGTTAATATTAGAAGTTTAGCTAAGAATTGTATTTTCCTTAGCTCAACCTTGGAAATCTAAATCATTAGCTAATACATGATTGTTAACTATTAATTATATTCTATTATACCCATCTTAAAGACCTACTAAGTGGTATAAACTATGTATTATCCGACCCACACACTTACTTTTTGCACTCTTAGGCAAAATCTAGGTTTCAGTTAGGAAACTTGTATAGAACAAACAACAAATAGACAAATAGATAGCTACTAGACTGCGAGAGGTAGTTTGAGAAATTTTAAATGAATTCATAAAGAGATAAAGTTGTTAAACATACGTTCATCTCGGTTCCAAACCTTCAACTAACTATAAAAATCTATTCTCCATATCCAAATTAAATAAGTAACATAAAGTTTCAAGTTTCAATCGAAATCGACAGAGTTCTCACCGGATAATTCTCTCATTCTCTAAAGTGTTTGGGCTTGTGTTGACAATCAAACATCCTATGTTACTAGCACTTCCATGTTTTGACTAGCCTCTCTATTTTACCATTCAAACATGCATGCTATAATGATCATTATGACTTTTATTCGGGTTGTAATGTAGCCAGGGTAAAGGTGGGATATATAAGGAAATGTGAGTGAGTTTTTTTTTAAAGAACTAAAGGGGATAAAGGAGAAAAAGGGAGTAAGCCTTATAAGTATGGAGAATTGACTCCAAGATACTATAAGTCTTGCTTTTTGATACCCATCTAGCTCTTATTTTCAGCGCTTATTTTTTTTTTCTTCACTTTTTGGTTTTCCTTTTCTTTGGACTTCTATGGCATTTGGGCTTTTACTTTTATACCCTTTTTGCTTTTATTGCCGCCTCTGATTCATCCACTATTTTTCAACCCTTCTTTTTCTTTTTCACAACCTACTTTTTTTTCTTCTATCAAGCTTGAGACTCAGTATGGTACACTTGTTTTTCTTTACCTTTTTCTTGTAGTTACCCTCAGTGCCCCTCCCCCACACTTATTGTGGATCTTACTCCCAAGAAAATTCCAATGCTCTTTTGACCCCCCCCCCCCCAGGTTAGGGTGAATCATGGGTTTTTCCAGCTATTGGCTTGTAATGAGCTATAATTCCAAAAGAAGGTTACAGGCTCAAAGGGGTTAACAAGGGATTTTAGTTGCAAGGCGGCCTTATTTGACCAGTGGTTTAATACGAAAGAAGGCCTAGATCATTTCTTTACAACATGTAAGTCAAACAATATACAAAGAGTCAAGGCAAAGCCTAAAGTAATCTACTAACATGGATGCAAATTAATACAATAAAAGAAAGGAAATGGCAAGATGTAAGTCATTGATGTAAGGCTCAAACTCTCATTGGGTTAAATTCCTCTATCACTTCTGGTTTTTAACTTAGAAAATTTTCAATCACTTATTACATAAGAATGTAAAGGTTCTCTTTTCATGCTAAGTTGAAAAAAATTCTTTTACCTAGGACTATGTACTACCTATTCATGTTTTATTTTTTCCTAAGAAATTCATTTTTCTCAAAAAAAATTTCCTCAACAACCAGACACGAAAAACGACAAACGTAAGCAGATAAATGAAAACAAACAGAAAAAAATGGAAAATAAAAAACAACACACTACTGAGTCGGCACAGTCCTAGCAAACGACAAAATGAAAGTAAAATGACACCAATCCGAATAGGCTTGGACTCAGCAAACGACACAACAAAAAACAAAACAACAGACCAAGATGGAGCCAGCATGGACCCGGTCTCGACATGATATCAGAATCAGCTCAAACTCCGTCGAAGAACTTGGAATTGGTATCGACAAAACAATACAAGAAAATATTACATATGAAAAACTTAGAAAAATTTTAGCAAAACAAAACTTCATTCCTGACACTACCCCCCCCCTTTTATTGTGCATTGTCCTCATTACAGCTTTATGCATGTGGGGAATGAGGGATTTCTTTAGGTGTGCCTTCGGGAATGACCGGTTCTATCAACGTGAGGACTTCCACCTCGCCCTCCTTCAAACTAAAAATTGGACCTTCATGGTAGGGCTTCAGTTAGTGCCCATTGACCTTAAATGTACGATTATTAGCTTCATCTCTTACTTCTACAATGCCATAAGGAAATATGTTAGTTATAATAAACGACCCATCCCACCTGGAACGGAGCTTACCGGCTATGAGCTGTAACCTGGGGCGAAACAATAGTACCCTTTGACCGACTTTGAACTCCTTCCTTAAGATCCTACTGTCATGAAAACATTTTACCTTTTCCTTGTAGACTCTTGAGTTCTCGTAAGCCTCCAAGCATAGCTCCTCCAGCTCCTACAACTGTAACTTTTACTCTCGGCCAACTTGGTTATAGGCCATATTACACTTCTTGATCGCCCAATAAGCTCGGTGCTTTATCTCTACCCATATATGACAAGCCTTATTGAAGACAATCTGAAAGGGAGACACCCCTAATGGAGTCTGGTAAGTTGTTTTATGCGTCCAAAGAGCATCCTCCAGTAGGTGGCTCCAATCGTTCCAGCTCGGATTGGCCATCTTCTATAATAATTTCTTGATTTCCCTATTCAAGACTTTAGCTTGGCCATTGGTTTGAGGATGATACGCAGTGGTAACTCAGTGCACCACTCCATATTTTTCAACTAGCGTGGCCATGGCGTGGTTGGAGAAGTGACTTCCTTGGTTACTAATAACTCCACTTTTAGTCGTATTACGTTTATCAAATAAAAACTAAGGCTAACAATAGCATAGCGTAACCCTAGGTCGAATCTCTGAAGGACACGATGTGTTCTATTATGGCTTAATGTGAAATTGAGTTTTATGCAAAAATTGCTAAGTGTGTAGAATGTCGACTTGCTCTCGATAGAGATGGATCCGATACAAACTCAATTGAGTTGTATCTAACACTATCTTGGCTAAGTGCGGACTCGGACACAGATAGACGCAATAGAGTTGGACTAGACTCGGTCTTAGACTAAAATATAGGTAATAAGGGGTTTGGATTATAGAAATGTAAAGTAAGACAAAAAGTAAACTAAGTATAAAAGTAAATGCAGGCTAAACTACGCTAATTAATGGTTGTACCAACTCAGAGTTCAATAAGCAATTGGTCCTTGGTTCTGCACTCAAGATTATGCTTCCAAATTAACTTAAGGTTCTTATGACAATCGCCGAACATTCGTCTACTTCTATACTGAGGATTTACACAATATCTACCTCATTAGTTGACAAGGAGTAAGCACGTGGTTGATGTTAGGTTCTCTAATCAATTACCTAATGAAGTTGTTAAACCAGTTCCGATCGGCCTAGTCTAACATTGGTCCACTTCCATAATGCACATTCGCGACACAGTAGAGAAGATTAAAAGTAGGATTCACAATCAAGAGGTAAGAAATGCAAACCAATCATATTATTGAGACAAAGTAAGGATACAGGGAGTGAATTCAAGGATCCCATCTTCCACAACGATCGTCACGGAAGAACGACAATGGTTCACCAATAATGGCTAGGACGTTGAGGATCTAGTCCACCAAAGTGCGTCGGCTATACCGAGTGATCACCTCTGATAACTTTCGGCTTCCTAATCCCTAGCATGCACCTCCTCAATCGAGAGACACGCCACCAATGTATCATGCACCACCGTGAAAATGAGAGTGAGAGCAAGAAGATGAAGTGTGAATGGAAATGGATAAAAGTCTAAATTCAACCACCTCTAGAACGTGCACTAGTATACCCTATATATACACGGGTTGGGTAGCTTGTGATGCACGTTGAGACCTAACAAACTCCTAACTAATTTACATATTCTTAATTGACCTTTCTACCCCTAAATGATCCTTCGTGAACTGCACGCTTCTCCTAGAGTGACAACGGCCGTTGAGCTGGGCTTGGCTAGAAGGGGAATGGTCTGGCCAGGACAGCTCCTTATGGACCGATATGCTCTTATTGGGCTAAGACGTCCTTAGCTTTGGCCTGCAAAATGAATCCAATCTTTTATTAGCAAAATTCCTCAAATTAGCATAGATTTATATATTCCCTATTTCTAGGTCCATAATCTGAATATTAGCTAAGATGTAATTCTTAGTTACCAAATAGTCTCAATAACACCCATCTTAAGCCCTTGTGAGGTGTATAAAATATGACTCATCAGTCACTAATCAACGCCTTCGGCATACCAAACCTATAAAAAATGTAGGTTCTCAAGAAATCAACGACAACTCCAGCATCGTTAGTTTTGGTGGCCATAGCTTCCACCCATTTTAAAACATAATCAACGGCTAATAAGGTGTAAGAGTTTCCATAGGAGATAGGGAACGGCCCATGAAGTCGATACCCCATACATCGAAGATCTTGCAAAACAACATAGGTTGTTGGGGCATCTTGTTCCTTACTTATAACACTCCAACTTTTTGGCACTATTCACAAGCTACAATGAACTTGTGTGTATCGCAGACACTGGTGCGCTAGTATAGCCCATAGTCTAGGACTTTTTGGACTGTCCGCATTAATCCATAATGTCCTCCTCCCGACGTTGAGTGACAAAAGTGGAGGACCGACTTGACCTCGGACTCCAGAATGCACCTACGCGTGACTTGGTCATTGCACATTCTCCAAATGTACGGGTCGTCTCAAATATAGTATTTTGCATCACTAGCAAGTTCTTCTTTAGCAGCTTGGGATGCTCCTCGTGGATACGGAGATGCAACGAGGTATTTGCAGATGTCTACATACCATGGTGATGTATGACTCATTTGTAGAATCTGGTCGTTCAAAAATTCGTCTCGGATTGGCATGAGATCGACTTCTCTTTCCACTCGGCTCAAGTGGTCTGCTATAGTGTTCTCCACACCCTTCTTGTCTCTAATCTCCAAGTCAAACTCTTGAAGAAGTAGCATCCACCGGATCAGTCTCAACTTCGCATCCGGCTTCTTCAAAAGATACTTCAACGTTGCATGATCAGAGAAAACTATAACTTTGGAGCCAAGTAAATATGACCTAAACTTGTCTAAGGCATAAATGATTGCCAAAAGCTCCTTTTCGGTGGTTGTATAGTTGACTTGGCCTAGGTCCATATGCATAGGAAACCACGTGCAGTTGTTTACTGACTCATTGTCCTTGGATGGCTCCTAGTGTAGAGTTAGAGGCATCACACATTAACTCAAACGGAAGCTCCTAGTTTGGTAGTTAGAGGATAGGCATGGTCGTAAGCCTTCTCTTCAGCTCTTGAAATGTGTCGACACAGGGCTGGTCGAAGATGGAGTCGATGTCCTTCTGTAGCAAGTGAAGTCCTTGATATATTGCCTGTAAAACCTGTATGACCAAGAAATGAACGAACTTCCTACACAAAGGTGGGGTTAGGAAGAGAGGATATAACATCTATTTTTGCTTTATCAACCTCAATACCTCCAGCTAAAACGATGTGTCCCAAAACGATACCTTTAGTAACCATAAAAAGACACTTTTCAAAATTTAAAATGAGGTTACTATCTATACACCTACGTAGCACTCTAGAGAGGTTGTCTAAGCAAGCTTAAAATGATTCTACATAAACTGTGAAGTCATCCATGAAAAGCTCCATGCATTCCTCCAAGAGGTCCATGAAGATATTGATCATGCATCTCTGGAAAGTGCTCAGAGCATTGCAGAGACCAAACGACATCCTCATATATGCGAATGTTCCAAACGGACATGTGAAGGTGATCTTGTATTGATCCACAAGTGCTATGTGAATCTACATATACCCTAAAAAACCATCCAGAAAACAAAAATGGGACTTCCCTGCTAATTTTTCTAAGACTTGGTCAATAAATGGCAAAGGGAAATGATCCATGCGAGTCGCTTGATTCAGTTTCCTGTAGTCGATGCAAACTTGCCATCTATTCTGAATCTTGGCCGATACCATCTCGTCTTGCCGGTTATTTATAATTGTCATCTTAGACTTCTTCGACACTACTTGAACCGAACTTACCCATTGGCTATCCGAGATGGGGTAAATGATCCTGACTGCAAGTAGCTTGGTGACTTCCTTCTTGACCACGTCTAGGATGGTTGAATTCAGTCTTCTTTGTTGCTGCCTGATAAGCGGGTTTTCTGTCGTCTTACGCGCATCAAATAAAACTAAAGCTAACTATAGTATAGCTAACCTAGGTCGATTCTCTCAAGGACACAGTGTGTTCAGATTGTGCTAAGTGTAAAAATCAGAGTTAATGTAGAAAATACTAATTGTTGTGAAATGTCGACTTACTACCGATCGGCTTAGACAGACACAACGGAGTCAGACTGACTCAGTCTCAGACTCTAGAAAGCAGTAAATAAGGGGGGTTTGAGTTTAAGTGCAGAAAGTAAACTAAGCGCAGAAAAGTAAATTATACTAATCTATACTAACTTACTGTACCAATTCGGAAATCAACACACAAAAGGTTGTCGTTCTTACTTAGAATTATACTCCGAATCAACCTTAGATTCTTATGACGACCGCCGAACGTTTGTCTGTTGCCATACTGAGGATTTACACAATCGCTACCTCATCAGTTGGCAAGGATTATGTACTTGGTTGATTTTAGGTTCTCTACCTAATCAGATTATTACACTAGTTCCGACCGGCCCTAGTCTAACATGATCTACCCCTAACAATGTGTCACAACAAAGCTAAAAGCAGATTAAAGTGCAGAAAATATAATCAAGAGACAAAATTGCAAACCAGTTATATTATTGAAAACCAAATCGAATACAAAGGTGAGAAATTAGAGTCTCCAGATAGTCCGCCTTCCACGACGACCGCCAATGGAAGAATGACATTGATGCACCAATGGTGGCCAGACGTTGAGATTTCCGTCCAATAGAGTGCGTCGGCTATACTGAGCGATCACCACTGAAGGCTTCCAGCTTCCCAAATCCTGGTCCTGTACCCCCTCGATCGAGAGAGACACCGTATTGAAGCTTCGTGTACCACTGTACTAGCTTGGAGTGTCTGCGATTGCTGACGGCACTAGCTCTAGATTCTACTGAAAATTCCACACTTGAAAACGTGGCCTGGTGTGCTTATTTATACACAAGCTAGATAAATCTAAATCTAATCCTAATAATAGAAATTCAAATCCTAAAGATTCCAATTCGAATTATAGATTACAATCTCCTCAATCTTAGGAGTTTCCCAGTTTCCTAATTTCTAGCAGAATCATATCTGCATTCCTAGTTACCCGAATTACAGATTCCTTGATCTTAGCAAATCATATCTACATTACAGATTCCTTAATCTTACCAAATCATATCTGCATTACAGATTCCTTGATCTTAGCAAATCATATCCGCATTACAGATTCTTTAATCTTAGCAAATCATATCTGCATTATAGATTCCTTAATTTTAGCAAATCATATCTACATTCTTGTAAGAGTGATTTTTAGGCAAGATTTTTGTCACTGATGTCGGCTTGACCAGGAGCGCTGGACTGGTTGGGATGTTCTCGGCTTGGGCCAGGCCTGCAAAACAAGTCTTAACCTTTTTGTTAGTTAAAACCTCATTTTAGCACAGATTTTTATTTCTCCTATTTTTAGGCCCATAATTCAAATCTTGATTAAGACAAGACTTTTAATCATTAAACATTCTTAACAACACCCATCTTAGGCCCACATAAAGTGTATAAAATATGACTCATCAGACCACCACACTTACATTTTTGCACTCCTGGGCAAAATCATATTCGAGCATTCAAGGAATTGAAAGAGGGACTAGGATTTTCTAATAAACTCCTCAAGTTTGACAAAACAACTTAAGCATGCATTCATCCCAAAATCCAGATATTCAAACAATCTATGAAAGTTACTTTCTCCACATCCATAAACAAATGAGAAACCTGCAAACATTAAGAGTAACCGAGAAGTGACTAAGCTCTCTCAAGACATATTCTCTCAATCTCTCAAGTGTTTAAGTTTGTATATACACTCAAACATCCTATGTCAACTAGCACTGCTAAGCTTTGACTATCCTCTCCTTTCACACCTTCAACAACACATGCACAAATGATCAATAGGACTTTTCGGGCTTGTAACGTGGCCAGGGTAAGGTAGGTTTCAGGATGGTAAAGTGAGCTTTAATAACTAGAGGGACAAGAGGAGCAATGGGGAATGAATCTGCAAGTATAGAGATTATCTCCTTCGGACATTACCCGTTTCTTAGAAGCATCTTTGTTCACTGTCCTACTTTTTCCTTTGTATTTTTCTCTTTCTTTTTCTCACTTTTCCTGTCTTGCAGCTTTTGTGTTGCAATCTCACTTGTAAACTTTTCTTTTAGTTTCCGCTACTTTTTCTTTCTTTTTGTATCCTTTTTCTTTTCTTTTCATCAACCCTTTTATGGACATACTTACTTTTTTTTCAAATATACCACTCTCATAATGCCTCTAGGTGTCACCCCCACACTTATTCAAGATCTATTCCCAAAACAATTCCAAAGCTCCTCTATTCCCTAAGGTTTGGGTTGATCATGGTTTTTCCAACTTTAGGCTTGTAATGAGCTGTCATATCAAGAAATAGTTATCGGCTCAAAGGGGTAACCAAAGGAATTATTCACAAGGTAGGCTTTATTTGGCTAAGTAGCTGTAAAGAAAGATGGCCTAAATCATATCATTCTTGCATGTGAAATGAGTTATATCCAGAGAATCAAGGAAAAACCTAGAGTAACCAGCAACATGGATGCAATAATCACACAAGAAATGAAAGAATGGCGAGATACAAAGCTATTCGTGCAAGGCTCAAAAGTTCTCACACGGTTAATTGCTTTGCCACTAATGGTTCATCTTTTCAGTTTCTCACATACTCACTGCCTAAGGACGCAAAAATTTCACTCCCTGTCAGGTTTAAAAACCTCTCATCTAGGGTTATGTATTGCTTCATATTGTTTCATTCAACTTAAAGAAGTCCATTCAAATTCTTTTTCAAAATAGTTTTCTCAGTAATTGGCAATTCGAAATCAGAAGTCAGCTAGTAAAAATAAAATAAAACGAAAATGAAAACTAAAATTGAACAAAAAATAGCAGAATCAGAATAAAAAGAAAAGAAACAAAATGAAATAGAACAGTAACAAAATAAAAATGAAATAAAAAAACTAAAAACAAAACAAAACCAAACAAACCATCACCTTCCTACGCAACACCCCCCCACACTTAAATGGTGCATTGTCCTCAATGCAAAGCATATGTGCGCAAAGGAAGGGGTGAAATAGAAAGACTGCCTTTTTCACGGTGGAAAGAATGTTCAGAAGTATTTTTGCTCTGCTCCTGTTGTCTATAGCTTAGGGGAGCTTTCTCCTTATCCATTTTGATAGTTCCAACAAGATATCCTCCAATAGCTTCTTTGCACTTTTGTCTACAACTCCTACACTGGGATTAGTATCATTGCTGCTTTTCACACACAAAGAAGATTTAGTTAATCCAGTATAGGTACACTCATAATTAACAGAATTTTTAAAATCCATATTTCCAAAAAAATTCAGTGTTTATTCAATTCAAAATGCAAATTTACTAAGGCATGGAATGACTCCACTATGGATGACACTGGTATTGATTTTGCTGCTAATGAATGAAGTAAAGAAGGTTCAATCGTTGATTCCTGACTTGGCTGTCGGGAGTGGATTCGGCTTTTCGAATGTAGAGTCGGATGGTCGCGTGTCATCTCAGTTATCCACGTGTAGATGCGGTTACCGGATATAGTCTCGGCATCCATCAAGTTGCGGCATCAGCTACTGAGGGCACATTCGGACTTTGCTTGATATCGGTTTCGACCTTGATTACCGACAATGGACTCAGCTTCCACGTTTGGGTCAGACACATATGGTACTTGTGATAGAAACCCAACCAACAAAGTCAAAGATAATTGGCGTGACATTGGAGGTCCCATAGCTAGGCCCAAAACCCAAATAATGAAGCAATCGTTGCTAGGCCTAAGGTTGGAATTACGAAAAGAATCAGAGACTGTACCAAAATTGGTAACTTTATTACAAGTTGATGAAGATTGAAGCCCATATTGAAGAACATATATAAATCCCAAAGTCATTGTCATGTAATTTGGGCTGAGTAGTTAATTAGGATTTATTTTCATGTATTTTCACATAAATCACTTTTTGATAGTTGGTAGAAAAAGGGAAAGTTGGATAGTTAGTGGAAAAATAGGAAGGTCATTAATGATGGAAATAAAAGGTTAGTGGGGAGATCTAGTGGATGAGATTTTATGCCAATTAAGGTATTAATGGACATTAAATCCATGAGATTTTATGCCAATTAAAATATTAATGGCATTGATTTCAGGGTTGTCTAGTTAAGCCTATAAATAACCTCTTGTAACCATCCAGAAGGACAGAATTCATAGTTTGAATAATATTTGTGTTTCTTTGTGAGCACTTTTCCTTTGGTTCTTAGGTTAAAGAACTTTTATAGTGTTGGTTCTGCCGGCAGGTCGCGGTTAGGGTCGCACTTCTGATAACTTTGGTTCTACCGGCAGGTCGCGGTTAGGTTCAAGTTCCTCTTTTCGTTTGATTTCAAGACGGTCCAATTTTAAGACCGTGTCATTTGGTATCAGAGCTTCGGCTCTTGAAATCAGGTGTTCTCTATCCTTTCTGTCTCTATTTTTTTCAATTTATTAAAAAAATTAAAAAAAAATTGTTAGTTCTTTTGATATTTCCCGTACTTTGTCATCCTTATTTATTCTAATTATTCGTGTCCATTCATATACCTTTGTTTAAGTCATTAAGTTTGTCATCTTTCATTTTGCCTCATTGTGTTTTGTTTCCCATCGATAAAAAAGAAGAAAAAAAAAAATCACACAAAAAAAAAAGAACGAAAGAGAAAGGTGAAAAAAAAAGAGCAAAAACAAGAAGGGCTAGTGGTCAATCTGTTATTTTGCCTTGCATATTGAAAAAAAAACTAAACAGAAAAGTTTGAATTTTTGTCATATTTCCCCCTTGCATCTACACTGCTTTCATCGTACCTATCAAACAATCTAGAATTCTTTGTTTCTTGCTAATTCTTGTTCTCTAAAGTTATCAATTACCAAATCCTTTTTGTTTCTTGCTGCGTACCATCATTCTTAAAGGTTCTTACTTAAGAGCTCATAAGGAAAAGTTGAGTGGTAAAAGGCAAGAGTGGTGAAACAAAAAAAAAGCCAAATTGAGTGATACACGAGTGATTACAACATAATTCGAGTGTAAACACGTGAGAGAGTGTTGTGTGAGGATTTTTATTTCTGTCTAATTTCATTTTGCAGTATTTTAATTATGAGTAAAGAAGAAGGAGAACGAGATGTTGATCTCAAATTATTAATCAAGGTTTTTCAAGAACAATTCAAAGTTGTAAATACCAAGTTGGATGATTTACAACCTATACCTAGGTATAGGAGCCCTACAAGTCAACACAATGATGAGAAAGAAGAAGAGGAGTACTCAAATGGAAGATACAATGAAAATGAAAGGAGCAGAAGAGGTGAACCAAGACGTGACAATTGCTCGGGTAATATTAAGATGATAATCCCTGTATTCCAAGGGAAGAATGATCCTGAATTGTACTTGGAGTGGGAGAGAAAAGTTGAACATGTGTTTGATTGTCACAACTACTCAGAGGAGAAAAAGGTAAAATTAGTAGTTGTTAAATTTACTAACTATGCTAATATTTGGTGGGATCAGCTTGTGATTAACAGGCGTAGAAATGGAGAAAGACTCATTCGTACATGGGAAGATATGAAGTCTATCATGAGAAGGAGATTTGTACCAAGTCATTACCATAGGGACTTGCATAGAAAATTGCAAAGTTTGACACAATGTTCTATGAGTGTGGAGAATTACTATAAGGAGATGAAAATAGCCATGACTAGAGCCAATGTGAAGGAAAACTGTGAGGTAACTATGGCTAGATTCATTGGAGGTTTAAAGAAAGAGATTGCTGATGTGGTGGAGTTGCAGCATTATATGGAGATAGAGGACTTATTGCACAAAGCAATTCAAGTGGAGAGGCAATTGAAGTCTAAAAGCTCTTCCAAATTTGCTTCATCTTCTAGCTTTTCATGGAGATCAAATTGGAAGAACAGTACAACTGTTACCAATCCTAAAGAAGATGTGATTGCCAAATATTCAAATGCTCCTCCTAAAGGTAAAATTAACACTGATACATCATATAGATCACATGATATTAAGCGTTTCAGGTGTCAAGAAGTTGAACATATTACTTCTCAATGTCCAAATAAAAGAGCAATGATAATGATGGATAATGTAGAAGTAGAAAGTGAGAGCTCAAGTGATGATGAAATGCCACCATTGGAGAATTCTAGTGATGTGGAAGTTGCTAAACCTGTAGATGGAGTTGTACTTGATACTAGGTCCGCTCTTAGCATACCACCTAATGAAGATGGTGATGTAGAGCCACGTGAGCATATTTCTCATACTAGGTGCCTTGATCAAGGGAAACTGTGCAGCATGATTCTAGATGGAGGGAGTTGAACCAATGTGGCTAGTACTATTCTAGTGGAGAAAGTAAATTTGCAAACTACCAAACACCTTAAGCCTTATAAGCTGCAATGGCATAGTAATATTGGAGAAGTAAAGGTTGACAAGCAAGTTTCAGTGCCTTTTGCTATTGAGAATTACAAAGATGAAGTATTGTGTAATGTAGTTCTTATGGAGGCATGGCATATACTTTTGGGCCACCCATGGCAGCTTGACCGCAAGGTGACCCATAAGGGGTATACCAATTGTTTGTCGTTTATTTACAATGAGTTGAAAATACTCATACTCCATTTTCTCTAAAGCAAGTATGTGAAGATCAAATAAAAATGAGGAAAGTAAGAGAGTGTAAGTTGAGAGAAGAGCAATTGAGCATTCAAGAAAAAGAGAGAAAGGAAAATATGAGTGAAAATAAGAAGAAGAAAGAAAAACATGAAATTGAGTGTAGTGAAGAGAAAAGTAAGAAAATGAGTGCATTTGCAAAGACAAGAGAAGTTGAGAGTGTGTTATCAACAAAAGAGAAACTACTTGTACTCATGTACAAGGGTGTTTATTTCACTAACAAATTTCATTCTTCTTTTCCTTGTGAAGTTGATTCTTTGTTACAGGAAGTCACTGATGTTTTTCCAGATGAAGTGCCTCATGGATTGCCTCCTTTAAGAGGTATTGAGCATCAAATTGACCTCATTCTTGGTTGTCCAATCCCAAATAGACCACCCTATAGAACAAATCCTGAGGAAACGAAGGAAATTCAAAAGAAAGTGAAGGAGTTGCTGCAAAAGGACTTTGTGAGGGAAAGTCCTAGTCCATGTTCTGTTCTTGTTATCTTGATTCCAAAGAAAGAGGGAACATGGTGCATGTACATTGACAGTCAGGTCATCAATAAAATCACTGTAAAGTATAGATATCTCATTCCTAAGTTAGATGATATGCTTGATGAATTGTTTGGTTATTGTATGTTTACTAAAATTGATTTGAGTAGTGGATACAATCAAATGCATATGAAAGAAGATGATGAATGGAAAATAACTTTCAAAACAAAATATGGTTTATATGAGTGGTTAATGGTGTCATTTGGCTTAACTAATGCTCCCAACCTTCATGAAGATAATGAATCGTGTTTTGTGTTCTTTCATTGGAAAATTTGTAATAATCTATTTTGATGATATTTTGATTTATAGCAAGACTTTAGATAAACATGTTGAATATTTGCATGTTTCTCTTAATGTCTTAAGAGGAAATAAATTGTATGGAAATTTAAAAAAGTGTTCATTTTGTCTTGAATCTATTGTCTTCAAGTGGGATGATATGCATGAGAAAACTTTTAATTTGTTGAAAGATAAGTTGACCAATGCACTTGTGCTTTGTTTGCCTAATTTTGATAACACTTTTGAAATTGAATGTGATCCTTTTGAAAATGAACACTTTCAAAAAGTGTTCATTTTGTCTTGAATCTATTGTCTTCAAGTGGGATGATATGCATGAGAAAACTTTTAATTTGTTGAAAGATAAGTTGACCAATGCACTTGTGCTTTGTTTGCCTAATTTTGATAACACTTTTGAAATTGAATGTGATCCTTTTGGTGTTGGAATAGAAGCTGTATTGATGCAGGAATCTAAACCAATTGCATATTTTAGTGAGAAGCTAAGTGGGGCTGCATTGAACTATTCTACCTATGACAAGAAGTTGTATGCTTTGTTTCTAAAATCTCAAGGTAAGCTTCAAAAGAGACATGTCAAGTGCCTGGAGTTCATAGAGATGTTTCCTTATGTGAACAAGTACAAGAAAGGTAAAGATAATATTCTGGCAGATGCATTGTCTAGAAGAAAGCATAAGGAAAAATTTGTTGAAAAGTTGCATGTCAAAGTTCGAGCTAATATTGAGAAGAGGAATGAACAATATGCAAGCCAAGAAAAAGGGCATGTTATGACTTTTGAGCCTAAAGATTATGTTTGGGTTCATAGGCAAAAAGAAAGGTTTCCTACTCAAAGAAGATACAAATTGTAGCCAAGAGGAGATGGAACATTTCAAGTGTTAGAAAGGATCAATGACAATGCCTACAAGTTGGATTTACTAACTACATATGGTAATGTAAGTTCTACTTTAAATTTTACCGATTTATCTTTATTTGTTGTAGGTGAAGAATTTGATTTGAGGACGAATCCTTTTGAAGAGGGAGAGAATGATAGAAACCCAACCAACAAAGTCAAAAATAATTGGCGTGACATTGGAGGTCCCATAACTAGGCCCAAAACCCAAATAATGAAGCAATCGTTGCTAGGCCTAAGGTTGGAATTACGAAAAGAATCAGAGACTGTACCAAAATTGGTAACTTTATTACAAGTTGATGAAGATTGAAGCCCATATTGAAGAACATATATAAAGCCCAAAGTCATTATCATGTAATTTGGGCTGAGTAGTTAATTAGGATTTACTTTCATGTATTTTCACATAAATCACTTTTTGATAGTTGGTAGAAAAAGGGAAAGTTGGATAGTTAGTGGAAAAATAGGAAGGTCATTAATGATGGAAATAAAAGGTTAGTGGGGAGATCTAGTGGATGAGATCTAGTGGATGAGATTTTATGCCAATTAAGGTATTAATGGACATTAAATCCATGAGATTTTATGCCAATTAAAATATTAATGGCATTGATTTCAGGGTTGTCTAGTTAAGCCTATAAATAAACTCTTGTAACCATCTAGAAGGACAGAATTCATAGTTTGAATAATATTTGTGTTTCTTTGTGAGCACTTTTCCTTTGGTTCTTAGGTTAAAGAACTTTTATAGTGTTGGTTCTGCCGGCAGGTCGAGGTTAGGGTCGCACTTCTGATAACTTTGGTTCTACCGACAGGTCGCGGTTAGGGTCAAGTTCCTCTTTTCATTTGATTTCAAGACGGTCCAATTTTAAGATCGTGTCAACTTGCTTGTGGATTCTATTGTCCAAGATGGATTTGGACGTGGCATGTGTCTCTTCACACGAGTTGGTTTCGTCTCGTCTCGACTTCAATTGGCCGACTCAGTCAAGATTCGACACTTGGGTTGCTAAGTTGGTCTTGGCCTTTAGCTGCTTTTGACTATGTTTGTCTGAATCAAACTCGATATCCGTCTTATTGCTCAAGTCACTCTCAGCTCTTGTCGGGTCTCGGCAATTGGGAACTAGCTCATTCTCGGCTTGTTTACGGTTGTGGCTCCTGAAATTGGGCTCAGTAGCCTCTTGATTGTTCAACTCCGAATCGGCTCCTTCTAAGTTGTTGGACTCGGCTATGGCTTCCTCCTGGATGTTAGAGTTGATCATCACTTCGTCCCGTTTTCTAGAGTCGGCAAGATTCAAAATTGAGTCGGCAATTTCAATCATATTAACTTTGTTCGACTCATCAACCACAGAATCAACATCCTTGGTCCCTTCAGTAAAATCAGTGTCAGCATATCTGGGATTAGCAATCTTGGCATCAGCACGCATGGGATTAGTAATGTCAACATCAGCACATGCGGAATCAGCTATCTCGACCCTAATAACTTGGTCCGAAATCTCATCCAATGTCATATCAATAGGATCAGTAACATCAGTCATAGAATTTGCAATCTTAACCACATCAGCCAGATCAAAAATAGTTGGTACGCAGTGGTCAATCTCAACCATCTTAATAGAGTCAGTAGCAGCAAGCATGGAGTTGGCAACACTACTGGAGTCGGCAAAGCCCAACACAGTGGTTGAATTCTCTGAATCCGGATTTTTAGGAAATCCATATTGCACTTTTAATGATTGTTGTTGCAGCAGCTCCATGTCACTCCTCACGGTTATGTCACTTATATCACTTATATTCTCTTGTGGGCTGAGAATGGCTTGGGAAGGAACCTGTCCAGAATCTTCGAACTGCAACTGATTTATCGTGGTGGCCAGTTGACCAATCTGTGCTATCAACTCTTGTAGTGTGGCAATTATATTTTGTTGAAACTGCATGTTGTTTTGTTGAATCTACATGGTATTTTGTTGAAATTGTTGTAGTAAATCTTCTAAAGAAGGTGAATTGTTAGGTTGTTGCACTGGTTGTTGTGTGGGAGACACATTCTTTTTGAATTGAATGTTATTCATGGCCAATTGCTTCATTAAATCCTCTAAGGAACTTTCATGTACCGGTTGTGGTCTGAATGGAGGTGGTGGTTCTTGCAAAATGGGACAATCATTGAATGAATGTCCTATAGAACCACACATGCCACATCCATCTATGTATCCTTCAGATCTCTGATTGTCAACAACAACAATCTCATTCCTTCCTCTGGATGTCGTGGATCCTCCATTGTCAAAATGGTGAATGTTACCTGCAAAATCATAAAACTCAGGCAGCACAGTTGTTAGCTCAGATGGATAATTCTCATATGACTAGGCTCCATCCCATTCAGGATATTGAGGACACCACGGTTGATACATCATGGCATCAATGTGCAATTGATTCCTTTCTTCATTGGAGCTAGGAGCAGAATTATCAAGATCAGAAGAAGAAGGAATAATACTAGTATCAGAATGCACAAGTGTTGTTAACAAAAATAAAAATCATAAAGAAGAACAAAAAGATAACAGAATTAGAAAAATAGAAAAATAGAAAGATAACTGAATTAAAATAGAAAAACATCAGAGAAGAATAGAATCAAAAATAGAAAAATAAAAGATAGAGAGACAGAAAATAGAAAGAAAACAAAAATAGAAATAGAAAAATATGCGGCAAAAGAAATAAAGGCACAGAAAGGCAACAAAATATTGAAAAATAACAAAACAATCATAAACTGGTCAGAATGTTAAAAAAAATTGATGCATAAAAAGGAAAAAAATCATACAAAGAAATTGCAGAATTAAATATGCAGAAAAATCGATATCAGTTATGCAGAAGAAGTTAGAGTTAGTTATGCAAATCAAAAAATAGAAAACAAGTAGCTATTAGAAAGCAAAATCAATTATGCAGATGCAGTTAAATGCAATGATGCAGAGATGGTTGTTGTTGTTGTTTTTTTTTAGTAATGTAAAGACTCACGTAAACAAAAATTTAACACACATACGCAACAAAAATATAACAAATATTTAGCATGCTATATTATTTTTAGACTTGACCAAAAAGAAAACAAATACAGACTCAACAAACTCAACAAACTCTATGACTCAAACAACAAACACAACATTCCACATACTCGAGAGAAGAATAGAATCAAAAATAGAAAAATAGAAAAATAAAAGATAGAGAGACAGAAAAATAGAAAGAAAACAAAAATAGAAACAGAAAAATATGTGGCAAAAGAAATAGAGGCACAAAAAGGCAATAAAATATTGAAAAATAACAAAACAATTATAAACTGGTCAGAGAGAAAAAAAAATTGATGCATAAAAAGGGGAAAAAAATCTTACAAGGAAATCGAAAAATCAAATATGCAGAAAAATCGAAATCAATTATGCCAAAGAAGTTATAGTTAGTTATGCAAATCAAAAAACAAAAAACAAGTAGCTATTAGAAAACAAAATCAATTATGTAGATGCAGTTAAATGCAATGATGTAGAGACACATATTAAGCATGCTATATTATTTTTAGACTCAACCGAAAAGAAAACAAGTACAGACTCAACAAACTCGACAGACTCAATGACTCTATGACTCAAACGACAGACACAACATTCCACAGACTCGGGATTCGACTTAACTCAGTTTTGGCACATAAAGACACAAGAACTTGTGTCCCCAGCAACGGCGCCAATTTGATAAGCGGGTTTTTAGTCGTCTTACACGCATCAAATAAAACTAAAGCTAACTATAGTATAGCTAACCTAGGTCGATTCTCTCAAGGACACAGTGTGTTCAGATTGTGCTAAGTGTAAAATTTTGAGTTAATGTAGAAAACGCTAATTGTTGTGAAATGTCGACTTACTACCGGTCGGCTTAGACAGACGCAACAGAGTCGGACTGACTCAGTCTCAAACTCTAGAAAGCAGTAAATAAGGGGGGTTTGAGTTTAAGTGCAGAAAATAAACTAAGTGCAGAAAAGTAAATTATACTAATTTATACTAACTTATTGTACCAATTCGGAAATCAACACACAAAAGGTTGTCGTTCTTACTTAGAATTATACTCCGAATCAACCTTAGATTCTTACAACAACCGTCGAACGTTTTTCGGTTGCCATACTAAGGATTTACACAACCACTACCTCATCAGTTGGTAGGGAGTATGTACTTGGTTGATTTTAGGTTCTCTACCTAATCAAATTATTACACTAGTTCCGACCGGCCCTAGTCTAACGTGATCTACCCCTAACAATGTGTAACAGTAAAGCTAAAAGCATATTAAAGTGCAGGAATTATAATCAAGAGACAGAATTGCAAACCAGTTATATTATTGAAAACAAATCGAATAAAAAGGTGAGAAATTAGAGTCTTCAGATAGTCCGCCTTCCATGACGAGTGCCAATGGAAGAACGGTAGTGATGCACCAATGGTGGCCAGACGTTGAGGTTTCCATAGAACAGAGTGCGTCGTCTATACCGAGCGATCACCTCTGAAGGCTTCCAGCTTCCCAAATCCTGGTTCTGTACCTCCTCGATCGAGAGAGACACCGTATTGAAGCTTCGTGTACCACTATACTAGCTTGGAGTGTCTGCGATTGCTGATGGCACTAGCTCTAGATTCTACTCAAAATTCCACACTTGAAAACGTGGTCTAGTGTGCTTATTTATACATAAGCTGGATAAATCTAAATCTAATCCTAATAACAGAAATTCAAATCCTAAAGATTCCAATTCGAATTACAGATTACAATCTCCTCAATCTTAGGAGTTTCCCAGTTTCCTAATTTCTAGCAGAATCATATATGCATTCCTAGTTACCCGAATTACAGATTCCTTGATCTTAGCAAATCATATCTACATTACAGATTCCTTAATCTTAGCAAATCATATATGCATGACAGATTCCTTGATCTTAGCAAATCATATCTGCATTACAGATTCCTTAATCATAGCAAATCATATCTGCATTATAGATTCCTTAATTTTAGCAAATCATATCTGCATTCTTGCAAGAGTGATATTTAGGCAAGATTTTTGTCACTGATGTCGGCTTAACCAGGAGCGCTGGACTGGTTGGGATGTTCCCAGCTTGGGCCAAGATGACTTGGGCTAGGCCTGCAAAACAAGTCTTAACCTTTTTGTTAGTTAAAACCTCATTTTAGCATAGATTTGTATTTCTCCTATTTTTAGGCCCATAATTCAAATCTTGATTAAGACAAGACTTTTAATCATTAAACATTCTTAAAAACACCCATCTTAGACCCACATAAAGTGTATAAAATATGACTCATCACTGCCTCATTGGATGGGCATCCTCCTCCAATAGAATTTTGTGCGTGCAAATGGTGTGTTGATCCCTGGAAGGTCGGCGACTGTCCAGTCGATTGTTTTTGTGCTTCTTGAGTACTTGTAGCAACTTCTCCTTTTGTTCTTCACTGAGATTATTGGTTGTGATCACCAAAAATTGCTAATGATCCACCAAGAAAGCATACTTGAGGTGTTCGGGCAATGGCTTCAACTCGATATTTGATGGTTGAGGTGAAATATCCTTTTCTTTGGTTGATGGAGTCAGTTGGTTGACTTTGTCCGAATGCTAACTCTATTGTCCAGAGTCGGACTCGCATTGCATTTGTTGGGACTTTTTTCGGCTTGAGTCAGACTTGGCTTTCGATTGACTGTTGGACGTGGTCATAGCTCCCTTCGGGTTGATCGATTCGATCTCGATCGACTCTTGTATGTTGAAGTCGGTCTTAGCTTTTTTCTTACCATTAGAGTCAGACTCGGCCTTGTTGGCCTTCTGGAATTTGATCCCAGAATCAGACTCGATCTCTACCAAAGTGGTTAGTCCTGTTACTCTCGGCTTGCTAGTGTCGGCAACTAGGAATTCGGCATATTGGGAGGTTTTTGGGACTTCGTCAATCTTGTAATGAATTATATAAGAAATAAAGTCCTCGAAATATGAAAAAGGAAGTATGTGAGATAGCATTTCAGAATCGGCTTTTGTCGCCTTAGTACAAAATTTATTGATTACATCAGAAATATCAACAAAATTAACTAAGTTAGCACTACCAGTGCTTATTCAGGCATATTCTTCAATGAGCCCTTCAATGGTGTCAATGCTAAAGATGGAATGGTCTTCAGCGCGGTGCTTTAATGCTTCAAAGATATTGAACTTCACGAAGGTATTCCAAAACTCCATTGAGAGAATCCTGGCACGAACGTCAATCTTCGTCCTAGCTGTCATCAAGAAGGGTGGTCCCAAAATCAGAGCAAATTCATCTCAGAACGCTTTGTCCTCCATGTCCAGCACATAGAAATCTACTGGGAAAATCAACTCATTGACTTGGACGAGGACGTCTTTGAGAATGCCTAGGGGTTGCATAACACTCCTATTGGCAAGTTGAATCACCATCCATGTCGGCTCTAAGTCCCCTAAGTTGAGCCTCCTGTATATTGACGCTAGGATGATCTTGATTGATGCTCTGAGGTCCAGCATTGCATCGGTGAATGTACAACTACTGATGGTTCATGGAACTACAAAGATGCTTAGGTCTTGACACATCTTTGGTAAGATTCGTTGAACACTAGTATTTTAATGCTTAACTAACACTAACACGACACCCTTTGTCTTCACAGCTCCCTTCATCTTCTTTCTATTATGGACACAGAGTTCCTTGAAGAACTTAGCGTATTTGGAAACTTGTTTTATAGCATCGAGAAGTGGAATATTATTCTCCACCTTCATAAACAGTTTGAGCAAGTCTTCATCGATCTTAGATCTCCTTGCCGAGGTTGTTCGGTTGGGAAATAGTAGTGGAATGCCCTTGGCCAATTGCTGCATCCAAGAGTCGACTTTTGGTTCGATCTCTAATTCGGCTGGTCCTAGACTCGGCTAAGGCTCGTCTGGCTGTGGTAACTCTTTAACCGCTTCATAGTCGCATGGTGCCGACTTCTTCCCCTTGTGGATTCGAAATTGTTTGCAAGGGTATACTTCCAGAACCGGTCGACTACATTTGACTTATAATGTCGGCCAATTGTCCCACCTACATTTTTCAATCATGTATAGTCGCAATTATGTTTTGTTGAAATTATTGAATCAAGTCCTTCATTGCAAGATAATTCTCCTGCGGTGGCATTTGCTAATATAGTTGTTGACAGAATGGTGGTGCCTGGTATCTTGATCCCTACTACTGATAATTGGCTTGACTCAGACCTGGCATGGTCCCGGCTGGTCCAAACCTTGGTCTTGTATGCTGCACATGATTTGGATTTGGCTGGTACGGTTGCCTCCAAAATTGATGATTATCAGACTACCGATTCGGATACGGTTGCCTTTCATATTGGTAAAGGTTGGTCGTCACTTCTCCTACAAAATACTAGATTTTCCTAAGCTATAGTGGCATAGGCTCAACCTAGGTCATTCTTCTCAAGTACACTTTTGTTCTAATGTTCTATGGTATAAGATTAGTAAAGATTACGAAGGTATTGACGAGAAAGGTAAAGAATTATAGTCTTAGTATAGAATTACAAACTACACTATCTAACGTATATTTATCTAACATATATTTATTATATCGAATATAATGAGATCAACGAATGATTCTATTTCAAATTCCCAACATGCAAGTATATCCTTGCCAACCTATTTCCTAAGGCAACTTCCTAATGTTTGTCTGTTATCAATTGAGGGCTTACGCAATCCAATGCCTCGCATTAGTAGGGATTAAGCTCGTGGTTGACGTTGATTATCTAAAGATTATCTATATTATTACCTAGGTAGTTTACAACCAGAACCTAATCTAGGCGTGATCTAATCTTAGCATGCAGAAACATAACAAATCCAGAACAGATTGAATTTCTAATAATTACAAGCATACAAGCATAAAGAAACATATGCATTCATTGGTTAGTCAAAATACTGACACAAAAGTGGAATCAATGGAAGAGATGATGATCAACTTCCTACGACAACTGTCAGTAGTAGCTGCAATGCTCCACTTACAATAGCTAGGGTTATAGAGGGGTTAAATCACCAAGTAGTGTGCTAGCACACCCTGACAGTCCCTTCTTGGCAACCTGCCACAATACTCAACCCATGGTCCTGCATTTACTCGAGCCTGAGCGAACACCGTACTGAAGTACCATGGAAAAAAAAAGGATGATGTGAAAATAATAGGTGAGCGATGAAGTGTGAGTGCTTAGGCAAGGTTCTTGCTAACCCTAGAACATAGCCATACATTCTTATTTATACATGCATCCTAACTAATTCTATAACCGTAATAACTGAAATCATAGAATTAACTACCTGACCTAATAGAAATACCTAAAATAACAACCCTAACTACTTTCCTAACTCCCACGTGCTTAATTACATTCTACACGTGCTTGAATCTTGCTTTGGTGGAGTCATCCTTCTGATATGGGGATGGATTTGGTTTTGGATGGGAGTTGACTCTACTTTGAGGTCAGCCATAGAGTCGGCCTTGCGGAGTCGACATTGTCTAGTGGAGACGACTTCCTTATCTTTATTTGACTTTGTCCGGTATCTCTTTTTTGACCTACAAAACAAGACTTGTTCTTTTGTTAGTTAACATTAGAACTTTATCCTAGATTTGTAATTTCCTTAGTTCAACCTTAGAAATCTAAATCGTTATAGCTAATACACGATTCTTAACTATTATTTATATTCTATTCTATCCCTCTTAAAGACCTACTAAGGGGTAAAAACTATGTATTATCAGCCAACGCACCCTAACAATCCTCTCTTGGCAACCGACCGCTACCCAGACATTGGTTCTACATCCACTCAATCGACTCGACGGCATACTGAAGCACCATGGAACAAAGAGGAATGAAGTGAGAACATGGAGGTGAACGATGGAGTGCGTATGTGTTTAGCTTTGTACACTTGCTCAAACTCGCTAACCAATGAACTAACTACACGTCCCTATTTATACATGTATCGCCTAACTACTTCCTAAGAGAAATAATTTTCCTAACTGACTTGTCATCACAGAAAGAATAGACTCAGCTAACTAATTGTTTCCCTAAATGACACGTGCTAGAATTGATGGAGTGGATTCGGGCTTTGCTTGCCGGGACGAATCCGGACAAATGAGAGTCGGCAACTGGAGTCAGCCACAAAAGAGTCAGCATCCAGTTACGAATCGACATCCAGTTTGGAATCGGTATTAAGGGTCGGACTTCATCCAGCCGCTCGCTTTTGGCCTCTTCTGAGTTGACTTCAATCTCTAAAGTCGACTACATCTGGTCTAGGACAGTACTAGTTTGTAGTCAGCTACCTTCGATCTCGGACGGATGCTGGGATGACTTCATTTCTGGGTCAGTGTCATCTAGTCCAAGATGATTCCGTCCTCAACTGGAATGACTTCACCTAGCTGGGATGGAGTCAGCCTGGGGAGGTTTCGTCTGGCCTAGACAACTTCCTCTAGCTGAGTTGACTTCGTCTAGACTCTAGTTTGACCTACAAAACAAGACTATTCTTTTTGTTAGCTAAAATCTGCAAATTAGCCTAGATTTGTATTTTCCCTATTTTAACTTTGGAAATCTGAATCTTAGCCAATATGTGAATCTTAACTACAATTTAGAGTCTATTCTACCTATCTTAAGACCTTGTAAGGTGTCTAAAAGATGAATTATCAGACCTCCACACTTACATTTTTTCACTCCTGGGAATAAGATGCATTTTTAAATGAAAACCCATAAGTTGATAAAACAGACTAAGTATACATCCACCCCAGAATCAAGGCACTCAATCAATCATGAAATTACTTTTTCCAACATCCCAAGTGAACAAGCAAACAACAAAACTTTAAAGCACAACCACAAAATGATAGAGATCTCTCAAGGTATGTGTTCTCAATCTCTCAAGTGCTTTAGGGTTGTGTTTACACTCAAACACCCTATGTTAACTAGCATTGCCAAGTTTTGACTAGCCTCTAATTTTTACGACTTTAAAAACACATGCAATTAGTGACCAATAGGACTTTATTAGGGTTGTAACGTGGTTTAGGGTAAGGTAGGATATATAAGAGGTGAAGTGAGCTTGAATAACCAAAGGGGAGAGAGGAGCAATGGGAAATAAGTCTATAAGTATGGAGACTAACCCAACTAAAATATTTCACATAACACTCCTTGTCTTTCCCTTTATATTCTTTTCTTTCTTTTCTCACTTTTTATTTTTCTTCTGTATTCTTTGTGGCCTTGCGTTGCATTTTTCTTGCAACCTTTTTGCTTTTGCCGCTTCCTCCTTTATTTATCCTCCATTTTTATTTTTACACCCTTTTTTTTTCTTTTTCAACAACCCTTTATCACAAGATAAACACATTACTTGGTACTAGCCAATCTTTTAGTGTACCACTCGCAACACCTTGAGGTACTACCCCCATACTTATGTGGAACCTATTCCCAAAACAATTCCAAAGCTCCTCTAACCCCTACGGTTTAGGTTGATAAAGGTTTTCTACTTTTGGCTTGTAATGAGCTACCATAAGAAAGAATGGTCATATAGGCTCAAAGAGGGTAAACAAGGGATTTTATTTGTAAGATAGGTCTATTTTGGCTAGTAGCTTGCGAAGAAAGGAAGCGTAGATCATGTCATTAATGCATGTGAAACAAGCAGTATAAAAGAGAGTAAAGGCAAAACTTAGAGTAATCTAGTATTTAGATGTAAAATCACACAAGAAAGAAGAGAATGGCAAGATGTAAAGCCATTTCATATAAGGCTCAAAACATCTCACATGGATAATTACTCTGTCACTAATGATTTCAACTTTAATTTTTTAGTCACTTATTTCCTAAGGATGCACAAATTTCGCTCCATGTCATGTTGTTACACTTCTCAATCTAGGATTATGCACTACTTCTTCATGTTTTATTCATCTAAAGGAATTCATTCAAACTTGCAAAATGGTTTTCTCAACAATCAAAGAAAACAGAAAAACAACTACAGAAAATTGAAACAAAACAGAAATATCACAGAAACAGAAATGAAAAAACAAAAAACAATAACACAACAAAGCTGGAGTCGACACGGACCTGGTCGAAAAGGAACCGAAACAAGCACAAACTTGGTAGAAACACACAAAAAGAAATGCAAAAAAATAGAAAAATAGAAAATAGTAAAAATAGACAGAATAAAAAAAAACAGAAAAACACCTACAACTAACCCCCCCCCCCCACACACACACACTTAAATGAAGCATTGTCCTCAATGTAAACACATATGCACATAAAGGAAAGGGAGATATAAGAAAAAAAAACTTCTTACTCAAGGTAGGAAGAACATGCAAAATCTGATATCTAGGATTTGTGCTCTGCTCTTGTTTGTAATTACTTGAGGAAGTCTCCTCCTCATCCATCTTGATAATTTCAGCATTATATCTTCTGATGGCTTAATCAACAAAAATCTGTACAGTGAATGCTTGACCAGGCAGCCATAAAAGCTTCTCGGCTTCTTCAAATCTTATAACAGCTCTTCTACCTAGAGTTGGCTGGCTGTACTTACTAGAACATGTACTGGTGGCACCTTGGATGCCAATGGGGATTGCATTGCTACACCCTCCGCAATATGTGCATTGTCGAGAACTCCTGCACTCGCATTAGTATTGCTGCTGATTTTGACACGAAGAGAATATTCACAGTTAACAATATTCTTAAAATCATAATTTGTAGAAAATTCATAGTTTTTAGACAATTTAGAATGTAATCTTACTACAGCTTGTCATGGCTACACCATGGGTGGTACTGGTATCGATTCTTTTGCTATTGAGGGAAGTGAAGAAGGTTCACTCACTACTTTTTGACTAAACTACTAGTATTGGGTTCGGCTGTCCGAATGTAGACTCAACTATTCCAGTGTTGTCCCGGTTGTCCGACTGTAAAGTCCGTAACTAGGCATAGTCTCGACTTCTGTCTGGTTGCGGCCTTGGTTACCAAGACTGGACTTTGCTTTTGTTTGGTGGCAGACTCGGCAATTGGGAATCGACTCAACCTCGGCCTGTTTGTAGTTTCAACTCCTAGAGGCCGACTCGGTTTCCTCTTGATTGTTGGAGTCGGAATTAGCTCGCTCCAAATTGTTGGAGTCGGTCCCAGCCTCCTCCTGGTTGCTGGAGTCGGACTCGGCTCCTGTCACTACTGCCCCCTACTGGCCCTTCTAGCCTTTCAAAAATAGCAACATGAATTTCTGCACAAATGGAGCACTATATGTCTTCATCACACTTGCATTCACCGTCGGCTAAACAAGGAAAAGAAAAATCAGCCATATCAACCATGTTAGCAAGGTCAAAAATATCAGAAAAGTCGGCAAGATCTGGCACATCAGTCGAAAAAATATTAACAAGGTCCAAAACTTTAGTCCCAAAATCTGAAACTTTAGCCAAGTTGGACCCATTTGCCACAGAATCCGAAGTTTCAATCATATAAGCAAAATAAAAAATGTTAACCACAAAGTCGCCCTTTTTAACCATATCAACACTGCCCGACATATCAATCATAGAGTCGGTAATTTTAACACTATTTGACAGATCAACCACAAAGTCGGCAATTTTAACCATATCAGCAAGGTCAATAGTAGCACGTATGGAATTAGCACTCTCAGTCATGTTGATCGAAGTATCCAACACAAAATCAACATCTTTAGTCACACAGTCAGTAACATCAATCACTGAGTTGGCAACCTCAACTATATTAGCCAGGTCAGACATAATACCTACACAGTCGGCACTCTTGACCATCTTAGTAGAGTCAGACACATCCACTATAGAGGCAGAAACTTCAATCCTCTCAACAGAGTCAACAATTGCAACCACGGAGTTGGCAGAGGTTGGCACAACAATTGTGACTATTGAACCATCCACTATAGAGGCAGAAACTTCAGTCCTCTCAACAGAGTCAACAATTGTGACCATGGAGTTGGAAAAGGCCAGCACAACAGTTGTGACTTTTGAAGGTTGTACAACTACCACTTCTGAAGTAGCAATAACTCTTGTACTTGCATCTACACTAACATCATTACTATTTGTACACAATTAGAACACTTAGTTAAATCCTTACAGATGTAATTACAATCAATAACAGAATTCTCCGAATCTGGAATTTCAGAAAATTCATAATGCAAATTAGCTGATTGTTGTTATGGTAGCTCCTTACCACTCATATTTTCTTCTTGTGGACTGGGGATAGTCTAAGAAAGACTATGTCCAAATCTCTTGGAATGTAGCTGATTTACCGTGGTGGTTAATTCTCCAATTTGTGTTTGAAAATCCTGTAGTGTGACACATATATCCTCTTGGAATTTCAAGTTGTTCATTGTTAGTTGCTTCATGAACTCTTCCAGCAAAGATGCACTACCAGGTTGCGGAACCGGATGGTATTGCGACGATTCAATTTCTTGCAAAATGGGACATGTATTGGTTGGATGTCCCATAGAACCACACATGCCACATTCTTGCATTGGTGGCCTATTGTGGTGTGGTCCAGTGGCTCTCTGCCTAACACGAGATGTCAATTTCTCTCGGCTATCTTCTAATCTCTGATTGTCAGCAATAGCTACCTCCTTCCTTACTCTAGATGCAGTAGGTCCTCTAAAACGTTGCTGAGTGGTACCTGCAAAATCATGAAACTCAAGCAACACATGAGTTAGTCCAAAATAATAATGTTCACTTGACTGGGCTTGTTCCTAGTTGTCATATCGAGGATACCACAATTGGTACATCATAGCTTGTGCATCCTATTCCCTCAGGGCTAAAACTAGTTTTAGAATTACCAAGATCAGAAGAATTAAAATTGGTACTAGTATCAGGATGGATAAGATTAGAGGAATTAAAATCGGTACTAGTATCAGCAGAAACAACAGAATGCCACTACAATTAAAAATTTATGCAGAAAATAAGAAAAGGATTATCCTACGTAATAGAAAATTTTCAAAAATGATCCGGATAACATTAAAAAAAAACAAATTTAAGAAAAACAAGAAAACCATGCACTATGTAACAGAGAAAAAATTAGGCAGAAAAAATGAATGCAAGCTACAGTAAAAAATTGTGCAGAAAAAGGAATGCACGATACAGTAAAAACTTATGCAGAAAAGAATGAATGCAAAATATAGTAAAAAAATTTTAAAAAAAAGGGAATGCAAAATACAGTAACTGAATTATGTAGAAAGAATTATACACAAATTGGCCTCCCTTTTTTTTCTAAAAATACTCATGCACACGGCAGACTCACACTTATGGACTCGATACACTAAAAACACACATACTCTTCTCTAACACACACGAAGACTCGCTACGCTATAAAAAAAAATACAGACACGTCAACTTAATAAACAAACTCGGTAAACAAGAAAGAAAACAAATTCAGCAGGCAAAAAAAAACTTAGACGTGACTCGACAGACTAGACTCTTAGCTAAACATCCTCGGTAATTAATAAGTAAAACAAACTCGTTAGTTAGTAAAAAAAAAAGACTCAGCAATTAGTGAGAATAGTCTCGTCAGTAAAAAAATAGGCTTAGCAATTAGGAAAAAAAAAGAAGACTCAGTAATTAGTGAACAGAAAACAGACTCAGTAGTTAGTGGACAAAAAACAGACTCAGTAGTTAATGAATAGAAAACATACTCGATAGTTAGTAAACAACGAGACTCAACAATTAGTAAAAAAAAATAGAGTCAACAGTTAGTAAAAAAAAACAGTCAATATATATAAAAAAAAATAGATGTGGCCACTAATACTTAGACAAGGCACTCTACAGACTCGGGTTCGACACTACTCAGACTCGGCACACTAGGACATATAATGTGTGTCCCTGGCAACAGCACCAATTTGATAGTCAAGATTTTTAGTCGTTATTTCAAATATCAAAATAAAAAGATTTCCTATGGTTTGGGTAGCATAGGGAAACCTAGGCTGAATCTTACAAGGACACGTGATTCTAGTGAATTCTAATATAAAGAGGCTGAGATACATGCAAAACAGATAGTGTAGAGTGCGGACGCGGTATAGAAAGTAAAATGGAAGGTTTTTAAGCCTTGTAAAATAAAGTGCAAAAATTAAATGACTATCTAGGAAAGTAAAGGAAACTAAAATTAATTACAATTAACAGAACAAATAGTTATCATACCGATTCCTAAGTTATCAATGAAATGGTTCTAGGTTCTAGTTCCTATTATGCATGCAATTCCTCACCAACTGAAATCTTAAGACAACTGCTTAACATTCGTCCATTGCCAACTGAGGGCTTACACAACCGTGGCCTCGAGTTAGTAGGGATTACACTCGTGGTTAACGTAGGTATTCTAGTGATTACCTATATTATTGCTAGAGGGGTTCCAATCGATTCCTAAGCTAATGTTCTCTATTCCTACCATGCATAATCATGACAAAAGCAAGAACAAATTAAGCTAACGGGAATTAAAATTATAACAGTAAAGGAAAACAAACCCATTCATTGATTAATTATTGTAGTGATACATGAGGTGTGGGGATTCATGGACTGTGAACTTAGCTTCCCATGATGATCACTGATGGTAGCTACAATGTTCCACCGATGTTGGCTAGGTATTTAGGGGTTGAATTACCAAGTAGTGTCTCAGCATGCCCTAGTAGTCTGCTCTTGGCAACCGGCCACTACCTAGACACTGGTCCTACATCCACTTGATCGACTAGACGCCATACTAAAACACCATGGAACAAAGAGGAATGAAGTGAGAACATGGCGATGAATGATAGAGTGTGTATGTGTTTAGTTGTGTACACTTGCTCAAACTTGCTAACCAATAGACTAACTACATGTCCCTATTTATACATGCATCCCCTAACTACTTCCTGACAAAATAACTATCCTAACTGACTTGTCGTAACAGAAAGAATAGACTCAACTAACTAATTGTTTCCCTAAATGACACGTGCTAGAATTGCTGGAGTGGATTCGACCTTTGCTTGCTGGGACAGATCTAGACGAATGGGAGTCAGTAGATGGAGTCGGCCACACAAGAGTCAGCATCCGGTTAGGAATGGACATCTAGTTTGGAATCGGCATTAAGGGTCGGACTTCATCCAATCGGTCGCTTTTGGCCTTTTCTAAGTTGACTTCAATCTCTAGAGTTAACTGCATGCGGTCTGGGATGATTCTGATTTCTAGTCGACTACCTCCAGTCTAGGACGGTTTCACATAAATGCTGGGATGACTTCATTTTAGGGTCAGCGTCATCCAGTCCAGGACGATTTCGACCTTAGTTGGGATGACTTCACCCAATTAGGGTGGAGTTATCCTGAATAGGTTTTGTCTAGTCTAGACGACTTCCTCTAGCCGAGTTGACTTCGTTAGGACTCCAATTAGACCTGCAAAACAAGACTACTCTTTTGTTAGTTAAAATCAGCAAATTAGCCTAGATTTGTATTTTCCCTATTTTAACCTTGGAAATCTAAATATTAGCTAATATGTGATTCTTAACTACAATTTAGAGTCTATTCTACCCATCTTAAGACCTTATAATGTGTCTAAAATGTGAATTATCAATGTGATAGAAGATAAGAGGATAGAAAGGATGAATTACATATGAGTAAGGGTAAGATACCTCCATTCCAAGGGAATTGTAAGCCTGAGTTCTATATATATTGGGAGCTCAAGGTTGAGTGATAATTCATATTTTAGCCACCTTACACAATATGGGACCCCAATACCGTTCGGCCTGGAGCAACAACCCGGCGAAAAGGGGAACCTTGGAGTAGGGCTTGTCTAACCTGACAGCCCAGGCAACACGGAGCCGAGATAAGGAAAACAAGGTTAGGTCCAACCCACGTAACCAGGTCGGTACCAACAGCCTAGCCTGTCCTGCATTAGACCAAGCGTGGAAGCCTAGCCCAGCACTGAAGAGAAATTAGCCACCCCAACGGAAAGGATGCCATGTCACCATGATTAAAGACTTTTGAGCCATGAGATCTTCCTAAGGGACAGAACCCCTAATGAGACCACGCCAGGCAAACAAGGGACCCACTATCCTTAAAAATTTGAAAATCCTCGCCATTCATAACAAGCGAATGTGCCAGGTCATACACTACCCACAAAGAGGATTGTGAATCTAGGAAAAAAACGTGCCATGTTTGGGTACAACGTACAACAAATATCAACTTGAAGATAGCCAAGGATAGGATTGAATCGCTGGGCTAGGGTAGCACCACTTGGCAAAATCAGACATACCTTCACCCCTCCTAGAGGCTATAAAAGGCACCATGGCAAAGAGCAAGGGGCAGAGAATTGAGGATTACGAGACCCTGAGTAACTTTTGCTGGAGAATCGCTACGCGAGTGACCAAAAGGCATCCTAGACGAATTACCAACTGCGAGTACTGATACCCATCTCCCCTCTGGATACTAGGTAAGTTTCTTGGCCAAATTGAGTCACATCCCATGAATAACCAATAAACACTCTGCCTCACACCGAGTTGTCTCACTATAGACAATCAATAAGCACTCTAACCTCATCCTCGAGTTGTCACACTTTAGATGGCCGGCGAGCCACCTTGACTCCCTTAAACTACCTCACACCAAGTCATCGCACTTTAGACAATCAATAAATACTCTAACCTCGTCCCCGAGTTGTCACACTTTAGATGGTCGATGAGCCATCTCGACTCCTTTAAACTGCCTCACACCAAGTCATCCCACTCTAGACAATCAATAGACACTCTAACCTCATCCCCGAGTTGTCACACTTCAAATGGCCAGTGAGCCATCTCGACTCCCTTAAACTACCTCACACCGAGTCATCTCACTCTAGAAAATCAATAAACACTCTAACTTGGTCCCCGAGTTCACACTTTAGATGGCCGACGAGCCGTCTTGACTCCCTTAAATTGCCTCACACCAAGTTGTCTCACTCTAGATAATCAATAAATACCCTAACCATGCCCCTGATTTGTCACACTTCAGATGGCCAACGAGCCGTCTCGACTCCCTTAAACTGAGTCACATCCTACGAATAATCAATAAACACTTTGCCTTACACCGAGACAATCGATAGGCATTCCAGCCTCGTCGCCGAGTTGTCGCCCTTGCTGGCGGTCTGCCAACCGAATCAGCTCTCATTCGAGCATGTACCCGAATCATCCTAGCCCACTCACCAACTCAATCCACATCGTGGTAAGACGCCTAATGGACAGTCCCGACCTTGGCTTCAACCCCATAGAACTACGTGAATTTTGAGTCCTCTGGCTAGGAAAGGTATGTAGGAGCGAGAGGCACTCTCTGGTCAAGTTCTACATTTCCATCCCCCTAACGCCCTGCATTGCAAGGTGGCTTTGAAAGTGGTAAGAACAAAGGTCGCGCTAGCTCATGCAAGTCATAGGGTAACTACCAAATGGTAAACGGATGGAATGACGTGTCATCCCCATGTGTTACCGGCCCCTTACCTAGCTTCTCTGTTTGCTCACCATGGCTTATTCGCTCCCGGTTTCCAACATACCATAGAACGTTGGTGGTGACTCCAAGTCGAGCCGATACAGAACTGGTTAGTTCTTTGGAATGGTCGAGTCAGTAATGACTTATCATGCAGAATGAGGACTTGGATTTGATTTTTGGCAAACTCTCCTTGTTCTTCTTCTAAAGTTAAGAGGCGATCCTGAAGGGCATTTTTCTCTTTCCCAATCCATTCCCTAGCACGATTTACCTCACGTCATACAATCTTAAAAGGGGCTACAATTAAGACTATCTTGTAACTAAGAAACATAAATTAGCTAAGATTCAGATTATTAACCTAAAAATAGGAAAAATATAAATCAGTGCTAATTGGATGATTTTAGCTAACAAAATATTCAACTCAATTGTGCAGGCTAAAAGTGGAATTAGGACCGTCCCAAGCTGAGATGATGCCAGCTCCAAAGTGTCGACTCCATAGACCAACTCCATAAGGGGCACGAGATCAACGTGGCAATCCAGCATGTGGTTGATAACTCGTGTTTAGTTGTGTTCCATTTATCAAATAAACTAAAGCTAACTATAGTATAGCTAACCCTAGGTCGAATTCTCTCAAGGATATAGTGTGTTCTAATATGGCTAAATGTGAAAATAAGAGTTAATGCAGAAAACATCAAGTGGAGAATGCCGACTCACTCTCGGCAAAGACTAATCCGATTTGGTCTTGACAGAGACGAATCTGACATGGTCTCAGCTAAGCGTAGACTCGGACGCAACAGAGTCGGACTGACATAGTTTCATACTAGAATGTAGTAAATAAAAGGGGGTTTATGTTAAGTGTAGAGAAATAAGTAAAGATTGAAAGTAAACTAAACTATGCTAAGGTAACTATTGCATCAAATCAGGATTCAACACATGATCAGTCCTTAATTCCTTACTTAAGATTATACTCAAAATCAACCTAAAACTCTTACGACAATTGTCGAACGTTTGTCCCTTTCCATATCGAGGATTTACACAACTGCCACCTCATCAGTTGGCAAGGAGTATGTACTTGGTTGATTTTAGGTTCTCTTACCTAACAAGATTATTAAACCAGTTCCAATCGGTCCTAGTCTAATGTGATCCAATCCTCACAAAGTGCAATCGCGACAAAGAAGTAGCAGATTAAAGCATAAGGATTAAAATCAAAAGACAAAATTGCAAACCAGTTGTGTTATTGAAAATTGTATTGAATATAAGGTGAGAATTTAAAGATTCCAAAGAATCCACCTTCCCCGACGATCGCCTTGGAAGGACAACAATGGTTCACCACTGATGGCCGGACGTTGATGTTTTTTCCCATCGGAGTGTGTCGGCTATACCGAGCGATCACCTTCGACAGCTTCTAGCTTCCCAATTGCTGGTCTTCCACCTCCTCGATCGAGAGAGACACCTTATTGAAGCTTCATGTACCACCGTGCTAGCTAGGACGAGTTGTAATTGTTGAGGGCGCTATGTCTAAATTCTACTGAAATTCCATACCCTAAACTCGTGCCTTACTTGCCTTTATAAACATGCAGGACAGCTATGACTAAATCTAAATCTAATCCTACAAAATCGATGATTCCTTGATCCTAGCAGGTTTCTAGCTGATAAATCTAATCATACAAAATCAATGATTCCTTGATTCTAGCAGATTTCTAGTTGATAAATTAATAATACAAAATTGATGATTCCTTGATCTAGTAGATTTCTAGCAGATAAATCTAATCATTCAAAATCAATATTTCCTTGTTTCTAGAAGATTTCTAGCTGATAAATCTAATCATTCAAAATTGATATTTCCTTGTATGCTAGAGTGTTTGTCACCGCTGATGTCGGTCCTGGCCGGATGGTCTAGCCAGGACCGCTTCTTTTAGGCCAAGATGTTCCTTTTTGGCTGAGATACTCTCAGATTTCAGGCCTGCAAAACAAGTGCAACCTTTTTATCAGTTAAAATCCTCGTTTTCGCATAGATTCATATTTTTCCTATTTCTAGGTCCATAATTCGAATCTTAACTAAGACAAGGCTCATAGTCACTAAACAGTCTTAATAATACCCATCTTAAGCCCTTGTGAGGTGTATGAAATATGACTCATCAGTGATCAACGAGCAAATCCAGCACGTAACTTAAGAAAATGGAGCACGTGATGAATGAGGTAGCTAGGCAGTTATTTCCATTAGATAGTTAGTTAGGGACTCTAGCATGAGACAAATGTTTAAGACATGATTGATATGGAACCATGTTAGTTAGTTTGTTGCTCTATTAGTATAGCTGAAACATGTATATAAGGGGCTGCATAGATCATTCTTAGGTTAGCTAAGTCGCATATACATAATCCATTGCACACACATACACTTAGTTTAAGGTTCTTCCATTCTGGTGGGGCATGGTGCTTCAATGGTGTCTATCTCGGTCGAGTGGATGAAAAGCTAGAGACTAAGTAGCCGAAGGTTTCCAGAGGGGACTGTTAGTTTAGCTAACACACTACTGGTGGACTGAACCCTTAGCACTCTAGTCATCTCTGGTGGACCACCACCATTTGTCCATGGCGGTCGCCGTGGGAAGTAGATTTCATCACTCAATGTAATTCTGTATCAATTCCTTTGTTTGTCAATAAAATTGGTTGCATGTTTCTATACCTTTTTCTGCTTGAGATTCCTATATATTTCGTTGCTTTGTACTTCATTCTTGCAAGAGGAATAGTAGTAGATAACTTTAGATTAGGCCGGTTGGAACCGATCTAACAACTAGTTAGGTAATCGCTAAGAAAACCTAAAATTAATCGGGTGCATAATCCTTGTCCCCTCGAGGCTACAGTTGTGTAAGTCCTCCAAAAGCAAGGGATGAATGTGTGGCAGTCGCCATAGGTTTTTAGGTTGGTTTGGAGTCATAGTCAACCATTAAAGAACTGAAACCATTTCATTGTTCAGACATGTGTGATAGTATGAAAGGTATCATAAAATAGTATGGTTAAGTTGCACTTATTTTCATCTACTTAGTTTACTTTCTGTCACACTTAATATTTTTGTGCAAACCCCCTATTTCACAAGTCAGCCGAATTCGAGTGATGTTCGACTCTATCTGAGTCTAACTCCATCCGAGTCTAACTCCATCCGAGTCTATCGTCTTAGTCCAAGACCGAGTTTGAGCCACCTCTATCCGAGACCGAGTTTGAGCCACCTCTATCCGAGACCAACTCTATCCTAGACCGACTCTATCCGAGTTAGAGTCGGCATTCTACACGATTCTTATACTTAAGCATAAGTTCTTATTTTCACACTTAGCCACAAATTAATACATAGTGTCTTTGAGAGAATCGACCTAGGGTCAAGTTATACTATAGTTAGCTCTAGTTTTATTTGATAAGAGACACGACAAAATGCTTTATCATTGAGCAAGTGATAACTAGTTTTGATATACAAGGCCAAAATGGGGTGAGGTTGGTGAGCTTAGCTTTTGGGGACTATGTCTTGATCTAGTGGACTACCATGTTGGATGATATAAGGAGAGGTTTAGTTTATTCTTGTGAGAGTTAGAATGACATAAAGAATTAATGAGAAAGAGATTTATTCCACCTTTACATGTAAGGGACCTACATAATAAGCTTTATAGATTATACCAAGGGTCCAAAAGAATGGATGAGTACCACAAAGAGATGAGAATTGAACTATCGAGAGCCCAACTTAGGGAGAGTGAGAAGGCCACTATGGCTAGACTTCTTCATAGGTTAAATAGGGAGATCTAGGATGTAGTAGAGTTGCAAAATTATGGCATTCTAGGAAAGTTAGAGCATTAGGCAATGAAGGTGCAGATGCAATTGAGGAGAAGAAGTACATCTAAGAGATGTAAAGTTGGTTCTAGTAGTTGGAGGGGAAGTGATAGGGAGAAGGAGAAAGTTAGCAGTGAGACAAGTCCTAAGAAGGGGAGTAAGCCCTTCCAAGGATGAAAGAAGATGGTTTTTATAGCTCCACCCAATGCCCCTAGGGTAAGTACCATGAAATGCTTCAAGTGCCTTGACAAAGGCCACACAGCTTCTCAATGTCCTAATAGGAGAACCATGATTATGGGAGATAATGGCAAGGTGGCAAGTAATAGCTTACACAAAACATTTTCCTCTAGTGGGTGATGAGTCACGAATTATGCACCGTTTATGGTCCTAAGAAGGATGTTTTCAAGACTATCTTGTGCTTAAGAATTGAGTGTTAGCTGAGATTCATATTATAGAACTAAGAATAAAGAAAACAAAAATATGTGCTAATTCGAGGTTCTTAGCTAACTCTTCTAATCTTGTAGGATCAGCCGAGATGTTCTAAGGACCATCATAAGAAGACTCAGCCGAGATGAAGTCGTCTCCGCCAAGACCGACTCCATCTCGGCCAAACTAGATCAGGCTGGGCTTCACGGCCCATCAGCCCAAGTAGGTGCAGACCAATAAGGAGCAGCCCCAAGATGTTATCCACGTCAGCTATCCAGCTCAGGGCCACCTCAGCTCCAACTCAACTGCCACGTCACTCTTGGAGTAGCTTACTACGCAAGATGCGCAAGGGTAGAATAGGCAATTCATGTTGTAATTTTGTTAGGAATCATTAGGTTTAGCAGGTCACTGCTCGTGTATATATAGGAGGAGTTGTGCACTTTTTAGGGGTCTTTGAATTCATTCTCAATACACTCTCATTATATCCATTCCTCACTCTCGTTTTCCTCCGCTCACGGTGGTGCACGATGCTGCATTAGTGTTTCTCTCGATCGAGGAAATGCAGGTTTGAGACTGGGAAGCTGAAGTTTGTCAGAGGGGACTGATTAGGATTCCCAACACACTCTGGTGAATCTGATCCTCAACGCTCAGGCTATTGGAGGTGAACCACCACCACCAACCATGGCGATCATTGTGGAAGATGGATCCACCTGAATTTAGACCACTATGTTTGTACTCTATTTTCTGTTGATCAATTTCATTCTAGATTTCCTATTTCCATCCTCCTCCTCTCCTTTAATTCATGATTTAATCCGTGATTGCAATTGAATTATGAATAATGTTAAGCTAAGCTGATTGGAACTGGTTTAACTAATTCAGTAGGTAATCATTTAACGATTGTTAATCGAGAACCTAAAATTAGCTCTGAACTTAATCCCTGCCAACTGATGAGGTAGCGATTGCGTAATTCCTCAGTGTGGCAATGGACGAACCTTTGGCGATTGCCATAAGAATTCCCAAGGCTGATATGGACTGAGAATTGGAGTGCGGAAATTGGATTGGACTTGGACTAACAAAACTGAACATGAACACAATTATAACATAATAGTAATAATAAGAAACTAGTAGCGTCAATATACATTTACTGCATTCATAATTCTAGTTTATTTTCTGCTTTACTCGTACTTCAATTCCCCCCTTGTTTACCGTTTTTCCAGTCCGAGACAAAGACAGTCCATCTTTGTAGCATCTGTCTACACTCAGTTCCTGCCGAGAACAACTCGGCCAGTACCGAGACGGGTCATCACTTTACACTTAGATTTTTCTTAATTTACTCCACATTGAAACTCACTTAGAACACACTATGTCCTTGAGAAGCATGACCTAGGGTTGACTATACTATAGTTAGCTTTAGTTATTTGATGCTTGTTAAAACGACTAAAAACGAGCTTTATCAAATTGGCGCCATTGCCGGGGACTACAAGTTCTTTTGTGTTTTTGTGTGCCAAGATGAGTGAAGTCGAATCCCGAGTCTGTAGAGTGTCTGTCAAGTCATTTTATTGAGTCTTATGTGTCTGTATTTAAGGCTTTTGATTTTAAAATAAACAACATGTTGATTGTCGTTAATTTTTCTGCGTGAATTCATCGCAAAAAAAAAACAACAAACAAAAACCCGTACAAAACATTTGTTTCTATAAGTACATAGTGTTAGCCTTTTTGCACTTATCTCTACATTTTACAGCTTACTTGCATTCTTTTTACAATTGCATCCTTTTGTACTACATTCTTGTAAGTACTATTAGGTAGTTGATTAATAGAATAGTTTAGTGTTTGTTACAGTTGCTTCAAATCTAGTTTTTCGCTTAATATGTACAATGCATGACTAGGAGTAGTACTGACTCATTGTATGCTTTTGACCCAGAGATAGAATTAACTTTATGTAGATTACGAAAAACTAGAGATACTGTAGTAGATACTAGTAGTAGTTTAGATTCTACCATTAATTCTAACCTGTCTTCCACTAACGCACTTGTTTCTAGTTCTAACATTGTTGTAGAGCCAGGATAGATGGAGAGTATTGACAGAACATTGAAAGAATTGGCCACTCCAGACGTGGTGTATCAACCTTGGTGTATCCAATACCCATAGCTAAAGCCGACTCAAACATATGAATTGAAGTTTGGTCTCATACACCTGTTGCCTAAATTTCATGGTCTTGCAGGAGATGACCCATACAAACATCTGAAGGAATTCCATGTGGTTTGCTCCACAATGAGGCCGCAGTGGATATCGGAAGACTACATCAAAATGAAGGCGTTCCCATTCTCCCTGGATGGAGCAGCGAAGGATTGGCTGTATCTTTAGCCAATACTTTTCAACACTTGGGCAGATATGAAGCGCACATTCTTGGAGAAATTCTTTCCGGCATCCAGAACTGCATCCATCAGGAAGGAGATATGTGGGATAAGGCAGCATGCAGGAGAAACTTTGCACGAGTACTGGGAAAGGTTCAACAAACTTTGTGCCACCTCTCCACACCATTAGATCAGCGAACAGTTTTTGATCTAGTATTTCTATGAGGGACTGTCAATGATGGACAGAAGCATGATAGACGTAGCCAGTAGAGGAGCCCTGATGGATAAAACGCTAGTAGTAGCAAGGCATCTGATCTCTAATATGGTAAGCAACACACAATAGTTTGTGATTAGAGGGCCAAGTCAAACTCGGATGATGAATGAAATCGGTGCAGCTTCCAATCAGAGACTGGAAGATTAGCTGACCAAATTGACATCATTGGTGAGACAGCTTGCAGTTGGACAACACCAACCAGCCATGGCAGCGAAAGTATGTGGCATATGTACTTCCGTGGAGCACCCCATTGATATGTGCCCCACCCTCCAAGAAACCGAGTCGGACCAAACAGAGAACGTTGGAGCCATAGGTGGATTTTAGTATAGGAAACAGCCGTATCAAAATCGGCCATTTGATAGCCAGCAACATGGGAGGCAACCATTTCGGCCAGGACCGAATCAACGGCCATACGCACCTCAACAATTTGGATCCACACCGAGTACTTATCAAAGGCAAGCAGGTTATCAACAATCGACTCCGCAATACCAAGCATCACCTTTCCAACAGCAACAGTAGAGAGTGTCGACCCAAGGCAACTCTCCATCTCTGGAAGACCTGATGAAGCAGCTTGCAACCAGTAACCTGGAGTTCCAACAATCTGTGAGCTCTAGCAATATGCAGTTCCAGCAGAACATGACCGCCACCATCCAAGACCTCAAAACGCAAATTGGATAGTTAGCTAATACTGTGAGTCAATTACAGTCGGCAGGATCCAGCAATGTCCCCTCTCAAACCATTCCAAATCCGAGAGAAAATGCTAGTGTAGTCACTCTGCGAAGCGGAAAAGAATTACCTCAACCTACACTGCAGTAGTTACCGAGATCAGCTAAAGCCGACTTTGAACCAAATGCCGACTTGTAGTCTCAACCAGATACAACTGTCCCATTGCCATTTCCATCTCGGACCACCTCGGCAAGGAAGCCAGAGTCAGATGAAGAATTGTTGAAGATGTTCTGAAAGGTGGAAATCAATATTCCACTCCTCGATGTTATTAAACAGGTCCCTAAGTACGCAAAATTCCTCAAGGAATTGTGTGTACACAAAAGGAGAAAAATGAAGGGGAGCAAGGAAATTGGAGGCGTGGTGTCGACCCTGACGAGAAATGAAGAAATCACTATAGGTGCCCCAACTTTGCCAAAGAAATGCAGAGACCCTGGAATCTTTTCTATCCCATGCACCATCGTCAAATGCACCTTTGCCGATGCCATGTTGGACCTGGGAGCCTCAATCAATGTCATGGCAGCATCAATCTACAAGTCCCTGATTTTTGGTGACTTAGAACCCATAGGGATGACCATTCAGCTTGCAAACAAGAGTATTGTCCAACCCCTGGGAGTTCTCGAGGACGTTCTCGTTCAAGTCAATGAACTAATATTTCCAACTGATTTTTATGTGCTTGACATGAAAGACGAAACATCTGGGAAGGAATCCACCTTAATTCTAGGAAGACCCTTCTTGATGACAGCCAGAACAAAGATTGATGTGCATGCAGGGATGCTCTCGATGGAATTCAGTGACACCTTGGTGCAATTCAATATTTTCGAAGCTATGAAGCACCCAACCGAAGACCACTCTCTCTTTGGCATTGATTTACTTGATGAGATAGTTGAAGAATAACTTCAACTAAATAGCAGCAGCGAAGACATTAAGAAGTTTGTTGGAAACGCTGATGAAAGCAGCTGCCTAAGGGTCGCAGATAAAAAGGCCGACCATGAGGAAGCACAAGACCTTTCCAACTTTGAGGACAACCATAGTGATATTGCTGACTTTGAAGCGGAATTGTCTGAATTACTAGACCAAGTCTGCAACCAAGAACACTTAGAGTGTACAAATGATGCAGAAATCAAGGTCGCCAAAGCTAAAAAATCTTCCATTGCACAATTACCGACCATTTTCACAACCGAGATCAAGTTGGCCAGAGAAGACCGAGTCAAGGAAGAAATAAAAGTCAACTCGGTCGAAGAGTCAAATAACACGGCTGACACACTTGCCGAGACCATCTTGGCCAAAGAAGACCAAACTTAGGATGATTTAGAAATTAATGTTCCATCCGGATCCGACTCTGAATAGGCGCAAGAGGCCAATGTCGAATCCAATCTGACAAGGAACGAAGTCACCAAGTCGAGCCGACTGAAGCAGCCAAAGGCCGAAATCATGTCGGCACACTTGGTGCCGAGACAAGATCAAGTCGGCCAGACGGATCCAAGCTTAGTAACTGAAAAATCTCCATTACTGCCACCACCCTTGGAACTGAAAACATTGCCGAGTCACCTGAAGTATGCCTACCTGGACAGGGAACAACAACTCCCAGTTATCATTGCCAACAATCTCCACCAGGAGCAAGAAGACAAGTTGCTAGAGGTCCTCAGGTAACATAAGAAGGCAATAGGGTGGAAGCTAGCAGACCTTCCTGGTATAAACCTCTCCATCTGCATGCACAGAATCTTGATGGAGGAGGAAATCAAGCCCATAAGGCAGCAACAAAGAAGGTTGAATCCAACACTCTTGGACGTGGTTAAAAAGGAGGTCACCAAACTCCTTGCTGCAGGGATCATCTACCCCATTTTGAATAGCCAATGGGTGAGCCTTGTGCAAGTGGTGCCGAAGAAGTCCGGGATGACCGTCATAAAAAACCAACAAGACGAGTTGGTGCCTACAAGGATTCAGAATAGCTGGCGAGTCTGCATCGACTATAGGAGATTAAACCTGGAAAATCGCAAGGATCACTTCCCTCTGCCTTTCATTGACCAAATGCTTGACAAATTGGCAGGGAAATCCCATTATTGCTTTCTTGACGGTTTCTCAGGCTACATGCAGATTCATATTGCACCTGAAGACCAGCATAAAATGACCTTCACTTGCCCATTTGGTACCTTTGCGTACACACGCATGCCATTTGGCCTCTGTAATGCTCCGAGTACATTTCAACGTTGCATGATGAGTATCTTCTCGGATTTGCTACAGGATTGCATGGAGGTATTCATGGATGACTTCATGGTGTACGCTGACTCATTTGAAGCATGCTTGAATAATCTGTCTAAGGTGTTGAAGAGATGCATTGACACAAATCTCGTGCTCAATTTTGAAAAATGTCATTTCATGGTGACCAAGGGAATAATGTTGGGACATCTGATCTCCAACAGAGGCATCGAGGTAGATAAAGCAATGATAGATGTTATCACCTCCCTTCCAAACCTCGTTTCGGTGCGGGAAGTTTGCTCATTTCTAGGACACACAGGCTTCTATAAAAGATTCATCAAGAACTTCAGCACACTAGCCTTGCCTCTGTCAAAACTGCTACAGAAGGATGTGGAATTCAACTTTGACCAGCCCTGTATTGAAGAATTCCAGGAGCTGAAGAGTAGACTCACATCCGCCCCTATCCTCCAAGCACCAAACTAGGACCGGCCATTTGAGCTAATGTGTGATGCATCCAATTCGGCATTGGGAGCTGTTCTCGGCCAGAGAGCCGGAGTCGGCCAACCGGTGCATGTGATTGCTTACGCATCCAAAACTATGGACCTGGCCCAGCAAAACTACACAACAACTGAGAAGGAACTTTTGGCAATTGTGTTTGCCTTAGACAAGTTTCGCTCTTACCTTCTCGGTTCGAAAATAATCGTGTTCTCTGACCACGCTGCTTTAAGATACTTGCTGAAAAAGCCTGACGCCAAGCCGAGATTGATTAGGTGGATGCTTCTTCTCCAAGAATTCGACTTAGAAATCAGAGATAAGAAGGGTGCTGAAAACTCTGTCGCAGATCATCTGAGCAGAATTGAAAAAGAAAGCGAACCAATGCCTATCCGAGATGAATTCCCCGATGAGCAACTCCTGCACATCAAAATGGCTATACCATGGTTTGCTGACATATGCAACTACGTGGCAACATCTCATTTTCCACCAGAGGTGTCTCGGACCCATAAGGACAAAATCCGAAGCGATGCCAAGTACTACATTTGGGATGATCCCTACCTTTGGAGATTGTGTAGTGACAAGGTCATCTATAGGTGCATTCCTGATGCCGAGATCAATTTGGTTCTCCAGTTCTGCCACTCAGCACCTGGAGGCGGCCATTGTGGATCAACTCAGACTGTTAGGAAAGTATTGGACTGTGGCCTGTATTGGCCAACTACTTTTAGAGACGCTCATAGATTCGACTCCACCTACGTGAAGTGTCAAAAAGCAAGAGCGGCCATGAACCGAAGGCATGAAATGCCCCAGCAACCCATCCAGTTCTGTGAAATTTTTGATGTTTGGGGAATAGATTTCATGGGGCAATTCCTGGTCTCCAATGGCTACTCATACATTTTGTTGGTCGTAGATTATGTATCAAGGTGGGTAGAGGCCATGGCCACCAGAACCAATGATGCAAGAGTGGTTGTGGACTTCCTAAAGTCCAATATTTTTTACAGGTTTGGTATGCCAAAAGCGCTCATAAGTGACCAAGGTAGTCACTTCTGTAATAGAGCCATGGCCTCTCTTCTTCAGAAATATGGGGTCGCACACAGAATTGCTACTGCCTACCACCTCTAAACAAATGGCCGAGCAAAAGTGTTCAATAGGGAAATCAAGAAAGCACTGCATAAGATGACCAATCCCAGCAGGAAGGACTGGAGCTGCCTCCTTGAGGATGCTCTTTGGGCACACAAAACCGCATACTGAACACCGTTAGGGATGTCCCCCTACCGGATTGTCTTCGGTAAGACTTGTCATCTTCCTGTGGAACTAGAGCACAAAGCTTACTGGGCTGTCAAGCAGTGCAATTTGGCCTACGACCAAGCAGGTGAGCAATGAAAATTTCAACTACAAGAACTTGACGAGCTCCGCTTGGAAGCATATGAAAACTCCAGGATATAAAAACAAAGAGTCAAGAATTTTCATGACCAGAAGATCCTGAGGAAAGATTTTACGGTTGGCCAAAAAGTCCTGTTGTTCAACTCAAGACTTAAGCTCAGAACAGGTAAGCTTCGCTCCAGATGGGACGGACCTTTTGTCATTACTAACATATTTCCCAATGGTGCAGTTCAATTGCAAGATGAACATAGCAGTAGCACCCTCTAGGTCAATGGGCATCAGATCAAGCCATTCCATGAAGGCCAGCACAAAGTACTCATGACATGGAGATTATCTCGTTGAGGGAACCAGCCCCACCAGATGGCATTACCTTAGCTGACCTTGCCCCGCATTGGGGATAATGCGAATTTTAAGTGTGTGGGGGGGGGGGATACTGTTGCAGCCATGTTCTACTTTGTTTTGTTTTGTTTCATTTTGTTTTGTTTTGTTTTGCTTTAACCTGGTTTTCAATAAAATTTGTCCAAGTCGAATCCATTCCGGCTCTGTGCCATCTTGGCCGAGTCTGGATTGACTTCGGCCTGGCAGGATTTCAATTCTTTCATTTCGTTTATGTTGAATTCCTCCTAGTAGAATTCTAAAAGTGGATTGTCAAAAAAAAAGTGTTTTGAAAAGAATCCAAAACTGACTTCTGGAAGTTTGGAAAAGATAGTAAAAGTAATTCTGCAACTCTGGCAAGAGATTTCTCTAGATTGAAGGGAATGAAACTTTTGTGCTCTAATTAGTGACTGATTGAAAAACTGAAAAGGAAAAACTTTGGTGACAAAATATAATAACCCGTGTGAGACTTTGAGCCTTTGTAAATATTCATGGCTTGCATCTTGCCATTTTCTTGTGTGATTTTTACATTCATGATTAACTGTCTATTTGATGTTTTGCCTTAACTCTCTAGATACAGCTATTCTCACATGCAGGAATGACATGATCTAGGCCATGTCTCTAATTACCTCTGAGCCAAATAAATCTTACCTGAATAAAATTCTCTCCCTTGTTTACCCCCATTCTCTAGAAAAACCATGATTTAACCTCACCCTCAAGAAGTAGAGGAGCTCTGGAATTGTTTTGGGAGTAAGTCATAATCAAGTGTGGGGGATCCTAGAAAGCAGAATTTGTTCAGCATCCTCTAAGGCTCGAAAATACAAAGAAAGAAAAGAAGCAAGTAAAGGAAAGAAAAAGACAAAAGTGGAGGCAGCAGCCAAAAAATCTAAGCTGAATCAAACAAAGAAAGGAAACAGCAAAGCTGCATGAGCATTAGAAAATATACATATATATATAAAAAGAAAAAGAAAGGAAGTGAGCTGGCAACAACAAAAGGAGGAAATGACAACATCCTGGGTTACCCCTCATGCTGATAAGACTCACTCCCCACTGCTCCTCTCCTCCCCGTGGGTCCTAAAGCTAGTTTTTCTATATTTTATCCTACCCGTGACCCCAACCCTGCTACAAGCCGAAAAAGAAGTCCTAGTGATCATAACTGTGTGTGTTTTTGCAGGTGTAGGAAGAGAGTTTTGTCAAAGTATGGTAATATCAGTTCCATGAATGTTGAGTGTAAATACCAAACACGTGAGAAGTGAGGGAGTTGTTTGCCTAAATAAGAGCTCTGTCACTCTTGATTACCTTCTTCTATTTGCAGGTCATAAATTTTCCTAGAGCACGGAAGAAGTAATTTTTCAGACAGTTTGAGTATCTTGACCCCAGGGTGAATGAGTGCCGACTCTGTCTCGGTTAAACTTAAGGAAGCCAGTCGAAAAAATCTTTTCTACCGTTAAAAATCTCCCTTGTGTATTTCATTTTATTTTTCCTAGGAGTGCAAAAGGTTAAGTGTAGGGGTCTGATGAGTCACGGATTATGCACCGTTTATGGTCCTAAGAAGGATGTTTTCAAGACTATCTTGTGCTTAAGAATTGAGTGTTAGTTGAGATTCATATTATAGACCTAAGAATAAAGAAAACACAAATATGTGCCAATTCGAGGTTCTTAGCTAACTCTTCTAATCTTGCAGGATCAACCGAGATGTTCTAAGGACCATCATAAGAAGACTCAGCCGAGATGAAGTCGTCTAGGCCAACACCGACTCCATCTCGGCCAAACCAAATCAGGCCGGGCTTCATGGCCCATCAGTCCAAGTAGGTGCAGACCAATAAGGAGCAGCCCCAAGATGTTATCCACGTCAGCTATCCAGCTTAGGGCCACCTAAGCTCCAGCTCAACTGCCACATCACTCCTGGAGTAGCTTACTACGCAAGATGCGCAAGGGTAGAATAGGCAATTCATGTTGTAATTATGTTAGGAACCATTAGGCTTAGCAGGTCACAGCTCGTGTATATATAGGAGTAGCTGTGCACTTTTTAGGGGTCTTTGAATTCATTCTCAATACACTCTCATTATATCCATTCCTCATTCTCGTTTTCATCCGCTCACGGTGGTGCACGATGCTGCATTGGTGTTTCTCTCAATCGAGGAAATGCAGGTTTGAGACTGGGAAGCCGAAGTTTGTCAGAGGGGACTGATTAGGATTCCCAACACACTCTGGTGAATCTGATCCTCACCGCTCAGGCTATTGGAGGTGAACCACAACCATCAACCATGGCGATCGTCGTGGAAGATGGATCCACCTGAATTCAGACCACTGTGTTTGTACTCTGTTTTCTGTTGATTAATTACATTATGCATTTCCTATTTCCATCCTCCTCCTCTCCTTTAATTCATGATTTAATCCGCGATTGCAATTGAATTGTGAACAATGTTAAGCTAAGCCAATTGGAATTGGTTTAACTAAATTAGTAGGTAATCATTTAACAATTGTTAATCGAGAACCTAAAATCAGCTCTGAACTTAATCCCTGCCAACTAATGAGGTAGCGATTGCGTAATTCCTCGGTATGGCAATGGATGAACCTTTGGCGATTGCCATAAGAATTCCCAAGGCTGATATAGACTGAGAACTGGAGTGTGGAAATTAGATTGGACTTGGACTAACAGAACTGAACATGAACACAGTTATAACATAATAGTAATAATGAGAAACCGATAGCGTCAATATGCATTTACTGCATTCATAATTCTAGTTTATTTTCTGCTTTACTCGCACTTCAATTCCCCCTTGTTTACCATTTTTCTAGTCCGAGATAGAGACAGTCCATCTCTGTAGCATCTGTCTACACTCAGTTCCTACCGAGAACAACTCGGTCAGTACCGAGACGGGTCAGCACTTTACACTTAGATTTTGCTTAATTTACTCCACATTGAAACGCACTTAGAACACATTGTGTTCTTGAGAAGAATGACCTAGGGTTGACTATACTATAGTTAGCTTTAGTTATTTGATGCTTGTTAAAACGACTAAAAATGAGCTTTATTAGTGGGTTAGAGAGTCGTAATGACGATTCCTATTTTAAGGTAGATTTGTTGATGGTTAGGAGGTTGATGGGTAGATAGATGGTAGATGAGGCTAAGACACAAAGGGAGAATATTTTCCATTCTAGGTGTCATATATAGGGTAATTGGTGCTCCATAATCATTGACAAGGGTCATTGTGTAAATGTGGCTAGTGATAGACTTGTGAGAAAGTTAGCCCTACCTACTCTTGTACATCTGAGACCATATCGGCTTTAGTGGCTTAGTGAGCATGGAGAATTAGTTGTGAATAGGCAGGTTAAAGTGGCTTTCACCTTGGGAAGGTATGAGGAAAAGATGTTGAGTGATGGAGTGCTAATGCAAGCTACACACCTGTTGTTGGGTAGGCCATGGCAATTTGACAAGAAGGTGATTCATGATGAAGTCAAACAAATTCACATTTGTACATATGGGACAAAAGGTAGTTCTTAAACCTTTGTTTCCAAGAGATGTTGAAGAAGATCAAAATAAAATGAAAGAGAAAAGAAAAAAAAAATGAGGGAGATTGAGAAGAGAGAAACTAAAACAAAAAGAGAGAAGAAAAGTGAGAAAAGTAAGAATGTGAAAAATGTGGGAATAAATGATCCAACCAAGAATGGTAAAAGCAATAAAGAGGAAGAAAGAAAGGAATCCCTATTAGTTGGCCCTAAGGAGGTGAGAAAGGGCCTCTTGGCCAAGAGGGAATATGTTATTGCATGCTTATTCTTCTTTGATTTCTTTGCCTATAGGTATAAAGAACTTACCAGAAAAGGAGACCCTATGCTTAGGGATTGAAGGAATTAAGAGAGTTATGTCCACGGAAAAGGATTCTTGTTTACAAACTGCTTATGACTTTTAGTTATGTTGTGAGTCTTCTTTCTTTGTAGGTATGAAGGGGCTTGGAAATGGCATCTATGGAGTGAAATTTTGGTTTCCACATTCCATGTTCCATGATGTCTCCTAAAGATACCTTTGCACTTGTGCCAAGAGACCCATTACCTTGTGCAAGCGGATTTTTACCTAAAGCTTTTATTATTTCCTTACATGCTATCTTTAAATCTTTGAACTTTATGGAGTTTTAACGCATGCCCAAGGACATTATAAGTTTATTCTTATGATTCATTTACTTTGAATGGACTATCCTTTACTTATGTGCATGATTGGTGCAATTATAAGAGTAATAGGATGTTATGTGTTCAAGAAAATGAATTGTCATGCTTGGAAATTGAGTTAGAGGCTTATGACCGAAATGAACTCGATGAGACTATGGATGATTCCTATTGTGAAATGCCTAAGAGTTGTATATATAGATCCTTGACTAGAGGCATGAATTTTGGAAGTTTATTGTGGATGTTAAATTATGCAAAATATTTCATAGAGATAATTAGAGTACAACCTTGGGTATCTCCAAGAGTTGGAGTTTATTACATGAGTATTTTTGGTGATTTCCCCTTGGAGTATGTTAGGTTTAATACACAAAGTAATTGCCTTCCTTGTAGACACATTTGGAAGACCATTGGTGGTTCCTCCATCTGTATCTTTAATCTTAAAGGAACATGGAGTTAGTTTTCTTATGAATATATCCTCTTTCTTTAACATATGACTCATCCTTGTATTTGTTCTTGTAGGAACTCAAGCACTAAATTTGGGGTCAAATTCCCTTCAAGAAGGGGAAGATGACACATATATGGAAGGGGTTACCCCTGCATTTGAAGAACTTGTCAAACGAAACCATATAAGTGGTTATGATTGAACAGCAAGGGAGAAATGGCCATGAGTAAACAAGTGCCCATAGGAGTAATCTTAGGGAAATACAGTGATGAAATATTATGTGATGTGGTACCCATGGTGGCTACTCACATCCTCCTAAGTAGGTTGTGGCAATTTGATCAGTAGGTGACCCATGATGGGGTCACCAATAGATTTTCATTTATACATAAGGGACAAAAGGTAACCCTCAAGCCTTTGTCTCCTAGAGAGGTGAGTGAGGACTAATTAAAAATGAAAATGAAGAGAGAGATGAAAGACATAAGGTGGTTTCTTTACATGAGAGTAAGGGAAGTTTTAAATAGGGAAACTATAGTGCAGGAGGTAGGAGCTGACAGTCTTCCATGGGAGAGAGACGTGAGAGAATTGAAAGAATTGAAAGACCTAGGAGGGAGGAAAGGAGGGAAACGCATGGTAGAAAAGGAGAGGAACCAAGAAGGGAAGAATTAGGCATGGCTAAGTTCAAAATCCATCCATTCTTGAGGAATTGCAAGCTACAAGTATATGTAGATTAGGAACTTAAAGTTGAAAAACTATAAGTTGTTTTGACCTCCATGGCCAAATGGTAGTAAGGCTTGTCACCCTTAAATTTGGTGACTATGCCTTGGTGTGGTGGACATAAATGTTGGAGGACATAGAGAGACGTGTGATAGAACCATGTTCGAGTTGGAAATATTTGAAAAGAATGATGAGGAAAAGATATGGCCTACCTTCTTACATTAGGGATTTGCATAATAAATTGCAAAGACTATATGAAAGATATAAGAAAGTAAAAGAATACCATAAGGAAATTCCCTAGGCGAGTGATGACTCGCTTTTTAGTCATCTTACACGCATCAAATAAACTAAAGCTAACTATAGTATAGTCAACCCTAGGTCGACTTCTCTCATGGACACAGTGTGCTCGATTATGACTTAGTGTGGAAAACAAAGTAATGCAGAAATGCTCAAGTGTAAACTTGCCGACTTGCTCTCGACAAAGACTGATCTGACCCAATCTTGGCAGAGCCAAATCCGACATGGTCTTGGCTAAGCGTAGACTCAGACGCAACAGAGTTGGACTAACTCAGTTTCAGACGCACACGACGAAGTCGAACTAGACTCGGTCTCGAACGAAAATGCAGGAAAATAGGGGGGAGTTTGTATTGCAGAGAAAATAAACAAGAAATTAAACTAAGCACGAAAGTAAATGCAAATTAAACTAGACTACGACCACAACTACTATTGTATTCATACTGAGTCCCAATAAACAAGTCGGTTCCACCTCTTTTACCTAAGATTATGTCTTTGAATCAAGCTGAGATTCTTATGATGATTGCCAAACATTCATCCATTGCCATACCGAGGATTTACACAATCGCCACCTCATCAGTTAGTAGGGATTAGGCTCGGAGTTGATTTTAGGTTCTCTAATCAATTACCTACTGAAGTTATTAAACTGATTCTGATCGGCCTAGTCTAACGTTGGGCTACTCAACAATGTGTAATCGCGACACAACAAGCAGATTAAAATGCAGGATTCATAATCAAGAGATATGCAATGGAAACTACTTGTATTATCAGAAATAGAGTGCAATTACAGGGTGTGAATTCCAAGGTTCCATCTACAACAATGATCGCCATGGAAGAATGGTGATCGTTCATCGTTGATAGCCAAGACGTTGAGGATCGAGTCCATCAAAGTGCGTTGGCTACTCCAATCGAGCCTCTCTAACAATCTTCAGCTTCCTAGTTCTTAACCTACAGCTCCTCGATCGATAGATACGCCACTAAGCACCGTCCACCATCATGTAGGCTGGACGTGAGAGCGAGAGAATGGAATATAGTGAATATGGAATTAGGTCTGAATTCCAACGCCCCTAAAACATGCACAAGGACCCTATATATATAAGAGTGGATTCCTTGTGATGCACACTAACCCTAAATAACTTCCTTAATAGAATTACAAATCCTAGATTGCCTATTCTACCCCTCTAATGACCTTCCATGCACTGCAAGTTTCTTTCAAGAATGACGTGGCAACTGAGTTCGATAAGGCTGCAATGAGCGGGCCTAGGTTGGGTCGCCTTGATTGGACCACTATGCTTAGGCCGCTTTGCTTCCTTTAGGCTATTGGACTATAGAGTCGCCCGGTCCTAGAGGTAGTCGGTCTGGCCAAGATGGCTTCTCCTGGGTCGAGACTCTTCTTGATGGGCCGAGATGTCCTTTCCTTGGCCTACAAAATAAATCCAATCTTTTACTAGCTAAAATCCTTAAATTAGCAGAAATTTATACTTTCCCTATTTCTAGGTCCATAATTTGAATCTTAGCTAAAATGCAATTCTTGACTACCAAATAATCTCAAAAGTACCCATCTTAAATCCCTGTGAAGTGTATAATACATGACTTATCAGACCTCTACACTTACACTTTTGCACTCTTAGGAAAAATCAGATTTAATCATCAAGGGAATTTTCAAAAAGAGAATATTAATTTTCAATTGAATTCCTTAGACTCAACAAAACAAAGTCGGCACACATTTATCCCAGGATTAAGACATTCAAGCAATTTATGAAAATTACTCTTCCCATATTCACGACAAGTGAGCAACCTACAAACATTAAAGATTAATCGGGATGTGACCGAGCTCTCTCAGGGCATATCCTCTCAATTTCTCAAGTATTTGGGCTTGTATGTACACTCAAACATGTTATGTGACTGATACTACTAGACTTTGACTAGCCTCTCCTTCCACACCTTCAAAAACACATGTAGTTATGATCACCAAGACTTTCTTTTCGGCTTGTAACATGGCCAGGGTTAAAGGTAAGATATTGGATGGTGAAGTGAGTTTTCTAACCATAGGGAGAAGAGGAGCAATGGGAAATGAGTTTGCAAGCATGAAGGGTATCCCCTAGGACCTGTGATTCTTATATGAGAGCATCATTGCTCATTTCTTTTCTTTCCTTTTGTATTTTTCTTTTCTTCTTGTTCTCCTTTTTATTTTGCAGCTTTATTTTGCATTTTTGTTGCAACTTCTGACTTTCAGCTGCTTTCCTTTTCTTTGTTTTCATCCTGCAACTTTTCTTTCTTTTCTTTTTCAACCCTTTTCTCAGGTGCACTACTCTTGCTATGCCTTCAAATGTCTCCCCCACACTTGAATAAGACCAATTCCCATTCCCAAATAGTTCCAAAGCTCCTCTAGCCCCTAAGGTTGAGGTTGATCATGGTTTTCTGACTTTGGCTTGTAGTGAGTTGTCATATAAAAAATGGTTATTAAGGCTCAAAGAGGGTAAACAAAGGATTTAATTTTGCAAGGTAGGTCTATTTGGTTTGTGGCTTTGTTAGAAAAATGGCCTAGATCATTTCATTCCTACATGCAAAACCAGGTATATCCAAAAAGACAAGGCAAAATCTAGAGTACACAGTCATCATGGATGCAAACATCACACAAGAAGGAGAGAATGGGAAGATGCAAAGCCATCTATATATACAAGACTTAAAAATTCTCACACGGATAAGAATTGATAGGCATTCATGTCTTCTACTTATGGTCGTTCATGCTTTCTGACATTTTTCCCAGGTGGAGAAGAATTGATAGGCATCTCTGAAAATGGTGGGCCAATAGAAACCATAATCAAGCACTTTCTAGGCTGTTCAAGTTGATCCATAATGGTTGCCTACAGATGCAACATGACAAAATGGAAGGACTGACTTGATCTTGGTGTCCAGGATGCACCTGCATATGACTTGATCATTATAGAGTCTCCACAGGTAAGAATCATCCCATATTTATTATTTGGCATCACTTTTAAGTTTCTCATTGTACTACTGGATGCCTCTTGGCCCAACCAAGAGTGTTCTGACCCAATTGAAGCATCTTGGCCCAAAAGAAGCGGAACCAACCAGACTAGCCTTCCTGGCCAAAGCCGACTTTTGTGGCTAAAATCACTTTGGCAAGAATGCAAATATAATTATGATAGAATTAAGGAATTTGTAAAGCACATATGATTATGCTAGAATTAAGGAATCTATAATACAGATATGATTATGCTAAAATTAAGGAATCTGTAATGTAGATATGATTATGATAGAAATTAGGAATCTGCAATGCAGATATGATTATGATAGGATCAAGGAATCTATAATCTTCTAGGATTGAGGAAACTGTAATCTCCTAGGATTGATAAATCTGTAATCAGTAATTCAAATTTGTAATCGGTTAGAATTAGGGTGCACTGTAGCTGCCCAGCTTGTGTATAAACAAAGCACGCTAGGCCACGTCTTCGGTGGTACACGAAGCTTTAGTAAGGTGCCTCTCTCGATTGAGGAGGTGCAGGTCAAGAACTGGGAGGCCGAAGGTTGTCAAAGGGGACCGCTTGGCTAGCCAACACACTTTGGTAGACCTGATCCTCAACGTCTCAACTATCATTGGTGAACCATCGCCATCCTTCCAAGGTGATCATCAAGGAAGGAAGATTCTCTAAAATCTCTAAACTCTCACCTTGTACTCAAGTTTGTTTTCAATAATATAAGTGGTTTGCACTTCTGATTATAATTCATGTGCTTTTAATCTACTTTAACTTTGCCACGATTGCATATTATTAGAAGTAAATCACATTAGACTAGGGCCGATTGGAAGTGGTTTAATAATCTGGTTAGGTAAAGAACCTAAATCAACCAAGTACATATTCCCTGTCAACTGATGAGGTAGCGATTATGTAAATCCTCGGTATGGAAATTGACAAACGTTCAGCGATTGTCGTAAGAATCTAAGGTTGATTTGGAGTATAATCTTAAGTAAATAATCTGTAAACCGATTGTGTGTTGAATTCGGATTTGGTACAGTAGTTAGTTTAGCGTAGTTTAGTTTACTTTCAATACTTAGTTTATTTCTCTGCACTTACACAGACCCCCCTTATTTCCCGCATTTGAGTCCGAGACCGAGTTAGTCTAACTCTGTCATGTCTATCCGAGAGTCCATGCTTAGCTAAGACCCTGTCGGATCTGTCTCTACCAAGACCAGATCAGATTAGTCTTAGTTGAGAGCAAGTCGGTATTCTACACTTAGCATTTTCTACACAAACTCTAATTTTCACACTTATCCATAATAGAATACATTATGTCCTTGAGAGAATTCGACCTAAGGTTAGCTATACTATAGTTAGCTTTAGTTTATTTGATAAACGGAGCACAACTGAAAACCGGGGACACAAGTTCTTTTGTGTCTTTGTGTGCCAAAACTTAGTTAAGCCGAATCCCGAGTCCATGGAATGTTGTATCTGTCAATAGAGTTAGAGTTTTGAGTCTGTGTTTATCTGGATCCTAAAATAATATAGCATGTTGAGTGTGTGTTAAAATCTCTATCACACCATTAAAAAAAACATCTCTGCATCATTAACCATATCTACTTTTCTGGATAAACATCCTCTAATTTTTCTGCATAATTGATTTTGTTTTCTGATAGCTACTTGTTTTCTGTTTTCTAATTTGCATAACTGATTTTGACTTTTCTGCATATTTGATTCTACAATTTCTTTGTATGATTTTTTTTTCTTTTTATGCATCAACTTTTTTTTTACATTCTGACCAGTTCACAATTGTTCTATTATTTTTAATTATTCTACTGCCTTTCTGCGCTGCTATTTCTTTTGTCGTTTGTTTTTCTATTTCTATTTTTTTGTTTTCTTTTTATTTTTCTGTCTTTGTCCCTGTTATTTTTCTATTTTTCTGTTTTTGATTCTATTCTTCTTCTGATGCTTTGTTGTTTAAATTCCATTATCTTTCTATTTTTCTATTTTTCTAATTCTGTCATCTTTTTCTTCTTTTTTTTTTTATTTTTAATCCAGTTAATAACACTTGTGCATTTTGATACTAGCATTGTTACAAATTTTTCTGATCTTGATAATTCTGCTCCTAGAAGGGAATGAGTTGCACATTGATGCCATGATGTATCAACCATGGTGTCCTCGATATTTCGAATGGGAACGAGCCCAGCCATACAAGCATTATCCATTTGAACTAACCACTATGTTGCCTGAGTTACATGATTTTGCAGGTAACACTCACCATTTTCACAATAGGGGAGCCATGACATCTAGAGGAATGAATGGGATAACTATTGTTAACAATCAGAGATTGGGAAGAAACATAGATGGTGTGGAATGTGTGACTCTGTAAGACATCTAACTCATGATTGTCCCATTCTTCAAGAACCACCACTTCGATTTAGACCACAACCAAAGGCCATGAACAACACGCAGTTCCCACAAAAGGAGAGTTTCTTGGGAAACTGGACCAACCACATCCCCATTAGCAATCTGGAATTCCAAGAAGATATGTGTACCACACTGTAGGAGCTATAGGATTTGCATACACAAATTACCGAATTAACCACCACTGTGAACCAACTACATTATGAGAGATTTGGATGTAGTCTGTCTCACACCATCCCCAATGCACAGGTGCCAACTATTGCTGATCTAGGCTAAACTAGTTGGTTGTAGTCTGTCTCAAACCAAATACATTACGGTGCCAGCTATTGTTGATCTGGCTGATGTGGTTAAAATTGTAATTTTTGCGGCTAATGTTACTATATTACTCACATGACACCGGGTACCGAGTCCCTTGTCTAAATTTCGAACCAGGTTCCTAGGGTCAAGATAGCTAATCTTGTAGGTACTGATGTTGACATTACTGAGCCCCTGTGTGCTGATGCCAAGATTGCTAATCATGGATATGCTAACACTGATCTTGCTGGAAGGGTTGAGGATGTTGGTTTTATAATTGATAAGTCGGACAATGTTAATATGACTGAAAGTGCCGACTCTGCAGTTGAGGGCCTAGATCTTGTTGATAAGATTGCAATTTTAGATCTTGCCGACTTTAGAAACCAAGATGAAATGACGTTTGACTCTAACATCCAAAAGGAAGCCACAACCGAGTTCAACAACTTAGAAGGAGCTAGTTCCGAGTCGAACAATCAAGAGGCCATTGAGCCCAATCCCAAGAGCCGCAACTATAAACAAGCCGAGAATGAGCTAGTTCCCAACTACCAAGATCTGACAAGAGCCGAGAGTGCCTCAAGCAATAAGATAGATACCAAGTTTGATTCAGACAAACATAGTTAAAAGTGACTAAAGGATGAGACCGATGCGACAAGCCAGGGCTGAAAGCAGATGGAAGTCGAGTCTATTTATGGTTAAAATTAGATAGATTCCGAGAGTATGCCTGGTAGCCGAATTAGCTACTGGAAAATCGAGACGACACGTGGAAAGCCGACTATACACTCAACAAGCCGAATCCAATCTCGGCAGCCAAGTCCAAAATTCTCGAGAGATGTAGGCAATACAAGTATGGTATTCATGATTAACCAGTTCCAGATTGAGTAGTAGAAAGAATCGCTCCAAGATATGAAGAAACCAAGAAGCTTCTATGGCCACTTGGTCAAACATTCACTATTAAGCTTTTTGTTTCAAGAGCCACCAGAAGATATCATATTGAACTTAGCTAGATGGATGAGGAGAAAGCTCTCCCAAGCAATTACCCAAAGGAGCGGAGTAAAAATTCTAAATATCAGATTTTGCACATTCTTCCCACCTTGAGGAAGACATTTTTTACTTCTTATTGCCCCTGCTCCATCTGTGCATATCGATTTTGCATTGAGGACAATGCATCATTTAAGTGTGGGGGGAGGGTGACTTTGTGTGTGTCTGTTGCATGTAGTTAATTTTGTTTTCTGTGTTATTTTGATTTTCGTTCTTGTTTGTTTTTGCTTCTGATGTTTCAACGGAGTTTGTGCCAACTCCGGTTCCATCTCGGCCAGATCTAAACCGACTTTGGCCCTATTTTAATTCCTGTTTTCATTTCATTTTCATTTGTTTTTCTTATTGATTATTGATCCCTAATGTACTAGAGAAAATGCTTTAAAAAGGATATAAATGGATTTCTTTTAGAAAAATAAAATAGAAAAAGGTATGCATGACCCTGGAGGGAAGGTTTTTCAAACTTGACAAAGAATGGAATTTCTGCATCTCTGGGCAATGGGTGATTGAAAAGCTGAAAAAGAGGAACCTTTAGTGATTGAGCAACCATCCATGTGAGAATTTTCGAGCCTTGCATACATAATGGCTTTACATCTTGCCATTCTTTCCTTTTTTGTGTGATATTTGCATTCATGATGAATGGTTACTCAAGATTTTTCCTTGACTCTCTGGATACATCTTGTTTCGCATGCAGAAGTGATATGATCTAGGTCATGTTTCTAATTAGCCCCGAGCCCAATGGACATACCCTGCAAATTTTATCCCCTGCTTACCCTCTTTGAGCTTGAATAACCATTTTTTTCCTAATATGACAGCTCATTACAAGCTAAAGCCAAAAAAACCATGATCAACCTCAACCTTAGGGAGATAGAGGAGCTTTGGAATTGTTTTGGGAGTGGGTATCGTTCAAGTGTGGGGGAGACACCCGGGGACATAACAAGAACAGTGCATCGAAAAAGGGTTGAAAAAGAAAAGAAACAAAAACTAGTGAAGGATGAAACAAAGAAGGGAAAGCAGCCAAAAGTTATAAGCTACAGCAAAATACAACACAAAACTACAAAACAAGAAGTGAGAGAAAGATGAAAAGAAAAATGAAAAAAGGGAAAGAAAATAAGTAAGCAAAAATGCTCTTAATGGAACCGCAGTGTCCTAGGGGATCCCTTCCATGTTGCAAACTCATTCCCCATTGCTCCTCCCTTCCCTATGGTTACTTAAGCTCACTTACCATCATGTATCCTACCCTTAACCTTGGTCACGTTACAAGCCGACAAGAAGTCCTAGTGATCATGATTGCATGTGATTTTGAAGGTGTAAAGGAGAGGTAGTCAAAGTTTAGTAGTGTCGATTGCATGGGATGTTTGAGTGTATATACAATCCCAAACACTTGAGAGATTGAGAGAATATGCCCTAAGAGAGAGCTTGGTCACTTCTCGGTTACTCTTTGATGTTTGCAGGTTGCTTATTTGCTTTGGAGATGGAGAAAGTAACTCTCATAGATTGTTTGAAAATTTGGATTCTAAGATCATTGCATGCTTAATCTATTTGTCAAACTTGAAAAATTCATTTGAAAACATATTTCCTCTTTATGACTTATCAATGTTGCCTTAAGACATCCAGCAATTTCTCCTCCTCCTAGTTGAGGTTGTTAGCAATGATGACCGAGAGTTGCTGCTCAGTATCTAGGTAGGCATATTTCAAATGATTCAACAATGGCTTCAGCTCTATGGGTGGTGGTAGAGATGAAGAGATATCATTAGTTAGTTTCAGATCTGACAAGCCAACTTTATTTAAATTCAGTACCAGTTGTGCCGACATGGTCTCGGCCTTCTACTGTTGTGGCCGACTCCTATTGGCTGAGTTAAATCCGGCTTTTGTCAGATTGGAGTTGGACTCAGTGTTCTTCCATGTATTGAAATTGGATCCGGCTAGAATAGGGTTGTAGACGTTACTGGCCGAAACAAGGTCGGCTTCCGCTTGCTTCCAGTCTTCACTGTCCGAGTTGGTTCCAACTCTTGCATGTGCACTTAGGCTGGCCTCAGCACTTTTCTTTCTGGCCGAGTCAACTTCGGCCTTCTCTCGGCCTCGGCCTATTTTGGCCGACTCATGCTCGGTAGTGAACAATATTGCCACTTGTACTGCTAATAGCGTTTTAGTCCCAGCAACTTGGACTTTTGCATTGTTTGAATACTCTAGGTCTTCATGCTTGCACACTTGGTCCAATAACTTAAGCAATTCAACTTCCTAACTCATGTCAACAAGGTTAGTGCTATCATCCTCGGAGTCGGAAAGATTATGTACTTTCCCTGATTCATCATAGTCCCTCATTTAATCATAGACCCTAAGCAGTCAAGTATTTCAATGTCTCTAGTAAAATTTGAAATATCCTTACTGTCGGTGTCTAGTTGGAAGTACTCCTCAACTAGTTCACCAATCAGACCTATGGCAAAGAGTGAATGGTCCTTGGTAGGGTGCTTCATGGCTTTAAAAATATTGAATGGCACCAGGGTATCACCAAATTCCATTGAGAGCGTCCTAGAATGCACATCAATCTTTGTTTTGGCGGTCATGAGGAACGGTCGCCCCAAGATCAAGGTGGATACCTTCCCTGATGTCTCATCCTCCATATTAGCATATAAAAGTCGGCTGGGAATATCAGCTCATTAACTTGGACCAATACATCTTCAAGAACGCCTAAGGGTTAAACAACACTTCTATTTGCCAACTGTATTGTCATCCTAGTGGGTTCCAGATCACCAAAATTCAAGGATTTGTAGATTGATGTTGGCATGACATTAATTGAAGCTCCTAGGTCTAACATGGCATCGGCAAAGGTACAATTGCCAAAGGTGCATGGGAAAGAGAAAATTTGGGGGTCTTGACACTTCTTTGGTAGTGCTTGTTATGCTCTGCTAATGAATTCTTCATTTCTGGTTAACACCGACACTATGCCTCTTAATTCCACCCCTCTTTTCATCTTCTTCCTCTTGTGCACACATAATTCCTTGAGGAATTTTCCATACTTGGGAATTTGCTTTATGGCATCTAGGAGTGGAATGTTGATTTCCACCTTCTGAAACATCCTTAACAACTCGTTATCATTCTTTGGCTTCCTTGTTGTCGGAGTCCGAGTTGGAAATGGCAATAGGACAAATTTCTCTTGTTGAGGTACCTGTGAGTCAGCATCTGATTCAGAGTCAGTATCGGTTGGTCTCGACTCTTGTTGTAGCGTTGTTTATGGTAATTCTCTACCACTTCTTAGAGTGAATATGCTTGCATTCCCCCTCGGATTCGAATTGTTTGCGAGGGTAGATTGTCATACCTGGTCGACTGCAAATGGCTCACAGTGTTTGCTAGCTGCCTAATTTGCATCTTGAGGTCTTGGTTGGTGGCTCTCATATTTTGCTGAAACTGCATAATACTAGAGTTCATGTTCTGTTGGAACTCCAGATTGTTTGTTGCTACCTGCTTCATCAGGTCTTCCTTTCCTTTCCTTGAGGTGGCACTTTGATGAGTCACAAATTATACACCCTTTTTGGACCTAAGAAGGATGTTTGCAAGCACATCTTGTACTTAAGGAGTGAATGTTAGTTGAGATTCATATTAGGAACCTAAAAATAGAGAAAATACAAATCTATGCTAATTCAAGGGTCTTAGCTAATTCTCCTTTTTATTACAAGTCCAGCCAAGGCTCTCGACCCATCAAAGAAGGACTCAGCCGTGATGAAGTCACCCTGCCTAGGCCGACTCCATCTTGGCCAGGCCAAGCTAAGTGATGAGTCACAAACTATACACCTCTTAGACAGCAAAGAAGGGTGTTGACAAGACTATTTTGTGCTTAAGAATGGATTGTTAGCTAAGATTCATTTTATGAACTTGAGTATAGAGGAAATACAAATCTATGTTAATTCAGAAGTCTTAGCTAATAAAAAGTATCACTCCTTCTTCTACAGGTCACAGCCCAGTTGACCAGGGTCAACAGAAGAGTCTCAACCGAGATGAAGTCGTCCCGGCCAGACCGACTGCATCTCAGCCAAGTCAGATTCGTCTCGGCAGTCCATGCCTTGTAGCCCAGCAGCCCAATAAAGAGCGGCCCAATTGTGTTGTCCACGTCAAATATCCAGCTCAGAGGCCACCTCAGCACCAGCTCAACTGCCATGTCACTCTTGGAGAATCTGCCACGTCACTTTGGAAGATCTTCGCAAGGGTAGAGTAGGCAATTCATGATGTAATTATGTTAGGATTCGTTAGGAGTAGCAGGTCACAACTCGTGTATATATAGGAGGAGCTGTGCACTTTTTAGGGGTCTTTGAATTCACTCTAATTACACTCTCACTATATCCATTTTATCGCTCTCATTCTCTCCATTTCACGGTGGTGCACGGTGCTACTTTGGCGTTTCTCTCGATCGAGGAAGTGCAAGTTTGAGATTGGGAAGCCGAAGTCTGTTAGAGGGGACCGATCAGATTACTAACGCACTCTGGTGGAGCTGATCCTCAGCATTCAAGCTAACGGAGGTGAACCACCACTATCAACCATGGCGATCGTCGTGGAAGATGGATCCACCTGAATTCAAAACCACTGTATTTGTACTCTGCTTCTGTTAAATCAATTTCATTTTGCATCTCTTATCTCCATTCTCTTCCTCTCCTTTAATTCATGATTTAATCCGCGATTGTAGTTGAATTGTGAACAATGTTAAGCTAAGCCGATTGGAACTGGTTTAACTAATCTAGTAGGTAATCATTTAGCATTTGTTAACTGAAAACCTAAAATCAGCTCCGAACTTAATCCCTGCCAACTGATGAGGTAACGATTGCATAAATCCTCGGTATGACAATGGACGAACCTTTGGCGATTGCCATAAGACTTCCCAAGGCTGATATGAATTGAGAACTGGAATGTGGAAATTGGACTGCACTTGGACCGACAGAACTGAATATGAATATAGTTATATCATAATAATAATAATAGGAAATTAGTAACAATAGTATACGTTTATTGCATTCATAACCTTATCTTACTTTCCGCTTTGCTTACGTTCAAAACCCCCTGTTTACTGCTTTTCAGTCTGAGACAGAGTTAGTCCATCTCTGTAGCGTCTGTCCGCACTCAGCCGAGACCAAGCCAGATTATCTCTGCCGAGATCATCTCGGCTCAGTCTCTACCGAGAGCGACTCAGCCAGTGCCGAAGAGAGTCAAAACTTTACATCTTAGATTCCATAACATTTTACTTCACACTAAATCATAATTGAGCACACTGTGTCCTTGAGAAAAATGACCTAGGGTTGGCTATGCTATAGTTAACTTTAGTTCTTTGATAAGAGTTCCAACGACTGAAAAAGAGTACACTATCAAATTGGCACCATTACTGGGGACACAAGTTCTTTTGTGTCTTTGTGTGCCAAGTTAAGTGAGGTCGAATCCCTAGTCTATAAAGTATGTCTGTCAAGTGAGTCTATTGAGTCTTTTGAATTTATCTGTGTTTGTCTGTTAGATTCTGGATCCTAAATAAAAAGCATGTTGAGTATTGTTTGTTTCTCTACGTGAATTCACTGCCAAAAAAAAAACACAAACAAAAGAAATCAAACATTTATTTCTACAGTACGTAGTTCTAGCATTCTGTTTTGCATTCACTACTGCATCTTTCTCTTTTTGCATTGCATTCTTTCTACATTGCATTCTTTTTACATTTCATCCTTGTAGCTCGTGTAGGTAGTTATCTGGTAGTTGTAGTTTACTATTTGTAAGTATTATACTAAGTCTGATTTTTCTGCATAGTGTGTACAATGCATGACTAGAAGTAGTATTGACCCATTGTATGCTTTTGACCCAGAGATAGAATTAACCTTACGTAGATTACGAAAAATTAAGAACGCTGCAATAAATACTAGTAGTAGTATAGATTCTGTCATTGACTCTAACCAGTTTTACACTGACAATTTTGTTTCTACTTCTAACATTTTTGCAGAACCGGGACAGATGGAGAATAATGACAGAACATTGAAGGAATTGGCCACTCCAGACATGGTGTATCAACCATGGTGCATCCAATATCCACAGCTGGAGCCGACTCAAACATACGAATTAAAGTTTGGTCTTATACACCTGTTGCCTAAATTTCATGGTCTTGCAGGAGAAGACCCTCACAAGCATTTAAAGGAATTCCATGTGGTTTGCTCCACAATGAGGTCGCAGGGGATACCGAAGATTACATCAAAATGAAGGCGTTCCCATTCTTCCTGGATGGAGTAGCAAAGGATTGGCTGTACCTTCAGCCAGCACTTTTCAACACTTGGGGAGACATGAAGCGCACATTCCTGGAGAAGTTTTTTCCGGCATCCAGAACTGTGACCATCAGGAAAGAAATATGTGAGATAAGGCAGCATACAGGAGAAACATTGCACGAGTACTAGGAGAGGTTTAACAAACTCTATGCCACCTGTCCACACCATCAAATCAGCAAACAGTTGTTGATCTAGTATTTCTACGAGAGATTATCAATGATGGATAAAAGCATGATCGACGCAGCCAGTGGTGGAGCCCTGATGGATAAGACGCCAGCAGCAGCAAGGCATTTGATCTCTAATATGGCAAGCAACACATAGCAGTTTGGGATCAGAGGGCCAAGTCAAACTCGGATGGTGAATGAAATCGGTGCAGCTTCCAACCAGAAACTAGAGAATCAACTGAAGAGAAACTTTGCACGAGTATTGGGAAAGATTCAACAAATTGTGTGCCACCTGTCCACATCATTAGGTCAGTGAATAATTGTTGATCCAGTATTATTATGAAAGTCTATCAATGATGGAATGAAGCATGATATATGCCGCCAGTGGAGGAGCATTGATGGATAAAACACTAGCAGCAGCATGACATCTGATCTCTAATATGGTGAGTTATACACAACAGTTTGGGATCAGAGGACCTAGCCAATCCTGGATGGTGAATGAAATTGGTGTAGCTTCTAACCTGAGGCTGGAAAACCAACTATCCAAAACTGACATCTCTAGTGAGGAACCTTGCTATTAGGCAACACTAACCAAACATGGCAACCAAAGTCTGTGGCATGTGTACTTTTGTGGAGCACCCCACTGACTTGTGCCCCACGTTACAAGAAACCGAGTCGGACCAACTAGAGAATGTTGGAGCCATAGGTGGATATTAATATGGGAAGCAACCATATCAAAACCAGCCATTTGATAATCAGTTGTATGGAAGACAATCATTTCGGCCAGGATCGAATCAAGGGCCTTGTGTAGCTTAAAGATTAGGACCTATACCGAATGTGCCTCAAGGATCAGCAGGTTACCAACAACCGAGTCCGCAATACCAAGCACTAACTTTCCAACAACAGCAACAGATAATTCCACCTGAAGGAAATTCTCCATCTCTAGAGGACCTGATGAAGCAACTTGTAGCCAACAATTTGGAGTTTCAGCAATTTGTAAGATCTAGCAACATACAGTTCTAGCAAAATATAAACGCCACCATCCAAGACCTCAAGACGCAGATAGAACAGTTAGCGAACATTGTGAGCCATTTACAGTCAGTCGGATCCACCAACCTTCCCTCACAAACAATTCCAAATCTGAGAGGGAACGCGAGTGTAGTACGTTGAGAAGTGGAAAAGAATTATCTCAACCAGCATCGTAGTTGCCGAGATCAACCGAAGCCGACGTCGAACTAGATGCCAACTCACAGGTGCAACAAGAAGAAAAAACTGTCCGATTGTCGTTTCCAACTTGGACCTTCTCGACTAGGAAATCAGAGTCTAACAAAGAACTGTTGAAGATGTTATGCAAGGTGGAAATCAATATTCCACTCCTTGACGCCATTAAGCAAATTCCTAGGTACGCAAAATTCCTTAAGCAACACCTACACCATGGTTTGCAGACATCTGCAATTTTGTAGTAGCATCTTAGTTCCCACCAGAGGCATCTCGACTATATAAAAAGAAAAACTTTGAAGTGATGCCAAATACTACATTTGGGATGATCCTTACCTATGGAGACTTTGCAGTGATCAAGTTATTCGCAGGTGCATCCCTGAAGCCAAGATCAATTCGGTCCTCCAACTCTGCCATGCAGCACTTGGAGGTGGACGCTATGGATCAACTCGGAGTGCCAGGAGAATGCTTGATTGCGGCCTTTATTGGCCCACTATTTTCAGAGAGGCTTATCTATTCGTCTCCACTTGTGATAAATGTCAAAAAGCTGGAATGGCAATTACCAGAAGGCATGAAATGCCCCAACAGCCCATCCTATTATGTGAAGTTTTTGATGTGTGGGGTATTGATTTCATGGGGCCATTTACATTGTGTTGGCCGTAGATTATGTGTCAAGATAGGTAGAGGTCATAGCCACCAAGACCAATGATGCCAAGGTAGTAGTATATTTTTTGAAATCCAACTTCTTCTGCTGGCTTGGTGTGCCTAAAGTGCTCATAAGTGACCAAGGCAGTCACTTCTACAACAGAGCCATGACCTCCTTACGCCACAAGTATGGGGTGATGCATAGAACTGCTACCGCCTACCACCCTCAGACTAACGGCCAAGCTGAAGTGTTTAACAGGGAAATCGAGAAAATATTGCAAAAGATGACAAAGCCTAACCGGAAAGACTAGAGCCGACTCTTGGAGGACGCTCTCTCGGTGCATAAAACTGCGTACCGAACTCCGTTGAAGATGTCTCCCTACCAGATTGTCTTCGGTAAAGCTTGCCATCTCTCGATGGAGCTAGAACATAGAGCTTACTAGGCTGTCAAATAATGCAACCTGGCTTATGACCAAGTTGGACAATAAAGGAAGTTCCAATTGCAAGAACTAGATGAACTCCACTTGGAAGCCTATGGGAATTCTAGGATCTACAAGTAGAAAGTTAAGCAATTCCATGATCAGCAGATCCTGAGAAAATAATTTCGAGTCGGCTAGAAAGTACTCCTATTCAATTCATGCCTCAAGCTCATTGTAGGTAAGCTTCGTTCTAGATGGGATGAACCTTTTGTTATCACTAATATTTTCCCCTATGGTGCAGTTGAATTAAAGGATGAACATACCAACAACACCTTCCAGGTCAATGTGCATCAAATCAAATTATTCCATGAAGGCCCAACACCAACTACAAGTGACTTGGAGACCATTTCATTGATGGAACTAGCCCTGCCAGGTGGCACACACTGAGCCAACTTCACCAATCCCTCTCTAATCATAACATGCATTGAGGGAAATGCAGAATTAAAGTGTAGGGGGGATACTATTGCAGCCATCTGAAGCTTGCTGCATTTCTGAAATTCTGTGTTTTATATTCCTGTTCTTTATTGTTCTCCATGCCGGTTTTCCATTCTAGTTGTTCGGATATCATTAGTCTTAGTCTTCTTTTTTTGTTTCAACCAAATCATTTTTTTTCCTTGTGTCATTTCCTTCTATTTTAAATAAAAAGTTGTCCAAACCGAGTGGAGTCCGACTCCGATGCCATCTCGGCCAGATCTGGATTGACATTGGCTCGGCAAGGTCAGGTTTACATTCTGTCATTTTTGAATTGCTATTTTGCTTTTCTCCCAACAGAATTTTGATATCGGATTGTTGAGAAAATATTTTGGAAAAGGAATTTGAATTGATTTCTGAAAGTTTGGATAGTAAAGTAGGAAGCAATTCAGAAACTTTGGAAGTAGATTTTTCAAGCTTGACAAGGAATGGAATGTTTATGTCTCTAGGTAGTGAATGATTGAAAACTGAAAAAGAGGAACCCGTTGTGATAAAGCATTTGACCGTGTGAGAATTTTGAGCCTATGCACATATTTGATGGCTTTAAATCTTGTCGTTCTCTCTTTTCTAGTGTGATTTTTGCATCCATGTTATTTGTGCATTCAAGATTTTGCCTTGACTCTGTAGATATATCTGGTTTCACATGTAGGAATGACATGATCTAGGCCATGTTTCTTATGAACCCCAAACCAAATGGGCCTACCTGGAAACTTTTCTCTCTAGTCCACCTTCTTTGAGCCTAAATGACCATTCTTTGCTGACAGATCATTACAAGCCAAAGCTGGATAAACCATGATTAACCCTTAACCTTAGGGAGCAAAGGAGCTATGGAATTGTTTTAGGAGTAAGTCATAATCAAGTGTGGGGAAGCACCAAGGAGCGAAGTAAGCATAGTGACGCTAAGGGGTTGAAAAAGGAAAAAGAAAAGGAACAAGTGTCGGGAAACAAAAGAAAAAAAATGAAATGAAAAAGCAGCCAAAAGTCGAAAACTGTAAAAACTTAGAACAAGCTGTAGCACAATAGTAAAAAGAAGGAAAGAAAAAGATGAAAAAGGGAAAGAAAATAAGCGAGCAAGGAAGGTTTTTAGAATAAAGAAAAATATCACAGTATCCTCGGATGTCCCTCATGCTGGCTAGCCTACTCCCCATTACTCCTCTCTTCCCTATGGTTACTAAACTCACTTTCCCTCTTATATCCTACCCTTGACCCTGACATTATTACAAGCCAAAAAGAAGTCCTAGTGATCATAATTGAATGTGTTTATGCAGGTATAGAAGGAGAGGTCAGTCAAAGTATGGTAATACCAGTGCATGTGGTGTTGAGTGTAAATACAAGCCCAAACACTTGAGAGACAGAGAGAATATTTGCCTAAGTGAGAGCTCTGTCACTTTTGGTCACACTTTGATGGTTGCAGGTCACACATTTGCCTTGGATATAGAAGAATTAATTTTCATAGATTGGTTGAATGTCTCAATGCCGGAGTAAAGGAATGCCGACTCTGTTTGTCTGAACTGAAGGAAGTCAATTAAAATTCTTTCTCTGTTTTGAAATTCTCCTTAACGATTTATTTCCTATTTTACCAAGGAATACAAAAGTGTAAGTGTGGGGGTCTGATGAGTCACATTTTATGCACCTTGCATGGACCTAAGAAGGGTATTTCTGAGGCCAATTAGTACTTAAGGATTCAGTCTTAGCTGAGATTCATATTATGGACCTAGAAATGTGAAAATCATAAATCTGTGTTAATTTGAAGGACGTAGCTAATAAAAAGTCTCGTTCCCTTCTTTTGTAGGATAAGCTGAATTGATCTCGGTCAAGGAGAGTCGTCTCAGCCAGCCGACTCCTTCTCGGCCGACCGACTCAATGGTCCAGCAGCCCATGAGGAAACAGCCTAGCAGCCCAATAAGGAGTGGCCCAATTATGTCATCCACGTCAGTGATCCAACGTAGAGGTCATCTCAGTTCCAACTCAACTGCCATGTCACTCTTGGAGAATCTGCCACGTCACTCTGAAGAATCTGTGCAAGGGTAGAATAGGCAATTCAACTTATAATTCTGTTAGGAGTCGTTAGGAATAGCAAGTCACAACTCGTGTATATATAGGAGGAGTTGTGCACTTTTTATGGGTGGTTGAATTCATATTTTCCATTTTCCATTGTTTCCATCCTCTCGCTTTCACTTTCTACACTTACGATGGTGCACGGTGCTCTTAACGGTGCTTCTCTCGATTGAGGAAGTACAAGTCAGAAACTGACAAGTCAAAGATCGTTAGAGGGGACCGCTTAGATTATCAACGCACTTTGGTGGATCTCATCCTCAACGTTCTGGCTAATGGAGGTGAACCATCGTCGTTCGACCATGGCGATCGTCGTGGAAGACGGATCCACTCAATTCACACACTGTGTTTGTATTTCGTTCTTAATATGAGTGTTTTCTAATTCTAATCTCAGTTTGCATTCTCACACTTTAATTCGACGTGAACAATGTTGAGCTAAGCTGATTGGAACAGGTTTTCACTAATTCAGTAGGTAATCAACTAGAGAACCTAATTGAGAACCTAAAATTAACTTTGAGCTTAATCCCTGCCAACTGATAAGGTAGTGATTGTGTAAATCCTCGGTATGCAATGGACGAATGTTTACCGATCGTCATAAGAAAACCCAAGGTTGATGTGGACTGTGAACTGGAGTAAATGAACTAGAACAGACTTGATTATTGAGACTGAACATGAATACAGAAGTAGCAGTAGAGTTGCTTAGTTTAATCGAATTTAAGTTCTTAGTTTACTTTCAGTCTTTCGTTACTTGCACTACAAAACCCCCTATTTCCTGCATCTTAGTCCGAGACAAAATCAGTTTGACTTTGTAGTGTCTGTTTGCACTTAGCCGAGACGGTTTCAGATAAGGCTCTACTGAGTCCATATTGGACCAGTCTCTACCTAGACCAACTCGGCACCGTGCCGAGAGCGAGTCGACACCTTACACTTGAGAGTTCGAGTTTTACTTCAGTTTTCACATAAAATCACAATCGAGCACACTATGTCCTTGAGAGAATTTGACCTAGGGTTGACTATATGATAAGCGGTATTTTAGTTGTCTTAATGTGCATCAAATAAACTAAAGCTAACCATAGTATAGTCAACCCTAGGTCGAATTTTCTCAAGGACATAGTGTGCTCAAATGTGACTTAAATGTGAAAACTAAGTGACGCGGAACTCAAGTGTAGAATGTAGACTCACTCTCGGTTGGAGGCCGAGTTGCTCTCGGCAGAGACTTATCCGACATGGTCTCGGCTAAGTGCTGACAGATGCAATAGAGTCGGATTAACTCTGGTTTGGACTAAAATGCAAGAAATGGGGGGGGGGGTTGAAATGTGAATAATGGAAGACAGGAAGTAAACTAAGAACGTAAATGCAATTAAACTAAGCTACTCTACTACTACTGCTGTGTTCATGTCCAGTCTTAGTAATCAAGTCCATTCTGGTTCATTCACTCCAAGTCACAGTCCTTCTCAACCTTAGGATCACTTATGATGATCGTCAAATGTTCGTGCACTGCCATACAAAGGATTTACACAATCGCTACCTCATCAGTTGACAGGGATTAAGCTTAGAGTTGATTTTAGGTTCTCAATTAGGTTTTCTAGTTGATTACCTACTAAATTAGTTAAACTAGTTCTGATTGGCTTAGTTCAACATTGTTCACCACACTTTGTGCAATCACAACACAGATAGGGAATTAAAGTATAGGAATGCAAATAGAAATCAGAATCAGAAGACATTCATATTTTTGAAAACGAAATACAAACACAGGATCTGAATTGAGTGACTCCACCTTCTACAATAATCGCCATAGAAGAATGGTGATGGTTCACCTCCGTTAGCCAGAACACTGAGGATCAGATTCACCAAAGTGCATTGGTAGTCCAAGCAGTCCCCTTTGACAATCTTCGGCTTCTCAATTTCTGACTTGCACTTCCTCAATCGAGAGAAGCACCGTTGATAGAAACATGCGCCATCGTAGACATGAGAATGAGAGCAAGAGAATGGATATAATGGAAATGGACAATATGAAATTCAGACCCTCGAAAAATTGCACAGCTCCTCCTATATATACACTAGCTGTGACTTGCTACTCTAACGACTCCTAACAGAATTACAACTGAATGGCCTATTCTACCCTTATGAAGATTCCTCAATGTGACGTAGTAGATTCTCCAAGAGTGACATGGAATCTGAGCTGGAGCTAAGATGGCCTCTGTGCTGGATCGCTGAAGTGGATGATGCAATTGGGCCATTCCTTATTGGGCTGTTTCCTCATAAGTTGTTGGATTGTTGAGCTGGTTGGCTGGCCTGGACGACTCTCCTGGGCCAAGACTCTTTATGAGTTGAGATCAATTTCGGCCTGTAGAATTGAATAGATTCTTTCATAAGCTAAAATCCTCAAGTTAGCATAGATTTATACTTTCCCTATTTGTAGGTCCATAATATGAATCGTAGCTAATACTCCATTCTTAAGCACCAAATGATCCCAAAAACACTCATCCTAGGGTTCTGTAAGGTGTATAAAATACGACTCATCAGACCCCCACACTTACACTTTTGCACTCCTGGTCATAATAAGAGTTCAAATGCAAGGGAGATTTTAAAATAGAGAGAGAATTTTAATTGACTTGCTTTAGTTTAGACAAACAGAGTCGACATTCCTTCACTCCGAGACTGAGACATTCAAGCAATCTATGAAAATTAATTCTTCTGTACCTCATGCAAACGTGTGACCAAAAGTGACAGAGCTCTCACTTAGGCAAATATTCTCTCAATCTCTCAAGTGTTTGGGTTTGTATTTACATTCAACACCACATGCGCTGGTATTACCATACTTTACCTGGCCTCTCCTTTTATACTTGCAAAAACACATTCAGTTATAATCATTAGGACTTCCTTTTAGCTTGAAATGAGGCCAGGGTCAAGGGTAGGATATAAAAGGGAAAGTGAGTTTAGTAACCATAGGGAAGAGAGGAGTAATGAGGGGTAAGCTTCATTAATATAAGGGACATCCCAATATACTGTGATATTGCTCGAAACAGTTCTAGCTCACTTCCTTTCTTTCGCTTCCTCTAATTTTCTCTTCTTCTTCTTTTTTTCCCTTTTTCTTTTTCTGCTTTGTGTTGTGTTTTGTTACAGCTTATGGCTTTTGGCTGCATCTTTTATTTTCCTTTATTTCCCTTCACTTTCTTCTTTCTTCCACTTCCTTCCTTTTCAACCCTTTTTTAGATACACTATTCTTGCTTGTCCCCTGGTGTCTTCCCCCACACTTGATTGCAACTTACTCCCAACATAATTCCAAAGTTCCTTTATCCCCTGAGATTAAGGGTAATCATGGTTTTCCCCGCCTTGGCTTGTAATGAGTTGTCACAAAAGAATGGTCATTTATGCTCAAAGGGTAAACAAGGGATAATGTTTACAAGGTAGGTCTTTTTGGCTTGGGGCTTCTTTGAAACATGGCCTAGATCATCTCATCCTTGAATGCGAAACCAGATATGTCCAAGATTCAAGGCAAAATCTAGAATACACAGTTAGCATGGATGCAAAAATCACACAAGAAGGAGAGAATGAAAAGATGCAAAGCCATTTATATGTACATAGGCTCAAAATATCACTGGTTAATTGCTTTGCCACTAACGGTCTATCTTTTCTATTTTTCAGTCATTCACTGCTTAGAGACATAAGAATTTCTTTCCCTATCAAGCTTGAAAAATCTATCTTCCAAAGGTATGAATTGCTTCTTACTTCCTCATCCAATACTTAAAGAAATTTTTCCAAATTCTTTTTCAAGACATTTTTCTCAACAATCAGAATTCTGAATGTAGTTAGGAAAAACAAAAGCAAATTTGGCTGGGCAGAGACGAAATTGGTCCGAATCTAGTCGAGATGGAGTCAAAGTCAGAATGGACTCGGCTTGGACAACCTTTTATTTAAAACAAATGGAAATGGAAATTACTTGTTGGACTTAAATGAACACGAAAAGGGAAATTAAGACATAAAAGAAAACCAAAACTAAAACTAACCAAAGACAACAGATGATAACGACAAAAGTAACAAACAAAAACAAGAATTAAACATGAAAGGGCTAGTATGGACTTCTTCCTCCCCCCACACTTGAATGATGCATTGTCCCCAATGCATGCCAAGAATATCGAGAGGTTATAAGGCTTGGCTCAAGAGGCGCCATGGAAGGATTCAGCTTCAAGGAAAATGAATGTAGTGAAGCGGCATAAGCTGATCTCAACGTCAGTTGGCCAACTTGGTTTGGCGTCAGCAATTGATAGGCCGAGTTGGTCTCGATCTATTGCGACTGCCAACTCAAAATGTCCAAATTGGACTCAGCCTCAATGTTCTTTCTGGAGTCGCCTTCAGCCCATGGTTTTATTATTATTATTGTCTTTTTTTTTGCTTGCAATAGAAATGACAAATTTCTTTCTCAGGGTGGAAAGAATTTGCAAAATCTGATATGTAGCATTTTCGCTCCGCTCCTGTTGGTAATAGCTTGGGGAAGCTTTCTCCTCATCCATCCTGCAAAGTTCAATATGATGTCTTTTGGTGACTCTTAGAATAGAAAGCTTAATGATGAATGTCTGACCAAGTAGCCGCATGAGCTTCTTAGTTTCTTCAAATCTAGGAGCAGTTCTTTCTATTGCTCAATCTGGAGCTAGTTGATCATGAATACCATACTTGTATTGCCAACATCTCTGGTAAGTTTTGGACTCGGTTGCTGAGACTGGATTGGCCATTCCGAGTGTAGAGTTGGCTGGGCAGTTGTCTGCGTGCAGAGTTGGTAGCCGGGCATACTCTCGACATCTATCCAGTTTTGGCATTGATTATCGAAAATTGACTCGGCTTCCATTTCCACGCTTGAGTCGGATATGGATGGTACTCGCTTGTGGACTCTATTGTCCAGCTGGAGTCGAACTTGGCACGTGTCTCCTTGTGCGAGTCGGTTTTGTCTCGCCCCGACATTAGTTGGCCGACTCGACCTGGATTCGGCACTTGGTTTGCTGAGTCGGTCTTGGCCTTTAGTCGATTCCAACTCTGTTTGTCCGAATAAAACTCGGTATCTGTCTTATTGCTCAAGTCGCTCTCAGCTTTAGTCAGATTTTGGTAGTTGGGAACCGGCTTATTCTCGGCCTATTTGTGGTTGTGGCTCCCGAGATCGGACTCAGTGTCCTCTTGATTGTTCAACTCAGAACCGACTTCTTCTAAGCTATTGGACTTGGCTTTGGCTTCCACCTCGAGGTTAGAGTCGATCATTACTTCCTCCCGATTTCTAGAGTCAGCCAAATCCAAAATTGCAATCTCATCAGCAAGATCCAGACCCTCAACCACAAAGTCAGCACTTCCAGTTATATTAATGTTGGCCGACTTATGAACCATAGGATCAGCATCCTTGTCCCTATTAGGAAAATCAATGTTAGCATATCCATGATCAGTACCCATGGGCTCAACAATGTTAGCATTAGCACCTACAAGATCAACTATCTCGACCCCCGTAACCTGGTTCGAAATCTGGACAAGGGACTCGGCACCCAGTGTCATATCAGTAAGGTCAATAACATTAGTCACAGAATTTGCAATTTTAACCCCATCAGCCGAATCAGAAACAGTTGGCATGCAATCCATAATCTCAACCATCTTAATAGAGTTAGCATCAGCAAGTATGGACTCGGCAAAGCCTGGCACAACAGTTATGGCTACTTTAGATTGCATTGCTGCCACTTTTAAGTCAGTTATAATTGTACCTGCATCCGCATTACCATCATTGCTAATGTTAACACAACTAGCATCCTTCATTACAACAGTACAGGTGTAGTTACAATCAACAGTATGACTCTCTGAATCCGGAATTTCAGAAAATCCATAATGTACTTGGACAGATTGTTGTTATGGTAGCTCCTTGCCATTCCACCCGGTTACATCACTCATACTTACTTCCTATGGGTTGGGGAAGGTGTGAGAAGGACTACATCCAAATCTCTCGGAATGCAGTACAGTGGCGGTTAATTCTGCAATTTGTTTTCGCAAATCTTGCAACTCCTGCAGTGTGGTGCACATATCTTCTTGGAAGTCCATGTTGCTTATGGGCATCTAGTTGGTCTAGTTTCGTAAGGAACTCTCCCTTTGTGGGAACTGTATGTTGTTCATGACCCTCTGTTGTAGTCTGAATGGAAGTGGTGGTTCTTGCAAAATGGGACAATCATTGGTTGGATGTCCTACAAAGCCACACATACCACATCCATCTATGTTTCTTTCAAAGCTTTGATTGGAAGCAGTAGCTATCTCATTCATTCCTCTGAATGTCGGGGCTCCTCTATTATCAAAATGGTGAATGTTACCTACAAAATCATGTGACTCAAGCAACATAGTTGTTAACTCAAACGGATAATGCTTGTATGACTAGGCTCGTCCCCATTCGATATATCGAGGGCACCATGGTTGATACATCATGGCATCAATGTGAAACTGTTATGAACAGGATTAGAAATCAGAAAGAAGAAGAAATCAAAACAGGATTAGAAAAATAACAGATACAGAGACAGAAAAATAGAAAGAAAACGAAAGAAAAAAAATAGAAGCATAAAAACAAATGGCAAAAGAAATAGAGGCGCAGAAGGGCAACAGAATAATGAAAAATAACATAACAATTATAAACTGGTCAGAATGTTACATAAAAAAAATTTGATGCATGAAAAGAAAAAAAAAATCGAAGAATCAAGTATGCAGAAAAAGCAAAATTAGTTATGTAGAAGAAGTTAGAGTAAATTATGCAAATCAGAAAACAGAAAACAAGTAGCCATCAGAAAACAAAATCAATCATGCAGAAAGTTAGAGAATGTTGATGCAGAAAGTAGATATGGTTAATGATGCAAAGAGGGTTAAGCTGTTTTTTTTTTTTGGCAGTGGAATTCACGCAGAAAATTTTTTAACACCTATTCAACATGTTGTATTTACAGGATCCAAATCAAACAAACACGAACTCACTTTAGACTCTATGACTTGACTAACATGGCAATCTACAGACTCAAGATTCGGTTTCACTTCAAGCTCGGCACACAAAGACACAAAAGAACTTGTGTCCTCGGCAACGATGCCAATTTGATAAGCGTATTTTTAGTCGTCTCAATGTGTATCAAATAAACTAAAGCTAACCATAGTATAGTCGACCCTAGGTCGAATTTTCTCAAGGGCACAATGTGCTCAAATGTGACTTTAATGTGAGAATTAAGTGACGCAGAACTCAAGTGTAGAATGTAGACTCATTCTCGGTTGGAGGCCGAGTTGCTCTCGGTAGAGACTGGTCCGATATGGTCTCGGTAGAGACTTTTCCGACACGGTCTCGGCTAAGTGCTGACAGATGCAACAGAGTCAGACTAACTCTAGTTTGGACTAAAATGCAGGAAATAAGGGGGTTGAAATAAGAATAATGAAAGATAAGAAGTAAACTAAGAATGAAAATGCGATTAAACTAAGCTACTCTACTGCTACTACTGCTACTACTAAGAATCCAAATGCGATTAAACTAAGCTACTCTACTTATAACAATCGTCAAATGTTCTTCCACTGTCATAGTGAGGATTTACACAATCGCTACCTCATCAATTGATAAGGATTAAGCTCAAAGTTAATTTCAGGTTCTCAATTAGGTTCTCTAGTTGATTACCTACTAAGTTAGTTAAACCAGTTCCAATCAGCTTAGTTCAACTTCACCACACTTTGTGCAATCGCAATGCAGATAAGGAATTAAAGTATAGGAATGCAAATAGAAATCAAAATCAGAAAACACTCATATTATTGAAAACGAAATACAAACACAAGATCTGAATTCAGTGACTCCACCTTCTACAATAATCGCCATGGAAGATCGGTGATGGTTCAACTCTATTAGCGAAAATGTCAAGGATCAGGTCCACCAGAGTGCGTTGGTAGTCCAAGCAGTCCCCTTTGATGATCTTCGGCTTCTCAATTTCTGACTTGCACTTCCTTAATCGAGAGAAGCACCATTGATAGCATCGTGCGCCGTCGTAGACGTGATAATGAGAGCGAGAGAATGGATATAATGGAAATGGACAATATGAAATTCAGACCCTCGAAAAAGTGCATAGCTCCTCCTATATATACACGAGTTGTGACCTGCTACTCTAACAACTCCTAATAGAATTACCATTGAATTGCCCATTCTACCCTTGCAAAGATTCCTCAAAGTGACATGGCAGATTCTCCAAGCGTGACATGGCAGTTGAGTTAGAGCTAAGATGGCCTCTACGCTGGATTGCTGACATGGATGACGCAATTAGGCCGCTCCTTATTGGGCTATTTCCTCATAGGCTGCTGGACTACTAGGTTGGTAGGTCGAGAAGGAGTCGGCTGGTTGAGATGACTCTCCTAGGCCGAGACTCTTGATGAGCTAAGATCAATTTTGGCCTATAGAATTGAATAAATTCTTTCATTAGCTAAAATCCTTAAGTTAGCATAGATTTATACTTTTCCTATTTCTAGGTCCATAATATGAATCTTAGCTAATACTCCATTCTTAAGCACCAAATGATCCTAAAAACACTCATCCTATTTTTTGGGCAACGTTTCTTTCAAGGCCCAAGACCCTTTTCAGTTAGTTTGCTATTTCACCCCTTTTCTAAGCAGGATCAGTGTATATATCTAATCCTAATTGATTTTTAACCAACTTTGGTTTATTTGAGATCATTTTCTTAGTAAGCATTTGAGAGAGTTCTCTCAACTTATTGTTGGAGTAGAACACTTAATTCTCATCAAGTTCTCAATCACGATTGTGGCGAACCTCATTTTCTCTTATCTGATTTCCATGAAATTAGTGGTGAGTCATTTCTTGACCTTAGTCATTTTCTTCTTTTCAATTCCTTTTTGTACTAAGTTTTTCCGTGACTATACTCTAAAATTCAAGATAATCTTGTTCGTATTTTTGTAGCAATGATAATTATGTTAAATGTGAGATCTAGGCTTCACCTAAATCAATCAAGCGCCTTAGACGATTTGTATGAATCTCACCTTTCCTAGGTGTCACTCTTGGCCTCCTCCTTTAGTAAAAGATAATTTAGTTAACGAAATTTTTTTTTTATTATGACTTATATCGATGAAAAATATAAAAAATTAATAATACCCTTTTGATCAAATAATGAGATACAAGAGAATAATATTGTTTTGATTTAATATTAAAATCATCTAGCTAATAAAGATGGATTCATAAAAAATAAAGTGAACTAGTGCATTTATCATAGATATGTTCAAAAATAATATATTTAGATTTATAGTACATGAGTCCATGAGATGAAACTTATTTGATTTATATATCAAATTTGTTTTAGATATGTTAAAATAAAAAACTTATGTTGATATAATTTAAATAATGTAAATTTTGTATGATAAATTTTCTAACATTTTTTGTTACACATTTTATACGTGGATCTTAAATATTTATTTGGGTAAATATGTGAGAAGATAAATCAAAATAGATGAAGTTTTTTTTTTTTTAATGTGTTCTAATCATAAAATGTAATTTTGTATATCTTTTTGTCTAAATTTATATAACGAGTTCTAAACATGGGATTTGACTAAATCAAATTAAATAACCTTTATTCAAATTAATTCAGCATTCTCAAAATTAGTAACTTTTAGGAAAAATATAATAGTAGATTTTTAAGAAATGATGTAAACTTGATTGTTAATTATTGAACCACAAAGATTAACCAAACAACTAAAAAAAGCAAGATATATTTAGATAATAGTTGTTTACCATGTTTATGGTCTTCGAGCCTCACCAGTCCAATATAAATAGAGTCGAATAATACTCCAAAATCAATTCATTCAAGTACAAAAACACTGCTACGAAAAAAAAAATTAAAAGAATATGAAGTTCATTATAGTAACAATTGTTTTATTTTTATTTGAAACTGACTTTAGTATGGCTCAACCTGGGGCTCTTGACATATCAAGATTTGGAGGAAAACCAAATACAAATATAGCGCAGGTATCATCTTGTTACATTGAAGAAAAGGAAAATGATTTCACTATTTGTTGACAAATTTTAACGGTAGTGTCAAGGAGTACAATATATATTTTTTCTTTGTTATTATTACTTATGTGTTTTTAATTAATTTTTTATTTGCACATTCTTAAGGCTCTTACAAGTGCTTGGACCCAAGCATGTGCATCAACAACAGCTGCCAAAATTGTCATTCCTGCTGGTACATACCAGATGGGCGCAGTAGAAGTCAAAGGTCCTTGCAAGTCTCCTATTGAAATTCAAGTTGGTGGCACAATTCAAGCACCTACAAACCCAGCTGATCTTAAGGGGGCTGAGCAGTGGTTAAAGATTGGATATGTTAACTCTTTAACCATATCAGGCAGTGGAGTTTTTGATGGTCAAGGTGTGACAGCTTGGAAACAAAATGATTGCACAAAAAATAAGAACTGCAAGATGATTACCATGGTAAAAATAAATATTTGAATCCGAATTCAAGTAAAAACAAAAATAACATAAATTGTGCCTTTATCTAACATAAACTTATTTGGACTTTATTTTTTTTCAAATGTCATCAGAATTTTGGTTTTAATTTCATCAATAATTCAATTGTCCGTGACATTACTTCTAAGGATAGCAAAAGCTTTCATGTCAATGTTTTGGGCTGCAACAATTTGACATTTGATGGGTTTAAAGTGAATGCTCCAGCAGATAGCGCCAACACTGATGGGATCCATATTGGAAGATCAACAGATGTGAAGGTTCTTAATACCAATATTGCTACCGGAGATGATTGTGTCTCATTAGGTGATGGTTGTAGAAAAGTAACTATCCAAAATGTGAACTGTGGACCTGGCCATGGCATTAGTGTTGGAAGCCTTGGGAGGTATGAAAATGAAGAGCACGTTGAAGGTCTTCTAGTTAAGAATTGCACTTTCAAAGGAACTACTAATGGTGTGAGAATTAAGACTTGGCCTGACACGGCAATAGATATTACTGTTGTTGATATGAATTTTGAAGATCTTATCATGGTTGATGTTATGAACCCTGTCATCATAGACCAAGAGTATTGTCCTTGGAATCAGTGCACCAAAAAGGTATCGAATTTCATATCCATTATTGTATAAACTGTTGATATTATTTTTGTGAGTAAATAGTCCATATTAAGGTTATTAAAAAGGCTAATTTTTATTCCTTTTCTTTCTTTTTGATGGCTTAGAATCCATCAAAAGTCAAGATAAGCAAGGTTTCCTTCAAGAACATTAAGGGCACTTCAAAAACTCAAGAAGGAGTAATTCTTATTTGTAGTGGTGGTGTACCATGTGATGGTGTACAAATAACTGATGTTGATCTCACATTCAATGGAGCTCCAATAACAGCTAAATGTGCTAATGTCAAGCCCATAATAACAGGAAAAGCTCCTAAATGTGCAGCTTAAAAGACCACCTACAGTGAAGCCCATTTCTTTACGCAAGTTTCATTTACTTTCTTATGTTTGTATAGACAAGTCATCCCAAAAATAGGAGATGTCAAGTAGTTATAGTCTATTTTGAAGAAATAATTCAACATTATTATTATAGAATAATCATCATATATGTAATGCTTCTTGAATAAGAAATGATATTTTTTTATTCTTTTAATTTACGAGCTTGTATTGTTTTCTCAAATATGTATTGTATCATATTTTAGAAAGTTCCATGGAATCATATAAAATGTAGGTGAAAATCGCAAAAATATTATGACTTCATTTATTCATATTGATACATTACATTAATAATTATTATTAAAACAAGACTAGATGCATATGTTTCACTAGTGAATTTCAAGTAATCTATTGGGATGATAATGATGGTGATTATATTTAGATGTACTATTTTTTGTTTCCCTAATAATTAGAAGATCCTATAATCAATATTTGGATTTAATTATTAATAAAATGTCTTTAGTTTGGGTAAAATACGAAACAAATCTTTAAACTTGGGTAATGTGTAATATGGATCCTTTTTAAGATTGAAACCCATCAAATTATGGATCATACAAAAAATATTTCATTCATTCTTTAATCATATACATCATTTCGAGAAAATGTTTTTGGTATGATATATAATATTGAGAATTCATCATTCCTTCATTGGTTCTAATAAGATTTCAACTAATTCATTGATACATGTACACAAAAACATTTTTTTATAATAAGATATCGTAAATGTTTTTCTATTTATTTAATTTTAATAAATTTCAAAAAAGAAATTCAGACATTCTATATAACCTGTGGTGCAACTCAGATTTTCCAAAGTTAAGGGAAAAGTTTTGCACGTACAATCACCACATTAATAAGTATTCTAATTAACCTAATGGAGTTTTATGACAACTTGAAAAGCCATAAAGAAAATGGTTTTCACATTCAATTTATTAATGATTTTCGATTGATTTTCGATAAAAACTTCTTCTAGTTGTTATCAAATTTCATTTCAATGGTAATTTCCTAAAAGATTCAAACAACTACTTCGTTGTTCTAATTTCAAAGGTTTTTTTTCCATATAAAAATGATGAATTTAAACCCAAACATACCATTGGCTCTATGTATAAAGTGCTATCTAACTTTTTGTTGAAAATATTATTAAAAACACGAGAGGAATTATGTTGGAATATCAATTTCCATTTATTGAAGAAGGGCTAGCTCTAGATGGATACTCATTACTAATAAAATTGTTAAAAATGACAAAAAAAAAATACGCAAGTTGTTTACGGTGACTTTCGAGAATGCATACCATAATTCTAACTGAGAATTTCTAGATTACTCGATAGATATAATGGATTTTACATTGATATAGAAGGAATGGTTTAAGGAGCGTCAAAACTCAAGTTGTTGATCTACATGAAAACTGCCATGGATAAAAAAACAACACTACACATTAGATTTTTGAAAATTAGGAATAAAATTGGGAAAAACTAGAATCCAAAGAAGAAATGAAATATATGGAAGGAGAAAAAAATGAAATTGCTATAAGCTTAGCAAAATATGATAAGATTGTGTAGAAATTCGTCACAAGCTTCTCGAAAACTTGATGAGAATGAGTTGTGCAAGAATAAGAGAGAGAAACTCGCAAATGCTTTCAAAGCAATCTTCAATTTCATTAAAAGTAATTAGAACTAATTACAAATAGAGCTTATATAGACTACTCTAAGCGCGACTAGGTTAAGCTAAACTAGACTTAAGGCTAAACCAAGGTCCAAGCCTAATCTGTAACACCTTGATTTTTTTATTTATATATTATTGGTTGTATCAATATTGCATTTTATTAATTATTAGTATAATTCAATAAATAATATTTTGGGAGAAATATATGTTGGGCTTTAATTAATTAAATTAAGAAAAAGAAGTCATTTTATTTATGGTAAAAGTTGAGTCCCACATTGATGAGTTAAAAATTATACATCTTTTATGAACCTAAGAAGAGTGTTGTAGGATTATTTTGTGCTTAAGGAATAACTGTTAACTGAGATTCACATTAAGCACCTAGGAATAGAGAAAATACAAATCTGTGTTAAATTGAAGGCCTTAGCTAACAAAAAGCTTTCTTCTCTTCTTCTGCAGGACTAAGCCGAGTCCATCTCGGCCGAAACCGACTCCGTTTCGGACGGCTGACTCAACGGTCCAATAGCCCAATAAGAAGCGGCCTAAAGGTGTATCCACCTCAGCTCCAGCTCAACTGTCACATCACTCCTGGAGAAGCTTGCAATGCAAGTTACGCAAGGGTAGATTAGGAATCTAATTTGTATATATGTTAGGCTTCATAGTTAGCGCGCTTTAGAAATTTAGCTCTTGTATATATAGGAGGAGTTGTGCACTTTTTCAGGACCCTTGGAATTCATACTTTCCTACTTTCATTGTTTCCATTCTCCCACTCTCATCTCCTACACTCATGGTGGTGCGCGGTGCTATCATTGGCGCTTCCCTCGTTTGAGGATGTGCAGGTTAGGAATTGAGAAGCTGAAGGTTGCTAGAGGGGACCGATTGGATTACCAACACACTCTGATGGACCTGATCCTCAGCATCCTAGCTAGTGGAGGTGAACCATCGCCATCGACCATGGCGATCGTCGTGGAAGATGGAATCACCGAATTCAAGCCTTATGTTTGTATTTTGTTTCCAATAATATAACCATTTTTTGATTTCTTCTCTCTGTTGCATTCCTAAACTCAAATTCATTTGCTGCGTCGTGATTGCACACAGTAATGTGAACAAATGTTAAGCTAAGCCGATCGGAACTAGTTTAACTAATTCAGTAGGTAATCAACTAGAGAACCTAATTGAGAACTTAAAATCAACTCTGAACTTAATCTCTGCCAATTGATAAGGTAGTGATTGTGTAAATCCTCAATATGGCAATGGATGAATGTTTGGCGATCGTCATAAGAATAGTAAAGGTTGATGAGGACTGTGGACTAAGTGAATGAACCAGAAGGACTTGATTATTGGACTAAAACATGAACACAGTAGTAGCAGTAGCAGCAGAGTAGTTTAGTTTAGCTGCATTCGCATTTTAGCATAATTGCATTCTACTTACTCGCAATCCAAACCCTCTTGTTTCCTGCTTTTCAGTGTGAGACTAAGTCAGTCAGACTCTGTAGTGTCTGTTGCACTTAGCCGAGACCATGTCAGATAAGGCTTTTTTGAGTCCATATCAGACTAGTCTCTGCTGAGAGCGAGTTGGCACTCTGCACTTGAGAATTCCAGCTTTACTTCAGTTTTCACATAAAATCACAATTGAGCACATTGTGTCCTTGAGAAAATTCGACCTAAGGTTGACTACACTATAGTTAGCTTTAGTTTATTTGATACACGTTAGACAACTAAACACGATCTTATCAAATTGGCATCGTTGCCAGGGACACAAGTTCTTTTGTGTCTTTGTGTGCTAAAAACTGAGTAATAGTTGAATCCCGAGTTTGTAGTTTGCTGTGTCAGTCGCGTATTAGAGTCAGTCTTAAGGTCTGTTTGTTTTGATTTGGATCTTATAATAAAAAAAGCATGTTGAGTTTGTATTAAAATTCCTGCGTGAATTCAGTGCCAAAAAGAAAACAAAATTAAAGAAAATTTGCTTCAGCATTGTATTCAATTTCTACGTTGCATACTATTAGCATTGTACTCTGCATTCATTTCTTCATTACAAAATTGACTTGCATTTTTATTCACATTGCATTCTTACAGTTTTATTAGGATTAACTGATAATGGTAGTTTACTGATCCTGAATTCACTGATTTAACTCTAATTTTCCTGCATGATTCCATAATGCATGACTAGGAGTAGCACTGACCCCTTATATGAATTAGATCCTGAATTGGAACTAGTTTTGCGTAGATTAAGGAAGGCTAGGAAGATAGTAGTAAATAATAGTAGCAGTTTTGATTTTCTCATTAACTCTAACCAGTTGCCTATTGACATTTCTCTTTCTATTTTTAGCCATTTTGCAGAGCCAGGACAAATGGAGAACAACGATAGAACCCTGAAGGAGTTTGCTACACTAGATGTGATGTATCAACCTTGGTGCATCCAATATCCACAACTGGAACCAGCTCAAACGTATGAATTGAAGTCTGGTCTTATTAATTTGCTGCCAAAATTTCATGGTCTTGCAGGAGAAGACCCCTACAAGCACTTAAAAGAATTCCACGTGGTCTGTTCCACGATGAGATCGCAGGGGATTCCGAAAGATTATATCAAGATGAAGGCGTTCCCGTTCTCACTTGACGGAGCTGCAAAGGACTGGCTGTACCTTTAGCCAGCACTTTTCAACACTTGGGGGGACATGAAGCGCACCTTTCTGGAGAAGTTCTTTCCAGCATCCAGAACTGCATTCATCCGGAAGGAAATATGTGGGATAAGGCAGCACGCAGAAGAGACTCTACATGAATATTGGGAGAGATTTAATAAGCTTTGTGCCACCTGTCCATACCATCAGATCAGTGAATAGTTGCTGATCCAGTACTTCTACAAAGGATTATCCATGTGGACAGAAGCATGATAGACGTTGCCAGTGGAGGAGCATTGATGGACAAGACGCCAGCAGCAGAAAACCACCTGATCTCGAACATGGCAAGCAACATACAGCAATTCGGAGATAGAGGGCTGAATCCATCTCGTTAGTGAATGAGATCGGCACAACCACCAACCAGAGGCTAGAAAACCAGCTGACTAAATTGACATCATTGATGAGACAGCTCGCTGTTGGACAACATCAACCCGCCATGGTAGAAAAATATGTGGCATCTATACTTCCGCGAAGCACCCTACTGATATGTGCCCCAATCTTCAAGAAACTGAGTTGGACCAACCAGAGAATGTTGGAGCCATAGGTGGATTTCAGTACAGGAATCAGCCGTATCAGAGTCGGCCATTTGATAATCAGCAGCATGGAAGATAACCATTTCGGTCAGGATTGAATCAAGGGCCTTATGCAGCTCAACAATTCGAGTTCACACCGAATGCATGTCAGAGACAAGCAAGTTATCAACAGCTGACTCCACAATATTAAGCACCACCTTTCTAGCAACAACAACAGCAATAGAGAATGCCTACTCAAGGTAGTTCTTCGTCTCTAGAAGACCTGATGAAGCAACTTGCGGCCAACAACTTGGAGTTCCAGCAATCTGAGCTTCACAGCAACATGCAGTTTCAGCAGAATATGATCGCCACTATCCAAGACCTCAAGATGCAGATAGGACAGTTAGCCAACACTATGAGCCAATTACAGTCGGCCAGGTCCAACAACCTTCCCTCTCAAACAATTTCGAATTCGAGAGGAAATGCAAGTGTAGTCACGCTGAGAAATGGAAAAGAACTATCTCAACCACTACAACAGTCGTCAAGACCAACCGAATCCGATTTCGAACCCAATGCCAACTCGCAATCACGGCCAGAGAAAACTGTTCCAGCACCATTTCCAATGGGGACCATCTCGGCAAGGAAGCTAAAGTCAGATGAAGAGTTGTTGAAGATGTTCCGAAAAGTGGAAATCAACATTCCACTCCTCGATGCGATTAAACAGGTTCCTAAGTATGCTAAATTCCTCAAGGATTTGTGTGTACACAAAAGGGAAAAGATGAAGGGGAATGGGGAAATTGGAGGTGTGGTGTCGGCCCTAACAAGAAATGAAGAACTCACTACAGGTGCCCCACAAGCACTGCCAAAGAAATACAAAGATCTTGGAATCTTTTCTGTCCCATGCACCATTGGTGAATGCACTTTTGCCGACACCATGTTGGACTTGGGAGCCTCAATTAATGTCATGCCCGCATCAATCTACAAAGCCCTGAACTTTGGTGATCTTGAACCCGTAGGGATGATCATTCAACTTGCAAACAAAAGCATTGTTCAACCCTTGGGCATTCTCGAAGATGTTCTTGTCCAAGTTAACGAGCTAACTTTTCCAGCTAACTTTTATGTGCTAGACATGGAGGATGAGACATCTGGGAAGGAATCAACCTTAATTCTGGGGAGACCATTCCTGATGACTGCCAGAACAAAGATTGATGTGCATGCCGAGACCCTTTCAATGGAATTCGGTGACACCCTGGTGTAGTTTAATATCTTTGAAGCCATGAAGCACCCCATCGAGGACCATTCTCTCTTTGGCATTGACATGATTGAAGAACTAGTTGAAGAATATTTTCAACTAGACAGCTATTGTGAAGACATAGAAGATTTTGCTAAAAATGTTGATGTCACCAGTTGCTTAGGGTCCATAACAGAAGAGCCTGACTGTGAGGAAGTACATAACCTCCCTAATTTCGAGGACAATAATGATGATGTTGTTGACTTGGATTTTGAAGCTGAATTGTTTGAAGTGATAGACCAAGCATGCAATCATGAAAACCTAGAGTGCGCAAATGATGCAGAAGTCAAAGTTGCGGAAACCAGCAAGCCTTCATCTGCACAACTGGCAACGATTTTCACAACTAAAGGCGAGTTGATTACTAAAGGCCGAAACCGAAAAATGATCAAAGTCAACTCGGCCAAGATGCTAAGAGACAAAGTCAACATGCTTGCCGAGACCATCTTGGCCAATGAAGACCGGAAGCAAGCAAGAGCTAAACTCATTGTTCCATCCAGATCCGACTCCGAAGCGGCACGAGAAGCCAATGCCAACTCCAACCCGACAAGAGCTGAACCAACTAAGACGAGTCCGACCAAGTAGCCAAAGGCCAAAATCATGTATGCATAGCTGGTGCCGAGTCCAAATCAAGTTGACCAGATGGACCCAAAGTCATTAACCGAAAATTCTTCATCATCGCCACTACCCTTGGACTTAAAGCCATTGTTGAAACACCTCAAATACGCCTATCTGGATACTGAACAACAACTCCTAGTCATCATTGCTAACAATCTCCGTCAAGAGCAAGAAGACAAGTTGCTGAATGTCCTAAGGCAGCATAAGAAGGCAATTGGGTGGAAACTTCAGACCTTCCTAGCATAAACCCCTCCATCTGTATGCATAGAATCTTAATGGAGGAGGAAATCAAGCCCATAAGGCAACAACAAAGAAGACTGAATCCGACAATCCTAGATGTGGTCAAGAAAGAGGTCACCAAACTTCTTGTTGCAAGGATCATCTACCACATTTCGGATAGCCAATGGGTGAGCCCTGTGCAAGTTATGCCGAAGAAATCTGGGATGACTGTCATGAAGAACCAACATGACGAGTTGGTGCCAATGAGGATTCAGAATAGCTAGAGAGTCTATATTGACTATAGAAGATTAAACCAGGCAACTCGCAAGGATCACTTTCCTTTGCCTTTTATTGACCGAGTCCTGGAAAATCTATCAGGGAAATCGCATTACTACTTTTTGGATGGCTTCTCAAGATACGTACAAATTCATATTGTACCTGAAGATCAACATAAGACTACCTTCGCCTACCCATTTGGCACCTTTGCGTACACCCGCATGCCATTTGGACTGTGTAACGCTCCGAGTACGTTCTAGCGTTGTATGATTAGCATCTTCTCGGACTTACTATAGGATTGCATGGAGGTATTCATGGATGACTTCACTGTGTATGCGGATTCATTTGAAGCATGCCTGAGCAACTTATAGAAGGTGTTGAAGAGATGTATTAACACAAACCTCGTGCTTAATTTTGAAAAGTATCATTTCATGGTAACTGAGGGAATAATGTTGGGTCATCTAGTATCCAATAGAGGCATTGAGGTGGATAAATCAAAGATAGACATCATCACCTCCCTTCCAAACCCCAATTCAGTGCGGGAAGTTCGCTCATTCCTAGGACATGCAGGCTTCTACAGAAGATTCATCAAGAACTTTAGTAAACTCGCTCTGCCACTGTCCAGATTGCTACCAAAGGATGTTGATTTTAATTTGGACCAGCCTTGTATTGAAGCATTTTAGGAGCTGAAGAACAGACTTACATCCACTCCCATTCTGCAAGCACCAAACTAGGACCTGCCATTTGAATTGATGTGTGATGCATCCAATTCATCATTAAGAGTTGTTCTCGGCCAAAGAACTGTAGTCGGCCATCTAGTGCATGTGATTGCCTATGCATCTCGCACCATGGACCCAGCTCAGCAAAACTACATAACAATTGAGAAGGAACTTTTGGCAATTGTCTTTGCCTTGGAAAATTTTCATTCATACCTTCTTGGTTCAAGAATAGTTGTGTTCTTTGACCATGCTGCATTGAGATACTTGTTGAAGAAGCCAGATGCTAAACCAAGACTGATCTGGTGGATGCTTCTCCTTCAAGAATTCGACATAGAAATTAGAGACAAGAAAGGTGCTGAGAATTCTGTAACTGACTACTTAAGCAGAATTGAAAGAGAAAGCGAACCAATGCCGATCCGAGACGAGTTCCCAGATGAGCAGTTGCTGCACATCAAAACGTCTACGCCATGGTTTGCCGACATCTACAATTATGTGGCAACATCTCAATTCCCACTAGAGGCATCCCATCTATACAAGAAAAACTCCAGAGTGATGCCAAATACTACATATGGGATGATCTGTACCTTTGGAGGCTCTATAGTGATAAAGTCATTCGCAAGTTCATTCCTGAAACCAAGATCAACTCAGTCCTCTAGTTCTGCCACTCAGCACCTGGAGGTGACCACTATGGATCAACTCAGACTATTAGGAAAGTGCTTGATTGCGGGCTCTATTGGCCCACTATTTTCAGAGACGCTCATCAGTTCGTCTCTATCTACGACAAATGTTAGAAAGCCGGAATGGCCATGAACAGAAGGCATGAAATTCCCCAGCAACCCATCTTGTTTTGTGAAGTCTTTGATGTTTGGGGTATTGATTTCTTGGGGCCATTCCTAGTCTCCAATGGTTATTCATACATACTGCTGGCTGTTGATTATGTTTAAAAATGGGTTGAAGCCATTGCCACCAAGACCAATGACACCAAGGTAGTAGTGGACTTTCTTAAGTCCAATATTTTTTGTAGATTCGGTGTTCCAAAGGCGCTCATAAGTGACCAAGGTAGTCACTTCTGCAACAGAGCCATGGCTTCCCTTCTTCAAAAGTATGGGGTGACGCACAGAATTGCCACAGCCTACCATCCCCAGACAGATGGTCAAGCCGATTTTTTAATAGGGAAATTAAGAAAACACTACAAAAGATGACCAACCCAAGCAGGAAAGACTAAAGCCGACTCCTTGAGGATGCTCTTTAGGCACACAAAACTGCATACCAAACATCGTTAGGGATGTCTCCCTATCAGCTTGTCTTTGGTAAACCTTGCCACCTTCCTGTGGAGCAAGAGCACAAAGCTTACTAGGCTGTCAAACAGTGCAATCTGGCCTATGACCAAGCTGGGAAGCAGAGGAAATTCCAGCTGCAAGAGTTAGACAAACTCCGCTTGGAAGCATATGAGAATTCCAGGATCTATAAGCAGAAAGTCAAGAAATTCCATGACCAACAGATCCTGAGGAAAGACCTCCGAGTCGGCCAAAAAGTGCTACTAATAAATTCACGACTAAAGCTCATAGCAGGTAAGCTTCGCTCTAGATGGGATGGACATTTTATTATCACTAACATATTTCCCTATGGTGTAGTGAAACTAAAAGATGAACAAAGTAACAACACCTTCCAGGTTAATGAGCATAAAATCAAGCCATTCTTTGAAGGTCCAGCACCAATTGCAGGTGACATGGAGACCATCTCACTTATGGAACCAGCCCCACCAGATGGCACAACCCAAGCCTACGCTGCCAACCCCTCTCAATCATAGCAAGTATTAAGGATAATGCGGAATTCAAGTGTCAGGAGCACTGTTGTGGCCATCTGAGATTGCAAAATCTGAACCTTAAATTTTGTGCTAATGTTGTTCAAAACCTGTCATTCTGGCTCAATTTTTGTTTTTTTTGAATTTCTGTTTTATTTGTTTTGTTTCTGTCTTTATTTCAATTCTCCTTTGAACCATTTTCCTTCCTTCCTTATTTTCAATAAAAGCTGTGAAGTCGAGTTCATCCCGGTTCTATGCCATCTCGGCCAGATTCGGAGTGACTTCAGGCCAGGCAGGTGTTAATTGTCTTTTGTTTTCTGTCTTGTTTCCTCCCAATAGAATTCCAGAATTGGATTGTCAAAAAAAACTATTTGGAAAAGAATCTTAAATTGACTTCTAGAAGTTTGATGAGACAGTAGGAAATAATTCTACAACTCTGAAAAGAGATGGCTCTTACTTGAAGCGAACGAAACTTGTGTGTTTCCAAGCAATGATTGACTGGAAACCGAAAAGGGAAACCTTCTGTGATAGAGAAAAATAACCCGTGTGAGAATTTGACCCCTTGTAAATATTGATGGCTTGCATCTTGCCACTCTGTCTTTGCTTGTGTGATTTTTTCATTCATGATTAACTGTGTACTCTGCATTTTGCCTTGACTCTTTGGATACAATTGTTTTCACATGCAGGAATGACATGATCTAGGCCATGTTTATTATAAGCCCTGAGCCAAATAAAGCCTACCTGGAAAATCAAATTTTACCCCTTGTTCACCCTCTTGAGCCTGATCAACCATTCTTCCTGACAGCTTATTACAAGCCAAGGCCAGAAAAACCATGATTTAACCTCATCCATAGGGAGCAGAGGAGCCTTGGAATTGTTTTGGGAGTAAGTCATCATCAAAGTGTGGGGGAAGTTCCAGGAAGTAGAATCAGTTCAAAATCTTCTAAAGGCTCGTAAAGGAAAGAAAAGAAGCAAGCGAATGAAAGAAAAAAAAGAAAAATCGAAAAGTGGCTAAGAATTCAAAGCTGAAAACAAAGAATTACAACAAAGCTGCATGAATACCAGAAAAGAAGAAAAAAAAAGATAAGAAAGAGGGAAAAAAGTGAGCAGATAAGAGGGGAATAAAGGAAGGAGATCACTGTATCCTGGGCTACCCCTCATGCTGATGAAGCTTACCCTCAATTGCTCCTCTCTTCCCCATGGGGTCTAAAACCACTTTCCATATTTTATCCTACCCGTGTCCCTAGCCTCGCTACTAACAGAAAAGAAGCCCTAGTGATCATGGCTGCTTGTGTTTTTTTTGCAGGTGTAGGAGGAGAGCCTTGTCAAAGTAAAGGAATGCTAGTTTCACGCAATGTTGAGTGTAAATACAAACCCAAACACTTGAGAGACTGGGAGAATACTTTCCAAAGTGATATCTCTATCACTCCTGGCTACCTTTTGTTGTTTGCAGGTCATGAATTCACATGGAGCACAAGAGAAGTAGTTTCCAGATTGCTTGAGTATCTCAATCGCAGGGTGAATGAGTGCCGACTCTGTCTCGATTGAACTTAAGGAAGCCAAATTGAAAAATTATTTTCTATCTTTAAAAATCACCCTTGTTGATTTTCATTTGATTTTGCCTAGGCGTGAAAAAGGTTAAGTGTGGGGGTCTGATCAGTTACAAATTATACATCTTTTATGGATCTAAGAAGAGTGTTGCAGGATTATTTTGTGCTTAAGGAATAACTGTTAGCTGAGATTCACATTAAAGACCTAGGAATAGAGAAAATACAAATCTGTGTTAAATTGAAGGCCTTAGCTAACAAAAAGCTTTCTTCTCTTCTTCTACAGGACTGAGCCGAGTCCATCTCAGCCGAAACCGACTCTGTCTCAGCCAACCCAGGTTGCTCAGTCTAGCCGACTCTATCTCGGCTAGTCGACTTAGCGGTCCAGCAGCCCAAGCGGCCCAAAGGTGTATCCACCTCAGCTCCAACTCAGCTACCACATCACTCCTAGAGAAGCTTGCAATGCAAGTTACACAAGGGTAGATTAGGAATCCAATTTGTAATTCCGTTAGGCTTCATAGTTAACACGCTTTTGAAATTCAGCTCTTGTATATATAAGAGGAGCTGCACACTTTTTCGAGGCCCTTGGAATTCATACTTTCCCACTTTTATTGTTTCCATTCTCTCACTCTCATCTCTTACACTCACGGTGGTGCACGGTGCTATCATTGGTGCTTCCCTCGATTGAGGAAGTGCAGGTTAGGAACTGAGAAGCCGAAGGTTGCTAGAGAGGACCGATTGGATTACCAACGCACTCTGGTGGACTTGATCCTTAGCGTCCTTGCCAACGGAGGTGAACCATCGCCGTCGACCTTGGCAATCGTCGTGGAAGATAGAATCACCGAATCCAGGCCCTGTGTTTGTATTTGTTTCCAATAATATAAGTATTTTCTGATTTATGCTCTCTATTGCATTCCTAAACTCTAATTCATTTGGTGCGTCGCGATTGCACATAATAATGCGAACAAATGTTAAGCTAAGCCGATCGGAACTGGTTTAACTAATTTAGTAGGCAATCAACTAGAGAACCTAAAATCAACTCTGGACATAATCCCTACCAATTGATGAGGTAGCGATTGTGTAAATCGTCGGTATGGAAATGGACGAATGTTTGGTGATCGTCATAAGAACATTAAAGGTTGATGAGGACTGTGGACTAAGTGAATGAACCAGAAGGACTTGATTATTGGACTAAAACATGAATACAGTAGTAGCAGTAGCAGTAGAGTAGTTTAATTTAGCTGCATTCGTATTTTAGCTTAATCGTATTCTACTCAGTCGCACTACAAACCCCTTGTTTCTTGCTTTTCAGTTTGAGACAGAGTTAGTCCAACTCTGTAGCATTCGTTGCACTTTACTGAGATTGTGTCGGATAAGGCTTTGCCGAGTCCATATCGAACTAGTCTCTACCGAGAGCGAGTCAGTACTCTGCGCTCAAGAATTCCAGCTTTACTTCAGTTTTCACATAAAATCACAATTGAGCACATTGTGTCCTTGAGAAAATTCGACCTAGAGTTGATTATACTATAGTTAGCTTTAGTTTAATTGATACGTGTTAGATGACTAAAAATGATCTTATCACACATCAAGCCACATAAGCTCATGTATCACCTTCTTCTCCTATATGAGGAATTGGATAGCTGAAGTTTCTACATCGAGTGACATAAGCTCACACATTATATCCTTCTCCTATATAAGGAGTGGGATACCAACCAATAGGAGGGCAATAAAGCTTTTAAATAAGATGGGTTTGATGCAAAACATGGAACCTATCATAGGTTAATTTTATTCTTATTTCTCATATCTTGGAGCTTCTATTAGAAATGTGGGGTGTGTTTTGTTTGCACATTACGCTCACAACAAGTAGTCATATTTAGATGACAAAGAAGGAGAACCCTTGAAGAAGACTTTTGAGGAGTAGGAGGAAAAACCTTGAGGAGAAGGTGTAATGATAGTGGATTCCTTTTCAGTTGTTGGAACTCTTATCAAATAACTAAAGTTAACTATAACATAGCCAACCCTAAGTCATTCTTCTCAAGGACACACTCAGTTGTGATTTAGTATGAAGTAAAATGTTATCGAATCTAAGATATAAAGTTTTGACTCTCTTCGGCACTGGCCGAGTCGCTCTCGATAGAGACTGAGCCGAGATGATCTCGACAGAGATAATCCGGCTTGGTCTCGGTTGAGTGCGGACAGACGCTACAGAGATGGACTAACTTTGTCTCGAACTGAAAAGCAGTAAATAGAGGGGTTTGTGAACAAATGCAAAGCGGAAAGTAAACTAAGGTTATGAATGCAGTAAACGTATATTACTATTACTGATTTCCTATTATTATTATTATGATATAACTGTATTCATATTCAGTTCTGTTGGTCCAAGTCCAGTCCAATTTCCACACTCCAGTTCTCAATCCATATCAGCCTTGGGAAGTCCTATGGCAATCGCCAAAGGTTCGTCCATTGCCATACCGAGGGTTTATGCAATCGTTACCTCATCAGTTGGTAGGGATTAAGTTCAGAGCTGATTTTAGGTTCTCAGTTAACAATTGCTAAATGATTACCTACTAAATTAGTTAAACCAGTTCCAATCGGCTTAGCTTAACATTGTTCACAATTCAACTGCAATCGCGGATTAAATCATGAATTAAAGAAAAGGAAGAGAACGGAGATAAGAGATGCAGAATGAAATTGATTTAACAGAAGCAGAGTACAAATATAGTGGTTCTGAATTTAGGTGCATCCATCTTCCACGACGATCGCCTTGGTTGATGGTGGTGGTTCACCTCCGTTAGCCTAAGCGCTGAGCATCAGCTCCACTAGAGTGCGTCAATAATCTAATCGGTCCCCTCTGACAGACTTCGGCTTCCCGGTCTCAAACTTGCACTTCCTCAATCGAGAGAAACGCCAAAGCAGCACCGTGCACCACCGTGGAATGGAGAGAATGAGAGCGATAAAATGAAAATGTAATTAGAGTGAATTCAAAGACCCCATCAAAAGTGCACAGCTCCTCTTATATATACACGAGTTGAGCAGCTAGATAACGCTACAAAATATCCTAACAGAATTACAATGTGAATTTCCTATTCTACCCCTATGAAGATCTTCCAAAATGACGTGGCAGAATCTCCAAGAGTGACATGGTGGCTGAGCTGGCGCTGAGGTGGCCTTTGAGCTGGATAGTTGACTTGGACAAGCACAATTGGGCCACTCTTTATTGGGCTGCTGGACTACAAGGCATGGGCTTCCAAGACGAATTTGACTTGGCCGAGATGGAGTAGTCTGGCCGGGACGACTTCATCTCGGCTGAGACTCTTTTGTTGACCCTGGTCAACTCGGCTTGACCTGTAGAAGGAGTGATACTTTTTATTAGCTAAGACTTTTGAATTAACACAGATTTGTATTTTCTCTATACTTAAGCCCATAAAATGAATCTTAGCCAACAATCCATTCTTAAGCACAAAATAGTCTTGAAAACACCCTTCTTAGGTGTCCAAAAGATGTATAATTTGTGACTCATCACACCCCCACACTTACCTTTTTGCACTCTTGGGCAAAATAAAATGAAAATCAACAAGGGGAGATTTTTAAAGATAGAAAAGACTTTTTCACTTGGCTTCTTTTAGTTCAACCGAGACAGAGTCGGTACTCATTCACCCTGAGATCGAGATACTCTAACAATATGAAAATTATTCCTTCCGCGCTCTAGGAAAATTCATGACCTGCAACAAGAGGAGGTAACCAAAAGTGACAAAGCTCTCATCTAGGCAAATAACTCCCTCATTTCTCACGTGTTTGGGCTTGTATTTACATTCAACATTCATGGAACTGATATTACCATACTTTGGCAAAGCTCTCTTCTTACACCTGCAAAAACACACAGTTATGATCGCTAGGACTTTTTCGGCTTGTAGCGAGGCTGGGTCACGAGTAGGATAAAATATGGGAAAACTGGTTTCAGGACCCATGAGGAAGAGAGGAGCAATGGGGAGTAAGCTTTATCAGCCTGAGGGATAACCCAGGATGCTGTCATTTCCTTCTTTTGCTGCTACCAGCTCACTTCCTTTTCTTTTTCTTACTATACAAATTTATGTAGCTGTTTTCTTTCTTTATCCAATTCAGCTCAGATTTTCAACTGCTGCTCCACTTTTTCTTTTTCTTTCTTTCACTTTCTTTTATTCTTTTTCTTGCATTTTCGAGCCTTAAAGGGTGTTGAACAATTTGCTTCCTGGCGTTCCCCCTCACTTGATCATGACTTACTCCCAAAACAATTCCATAGCTCCTCTGTTCCTCGAGGGTCAGGTTACTTCATGGTTTTTTTTTGGCCTTGGCTTGTAGTGAGCTGTCAGAAAGAATGGTTAAATTAGGCTCAAGAGGGGAAAACAACACACATTTGTTCAGGTAAGCTTTTATTTGGCTCAGGGCTTATAAGGAACATGGCCTAGATCATATCATTCCTGCATGTGAGAACAGTTGTATCTAGAGAGTTAAGGCAAAATGTAGAATATGCAATTAACATGAATGCAAAAGTCACACTAGAAAAAGAAGAGAAACGGCAAGATGTAAGCCATCAATATTTTCAAAGGCTCAAAATCTTACACGAGTTGTTTTTGCTCTATCACAGAGGGTTTCCTTTTCAATTTTTCAGTCAATCACTGACTTAGAGCGCAAAAGTTTCACTCCTTTCAAGCTAGAGAAATTTCTTGCTAGAGTTGCAGAATTACTTCCTACCATCTTTATCAAATTTCCAAAAGCCAATTCAAGATTCTTTTCAAAAAAAAATCTTTTCGAAAATCCAATTTGGGATTCTGCTAGGAGAAAGTCAATAAAAATTGAAATGACAGAATTGGAATCCTGCCCAGCAGAAGTCGTTCCGAATCCGGCTGAGATGGCACAGGGCCGGAATGGACTTGGGTTGGACAGCTCTTATTGAAAAATAGATGACGGATTTAAGAAAAACAAATGAAACAAAGCAATTAAACAGATTTAACAAAATGAAACAGACAAATTAAAATTAGCAGAGTTCAGGAAGAAGGGAATAGAAACAAGACAAAGCAATTTAAATGATTGTAACATCATCCCCCCCACACTTAAAATTTTGCATTGTCCTCAATGCGAGGCAGGGTCGTCTGGTGTAGCTGGTTCCATTAATGAGATTATCTCCATGTCATGAGTAATTGGCGCTAGACCTTCATGGAATGGCTTAATCTGATGCCCATTGACTTGGAAGGTGCTGTTACTATGTTCATCCTTAAGCTGTACTGCACCATGGGGAAACACATCAGTGAAAACAAAAGGTCCATCCCATCTAGAACGAAGTTTACCTACAATGAGCTTAAGGCGTGAGTTAAACACAAGGACTTTTTGGCCAACTCTGAATTCCTTTCTCAAGATCTACTGGTCATGGAATCGCTTGACTTTTTGCTTGTAGATCCTAGAATTTTCATATGCTTCCAAGCGGAGTTCATCTAACTATTGCAGTTGAAATTTTCTCTGTTCTCCAGCTTGGTCATAAGCCAGATTGCACTGCTTAATAGCCCAGTATGCTCTGTGTTCTAGCTCCACAAGAAGGTAAAAGGCTTTACCGAAAACAATCCTATAGGGAGACATCCCTAGAGGTGTCCGGTGTGTAGTTCTGTGTGCCCAAAGAGCATCCTCAAGGAGGCAGCTCCAGTCCTTCCTGCTGGGATTGGTCATCTTTTGTAGTGTTTTCTTGATTTCCCTGTTGAACACTTTTGCTTGGCCATTTGTTTGGGGGTGGTAGGCAATAGCAATTCTGTGTGCTACCCCGTATTTCTGAAGAAGAGAGGCCATGGCTCTATTGTAGAAGTGACTGCCCTGGTCACTTATGAGTTCTTTCGGCACACCAAACCGACAAAAAATATTGGACTTCAGGAAGTCCACAACTACTCTTGCGTTATTGGTTCTGGTGGCAATGGCTTCTACCCATCTTGATACATAATCTACGGCTAGCAGAATGTATGAATATCCATTGGAGACTGGGAATTGCCCCATGAAATCTATTCCCCAAACATAAAAAATTTCATAGAATTGGATGGGTTGCTGGGGCATTTTATGTCTTCTGTTCATGGTCACTCCTGCTTTTTGGCATTTCTCGCAGGTGGAGACAAATTCATGCGCGTCTTTAAAAATAGTTGGCCAGTAAAGGCCTGATGAGTCACAATTTATACATCTTTTAGACACCTAAGAAGGAGGTTTGCAAGACTATTCTGTGCTTAAGAGTGGATTGTTAGCTAAGATTCATTCTATGGGTTTGATTACAGAGGAAATACAAATCTGTGTTAATTTAGATTCCTTAGCTAATAAAAGTGTCACTCCTTCTTCTGCAGATCAAGCCGAGTTGACCAGGGTCAACAAAAGGAGTCTCAGCCGAGATGAAGTCATCCTGGCCAGTCCGACTCCATCTCGACCGGACCAGAGTCGTCTCGGCAACCCATGCCTTGCAGCCCAACAACCCAGTAGAGAGGCCCAATTGTATTGACCACATCAACTATCCAGCTCGGAGGCCATCTCAGCGTTAGCTTAGCTGCCATGTCACTCCTAGGAAATCTGCCATGTCACGTTAGAAGATCCGCATAGGGGTAGAATAGGATCTTTCACAATGTAATTCTGTTAGGATTCGTTAGGATTAGCATATCACATCTCGTGTATTTATAAGAAGAGCTGTGCACTTTTTACATGTTCTGTCTTTGAATTCACTCAAATTCCATACTCACCGTACCCATTTTTCTCGCTCTCGCTCTCTCCGTTTTCACGATGGTGCACGGTGCTCATTGGCGTTTCTCTCGATTGAGGAAGTGCAGGTCTGAGACTGGGAAGCCGAAGTCTGCCAGAGGGGACCGATCAGACTACTAACGCACTTTGGTGGAGCTGATCCTCAACGTTCAGGCTAACGGAGGTGAACCACCACCATCAACCATGGCGATCGTCGTGGAAGATGGCTTCATCTGAGTTCAGAACCACTGTATTTGTATTCTGTTTCTATTAATCGATTTCATTCTGCATTTCATATCTCCTTTCTCTTCCCTCTTCCTTAATTCATGTTTGAATCGCGATTGCATTTGAATATGAACAATGTTAAGCTAAGCCGATTGGAACTGGTTTAACTAATTCAGTAGGTAATCAGTTAACGATAGTTAATCGAGAACCTAAAATCAGCTCTGCACGTAATCCCTGCCAACTGATGAGGTAGCGATTGCGTAATTCCTCGGTATGGCAACAGACGAATGTTTGGCGATCGTCATAAGACTACCAAAGGCTGATATGGACTGAGAACTGGAGTGTGGAACCTGGACTGGACTTGAACTAATGGAACTGAACATGAACACAGTTATATAATAATAACAATAGTAATTAGTAACAGTAGTATATGTTTACTGCATTCATAGCCTCAGCTTACTTTCTGCTTTACTTACACTCCAACCCCCTCCTTGTTTACTGCCTTTAAGTCTGAGACAGAGGTAGTCCACCTCTGTAGCGTCTGTCTGCACTCAACCGAGATCAAGCAGGATCGTCTCTGTTGAGGTCGACTCGGCTCAGTCTCTGTTGAGAGCAACTCGGCCATTGTTGAGACGAGTCGGTATTTTACACTTAGATTCTACTTCCGTTTGCTTTACACCAATTCACAATTGAGCACACTGTGTCCTTGAGAAGAATGACCTAGGGTTAGCTATACTATAGTTAGCTTTAGTTATTTGATAAGCGCGTTGAAACGACTAAAAATGCACATCATCAAGGCCACAGTCTAGCACTTTCCTGGCAGTCTGAGTTGATCCATAATGGGTGCCTCCAAGTGCCGAATGGCAGAACTGGAGGACCGAATTGATCTCGGCTTTAGGAATGCACCTGCGGATGACCTTGTCACTGCATAGTCTCCAAAGGTAGGGATCATCCCAAATGTAGTACTTGGCATCGCTTCGAATTTTCTCCTTATGAGCTCGCGATGCCTCCGGTGGAAGATAAGATGCCGCCACGTAGTTAGATATGTCGGCAAACCATGGTGTTGCTGCTATGATGTGTAGCAGCTGTTCGTTAGGGAATTCGTCTCGGATAGGCATCAGTTCGCTTCCCTTTTCAATTCTGCTTAGTTGATCTGCTACAGAATTCTCAGCATCCTTTTTATCTCTGATTTCTAAATTAAATTCTTGGAGAAGAAGCATCCACCTGATCAATCTCGGCTTTGCATCAGGCTTCTTCAGCAAGTACCTCAAAGCGACATGGTGAGAGAACACAATTATCTTGGAACCGAGAAGGTAGGAACGAAATTTGTCCATGGCAAACACAATTGCCAAGAGCTCCTTCTCAGTTGTTGTGAGTTTTGCTGGCCCGGATCCATAGTTCTGGATGCATAAGCAATCACGTGCATCGGTTGGCCGATTCTAGCTCTCTGGCTGAGAACAGCTCCTAATGCCGAGTTGGATGCATCACACATTAGCTCAAATGGCAGGTCCCAGTTTGATGCTTGTAGAATAGGGGCAGATGTGAGTTTGTTTTTCAGCTCCTGAAATGCTTCAATACAGGGCTGGTCAAAGTTGAATTCCACATCCTTCTATAGCAGCTTGGACAGAGGCAGGGCAAGTTTACTAAAATTCTTTATGAATCTTCTGTAAAAGCTGGCGTGTCCTAGAAATGAGCGAACCTCCCTCATAGAAGAGGGGTTTCGAAGGGATGATATGATGTCTATCTTAGCTTTATCCACTTCAATGCCTCTGTTGGATACCAGGTGGCCCAACACTATTCCTTCAGTCACCATGAAGTGACATTTTTCAAAATTGAGCACAAGGTTTGTGTCAATGCATCTCTTCAACACCCTTGATAGATTATTCAGGCATGCTTCAAATGAGTCAGCATACACCGTGAAGTCGTCCATGAATACCTCCATGCAGTCCTGCAGCAAGTCCGAGAAGATGCTCATCATGCAACGTTGGAATGTACTCGGTGCATTGCAAAGGCCAAATGGCATGCGTGTATACGCAAAGGTGCCAAATGGGCAGGTGAAGGTTGTCTTATGTTGATCTTCAGGGGCCATATGAATTTGCATGTAGCCTGAGAATCCATCAAGAAAGCAATAATGGGATCTCCCTGCTAATTTTTCAAGCATTTGATCAATGAAAGGAAGAGGGAAGTGATCCTTGCGAGTTGCTTGATTAAATCTTTTGTAGTCAATGCATACTCGCCAGCTATTCTGAATCCTTGTTGGGACCAGCTCATCCTGCTGATTTTTCATGACAGTCATCCCGGACTTTTTTGGCACCACTTGCACAAGGCTCACACATTAGCTATCCGAGATGGGGTAGATGATCCCTACCGCAAGAAGCTTGGTGACTTCTTTCTTAACCATATCTAGGAGTGTCGGATTCAGTCTTCTTTGTTGTTGCCTTGTGGGCTTGATTTCCTCCTCCATTAATATTCTATGCATGCAAATGGAGGGGTTTATGCCAAGAAGGTCAGAAAGTTTCCACCCTATTGCCTTAGGACCTCCAGCAACTTGTCTTCTTGCTCTTGGCGAAGATTGCTAGCAATGACAACCAGGAGTTGTTGTTCCTTGTCCAGGTAGGCATATTTCAGGTGACTCGGCAATGTTTTCAACTCCATGGGTGGTGGTGGTAATGGAGCTTTTTCAGTTTTTGAGTTTGGATCCGACTGGCCGACTTGACTTAGATTCGGCACCAGATGTGCTGACATGATTTCGGCCTTTGGCTGCTTCGGCCGGCTCGACTTTGTGACTTTGGTTCTTGTCAGAATGGAGTCGGCAGTGGCTTTTAACGCTTCTTTTGAATCAGATCCGGATGGACCATTTATTTCTGTTATAGTCTGAGTTGGGTCTTCTTTGGCTGAGAAGCTCTCGGCGAACTTGTCGGGCTTGACATTTGACTCTTCGGCCGAGTTGACCTTGACTTCTTCCTTGACTCGGCCTTCTCTGGCCAACTCGTTCTTGGTTGTGAAAATTGTCGCTAATTGTGAAAAGGAAGACTTTTCAGATTCGATAACTTTATTCTCTAAATCAATTGCACACTTTGAGTGTTTATGGTTGCAGACTTGGTCTAGTAATTCAGACAGCTCTTCTTCAAAAGCCAAGTCAACAATATCATTTATAATTGTTCTCAGACATGGGAAGGTCTTGTATTTCCTCTTGGTCAGCCTCTATATCTGCGACCCCTAGGCAGCTGCTCTCATCAGTATTCTCAGCAAACTTCTCAATGTCCTCACTGCTGCTATTTTGTCGAAGGTTGGGTGCTTCATAGCTTTGAAAATATTAAATTGCACCAAGGTGTCACCAAATTCCATCGAGAGCATCCCGGCATGCACTTCAATCTTTGTTCTTGATGTCATCAAGAAAGGCCTACCCACAATTAAGGTGGATTCCTTCCCGGATGTTTCGTCCTCCATATCTAGAACGTAAAAGTCAGCTGGGAATATGAGCTCGTTGACTTGGACAAGAACATCCTCGAGAACTCCTAGCGGTTGGACAACACTCCTGTTTGCAAGTTGAATGGTCATCCTTGTGGGCTCTAAGTCACCAAAATTTAGGGACCTATAGATTGATGCGAGCATGACATTAATTGAGGCTCCCAAGTCCAACATGGCATCGGCAAAGGTGCATTCGCCGATGGTGCATGGGATAGAAAAGATTCTAGGGTCTCTGCATTTCTTTGGAAAAGTTGGGGCACCTGCAGTGATTGCTTCATTCTTCGTCAAGGCCGACACCACACCTCCAATTTCCTGCTCCCTTTTTATTTTTCTCCTTTTATGTACGCACAATTCCTTGAGGAATTTTGCGTACTTAGGGACCTATTTGATAGCATCAAGGAGTGGAATATTGATTTCCACCTTTCAGAACATCTTCAGCAGCTCTTCGTCTGACTCTGATTTCTTTGCCAAAGTGGTCCAAGATGGAAATGGTAGTGGAACAGTCATCTCAGGCCGAGACTGCAAGTCGGCACTTTGCTCAGAGTCGGCTTCAGCTGATCTCGGCAATTGTTGCAATGTAGGTTGAGGTAGTTCTCTTCCACTTCGAAGAGTGACTACACTGGCGTTTCCTCTCGGGTTTGGAATTGTTTGAGAGGGGAGGTTGCTGGATCCTGCTGACTGCATTTGACTCACAGTATTGGCTAACTGACAGATCTGCATTTTAAGGTCCTGGATGGTGGCAGTCATGTTCTGCTGGAACTGCATATTGCTAGAGCTCACAGATTGTTGGAACTCCAGGTTGCTGGTTGCGAGCTGCTTCATCAGGTCTTCCAGAGATGGAGAGTTACCTTGGGTAGGCACTCTCTACTATTGTTGTTGCTGTTGCTGGTGGAAAGGTGGTGCCTGATATTGTGGAGTCGGCTATTAATAACCTACTTGCCTCTGATAGGTGTTCGGTGTGGATCCGAATTGTTGAGCAGCGTATGGCCCCTGATTCGGTCCTGGATGAAATGGTTGTCTCACATGTTGCTGGCTATCAAATGGCCGATTCTAAAATGAATGCTTTCCATACTGAAATCCACCTATGGCTTCAACATTCTCTGGTTGATCCGACTCAGTTTCTTGGAGAGTGGGGCACATATCAGTGGGGTGCTCCACAGAAGTACATATGCCACATACCTTCGCTGCCCTGGCTAGTTGGTGTTTTCCAACTACAAGCTGTCTCACCAATGATGTCAATTCGGTTAGCTGATTCTCCAACCTCTAATTGGAAGCTACACCGATTTCATTCACCATCAATGTTTGATTTGGCCCTCTGATCCCAAACTGTTATGTATTACTTTCCATATTAGAGATTAGATGCCTTGCTGCTGCTGACGTTTTGTCCATCCGGGCTCCGCCACTAGCTGCGTCTATCATGCTTCTGTCCATCAGTGATAATCCCTCATAGAAATACTGGATCAGCAATTATTCGCTGATCTGATGGTGTGGACAAGTGGCACAGAGTTTATTAAACCTTTCCCAGTACTTGTGCAAAGTTTCTCCTGTATGCTGCCTTATCCCACATATTTCCTTTCTGAGGGATGCAGTGCAGGATGCCAGAAAGAACTTCTCCAGGAAAGTGCGTATGTCTCCCCAAGTGTTGAAAAGTACTAGCTGAAGATACAGCCAATCCTTCGCTGCTCCATGCCTTCATTTTGATATAGTCTTCCGATATCCCCTACGGCCTCATTGTGGAGCAAACCACATGAAATTCCTTAAGATGCTTGTGGGGGTCTTCTCCTGCAAGACCATGAAATTTTGGCAACAGGTGAATGAGACCAGACTTTAACTCATATGTTTGAGCTGGCTCTAGCTGTTGGTATTGGATGCACCAAGGTTGATACACCACATCTGGAGTAGCTAATTCCTTCAGCGTTCTGTCGTTATTCTCCATTTGCCCTGGTTCTGCAAAAACGTTAGAACTAGAAATAAAAGTGTTAGTGTAAACCTGGTTAGAGTCAGCGACATAATTTATACTACTACTAATATTTATTGTAGTGTTCCTAATTTTTCTTAATCTATGTAAGGTTAATTCTATCTCTGGGTCAAAAGCATACAATGAGTTAGTACTACTCCTAGTCATGCATGGTACAAATTATGTAGAAAAATCAGAATTGAAAACAGTACTTGCAACAGTGACTACAGAATTGGAAACTACAACTACGAGTCAACTAACTAATGGAACTACAGAATGGCGTACAGAAAGAATGCAATTAAACCAGCAAGAATGCAATGTAAAAAAAGAAGGATGCAGTAATGAATGCAAAATAAAATGCCAATACTACGTAACTACAGAAATAAATGTTTTATTTCTTTTTTTTTTGGCGGTGAATTCACGCAGAGAAACAAATAATAGTCAACATGCTTTTTATTTAGGCTCCACAAACAATCAGATAGACATAGACAAGTTCAAAAGACTCAAGACTTACTTGACAGACACACTACACAGACTCGGGATACGACCTCACTTAACTTGGCACACAAAGACACAAAAGAACTTGTGTCCCCGGCAACGGCGCCAATTTGATAGTGGATTCTTTTTCAGTCGTTGGAACTCTTATCAAATAACTAAAGTTAACTATAGCATAGCCAACCCTAGGTCATTCTTCTCAAGGACACAGTGTGCTCAGTTGTGATTTAGTGCGAAGTAAAATGTTATCGAATCTAAGATGTAAAGTTTTGACTCTCTTCGGCACTGGCCGAGTCACTCTTGGCAGAGACTGAGCCGAGATGATCTCGATAGAGATAATCCGGCTTGGTCTCGGTTGAGTGCGGACAGACGCTATAGAGATGGGCTAACTCTGTCTCAGACTGAAAAGTAAGTAAACAGGGGGTTTGTGAACGTAAGCAAAGCGGAAAGTAAACTAAGGTTATGAATGCAGTAACGTATACTATTGTTACTGATTTCCTATTATTATTATTATGATATAACTGTATTCATATTCAGTTCTGTCAGTCCAAGTCCAATCCAATTTCCACACTCTAGTTCTCAATCCATATCAGCCTTGGGAAGTCTTATGGCAATCGCCAAAGGTTCGTCCATTACCATACCGAGGGTTTATGCAATCGCTACCTCATCAGTTGGCAGGGATTAAGTTTAGAGCTGATTTTAGGTTCTCAGTTAACAATTGCTAAATGATTACCTACTAAATTAGTTAAACCAGTTCCAATCGGCTTAGCTTAACATTGTTCACAATTCAACTACAATCGCGGATTAAATCATGAATTAAAGGAGAGGAAGAGAACAAAGATAAGAGATGCAGAATGAAATTGATTTAACAAAAGCAAAGTATAAATATAGTGGTTCTGAATTTAGGTGGATCCATCTTCCACGATGATCGCCATGGTTGATGGTGGTGGTTCACCTCCGTTAGCCTCAGCGTTGAGGATCAGCTCCACCAGAGTGCGTTAGTAATCTGACCGGTCCCCTCTGACAGACTTCAGCTTCCCAGTCTCAAGCTTGCACTTCTTCGATCGAGAGAAACGCCAAAGCAGCATCGTGCACCACCGTGAAATGGAGAGAATGAGAGCGATAAAATGGATAAAATGAAAATGTAATTAGAGTGAATTCAAAGACCCCCTCAAAACTGCACTGCTCCTTCTATATATATACACGAGCTGAGCAGCTAGATAATGCTACAAAATATCCTAATAGAATTACAATGTGAATTTCCTATTCTACCCCTATGAAGATCTTCCAAAATGACGTGGCAGATTCTCCAAGAGTGACATGGTGGCTGAGCTGGCATTGAGGTGGCCTTTGAGCTGGATAGCTGACTTGGACAAGCACAATTGGGCCGGTCTTTATTGGGCTGCTGGACTACAAGGCATGGGCTACCGAGACGAATCTTGCTTGGCCGAGATGGAGTCAGTCTGGCCGGGACGACTTCATCTCGGTTGAGACTCTTCTGTTGACCCTAGTCAACTCGGCTTGACCTGCAGAAGAAGGAGTGATACTTTTTATTAGCTAAGACTTCTGAATTAACACGGATTTGTATTTTCTCTATACTTAAGCCCATAAAATGAATCTTAGCTAACAATCTGTTCTTAAGCACAAAATAGTCTTGCAAACACCATTCTTAGGTGTCCAAAAGATGTATAATTTGTGACTCATCATGTAACACCCAGTTTTTATTCTATTTTATTAATTATTATTAATAAGTGGTTTAATTATTTTTTAATAAAATAAATACATTTTGGGAGAAATGTATGTTGTGTTTTAAATTGGGTTTTAATTAATTAAATTAAAAAAATAGACTATTTAAATATGGTAAAAGCTTAAGTCCCACATTGAACAACATAAACTCATGCATCAACTCCTAAGGAGTAGGATAACTCAAGTCCCACACTAGGAAATATGATCTCATGATTTTTCCCCTTCTCCTATATAAGAAGTTGGATACCAAGATATAGGGAAGGAAAAAAAAACCTTCAAATAAGTTGGGTTTGATGAAAAATATTGAATTCGTAATAGTTTAATATTTCTCATCTCTTAGAGCTTCCTCAAAAACTGTGGAGACCTCTTATTTGGGTTGAAAGTAGAATAATGACTAAATTGAACTGCATTTCATGCATCATTTAATAAAACGGGTGTGTAAGGAAGTAGACATGTACTTGAGTGGTAAGGTCACTAGACCTCCTAACAGATAATCGATATGAAAATCTCAATGGCTATGAGCCTAGATCGACGATGCAAGCCGAGTAGTACCTAGTGTGTTACCAAAGTGCATCATGCTAGTGTGGGATGACCAAGAGAGAGGTTGAGCTACATGCTTGTAGCCTACTCTACTAGATTAGAGTTGGTACCACATAATATATGGAGTAGTACTACGAAAGCATTATTATAATTCATGTGCATATGTGGATTATTTATTTTCTATCTTGTAATTAATTATGTGAGTGTGTGTTATTTACGTTGTGCTCATACCATGAGCTTAAGTGAAGTATATTTCTCACTCCATTTCATATCGTTTATGTTTCAGATGAATGCCACCTTATAGGTAATGATGATGATGAGAACCTAGCAAGCCTTAGAGAAGAATATCAAGGGAATAAGGAGAACATAAAAAGCACTAAGGAGTCTAGAAGAGTCTTCCCACAAATGCTTTGTCATATTTAGAGCTAGAGACCTCCAAATTGGATAATCTTGGTGTCTTTGGAAAGCTAAGACAAATATCTACACCTTTTCTCTTTTAAGCTCAAACCAGATTGCACTCTATCAGTGTCAAAAGCTCATCCAAAAGTAGCATTCTCTACACTGCACTCCTTAGACTAATATAACTTTATCTTGTTTGACTAGCTAGATTAGATTCCTCTTTGCATGGATGAACATCAATCCTATTATCCAAACATCCCTAGACCCTGTAGGATTTCCCAAAAACATGAGGCCAAGTCTATATAAGGCCCCTTCCTCAAATTGTACAAATAACTTTAAATGAATGAATTTGTAGTTGCTTTGCAACCTTCACAATTTTATCTCTATCTTGTTTTGTACAAGAGCCTTCAATTCTTATCAAGTTTTCAAGAGGTTTGTGGTGAATCTCATCATGATCTTATGTTCCTCAAAGATTTGAGTTAGTGGTGAGTTCCTTAGTCATTCCTTTCTTAGATTTTATTGTTTCTTCCCCATTTTGGCTACCTCCAATACTTGGAGTTCTTGGAGGGCTTTGACATAAGAAGATCATAGGGAGTCATCAAGTGATATTCATAGCATCTTGCGTCTATTTACTCAGGTTATTTCAAGGGAAAAGCTTCATGGAATCAAGCCTTCATCCACCATGGTCCACGACTACCATGTAAGTACACATAGAATTTTTGATGCTTGAAACTCCTTTCCCTTTGGTCTGTTTTCTTTCTTTTTTGGTGGGTTTTGTTCGCCCAGCTCCCATATGTTTAGCCATGATTTATTTCTTGTAAATGAAGTCATGTATAAAGTTCTTTCATGAGAGTTTTAAGAAGTAGTTACCAAAAACTCCATAGAAGGTTTTGCTGAGTTCTTGAGCCAAACAAGATGATTCTTGTTGTGTAATTGTGTTTAGTTGATTGCACCATGGTCAATTGAGTCTTTGGGTCTTTGGAATTAGTTTGTTGATGTGCGAAGGTACTACGGTGATTAAAATTGAAATTGCATGCCTTAAGGTTATAGAAGATTCATGTGAAAATATATTGTAAGTGCTAGAAAATTTTGGTGTTGCATGTTGTATTGAGTTGCTTGGGCATCAAGAAAATAAAAAGTGTATATGTGAAAAAAAGTACGTTTTTTTGGGATTAAAAAAGCATAAAAAACAAAAGAAATCAATTGGAAAAAGTGTGAAAAGATTGGTTAAAGATCAAAATGAAAAAAGATTGCTAATTACATAAAGAATGCTAGTAGCATATGTGGTGTTGTATGCCTTTATGTTTTGAAGTTTCCATTGAGATGTTATTTTGGCTGCATACGATGAGCTATTTTATTGTAAATCCTCTACATATTCTTGTTCTTAGTTCCTTTCTTTAAGTCTTAATTTTTTCTATCAAATTCCCCTTGAGTTTAGCTTCATATTCTATGTTTTTTTTGCTTGTCAACTTCTTGGCCTCTTTAGTTTTGTCATTAAAGTTTTCTTCCTTGGAATTCTTAAGAGTCTTATGATATTTTATGTATTTCACTTGAAATTGAAAGCTTCATTAAATGATTAATAGTTTTATATAAACCAAAGATAGAGAAAGAATGGTAAAAGGCAAGAGAGTGCATTAGAGAAAAAAGGCCCTGAAGTGTGCATACATGAGTGTTAATGTAAATACTTAGGAATAGTGAGGTTTTCCTTTATTTTCCTTGCATTTTTAGGTTCAATAGTTGGAGGTTTTGGGAAGCTTTATAGGTGTTTAGCGAGGGAGAAAAAAAAGAGAGACAAAGATGGCTTGTTCAAGTAGTAATATGGAGGATTGTTCTCCTAAGTCTAGGATGATGATGAATATATGAAAAAGTTTGAGAATAAAATTGAGAAGTTAGGTGGAGGTTTAGAATCAATCAAAATAGGTTTGCATAATGTAAATGCAAAAATAAGAACAGTAAGTAAACTAAAGGAAAAAAATGATGAAGTAAAAAAAAAAGTAGTAGTGCAGATATTTATGATGAAAATTGTGGAAATCATAATAGTAAGTCTAGTAGATCACTTCGAAGTGAGAGGGTTGTAAGCAAACATGAAAGGCCTAGGGATGAATGATAAGGCTCATTTTTAGTCGTTTTAACAAGCATCAAATAACTAAAGCTAACTATAGTATAGTCAACCCTAGGTCATTGTTCTCAAGGACATAGTGCTCGATTGTGATTCAGTGTGGAGTAAAATGACGTAGAATCTCAGATGTCGAATGTGACTCGTTTCAGCAACTGGCCGAGTCGCTCTCGGCAGAAACTAAGCCGAGATGATCTCGAGAGGGATCAATCTGGTTTGGTTTCGGCTAAGTGCAGACGGACGCTATAGAGATGAACTATCTCTGGCACGGACTGAAAAATAGTAAACAGGGGGGATTGAAATGCAAGTAAGGCAGAAAGTAAACTAGAACTATGAATGAAGTGAACATATACTAGTGCTACTGGTTTTACTATTATTATTATTTATACTGTGTTCATGTTCAGTTCTATCAGTTCAAGTCCAGTCCAATTCCCACACTCCAGTTCTCAGTCCATATCAGCCTCGGGAGGTCTTATGGCAATCGCCAAAGGTTCGTCCATTGCCATACCGAGGAATTATGCAATCGCTACCTCATCAGTTGGCAAGGATTAAGTTCAGAGCTGATTTTAGGTTCTCGATTAACAATCGTTAAATGATTACCTACTGAATTAATTAAACCAGTTCCAATCGGCTTAGCTTAACATCATTCACAATTCAAATGCAATCGCAAATTAAATCATGAATTACGGTAGAGGAAGAAAACTGAGCTGAGAAATGTAGAATGAAATTGATTAAAAGAAAACAGAGTACCAACACAGTGGTCTGAATTCAGGTGGTTCTATCTTCCATGACAATCGTCATGGTTGATGGTGGTGGTTCACCTCCAATATCCTGAGCGCTGAGGATCAGATTCAGTAGAGTGTGTTGGGAATCCCAATCAGTCCCCTCTGGCAAACTTCGGCTTCCCAGTCTCAAACCTGTATTTCCTCGATCGAGAGAAACACCAAGCAGCACCGTGCACCACCGTAAATGGAGAGAAACAAGAGCGAGGAAATGGATATAATGAGAGCGTATTGATAATGAATTCAAAGACCCTTAAAAAGTGCACAACTCCTCCTATATATACACGAGTTGTTACCTGCTATGCCTAATGATTCCTAACAGAATTACAACATGAATTTCCTATTCTACCCTTGTGTATCTTGCGTAGTAAGCTACTCCAGAAGAGAAGTGGCAGTTGTGCTGGAGCTAAGGTGGCCCTGGGCTGGATAGCTGACGTGGATAGCGTCTTTGGGCTGCTCCTTATTGGACTGCACCTACTTGGGCTGTTGGGTCGTGAAGCCTGGTCTGATCTGGTTTGGCCGAGATGGAGTCGGTCTTGGCTGAGACGAATTCATCTCGGCCGAGTCTTCTTCTGATGGACTAGAGAACACTCAGTTGATCCTACAAGAAGGAAGAGTTAGCTAAGATCCATGATTTAGCATAGATTTGTATTTTCTCTATTTTTCGGTCCATAATATGAATCTCAGCTATCACTCAATTCTTAAACACAAGATAGTCTTGTAAACATCCTTCTTAGGTCCATAAAAGCTGCACAATTCGTGACTCATCAATGAACAAAAGAAAAATTCATGGGATCTGATCAAAGGTAAAATTTCTCCATTTTCTGGTAAAGGTGATGCAAATGACTATTATGATTGGGAATTAAAGGTAGGGAAAATTCTTGATTGTATTGATTAAGAAGATTTGACAAAGGAAAAGCCAATTGCTTTGTCTTTTTGAGGATACACTTTGATTTAATGGAATAAGATTTCTCTACAAATAAGGGGTATGAGACGAGCATCTATTGAATCTTGGGAGGAACTGAAAAAGGATATGAAAGAGAGATTTATACCATGTTATTACAAAAGAGATTTATTTGTAAAGATACAAAAATTTCAAGGTTCTAAAAGTGTAAAGAATTTGATAAAGGTATGGAAGTTACATCAATTAGAGCTCAAATTGTTGAATCCCAAGAAACCATAGTAGCTATAATTTTGAATGGTTTAAATAGAGACATTTAAGATATTGTTGAGTTTCGTGACTATACATCTATTTCTACACTTTTCACCAAGCCTAACCTACCACAAGCTCCAACCAGAAGGGTAAGGAAAGGAGAGAAGATGAATCTCCAAAATGGAATAGAAGTCCTAAGAAGGGAAGTGCATAGTTTGAGCTTCTATGATTTTTGCCTATGCTTGAGACCTTGGAATTGACTTAGTTTGCATCATTTATGAAGTATGAAGTTTCCGTTTTGTATTTGCAAAAATTCACCACGTGTTTGATGATTTTGCTTGAGAAATTGTGCTAGAAAGAGTGTAGAAGTTGCTAAAAAATTATGGACCAAAAAAATTATGAAAAAAGTTATAATGGAAAAGAAAAAGGGTGATCAAGTGTCTGAAAGAGTGAAGTAAAAACAGAACATAGCCACACAAAAACAAAAGAAAAAGTGTAAGAAAATATTATTTGAAAGTCCAATGACAACACTAGTTGCACATGAATTTTAGGAAACTAGTAAACTAGTTTTGGTGCATTAATTGTAGAACGTTGTTAAACACCATAAACGTTTATATTTGAAATTAATTTCCCTACAATTAATATTTGTGTTTAGGTATGTGGAGTCTTCTTTAATGTCTTAATTTCCTTTTCAGTTTAGCTTTGTTTTCTTGAGCTTTTCTTGCTTGTCAATTCTTTTGGCTTCTACAATTTTGTCCTTGCATTTTCTTTCCTTAATTATCTTAAGAGTTTGTGAAGATTTGGTTAGATTTCACTTGCAGTTCCCTTATTTTAGTGGTAAAAGGCAAGAGATCACACTATATAAAAGCCATAAAAGTGAGGAGTGAAACAATTAGGGAGGTTATTATTGTTTCGTTGGCTGTTTACTCTACAGTATCTTTTAAGAGGATAGGAAGTTATTTTTGAAGAAAATAGTGAGGAAATAAGATGGAAGGACCTAGTGTAGGTTAGGAAAATTTGTTTCCTAAGTCCAAGTTCATGATGAACTACATTAGAGAGCTTGGGGAGAAGTTAGACAAGGTTGGTAAGGGATTGGATTTGGTGCTAAAAGACACACAAAGTGTCAATGCCAAATTAAAGGCCTTAATTAGGGAGAACGATGATAGGCCTAAAGTGGTATCCATTCATGAGAGTGAAGGGAGTTTAGAGGGATGAAATTTGAGTGAAAGTAGTAGGAGCCGAATAGTGTTGAAGTTGACATCCGTACTAAAGTTGAACCAAGTAGTGCTGAAGTTGTTGGATTGATTAGTGGACAACAATATGGAGGGTAATTGTATGGTAGTTGGAAATATGAGGGAGAATAATATAGTAGGCAGGAGTACCGACCGACTCAACGGTAGTATTCGACCCAAAGATTCAGTTCCGCACAAATAATGCCTTAAAACCAGAACAACTACCATCAATCGGTTCCCAAATACTAAGCACCACCTTTCCGACAATAGCAACAACAACAGGTTTAACAACCTGACAATACACCTTCGTTGGAAGAGTTGATGAAGTAGTTGGCAACAAGCAACATGCAGTTCCAACAAAATATGAATGCCACAATTCAAGACTTGAAAATACAAATGGGGTAATTAGCCATCATAATAAATTAGCTACAGTCCAATAGATTTTGAGATATTCCTTCTTAGACCATCCTCAGTCCACAAGAAGAAAATATGAGTGACATAACCTTAGGGAGTGGCAAGGAGCTACCATAACAACAATCCATAAATTTGCATTCTGAATTTTTTGAAATTTTTGAAGTTTCTGAAATTTTTTATTTTGAGAGGTCTACTACTTGTGATTACACCTACACTGAATTAACTAAGTGTTCTAAGTATGTAGAAATTAGTAATGATATTAATGTAGATGCAGGTGTAGGAGTTATAGCTATTTCAGAAGTGGTAATAGTGCAACCTCCATTGCCATCCATGGCATAGCCATTGCAGCCTTCAATAATCACAACTATTGTGCCAGACTTTTCTAATTCTATGGATGATGGTCTTGACTTTGTTAATAGGGTTGCTAAGAAGGCTAACAATTCTGACTCTATAGCTGATGTCTTTGACTTTGCTGAGATGGCCGAAGGTGTCGATTTTGTGGTTGATGTTTCGGACCTTGTTGATATGGCTAAGATTGCTGATTTTGTAGTTGATGTTTCTGACTCTACTAAGATGATTGAGATTTTTGACTCTATAGATGATGTTTCTGACTTTGCTAAGATGATTGAGGTTTTCGACTCTGTGGTTAATGTTTCGGACCTTGCTAATATGGTTGAAGTTTCAGATTCTATGGCTGACATGTCTAACTTTGCTAATCTGGTTGATATTTCTGATTTTGCTAATTTAGCTAACTCTGAATGAATCTACAATGGAGGCAAGGAGTACTCTATTTGTGCAGAAATTCGTGTGACTATTGTTGAAGGACCAGAAGTGGCAGTAGTGACTGAGGCCGAGTCTGCTCTCGATAGTTGAGTTCGCAACTAGACGGAAGCTAAGTTTGTTCTTGGTAGCCGAATCCACACTTGGACAATCGTGACCACACTCGGACAGTCGACTCTACACTCGAATAGCCGAGTCCACTCTTAACAGCCTAGTCTACACTTAGTCCATTGTCCTTATCAACCTTTAATGTTCTTATGACGATCGCCAAACATTCGTCCATTGCCATACCGAGGATTTACACAATCGCTACCTCATCAATTGGTAGGGATTAAGTCCAGAGTTGATTTATGGTTCTCAATTAGGTTCTCTAATTGATTACCTATTGAATTAGTTAAACCAGTTCCGATCGGCTTAGCTTAACATTGTTCACATTACTTTGGGCAATCACGATGCAGCAAGTGAATTAGATTTCAAAAATGCAACGGAGTTCAGAAATCAGAAAACACTTATATTATTGGAAACGAAATACAAACACAAGGCTTGGATTCGGTGATTCCGTCTTCCACGACGATCGCCATGGTCAACGGTGATGGTTCACCTCCGCTAGCTAGGACGTTGAGGATCAGGTCCACTAGAGTGCGTTGGTAATCCAATCAGTCCCCTCTAGCAACCTTCAGTTTCTTAGTTCCTAACCTGCACTTCCTCAATCGAGAGAAACGCCAATGATAGCACCGTGCACCATTGTGAGCATAGGAGATGAGAGCGAGAGAATGGAAACAATAAAAGCAAGAAAATATGAATTCCAAGGGCCCCGAAAAAGTGCAGAGCTCCTCGTATATATACAAGAGATGAACTTCGCTAAAGCGTGCTAACTACGAATCCTAACAGAATTACAAATTGGATTCCTAATCTACCCTTGCGTAACTTGCGCTACAAGCTTCTCCAGGAATGACGTGGCAACTGAGCTAGAGTTGAGGTGGCCTCTGATCTAGAGTTGAGGTGGATACACCTTTGGGCCACTCCTCATTGTGCTGCTGGGCCGAGAGGCCTGGCCTGGCCGAGAAGCTTGGCCTGGCCGAGATGGAGTCAGTCTGGCCGAGATGACTTCATCTCGGTTGAGACTTCTTATGATAGGTTGAGATCATCTCGGCTGATCCTACAAGAAAGGAAGAGTAAGCCTTTTATTAGCTAAGATCCTTGATTTAACACAGATTTATGATTTCTCAGTTTCTTGGTCCTTAATATGAATCTCAGGTAAGACTCGCTTGCAGTTGGTGTTGGGCCTTCTTCGAATAGTTTGATATGATGCCCATTGACCTGGAAAGTGTTGTTTGTGTGTTCGTCTTTCAGCTCTACTACACCATAGGGAAAAACATTAGTGATAAAAAAAGGTCCATCCCATCTAGAATGGAGCTTACCTGCTATGAGCTTCAAACGTGAATTGAACAGTAGTACTTTCTGGCCGACTCGGAACTCTTTCCTCGAGATCTGTTGATCATGGAATTTCTTGACTTTCTGCTTATAGATTCGACAATTCTCGTAGGCTTCTAAGCATAATTCGTCCAGTTCTTGCAACTGGAATTGTCTCTACTTCCCTGCTTGGTCATAATCCAGATTGCACTATTTGACTGCCCAATAAGCTCTGTGTTCTATTTCCACAGGAAGATGACAGGCTTTACCGAAGATAATTTGGTAAGGAGACATCCCCAACGGAGTTTGGTATGCATTTCTATGTGCCTAGAGAGCATCCTTAAGGAGTCAGCTCCAGTCCTTCCTGTTGGGGTTGGTCATCTTTTGCTGCGTTTTCTTTATTTCCCTATTGAAAATTTCAGCTTGGAAGATGTTGGATTTTAGAGAATCCACTACGACTTTGGCATCACTGGTCTTGGTGGCTATGGCCTCTACCCATCTTGACACATAATCTACGACCAGCAGAATGTAAGAATAACCATTGGAGACTAGGAATGGTCGTATGAAGTCAATACCCCACACATTAAAAACTTCACAGAATAGGATGGGTTGTTGGGGCATTTCATGCCTTCTGGTAATTGCCATTCTAGCTTTTTGGCATTTGTCATAGGTGGAGACGAACTGATAAGCATCTATGAAGATAGTGGGCCAATAAAGGCCACAATCAAGGACTTTCTTGGCATTCCGAGTTGCTCCATAGTGTCCGCCTCCAGGTGCTGCATGGTAGAGTTGGAGGATCGAATTGATCTCGGCTTCAGGGATGCACATGCGAATAACTTGATCACTGCAAACTCTCCATAAGTAAGGATCATCCCAAATGTAGTATTTGGCATCACTTCGGAGTTTTTCTTTATATAGCCAGGATGCCTCTTGTGGGAATTGAGATGCTGCTACAAAATTGCAGATGTTTGCAAACCATGGTGTAGGCGTTGTGATGTGCAACAATTGCTCATCTGGGAATTCATCTTTGATAAACATTGGTTCATTTTCCCTTCCAATTCTGCTTAGATGATCTGCTACAAAATTCTCATCACCCTTCTTATCTCTAATTTCTATGTCAAATTCTTAGAGAAGAAGCAACCATCGAATCAGTCTCGACTTCGCATCTGGCTTCTTCAATAAGAATCGCAATGCAGCATGGTTAGAGAATACAACTATTTTGGAGCCGAGAAGGTACGAGCGTAATTTATCTAAGGCAAACACAATTGCCAAAAGCTCCTTTTCAGTTGTTGTGTAATTTTACTAGGTCGGGTCCATTGTTTGGGATGCATAAGCAATTACATGCATTGGCTTGCCGACTCCATCTCTTTGGCCTAAGACGGCTCCTAATGCTGAATCGGATGCATCCCACATGAGCTCAAATGGCAAATCCCAATTTGCTGCTTGAATAATGGGGGCGGATGTAAGTTAGTTCTTTAGCTCCTAAAAGGCCTCAATGTAGGGCTGGTCAAACTTGAATTCCACATCCTTTTGTAGTAGCTTGGACAGTGGCAAGGCAATTTTGCTGAAATTCTTGATGAATCATTTGTAGAAACCTGCATGTCCTAAGAATGAGTGAACTTCCCACACAAAAGCAGGGTTTGGAAAAGAGGTGATGATATCTATCTTAGATTTATCAACCGCAAGGCCTCTATTGGATACCAAGTGTCCCAACACAATTCCCTCTATCACCATAAAATGGCATTTTTGAAGTTAAGTACTAAATTTGTATCAATGCATCTCGTCAACACCTTGGATAGGTTGTCCAGACATGCGTCAAATAAATCTGCATACACGGTGAAGTCGTCCATGAATACCTACATGCAATCCTATAGTAGGTCCGAGAAGATGCTTGTCATGCAACGTTGAAATGTGCTCGGCGCATTGCACAAGCTAAATGGCATGTAAGTGTACGCAAAGGTACCAAATGGGCAGGTGAAGGTAGTTTTGTGTTGATCTTCAGGTGCTATATGGATTTGCATGTAACCGGAGAAACCATCCAAAAAACAGTAGTGGGACTTTCTTGATAATTTTTCCAGGACTTGATCTATGAAAGGCAAAGGAAAGTGATCCTTGCGAGTTGCCTGGTTTAATCTTCTGTAGTTTATGCAGACTCACTAGCTGTTCTGAATATGCATAGGTACCAACTTGTCATGTTGGTTTTTCATGACAATCATCCCGAACTTCTTTGGCACTACTTGCACAGGGCTCACCCATTGACTATCCGAGATGGGGTAGATGATCCCTACAGCAAGGAGTTTTGTGACCTCTTTCTTGACCATGTCCAAGATGGTCGGATTCATCATTCTTTGTTGTTGCCTTGTGGGCTTAGCTGCCTCCTCCAGTAAAATTCTATGCATGCAGATGGAGGATTTATTCCCTGGGAGGTTAAAGAGTTTCCACCCAATTTACCTCTTATGCTGCCTTAGGACTTGCAACAGTTTATCCTCCTACTCCTTATGGAGATTATTAGCAATGATAACTGGAGTTGTTGTTGAGTATCCAGATAGGCATATTTTAAGTGTTTTGGCAATGGCTTTAATTTCATCGGTGGTGGCGGTGATGAAGAATTGTCATGAGATGTTTTCGGATTCGGTTAGCCGACTTTAGTTAAGCTCGGCACCAGGTTTGCCGATATGATCTCGGCCTTTAGCTGTTGTGGCTGACTCCTTTTTATCGAGTTAGTTCTTGTCGGATTGGAGTCAGACTCGGCTTTTTGTTTAGCTTTGAAGTCGGATCCGGATGGAGCGCTGTTGTCCAAAATGAATACGACTCTTACTTGCTTCTGGTCTTCCTTGGTCAGGATGGTCATGACATGCGTTTGTACATGCTAGTCAGCCTTGACTATTGTCTTTTTGGCCGAGACGAATTCGGTCCTCTCTCTGTCTCGGCTTCCTTTGGCCGACTCGTATTTGGCAGTGAATATAGTTGCCAGTTGTGCTAATAATAACTTCTTGGTTTTGGCAACTTAAACTTCTACTTCAATAGAGTATTTTGGGTTCTCATGCTCGCACACTTGGTCCAATACTTCGAGCAATTCTGCTTCAAAATTCAAGTCGACAATGTCATTATTATTCTCCACGGAGTCGGAAAGATTATATACTTCCCCTGATTCAACATAGTCGGCCTCTTTTTCTGCGATGGACCCTAGGCAACCAATTAAGTTAGTTCTCTCAACAAAATTATTAATATCTTCACTTTGGCTGTCTAGTTGGAAGTATTCCTCAACCAGTTCATCAAATCAATGCCAAAGAGGGAATGGTCTTCGGTAGGGTGCTTTATGGCTTCAAAAATATTGAATTGCACCAATGTGTCACCAAATTCCATTGAGAGCGTCCCGGCATGCACATCAATCTTTGTTTTGGCTGTCATCAGGAATTGTCTCCCTAGAATCAAAGTTGATCCCTATCCAGATGTTTCGTCCTCCATATCCAACACGTAGAAATCAGTTGGGAAAATCAGCTCATTCACTTGGATAAGAACATCTTCTAGGATGCCTAAGGGTTGAACAACACTTCTGTTGCTAACTGTATTGTCATCCGTGTAGGTTCCAGGTCATCGAAATTCAAGGCTGTGTAGATTGACGTCAGCATGACATTGATTGAAGCTCCTAGGTCCAACATGGCATTAGCAAAGGTACATTCGCCAATGGTGCATCGGGCTGAAAAGATTCTGAGGTCTCGGCATTTCTTCGGAAGTGCTTGTGCTCCTACAGTGACTTCTTCATTCTTGGTTAACGCCGACACTATGCCTCCAACTTCTACACTCCCCTTCATCTTCTTCCTCTTATGCATACACAATTCCTTAAGGAATTTTGCGTACTTCGGAATCTACTTAATGGCATCAAGGAGTGGAATGTTGATTTCCACCTTACGGAACATCTTTAGCAATTCTTCGTCAGACTCTGCTTTCCTTGCCGAGATTATCTGAGTTGGAAACTGCAATGGGACAGTTTTCTCTTGTTGTTGCACCTATGAGTTGGCATACGGTTTGGAGTCAGCTTCAGTTGATCTCAGCAGCTGAGGTGCTGGTTGAGATAGTTCTTTTCCACTTCTCAACGAGACTGCACTCACGTTCCCTCTCAGATTCGGAATTGTTTGTGAGGGATGGTTGCTGGATCTGGCCGATTGTAAATGGCTCACAATGTTGGCTAACTATCCTATCTGCGTTTTGAGGTCTTGGATGGTGGCTTTCATATTTTGCTAGAACTGCATGTTGCCGGAGCTCACAGATTGCTAAAACTCCAAATTGCTGGTTGCAAGTTGCTTCATCAGGTCCTCCAAAGATGGAGAATTGCCTTGAGGTGGCATTCTCTATTATTACTGCTATTGGAACAATGGTGCTTGATATTGCGGAATCGGTTGTTGATAGCCTATTGGTCCTTGAGGCTCATTCGGTGACGATCTGAATCGTTGAGTTGCATATGGCCCTTGACTCGGCCCTGGTCAGAATGGTTGCTTCTCAAACTGTTTATTCTAAAATGTTCAACTCTGATACATTTGCTTCCTATACTGATATCCACCTATTGCTCTGACACTCTTTGGCTAGTTTGACTTGGTTTCTTGTCACATGGGGCACAAGTCAATCAGGTGCTCCACAAAAGTACATAAGCCACAGACTTTGGCTTCCATGCTTAGTTGGTGTTGTCCAACAGCAAGTTGCCTTACCAGAGATGTCAGTTCAAACAGTTGGTTTTCCAGCCTCAAGTTAGAAGCTACACCAATTTTGTTCACCATCCGAGATTGGCTAGGTCCTCTAATCCTAAGCTACTGTGGATTACTTACCATATTCGAGATTAGATGCCTTGCTGCTATTGGTGTTTTATCCATTAATGCTCCTTTACTGGTGGCATCAATCATGCTTCTGTCCATCATTGACAAACCTTCATAGAAATACTGGATCAACAATTGTTCACTGATTTGATGATGTGGATACGTGGCACATAGTTTGTTGAATCATTCCCAGTACTCGTGCAGAGTTTCTCCAAAATGTTGCCTTATCCAACATTTCCTTCTTGATGGTCGTGGTTCTGGATGCTAGAAAGAATTTTTCCAAGAACATGCGCTTCATGTCTCCCCAGGTGTTAAAGAGAACTGGCTGTAAGTATAGCCAATCTTATGCTACTCTATCCAAGGAGAATGGGAACGCCTTCATTTTGATATAATCTTCTAGTATCCCCTATGGCCTCATTGTGGAACAAACCACATGGAATTCTTTCAAATGTTTGTGAGGGCCTTCTCCTGCAAGACCATGAAACTTGAGCAACAAGTGTATAAGACTAGATTTCAATTCATATGTTTAAACTGGTTCTAGTTAAGGGTACTGGATGCACCAAAGTTGGTACACTACATCGGGTGTAGCTAGCTCCTTTAGAGTTCTTTCATCGTTCTCCATTTGTTCTGCAAAACTGTTAGTGTTGTTGTATTCAACAGAGTCATAATTGTTAGTAACAGAACTGGAAACCGAATTGGAACTATTACTTACTACTATATTCCTAGCTTTTCTTAACCTATGTAAGTTAATTCTATCTCAGGATCTAAATCATACAAGGGGTTAGTGCTACTCCTAGTCATGCATTGTGGAAAACATTATGTAGAAAAGTTATGATCAATTATGCAAAGCAAGAACAAAAATAAAACTAGTTTTCAGAAATTAATGACAGCTACAAAAAGAAAGGTAAAGGCACAAAAATTAATACCAACTTAGCATGCTGTATTATTCAGGATCCAAATCAAACAGACACGGACTTACTTTAGACTCTATGACTCGACTAACACAGCAATCTACAGGCTCGAAATTCAGCTTAACTCAGGTTTGGCACACAACGACACAAAAGAACTTGTGTCCCCAGCAATGATGAGTCACAATTTATACATCTTTTAGACACCTGAGAAGGATGTTTGCAAGACTATTCTGTGCTTAAGATTGGATTGTTAGCTAAGATTCAATTTATGGGCTTAAATATAGAGAAAATACAAATCTGTGTTAATTCAGACTTCTTAGCTAATAAAAAGTATCACTCCTTCTTCTGCAGGTCAAGCCGAGTTGACCAGGGTCAACAGAAGAGTCTCAGCCGAGATGAAGTCGTCCTAGCCAGACCGACTCCGTCTCGGCCAAGCCAGAGTCGTCTCGGCAGTTCATGCCTTGCAGCCCATGCAGCCCAATAAAGAGCGGCCCAATTGTGTTGTCCACATCAACTATCCACCTCAGCACCAACTCAGGTGCCATGTCACTCTTGGAGAATCTGCCATGTCACGTTGGAAGATCTTCACAAGGGTAGAATAGGACATTCACATTGTAATTCTGTTAGGATATTTTGTTAGCGTTATCTAGATGCTCAGCTCGTGTATATATAGGAGAAGTTGTGCACTTTTTACACATCTTTTTGAATTCACTCTAATTCCACACTCATTATATCCATTTTCTTGCACTCATTCTCTCCATTTCACGGTGGTGCACGGTGCTCATTGGCGTTTGTCTCGATCGAGGAAGTGCAGGTTTGAGACTGGGAAGCCAAAGCCTGTCAGAGGGGACCGATCAGATTACTAACGCACTCTGATGGGGCTAATCCTCAACGCTCAGGCTAACGGAGGTAAACCACCACCATCACCATGGCGATCGTCGTGGAAGATGGATCCACTTGAATTCTGAACCACTGTATTTGTATTCTGTTTCTGTTAATCAATTTCATTTTGCATTTCTCATCTCCATTCTCTTCCTCTCCTTTAATTCGTGATTTAATCTACGATTGCAATTAAATTGTGAATAATGTTAAGCTAAGCCGATTGGAACTGGTTTAACTAATTTAGTAGGTAATCATTTAAGGATTGTTAATCGAGAACCTAAAATCAGCTCTGAACTTAATCCCTGCCAACTGATGAGGTAGCGATTGCATAAATCCTCGGTATGGCAATGGACGAACCTTTGGCGATTGCCATAAGACTTCCAAAGGCTGATATGGACTAAGAACTGGAGTGTGGAACCTGGACTGAAATTGGATTAATGGGACTGAGCATGAACACAGTTAAATAGTAATAATAGTATATAACTAGTAGTAGTAGTATATGTTTACTGCATTCGTAGTCTTAGTTTACTTTTTGCTTTGCTTACATCCAAAATCCCCCATGTTTACTGTTTTCTAGTCTGAAATAGAGATAGTCCATCTCTGTAGCGTCTGTCTGCACTCAGTCGAGACCAAGCCAGATTGTCTCTGTCGAGATCATCTTGGCTTTGTCTCTGCCGAGAGCGACTCGGCCAGTGCCGAGGAGAGTCAAAACTTAACATCTTAGATTCGATAACATTTTACTTCACACTGAATCACAACTGAGCACACTGTGTCCTTGAGAAGAATGACCTAGGGTTGACTATACTATAGTTAGCTTTAGTTATTTGATAAGAGTTCAAAACGACTAAAAAGAAGCCATTATCAAATTGGCACCGTTGCCGAGGACACAAGTTTTTTTGTGTCTTTGTGTGCCAAGTTAAGTGAGGTCGAATCCCGAGTTTGTGAAGTGTGTCTGTCAAGTCAGTCTTGAGTCTTTTGAATTTGTCTGTGTCTGTCTTTTAGATTTTAGATCCTAAATAAAAAGCATGTTGACTGTTATTTGTTTCGCTGTGTGAAATCACCGCTAAAAAAAAAAGAAGAAATCAAACATTTATTTCTATAGCTACGTAGAATTGGCATTCTGTTTTACATTCACTACTGCATCTTTCTTTCTGCATTGCATTCTTGCTGATTTAATTACATTCTTTCGGTATGCCATTCTGTAGTTCCGTAAGTTAGTTAACTAATAGCTGTAGTTTCCAATTCTACATTTACTATTATAAGTATTGTTTTCAATTCGGATTTTTCTGCATAATATGTACAATGCATGACTAGAAGTAGTACTAACCCAATGTATGCTTTTGACCCATAGAATTAACCTTATGTAGATTACGAAAAATTAGGAACGCTACAGTAAATATTAGTAGTGGTATAGATTCTGTCGCTGACTCTAACTAGTTTTACATTGACAATTTCGTTTTTAGTTCAAAAGTTTTTGCAGAACTAGGGCAAATGGAGAATAACGATAGAACGCTGAAGGAATTAGGTACTCCAGACGTGGTGTATCAACCTTGGTGCATCCAATACCCACAGTTGGAGCTAGCTCAAACATATGAGTTAAAGTCTAGTCTTATACACCTGTTGCCTAAGTTTCATGGTCTTGCAGGAGAATACCCCCACAAGCATCTTAAAGAATTTCATGTGGTTTGCTCCACAATGAGGCCGTAGGGGATATCAGAGGACAATATCAAAATGAAGGCATTTCCATTCTCTCTGGATGGACCAGCGAAGGATTGGCTGTATCTTCAGCCCGTACTTTTCAACACTTGGGGAGACATGAAACGCACATTCCTGGAGAAGTTCTTTCCGGCATCCCGCACTGCGTCCATCAGAAAGGAAATATGTGGGATAAGGCAGCATACAAGAGAAACACTACAGAGTACTGGGAGAGGTTCAACAAACTCTGTGCCACATGTCCACATCATCAAATCAGCGAACAGTTTTGATCCAGTACTTCTATGAAGGATTATCGCTGATGGACAGAAGCATGATTGATGCAGCCAGTGGTGGAGCATTGATGGATAAGACACCAACAGCAGCAAGGCACCTGATTTCCAACATGGCCAGCAACACATAGCAATTCGGAATCAGAGGGCTGAGTCAATCTCGGATGGTGAATGAAATCGGCACAGCTGCTTACCAAAGATTGGAAAACCAGCTGATCGAATTGACATCATCGGTGAGACAACTTGCTGTTGGACAACACCAACCAGCCATGGCAGCGAAAGTATGTGGCATATGTACTTCCGTGGAGCACCCCACTGATATGTGCCCCACTCTCCAAGAAACTGAGTCAGACCAACCAGAGAATGTTGGAGCCATAGGTGGATTTCAGTACTGGAAGCAGTCATATCAGAATCGGCCATTTGATAGCCAGCAGCATGGGAGACAGCCATTTCCAGCCGGACCGAATCAAGGGCCATATGCAGCTCAACAATTTGGAACCATACCGAATACCTATCAAAGGCAAGCAGGTTATCAACAGCCGACTCCGCAATACAAAGCACCACCTTTCCAACAGCACCAGCAACAACAACAGTAGAGAGTGCCTACTCAAGGCAACTGTCCATCTCTGGAGGACCTAATGAAGCAACTTGCGACCAACAATCTGGAGTTCCAGCAATCTGTGAGCTCCAGCAATATGCAGTTCCAGCAAAACATGACCGCCACCATTCAAGACCTCAAAACGTAGATTGGACAGCTAGCTAATACTGTAAGCTAATTACAGTCGGGTGGATCCAGCAACCTTCCCTCTCAAACCATTCCAAATCCGAGAGGAAACGCCAGTGTAGTCACTCTTCGAAGTGGAAAAGAATTACCTCAACCTACACTGCAACAGTTGCCGAGATCAATAGAAGTCGACTCCGAGCAAAATGCCGACTTGCAGTCTCGGCCAGAGATGACTGTCGCACCGCCATTTCCATCTCGGACCATTTCGGCAAAGAAATCAAAGTCAGATGAAGAGCTGCTAAAGATGTTCCGTAAGGTGGAAATCAACATTCCACTCCTCGACGCTATCAAGCAAATTCCCAAGTACGCAAAGTTCTTCAAGGAACTCTGTGTGCATAAGCGGAAGAAGATAAAAGGGAGTATGGAAGTTGGAGGCGTGGTGTCGGCGCTGACCAGAAACAAAACTTCCATTACAGGAGCAAAAACACTGCCAAAGAAATGCAAAGATCCCAGAATCTTTTCTGTCCCATGTACCATTGGTGAATGTACTTTTGCCGATGCCATGCTGGATCTGGGAACTTCAATCAATGTCATGCCAGCATCAATCTACAGGTCCCTGAATTTTGTTGATTTGGAACCCACAAGGATGACCATTCAACTTGCAAACAGGAGTATTGTCCAACCCCTGGGAGTAGTCGAGGATGTTCTCGTCCAAGTCAATGAGCTAATTTTTCCACAAGGATGACCATTCAACTTGCAAACAGGAGTATTGTCCAACCACTGGGAGTAGTCGAGGATGTTCTCGTCCAAGTCAATGAGCTAATTTTTCCAGCTGACTTTTACATGCTAGACATGGAGGATGAGACAACCGGAAAGGAGTCAACCTTAATTCTGGGGAGACCATTCCTAATGACAGGAAGAACAAAGATTGACGTGCATGCCGGGACACTTTGGTGCAGTTCAACATCTTTGAAGCTATGCAACACCCTACCGAAGACCATTCCCTCTTTGGCGTTGACCTTATCGAAGAACTGGTTGAAGAATACCTTCAACTAGACCGCTGTAGTGGAAGCATGAAAGATTTTGCTGAAGCTACTGATATTACCAGTTGCTTAAGGACCACAGCAGAAGAAGCCGATATTAAGAAGTACATGACCTCTCCAGCTTCGAGGACGAGTATGATGATATTGCTGACTTGGATTTCAAAGCTGAGTTATTCAAAACGATAAACCAAGCATGCAATCAAGAAGGCCCGGAGTGCTCGAAAATTGAAGGAGCTGAAGTTGTCGAAACTAAGAGGCCTTTATCTGCAAAACTGGCAATAATCTTTTCAGTCAAAGGCGAGTCGGCTAGAGAAAGTCGAGTCAAGGAAGATGTCAAGGTCAACTCGGCCAAAGAGTCAAAAATCAAGGCCGACAAGCTTGCCGAGACCGTCTCAGCCAAAGAAGACCTAACTCAGACTGTAGCAAAATTAAATGGACCATCCGAATCCGACTCAGAAAGAGCGTTAGAAGCCAATGCCGACTCCATTCCAACAAGAACCGAATTCACGAAATCGAGCCGGTCGAATACGCCAAAGGCCGAAATCATGTCGGCACACCTAGTGCTGAATCGAAATCAAGTCGGCTAGTCGGATCCAAACTCGGAAACTGAAAAATCTCCATTGCCGCCACCACCCATAGAATTAAAAACATTCAAAGCCACCTGAAGTATGCTTATTTGGACAAGGAACAGCAACTCCCAGTTATCATCGCCAACAACCTCCTCCAAGAGCAAGAAGATAAGTTGTTGGAAGTCCTCAGGCAGCATAAGGAGGCAATAGGGTGGAAGCTAGCAGACCTTCTTAGCATAAACCCCTCCATCTACATGCATAGAATGTTAAAGGAGGAGGAAATCAAGCCCATAAGGCAGCAGCAAAGAAGACTGAATCCGACACTCCTGGACGTGGTTAAGAAAGAAGTCACAAAGCTCCTTGCGGTAGGGTCATCTACCCCATCTCGGATAGCCAATGGGTAAGCCCTGTGCAAGTGGTGCCAAAGAAGTCCGGGATGACTGTCATGAAAAATCAGCAGGATGAGCTGGTACCAACAAAGATTCATAATAGCTGGCGAGTATGCATAGACTACAGAAGATTAAACCAAGCAACTCGCAAGGACCACTTTCCTCTGCCTTTCATTGACCAAATGCTTGAGAAATTAGCAGGGAGATCCCATTATTGCTTTCTTGATGGATTCTCAGGCTACATGCAAATTCATATAGCCCCTGAAGATCAACATAATACAACCTTCACCTGCCCATTTGGTACCTTTGCGTATACACGCATGCCATTTGGCCTTCGCAATGTGCCAAGTACATTCCAACGTTGCATGCTGAGCATCTTCTCGAACTTGCTACAGGACTACATGGAGGTATTCATGGATGACTTCACAGTGTATGCTGACTCATTTGAAGCATGCCTGAATAATCTATCAAGGGTGTTGAAGAGATGCATTGACACAAATCTCGTGCTCAACTTTGAAAAATGTCACTTCATGGTGACTGAAGGAATAGTGTTGGGCCACCTAGTATCCAACAGAGGTATTGAAGTGGATAAGGCCAAGATAGACATCATATCATCCCTTCCAAACCCCTCTTCTGTGAGGGAGGTTTGCTCATTTCTAGGACACGCAGGCTTTTATAGAAGATTCATCAAGAATTTTAGTAAACTTGCCCTGCCTCTGTCCAAGCTACAACAGAAGGATGTGGAATTCAACTTTGACCAGCCCTGTATTGAAGCATTTAAAGAGCTGAAAAACAGATTCACATCCACCCTTATCCTGCAAGCACCAAACTGAGACCTGCCATTTGAACTAATGTGTGATGCATCCAATTCGGCATTAGGAGCTATTCTCGACCAGAGAGCTGGAACCGGCCTCCCTGTGCAAGTAATTGCCTATGCATCTCGAACTATGGATTTGGCCCAGCAGAATTACACAATAACTAAGAAAGAACTATTGGCAATTGTGTTTGCCTTGGACAAATTCCGCCCATACCTTCTCGGTTCAGAGATTATTGTGTTCTCTGATCATGCTGCTTTGAGACACTTGTTGAAGAAGCCTGATGCCAAGCCAAGACTGATTCGATGGATGCATATCCTTCAAGAATTCAACATAGAAATCAGAGATAAAAGAGGTGCTGAGAATTCTATAGCTGATCACCTGAGCAGAATTGAAAGAGGCAGCGATCCAAAACCTATCCGAGATGAGTTTCCAGATGAGCACCTGCTGCACATAAGAATGTCTCCACCATGGTTTGTTGACATTTGTAATTTTATGGCAGCATCTCAGTTTCCACTAGAGGCATCTCGGGCATACAAAGATAAAATCCGAAGCGATGCCAAATACTACATTTGGGATGATCCCTACCTTTGGAGACTATGCAGTGACAAAGTCATCCGCAGGTGCATTCCTGAAGCCGAGACCAACTCGGTCCTCCAGTTCTATCATTCGGCATCTGGAGGCGGCCATTATGGATCCACTCGGACTGCCAGGAAGTGCTAGACTATGGCCTCTACTAGCCAACTATCTTTAGGGACGTGCATGAATTCGGCTTCACCTGCGAGAAATGCCAAAAAATAGGAGTGGCCATGAACAGAAGGTGCGAAATGCCCCAGCAACCCATTCAGTTTTGTGAAATTTTTGATGTTTGGGGAATCAATTTCATGGGGTCATTCCCAATCTCCAATGGATATTCATACATTCTGCTGGCCGTAGATTATGTATCAAGGTGGGTAGAGGCCATTGCCACCAGAACAAATGACACAAGAGTAGTTCTGGACTTCCTGAAGTCCAATATTTTCTGTAGGTTTGGTGTGCCAAAAGCGCTCATAAGTGACCAAGGTACTCACTTCTGCAACAGAGCCATGGCCTCTCTTCTTTAGAAATATGGGGTAGCACACATAATTGCTACTTCCTACCACCCCCAAACAAATGGCCAAGCAGAAGTGTTCAACAGGGAAATCAAGGAAACATTGCAAAAGATGACCAATCCCAGCAGGAAGGACTGGAGCCGCCTCCTTGAGGATGCTCTCTGGGCACATAGAACTGCACACCGGACACCTCTAGGGATGTCTCCCTATAGGATTGTTTACGGTAAAGCCTGTCACCTTCCTGTGGAGCTAGAACATAGAGCATACTCGGCTGTTAAGCAGTACAATCTGGTCTATGACCAAGCCGGAGAGTAGAGAAAATTTCAACTCCAAGAGTTAGATGAACTCCGCTTGGAAGCATATGAAAATTCTAGGATCTACAAGCAGAAAATCAAGCGATTCCATGACCAACAGATCCTGAGAAAAAAAGTTAGAATTGGCTAGAAAGTTCTCCTATTTAACTCACGCCTTCAGCTCATTGCAGGTAAACTTCGTTCTAGATGGGATGGACCTTTTGTTATCACTAATGTGTTTCCCCATGGTGCAGTACAGCTAAAAGATGAACACAGTAACAGCACCTTCCAGGTCAATGGGCATCAGATTAAGGCATTCCATGAAGGTCCAACGTCAATCACTCATGACATGGAGATAATATCATTGATGGAACCAACCCCACCAGACGACCCTGCCTCGCATTGAGGACAATGCAGATTTTAAGAGTGGGGGGGGGGATAATGTTACAGTCATTTCAATTGCTTTGTCTTGCTTTTATTCCCATCCTCCTATATTCTGCTAGTTTTAATTGCGTTCTTTCATTTTATTTCAATTAAATTTGTCATGTTTGATTTTATTAAATCTACCATCTGTTTTTCAATAAAAGCTGCCCAAGCCAAGTCCATTTTGACTTTGTGCCATCTCGGCCGGATCCGGAACGCCTTCGGCCTGGCAGAATTTCAATTCTGTCATTTTCTTTTAATTTTCCCTCCTAACAGAATTCCAAATTGGATTGTCAAAAATGAAAGTGTTTTGAAAAGAATCTTGAATTAGCTTTCGAAAGTTGAAAAAGACAATAGGAACTAATTCTGCAACCCTAGCACTATTCCTCTAGCTTGAGGGGAGTGAAACCTTTGTGCTCTAGTTAGTGAGTGACTAAAAAACTGAAAAGGAAACCCTCTGTGATAGAGCAAAAATAACCCATGTGAGATTTTGAGCCTTGTAAATTCATAATGGTATTCTTTTTCAGTAGTTTGAACGCTTATCAAATAACTAAAGCTAACTATAGCATAGCCAACCCTAGGTCATTCTTCTCAAGGACATAGTGCGTTCAGTTGTGATTTGGTGTTAAGCGAAGTGACGTAGAATTTAAGATGTAAAGTGTTGACCCTCCTCGGCATTGGCCGAGTCGTTCTTGACAAGGACTGAGCCGAGATGATCTCGGTAGTGATAATCCAGCCTGGTCTCAGCTGAGTGCGAACAGACGCTACAAAGATGGACTATCTCTGTCTCAGACTAAAAATTAGTAAACAGAGGGGCGGTTTGGAATGCAAGTCAGGCAGAAAGTAAACTAAGACTATGAATTCAATAAACATGTGCTGATGTTACTAATTATCTATTATTATTATTACTATATAACTGTGTTCATATTCAATCCCATTAATCCAAGATCAGTCCAGGTTCCATACTCCAATTCTCAGTCCATATCAGTCTTGGGAAGTCTTGTGGCAATCGCCAAAGGTTCGTCCATTGCCATACCGAGGATTTATGCAATCGCTACCTCATCAGTTGTCAGGGATTAAGTTTAGAGCTGATTTTAGGTTATCAATTAACAATCGCCAAATGATTACATACTAAATTAGTTAAACCAGTTCCAATCGGCTTAGCTTAACATTGTTCACTGTTTAATTGCAATCGTGGATTAAATCATGAACTAAAGTAGAGGAAGAGAATGGAGATAAGGATTGCAGAACGAAATTGATTAACATAAATAGAATACAAATACAGTGGTTCTGAATTCAGATGACTCCATCTTTCACGATGATCGCCATGGTTAATGGTGGTGGTTCACCTCCATTAGCCTGAACGTTGAGGATCAGCTCCACCAGAGTGCGTTAGTAGTCTGATCGGTCCCCTCTGGCAGACTTCGGCTTCCCAGTCTCAGACCTGCACTTCCTCAATCGAGAGAAACGCCAATGAGCACCGTGCACCACCGTGAAGAATGGAGAGAGCGAGAGCCAGAAGGTGAGTATAGTGAGTATGGAGTTAAAGTGAATTCCAAGACGTGTAAAAAGTGCACAACTCCTCCTATATATACACGAGCTATGATATGCTAATCCTAACGAATCCTAACAAAATTACACTGTGAAGATCCTATTCTACCCTTATGTAGATCTTCTAACGTGACATGGTGGATTTCTGGCAGCTGAGCTGACGCTGAGGTGGCCTCCAAGCTGGATAGCTAATGTGGTCAATACAATTGGGCAACTCTTTAATGGGCTGTAGGGCTGCAAGGCATGGACTGTCGAGATGACTCTTGTTCGGTCGAGATGGAGTCAGACTGGCTGGGATGACTTCATCTCGGCTGAGACTCCTTTGTTGACCCTGATCAACTCGGCTTGACCTGCAGAAGAAGGAGTGATACTTTTATTAGCTAAGAAATATGAATTAACACAGATTTGTATTTTCTCTATATTTAAGCCCATAAAATGAATCTTAGCTAACAATCCATTCTTAAGCACACAATAGTCGTGCAAACATCCTTCTTAGGTGTCTAAAAGATGTATAAATTGTGACTCATCACACCCCCATACTTACCCTTTTGCACTTCTGGGCAAAATAAAATGAAAATCAACAAGGGAAGTTTTTAAAGATAGAAAAGAATTTTTCACTTGGCTTCTTTTAGTACAACCGAGATAGAGTCGACACTCCTTCACCTTGGGATCAAGATACTCTAACAATCTGAAAATTATTCCTTCTGTGCCTAGGCGGATTCGTTACCTGCAAACAAGAGAAGGCAACCAATAGTGACAGAGCTTTTGTTTAGGCAAATTATTTCCTCACTTCTCTCGTGCTTGGGCTTGTATTTACACTCAACATTCATGGAACTGAAATTACCACACCTTAACAAAGCTATCTTTTTACACCTGCAAAAACACACACAGTTATGATCACTAGGACTTGTTTTCGGCTTGTATCGAGGCTGGGTCATAGGTAGGATAAAATATGGGAAGACTGGTTTCAGGACCCATGGGGAAGAGAGGAGCAATGGGGAGATAGCTTTTATCAGCCTGAGGGTAACCCAGGATGCTGCCAATTTCCCCTTCTTGCTGCTACCTGCTTGTTTCCTTTTCTTTTCTTTATTACACACTTTTATGCAGCTGTTTTCTTTCTTTATTCGTTTCAGCTCATATTTTCAGCTGTTGCTCCACTTTTCCTTTTCTTTCTTTCACTCGCTTTTATTCTTTTATTGCTCTTTGAGCCTCGGATCGTGCTGAACAACTTTTTGCTTCCTAGAGTTCCCCCATACTTGATCATGACCTACTCCCAAAACAATTCCAAAGCTCCTCTGCTCCCATAGGGTGAGGTTAATTCATGGTTTTTTTGGCCTTGGCTTGTAGTGAGCTGTCAGAAAGAATGGTTAGATTAGGCTCAAATGGGGAAAAGCAACAGATACATTTGTTCAGGTAGGCTTTATTTGGCTTAGGGCTCATAAGGAATAGGGCCTAGATCATGTCATTCCTACATGAGAGGACAGTTGTATCCAGAGAGTTGAGGCAAAATGTAGAATATTCAGTTATCATGAATGCAAAAATCACACTAGAAAAAAGAAATGGCAAGGTGTAAGCCATCAATATTTACAAGGCTCAAAATCTCTCACAGGTTGTATTTGCTCTGACACAGGGGTTTTCCTTTTTAGATTCTCAGTCAACTACTGACTAGAGCACAAAAGTTTCATTCCCCTCAAGCTAGAGAAATCTCTTGCCAAAGTTGTAGTGTTACTCCTACTGTCATTTTCAAACCTATAGGAGCTAATTCAAGATTCTTTTCAAAACAATTTTATTTTCGAGAATCCACTTGGAATTCTGTTTAGGAGGAAAGCTTGAAAGCAAATGACAGAATTGAAACCCTGCCAGGCCGAAGGTGTTCCGGATCTGGCCGAGATGGCATAGAACCAGAATGGACTCGGCTTGGGCAACTTTTGTTGAAAAACATGACAGATTAAAAATGAAACAATGCAATTGAAGGAAAACAACAAAGTAATTAAAACTGTCAAAACAAGAATTAAAATTAGTAGAGTTCAGGAGGATGGGAATAGAAATAGGCATAGCAATTAAAATTAGTAGAGTTCAGGAGGATGGGAATAGAAATCTGCATTGTCCTCAATGCGAGGCAGGGTCATCTAGTGATGCTAGTTCCATCAATAATATTATCTCCATGTCATGAGTGATTGGTGCTGGAGCTTCATGGAATGGCTTAATCTGATGCCCATTGACCTGGAAGGTGCTGTTACTATGTTCATCTTTTAGCTGTACTGCACCATGGGGACACACATTAGTGATAACAAAAGGCCCATCCCATCTAGAACGTAGTTTACCTGCAATGAGCTTGAGGCATGAGTTAAACAAGAGGACTTTCTGGCCAACTCAGAATTCTTTTCTCAAGATCTGCTGGTCATGGAATCGCTTGATTTTTTGCTTGTAGATCCTAGAGTTTTCATATGCTTGCAAGCGGAGTTCATCTAACTCTTGCAGCTGAAATTTTCTCTATTCTCCTGCCTGGTCATAGGCCAGATTGTACTGCTTAACAGCCCAGTATGCTCTGTGTTCTAGCTCCGCAAGAAGGTGACAGGTTTTACCGAAAACAATCCTATAGGGAGACATCCCTAAAGGTGTTCGGTATGTAGTTCTATGTGTCTAGAGAGCATCCTCAAGGAGGCGGCTCCAGTCCTTCCTGCTGGGATTGGTCATCTTTTGCAATGTTTTCTTGATTTCCCTATTGAACACTTCTGCTTGGCCATTTGTTTAGGGTTGGTAGGCAGTAGCAATTCTGTGTGCTACCCCATATTTTTTAAGAAGGGAAGCCATGGCTCTGTTACAGAAGTGACTGCCTTGGTCACTTATGAGTGTTTTTGGCACACCGAACCTGCAGAAAATATTGGACTTCAGAAAGTCCACAAGCACTATTGCATCATTGGTTCTGGTGGCAATGGCTTCTACCCATCTTGATACATAATCCACGGCCGGCAGAATGTATGTGTAGCCATTGTAGACTGGGAATGGCCCCATGAAATCTATTCCCCAAAGATAAAAAATTTCACAGAATTGGATGGGTTGCTGGGGCATTTCATGCCTTCTGTTCATGGCCACTCCTGCGTTTTGGTAGTTCTCACAGGTGGAGACGAATTGATGCGTGTCCCTGAAGATAGTTGGCCAGTAAAGGCCACAGTCAAGCACTTTCCTGGCAGTCCGAGTTGATCCATAATGGCTGCCTCCAGGTGTCGAGTGACAGAACTGGAGGACCGAGTTGGTCTCGGCATTAGGAATGCACCTGCGGATGACTTTGTCACTGCATAACCTCCAAAGGTAGGGATCGTCCCAAATGTAGTATTTGGCATCGCTTCGGAGTTTATCTTTGTATGCCCGAGATGCTTCTGGTGGAAACCAAGATGCTGCAACAAAATTACAAATGTCAGCAAACCATGGTGGAGACGTTTTTATATGGACCAAGTGCTCATCTGGAAACTCGTCTCGGATAGGCATCAGTTCGCTTTCTTTTTCAATTCTGCTTAGATGATCTACTACAGAATTCTCAACACCCTTCTTATCTTTGATTTCCAAGTTAAATTCCTGAAGAAGAAGCATCCACCTAATCAGTGTCGGCTTAGCATCAGGCTTCTTTAGCAAGTACTTCAAAGCGGCATGGTTAAAGAACACAATTATCCTGGAACCGAGAAGGTAGGAACGAAATTTGTCCACGGCAAACACTATTGCCAAGAGCTCCTTCTCAGTTGTTGTGTAGTTTTGCTGGGTTGGATCCATATTTCTGGATGCATAGGCCACCACGTGTACCGGTTGGTCGGCTCTAGCTCTCTGGCCGAGGACAACTCCTAATGCCGAATTGGATGCATCACACAATAGTTCAAATGGCAGGTCCCAGTTTAGTGCTTGCAGAATAGGGGCGGATGTGAGTCTGTTTTTCAGCTCCTGAAATGCTTCAATATAGGGCTTGTCAAAGTTGAATTCCACATCCTTCTATAGTAGCTTGGGCAGAGGCAAGGCTAGTGTGCTGAAATTCTTGATGAACCTTCTGTAAAAGCCTGCATGTCCTAAAAATGAGCGAACCTCCCGCACAGAAGCGGGGTTTGGGAGGGAGGTAATGATGTCTATCTTTGCTTTGTCCACCTTGATGCCTCTGTTGGAGACCAGGTGTCCCAACACTATTCCCTCAGTCACCATGAAATGACACTTTTCAAAATTGAGCACGAGATTTGTGTCAATGCATCTCTTCAACAACCTTGATAGATTATTCAGGCATGCTTCAAATGAGTCGGCATACACCGTGAAGTCATCCATGAATACCTCCATGCAGTCCTGTAGCAAGTCCGAGAAGATGCTCAACATGCAACGTTGAAATGTGCTTGGCGCATTGCAAAGGCCAAATGGCATGCGTGTATACGCAAAGGTACCAAATGGGCAGGTGAAGGTTGTCTTATGTTGATCTTCAAGGGCTATATGAATTTGCATATAGCCTGAGAATCCATCAAGAAAGCAGTAATTGGATTTCCCTTCTAATTTTTCCAGTATTTGGTCAATGAATGGTAGAGGAAAATGATCCTTGCGAGTTGCCTGATTCAATCTTCTGTAGTCGATGCACACTCACCAACTGTTCTGAATCCTTGTTGGTACCAGCTCATCTTGCTGGTTTTTCATGACTGTCATCTCGGACTTCTTCGGCACCACTTGTACAGGGCTTACCCATTGGCTATCCGAGATGGGGTAGATGATCCCTATAGCAAGGAGTTTGGTGACCTCCTTTTTAACCACGTCTAGGAGCATCGAATTCAGTCTCCTTTGCTGCTGCCTTATGGGCTTGATTTCCTCCTCCATTAATATTCTATGCATGCAGATGGAGAGGTTTATGCCAGGAAGGTTAGAAAGTGTCCACCCTATTGCCTTCTTATGTTGCCTTAGTACCTCCAGCAACTTGTCTTCTCGCTCTTGGCGGAGATTGCTAGCAATGATAACCGGGAGTTGCTGTTCCTTGTCCAGGTAGGCATATTTCAAGTGACTCGGCAATGTTTTTAATTCTATGGGTGGTGGCGGTGATGGAGATTTTCCAGTTTCTATGTTCAGATCCGACTGGCCGACTTGATCTTGATTCGGCACCAGGTGTGCCGACATGATTTCGGCCTTTGGCTCCTTCGGCCTGCTCGACTTTACTGCTTCGGTTCTTGTCGGATTAGAGTCGGCATTGGCTTCTAGCGTCCCTTTTGAGTCGGATCCGGATGGACCGATCATTTCTGTTACAGTCTGAGTCGGGTCTTTTTTGGCCGAGATGGTCTCGGTGAGCTTGTCAGCCTTGTCATTTGATTCTTTGACCGAGTTGACCTTGACTTCTTCCTTGACCCGACCTTCTCTGGCCGACTCGTTCTTGGTCGTGAAAATTGTCGCTAAGTGTGCAATGGAAGACTTTTCAACTTCAACGACTTTGTTTTCTACATCATCCACATACTCTAAGTGTTTTGGATTGCAGACTTGGTCTAACAATTTGGACAGTTCCACTTCAAAAGCCAAGTCAACAACATCACTATGATTATCCTCAGAGTTGGGGAGGTCTTGTATTTCCTCATGGTCGGCCTCTTCATTTGTCACTCCTGGGAAGTTGCTTTCAGCATTCTCAGTAGACTCCTCAATGTTTTCACTGCTGCCACTTAGTTGAAGATATTCTTCAACTAGTTCATCAAGTACATCAACGCTAAAGAGGGAGTGGTCTTTGGTTGGGTGCTTCATGGCCTCGAAAATATTGAATTGTACCACGGTGTCACCGAATTCCATGGACAGCGTCCCTGCATGCACATCAATCTTTGTTTCTGTTGTCATCAGGAATGGTCTTCCCAAAATTAAAGTTGATTCTTTTCCGACTGTCTCATCCTCCATGTCTAGCACGTAAAAGTCAGTTGGAAAAATTAGCTCATTGACCTAGACGAGAACATCTTCAAGAACTCCCAGGGGTTGGACAATACTCCTGTTTGCAAGTTGAATGGTCATCCCTGTGGGTTCCAAATCACTGAAATTCAGGGACCTGTAGATTGAAGCTGGCATGACATTAATGGAAGCTCCCAAATCCAGCATGGCATCGGCAAAAGTACATTCACCAATGGTGCATGGGACAGAAAAGATTCCGCGATCTCTGCATTTCTTTGGCAGTGTTTTCGCTCCTGTGGTGGGGGTTTCATTTCTGGTAAGGGCTGACACCACGCCTCCCACTTCCATATTCCCTTTTATTTTCTTCTGCTTGTGCATACAGAGTTCCTTGAGGAACTTTGCGTACTTGGGAATTTGCTTGATAGCGTCGAGGAGTGGAATGTTGATTTCCACCTTTCGGAACATCTTCATCAGCTCTTCATCTGACTCTGATTTCTTTGCCGAAGTGGTCCGAGATGGAAATGGCAGTGGAACAGCTGTCTGTGGCCGAGATTGTAGGTCGGCATTTTGCTCAAAGTCAGCTTCAGCTGATCTCGGCAACTACTGTAGTGTAGGTTGAGGTAATTCTTTCCAACTTCGAAGAGTGACTACACTGGCGTTTCCTCTCGGATTTGGATTGGTTTGAGAGGGAAGGTTGCTGGATCCGGCCGACTGTAATTGGCTTACAGTATTAGCTAGCTGTCCTATCTGTGTTTTGAGGTCTTGAATGCTGGCGGTCATATTTTGATGAAGCTGCATGTTGTTGGAGCTCATAGATTGCTGGAACTCCAGATTGTTGGTTGCCAGTTGCTTCATCAAGTCCTTCAAAGATGGAGAGTTGCCTTGAGCAGGCACTCTCTACTGTTGCTGCTGCTACTGGAAAGGTGGGGCTTGGTATTGCAGAGTCGGTTATCGATAACCTGCCTGCCTCTGATAGGTGTTCGACGTGGATCCGAATTGTGGAGCTGCATATGGTCCTTGATTCGGTTCTGGTCGATTCTGATACGGCTGCTTTCCATACTGAAATCCACCTATGGCTCCAACATTTTCTGGATGGTCTGGCTCGGTTTCTTGGAGAGTGGGGCACATATCGATGGGGTGCTCCACGGAAGTACATATGCTACATACCTTTAGTGCCATGGCTGGTTGGTGTTGTCCAACAGCAAGCTGCCTCATCAATGATGTCAATTCGGTCAACTGATTCTCCAACCTCTGATTGGAAGCTGCACCGATTTCATTCACCATCCGTGGTAGATTTGGCCCTCTGATCCTAAACTGCTGTGTATTGCTTGCCATATTGGAGATTAGATGTCGTGCTGCTGCTGGCGTTTTGTCCATCAGAGCTCCGCCACTAGCTGCGTCTATCATGCTTTTGTCCATCAACAATAATCCTTCATAGAAATACTAAATCAACAACTGTTCGTTGATCTAATGATGTGGATAGGTGGCACAGAGTTTGTTGAACCTCTTCTAGTACTTGTGCAGTGTTTCTCCTGTATGCTACCTTATCCTACAGATTTCCTTTCTGATGGACGCAGTGTGGGATGCCGGAAAGAACTTCTCCAGGAAAGTGCGCTTCATGTCCCCCCAGGTTTTGAAAAGTACCGGCTGAAGATACAGCCAATCCGTCGCTGCTCCATCTAGGGAGAATTGAAATGCCTTCATTTTGATGTAGTCCTTCGATATCCCTTGCGGCCTCATTGTAGAACAGACCACATGGAATTCTTTTAAATGCTTGTGGGGGTCTTCTCCTGCAAGACCATGAAACTTAGGCAATAGGTGTATAAGACCAGACTTTAACTCATATATTTGAGCTGGCTCCAGCAATGGGTATTGAATGCACCAAGGTTGATACACCACATCTGGAGTAGCTAATTCCTTCAGCGTCCTATCGTTATTCTCTATTCGTCCTAATCCTGCAAAAACATCAGAACTAGAAACAAAACTGTTAGTGTAAAACTGGTTAGAGTCAGCTACATAATCTATGTTAATACTGGTATTTACTACAGCGTTCCTAATTTTACGTAATCTACGTAAGGTTAATTCTATCTCTGGGTCAGTACTACTCCTAGTCATGCATTGTACATATTATGCAAAAAAATCAAAATTGAAAACAATGCTTGTGATATTAAATGTAGAATTGAAATTACAGAATGGTAATGCAAAGATGCGATTAAATCAAGAAAGCAATGCAGAAAGAAAGATGCAATGAATGCAGATCTGAATGCTAATGCTTACAGAAATAAATGTTTGATTTCCTTTTCTCTTTTTTTTTTAGCGGTGAATTCACGCAGAAAAACTAATAATACTCAACATGCTTTTTATTTAGAATCCAAAAGTAAACAGATAGACATAGACAAATTTAAAAGACTCAAGACTGACTCGACAGACACTCTTCACATATTCGGAATTCGACCTCACTTAAATTGGCACACAAAGACACAAAAGAACTTGTGTCCCCGGCAACGGCGCCAATTTGATAATGGTATTCTTTTTCAGTCGTTTGAACGCTTATCAAATAACTAAAGCTAACTATAGCATAGCCAACCCTAGGTCATTCTTCTCAAGCACACAGTGCGTTCAGTTGTGATTTGGTGTTAAGCGAAGTGACGTAGAATTTGAGATGTAAGGTGTTGACCCTCCTCGGCACTGGCCGAGTCGCTCTCGACAGGGACTGAGCTGAGATGATCTCGGCAGAGATAATCCGGCCTGGTCTCGGCTGAGTGTGGATAGACGCTACAGAGATGGACTATCTCTGTCTTAGACTAAAAATCAATAAACAGAGGGGGGTTTGGAATGCAAGTCAGGCAGAAAGTAAACTAAGACTATGAATGCAATAAACATGTGCTAATGTTACTAATTATCTATTATTATTATTACTATATAACTGTGTTCATATTCAATCCCATTAATCCAAGATCAGTCCAGGTTCCACACTCCAATTCTCAGTCCATATTAGCCTTGGGAAGTCTTGTGGCAATCGCCAAAGGTTCGTCCATTTCCATACCGAGGATTTATGCAATCGCTACCTCATCAATTGACAAAGATTAAGTTCATAGCTGATTTTAGGTTATCAGTTAACTATCGCCAAATGATTACCTACTAAATTAGTTAAACTAGTTCCAATCGGCTTAGCTTAACATTGTTCACAGTTTAATTGCAATCGCGGATTAAATCATGAACTAAAGTAGAGGAAGAGAACGGAGATAAGGATTGCATAATGAAATTGATTAACAGAAATAGAATACAAATACAGTGGTTCTGAATTCAGATGAATCCATCTTTCACGACGATCGCCATGGTTGATGGTGGTGGTCACCTCCATTAGCCTGAACGCTGAGGATCAGCTCCACCAGAGTGCATCAGTAGTCTGATCGGTCCCCTCTAGCAGACTTTGGCTTCCCAATCTCAAACCTGCACTTCCTCAATCGAGAGAAATGCCAATGAGCACCGTGCACCACCGTGAAGAATGGAGAGAGCGAGAGCGAGAAGGTGGGTATAGTGAGTATGGAGTTAAATTGAATTCAAAGACGTGTAAAAAGTGCACAGCTCCTCCTATATATACACGAGCTGTGATATGCTAATCCTAAAAAATCCTAACAGAATTACATTGTGAAGATCTTATTCTACCCCTATGCAGATCTTTTAACGTGACATGGTGGATTTCTGCCAGCTGAGTTGACGCTCAGGTGGCCTCCGAGCTGGATAGCTGATGTGGTCAATACAATTGGGTCACTCTTTACTGGGCTGCTGGGCTGCAAGGCATGGACTGCTGAGACAACTCTAGTTCGGCCGAGATGGAGTCGGACTGGCATGGATGACTTCATCTCGGCTGAGACTCCTTTGTTGACCCTGGTCAACTCGGCTTGACCTGTAGAAGAAGGAGTGATACTTTTATTAGTTAAGAAATCTGAATTAACACAGATTTGTATTTTCTCTATATTTAAGCCCATAAAATGAATCTTAGCTAACAATCCATTCTTAAGCACACAATAGTCGTGCAAACATCCTTCTTAGGTGTCTAAAAGATGTATAAATTGTGACTCATCATAAATATTGATGGCTTACATCTTGCCGTTTCTCTTTTTTTTCTAGTGTGATTTTTGCATTCGTGATAACTATATATTCTACATTTTTCCCCAACTATCTGGATACAACTATTTTCACATGTAGGAATGACATGGTGAACAAATGTGTCTGTTGTTTACCCCCCTTGAGCTTAATTTAACCATTTTTTCTGATAGCTCACTACAAGCTAAAGCTAGAAAAACCACGAACTAACCTCACCCTCGAGGAGCAGAGGAGCTTTGGAAGTGTTTTGGGAGTAAGTCATGATCAAGTGTGGGGGAAACCGTAGGAAGAAAATTTGTTCAACACCCTCTAAGGCTCGAAAATGCAAGAAAAAGAATAAAAGCGAGTGAAAGAAAGAAAAAGAAAAAGTGGAGCAACAGCTAAAAATCTGAATTGAAGTGGATAAAGAAAGAAAATAGCTGCATAAATTTGTATAATAAGAAAAAGAAAAGAAAATGAGCTGGTAGCCGCAAGAAGGAGGAATTGGCAACATCTTGGATTATCTCTGAGGCTGATTAAGCTTACTCCCCATTGCTCCTCTCCTCCTCATGGGTCCTGAAACCAGTTTTCCCATATTTTATCCTACCCATGACCCAGCCTCGCTACAAGCCGAAAAGAAGCCCTAGTAATCATAACTGTGTGTGTTTTTGCAGGTGTAAGAAGAGAGCTTTGTCAAAGTATGGTAATATCAGTTTCATGAATGTTGAGTGTAAATACAAACTCAAACACGTGAGAAGTGAGGGAGCGATTTGCCTAAACGAGAGCTCTGTCACTCTTGCTTGCCTTCTCCTGTTGCAGGTCATGAATTTGCCTAGAGCGCGGAAGGAATAATTTTCAGATTGTTAGAATATCTCGATCTCAGGGTGAATGAGTGTCGAATCTGTCTCGGTTGAACTAAAGGAAGCCAAGTGAAAAAAATCTTTTCTATCTTTAAAAAGAAAATTTTCCCCTTGTTGATTTTTATTTTGCCCAAGAGTGCAAAAGGGTAAGTGTGGGGGTGTGATGAGTCACAATTTATACATCTTTTAGACACCTAAGAAGGAGGTTTGCAAGACTTTTATGTGCTTAAGAGTGGATTGTTAGCTAAGATTCATTCTATGGGTTCGATTACAGAGGAAATACAAATCTGTGTTAATTTAGATTTCTTAGCTAATAAAAAGTATCACTCCTTCCTCTGCAGGTCCAGCCGAGTTGACCAGGGTCAATAGAGGAGTCTCAATCGAGATGAATTCGTCCCGACCAGACCGACTCCGTCTCAGCCAAGCCAGAGTCATCTCGGCAGTTCATGCCTTGTAGCCCATGCAGCCCAATAAAGAGCGGCCCAATTGTGTTGTTCACGTCAACTATCTACCTCAATGCCAGCTCAGTTGCCATGTCACTCTTGGAGAATCTGCCATGTCATGTTGGAAGATCTTCACAAGGGTAAAATAGGACATTCACATTGTAATTCTGTTAGGATATTTTGTTAGCGTTATCTAGTTGCTTAGCTCGTGTATATATAGGAGGAGATGTGCACTTTTTACACGTCTTTTTGAATTCACTCTAATTCCACACTCATTATATCCATTTTCTTGCACTCATTCTCTCCATTTCACGGTGGTGCATAGTGCTCATTGGCGTTTCTCTCGATCGAGGAAGTGCAGGTTTGAGACTGGGAAGCCAAAGCCTGTCAGAGGGGACCGATCAGATTATTGACACACTCTAATGGAGCTGATCCTCAGCGCTTAGGCTAATGGAGGTGAACCACCACCATCACCATGGCGATTGTCATGGAAGATGGATCCACCTGAATTTCAGGACCACTGTATTTGTATTCTGTTTCTGTTAATCAATTTCATTCTGCGTTTCTCATCTCCATTCTCTTCCTCTCCTTTAATTCATGATTTAATCTACGATTGCAATTAAATTGTGAACAATGTTAAGCTAAGCCGATTGGAACTGGTTTAACTAATTCAGTAGGTAATCATTTAACGATTGTTAATCGAGAAACTAAAATCAGCTCTGAACTTAATCCATGCCAGCTGATGAGGTAGCGATTGCATAAATCCTCGGTATGGCAATGGACGAACCTTTGGCGATTGCCATAAGACTTTTAAAGGCTGATATGGACTGAGAACTGGAGCGTGGAACCTGGACTGAAATTGGATTAATGGGACTGAGCATGAACACAGTTAAATAGTAATAATAGTGGATAACTACTAGTAGTAGTAGTATATGTTTACTGCATTCATAGTCTTAGTTTACTTTTTGCTTTGCTTACATCCAAAATCCCCCTTGTTTACTGTTTTCTAGTCTGAAACAAAGATAGTCCATCTCTGTAGCGTCTGTCTGCACTCAATCGAGACCAAGCCGGATTGTCTCTGCCGAGATCATCTCGGCTCTGTCTCTGCCGAGAGCGACTCAGCTAGTGCCTAGGAGAGTCAAAACTTAACATCTTAGATTCGATAACATTTTACTTCACACTGAATCACAACTGAGCACACTGTGTCCTTGAGAAGAATGACCTAGGGTTGACTATACTATAGTTAGCTTTAGTTATTTGATAAGAGTTCAAAATGACTAAAAAGAAGCCATTATCAAGCAACGACACCAATTTGATAAGCGTATCTTTAGTCGTCTCAATGCACATCAAATAAACTAAAGCTAACTATAGCATAGTCATCCTTAGGTTGAATTTTCTCAAGTAGACAATGTGCTCAAATGTGGCTTTAATGTGAAAACCGAGTGACGCAAAACTCAAGTGTAGAATCCAGACTCACTCTGGGTTGGAGGCCGAGTTGCTCTCGATAGAGATTGGTCCGATATGGTCTCGACAAAGACTTATCTAACATTTTCTCGGCTAAGTGCTGCCAGATGCAATAGAATCAGACTGACTCTGTTTTGGGTGGAAATATAGGAAACATCAGGTTTGGAATTGTAAGTAACAAAAGACAGAATGTAAATTAAGACGTGAATGCAATTAAGCTAAGCTACTCTACTGTTGCTACTATGTTCATGTTCAATCTCAATAATCAAATCCGTTCTGGTTCATTCACTCCAATTACAGTTCGTATCAACCTTCAACTTTCTTATGACAATCGTCAAATGTTCGTTCACTGTCACACTGAGGTATTACACGATCGCTACCTCATCAGCTGGTAGGGATTAAGCTCAGAGTTGATTTTAGATTCTCAATTAGGTTCTCTAGTTGATTACCTCCTGAAATAGTAAAACCAGTTCTGATCGGCTTAGTTCAACATGATTCACGTCACTTAGTGTAATCTCAACGCAGATAGTGAATTAAAGTATAGGAATGTAACGGAGATCAGAATTAGAAAATACTCATATTATTGAAAACGAAGTACAAACACAGGGTGTAAATCTAGTGGATCCGTTTTCCACGAAGATCGCCATGGTCGAACGACGATGGTTCACCTTTGTTAGCTAGAATGCTGAGGATCGGATCCACCAGAGTGCATTGGTAATCCAATCGATCTCCTCTAACGATCATCGGTTTCTCAGTTTCTGACCTGCACTTCCTCAGTCGAGAGAAGCACCATTGGGAGCACCGTGCACCATCATGAGTGTAGAGAGTGAGAATGAGAAAAATGAGGGAAATGGAAACTATGAATTCAAGCCATTAAACATGCTCAGCTCCTAAATTATATACATGAGATGGTTCTGCTAAACATGCTAACCAACGTTCCTAATAGAATTTCAAATTGAATTCCTTATTCTACCCTTGTGTGACTTAAGCTTCTCAGAAGTGATGTGGCAGCTGAGCTGGATCAGTGTTGACTTGGACCTATAGAGTCGTCTGGTTTTGAGTCGGTCTGGCCGAAATGACTCTCTTGAGCCAAGGCTTCTCATGTTGGGTCGAGATCATCTATGTCGACCTTGTAAGAAAAAGGAATGAGTTCTTTTATTAGCTAAGATTCTCAAATTAGCATAGATTTATGATTTCTCTATTTCTCGGTCCCTAATATGAATCTCAGTTAAGACTCCATTCTTAGACATTAATTGATCTCTAAAACACCCATCTTAGGTCCTTGTAAGGTGTACAAAATATGTCTTATCAGGGGCATCCCCAATGGTGTTCAGTATGCAGTTATATGTGCCCAAAGAGCATCCTCAAGGAGTCGGCTCTAATCCTTCCTGTTGGGATTGGTCATCTTTTGCAACGTCTTCTTTATTTCCCTATTAAAAACTTCAGCTTGGTCGTTGGTCCAGGGGTGATACGCTGTAGCAATTCTATGCGCCACCCCATACTTGTAGAGTAGAGAGGACATGGCGCTATTGCAGAAGTGGTTGCCTTGGTCATTTATGAGCGCTTTCGGCACACCAAACCAGCAAAAGATTTTAGACTTCAAAAAATTCACTACAACCTTGGTGTCATTGATTTTGGTGGCTATGGCCTCTACCCATCTTGACACGTAGTCTATGGCCAGTAGAATGTATGAACACCCATTGGAGACTGGGAATGGCCCCATGAAGTCGATTCCCCAAACATCAAAGACTTCGCAGAACAATGTGGGTTGTTGGGGGATCTGATGCCTTCTGCTAATGGCCAATCTAGTTTTTTGACATTTCTCATAGGAGGAGATGAATTGATAGGCGTCTCTGAAAATGGTGGGCAATAGAACCCGCAATCGAGTACCTTCCTGGCCGTCTAAGTGGAACCATAGTGGCCACCTCCAAGTGCTTCATGACAAAACTAGAGGACCGAGTTGATCTCAACGTTAGGAATGCACCTACAAATAACTTGATCATTACAAAGTCTCCAAAGGTAGGGATCATCCCATATGTAGTACTTGGCATCATTTTGAAGTCTTTCTGTGTATAGCTGAGATGCCTCCGGTGGGAACTGAGATGCTGCCACAAAGTTGCAGATGTCTACAAACCATGGTGTAGGCAAGGTGATGTGCAATAATTGCTCATTTGAGAAATCGTCTCTGATAGGCATCGAGTCATCCTCCCTCTCAATTCTGCTCAAGTGATCTGCCACTAAGTTCTCAGCACCTTTCTTATCTCTAATCTCTATGTTGAACTCTTGACGGAGAAGCACCCACTGAATCAGTCTCGACTTGGCATCCTTCAACAAGAATCTGAGTGCAACGTGGTTAGAGAACACAACTATTTTGGAGCCTAGTAGGTACGAATGAAATTTTTCCAAGGCAAATACAATTACCAGCAACTCCTTCTTAGTTGTTGTGTAATTTAACTGGGCTGGGTCCATGGTTCGGAATGCATAGGCAATTACATGCACCGGCTTGCCGACTCCAGCTCTTTGGCCTAAGGCAGCTACTAAGGCTGAATGGGATGCATCACACATCAGTTCAAATGGAAGCTCCCAGTTAGGTGCTTGAAGAATAGGGGCGGATGTGAGTCGGCTCTTCAACTCCTAAATGGCTTCTATACAGGGCTGGTCAAATTTAAATTCCACATCCTTCTATAGCAGCTTGGACAGCGGTAGGGCAATCTTGCTGAAATTCTTGATAAATCTTCTGTAGAATCCTACGTGTCCCAAAAATGAGCGGACTTCCTGTACAGAGGTGGGGTTTGGAAGAGAGGTGATGATGTCAATCTTTGCTTTGTCCACCTCGATGCCTCTATTGGATACCAGATGTCCCAACATGATTCTCTTAGTCACCATGAAGTGGCATTTCTCAAAGTTGAGGACTAGGTTTGTCTCAATACACCTCATTAGCACCTTGGATAGGTTTTCTGGGCATGCGTCAAATGAATCGGCATATACCGTGAAGTCATCCATGAACACTTCCATGCACTCTTGTAGCAGGTCCAAGAAAATTCTTGTCATGTAACGTTAAAATGTACTTGTTGCGTTGCATAGGCCAAATGGCATGCGAGTGTACGCAAAAGTGCCAAATGGGCAAGTGAAGGTGGTCTTGTGTTGATCTTCAGATGCAATATGGATTTGCATGTAACTAGAGAAGCCATCCAGAAAGCAGTAATGGGACTTCCCTACTAGTTTCTCTAGGACTTGATCAATTAAAGGCAAAGGAAAGTGATCCTTGTGAGTTGCTTGATTCAATCTTTGATAGTCGATGCAGACTCGCCAGCTATTCTGAATCCGCATAGGTACCAACTCATCGTGCTGGTTTTTCGCGATGGTCATCCCGGACTTTTTAGGTACTACTTGTACTGGGCTTCCCATTGACTATCTGAAATGGGATAGATGATCCCTGTAGCAAGCAGTTTTGTCACCTCTTTCTTGACCACATCTAGGATGGTCAGATTCATTCTTCTTTGTTGTTGCCTTATGGGCTTGCATTCTGATGGGTGGCTGATGGGTCATAAAATGCACATCTTAAGTGGACCTAAGAAGGGCACCATTGAACAACTCACGAGCTTAAAAGATGACTGTTAGCTAAGATCCAAATTAATGGCCTAAACTTGAAGTAAAACACAATCTGTGCTTAATCAAGATTTTTAGCTAACCATCTCCTCATTGCAGGTTCAGCCAAACTTAGCCCGCCATCGGAAGCCCAGGCCGAGAGCCTCTCGGCAAGGCCGGGACTCAACTTATGCAGAGAGCCCAATCAGGCAGGTCTAGGTGGAACTCCACGTTAGCAATCAGAAACACCGTGGATCCAGCTCAGCTTCATGTCACTACCTGGAGTAGCTTGCAACGCAAGTCACAGCAAAGGGTAGAGTAGGAATTGTTCATGTAATTCTGTTAGCATCGTTAGCTGTGCCCACTCATGTATAAATAGATAGAACTCTGAACGAATGGGGGCTTTTGGCATTCAAGCTTTTTCCGTGTTCATAATTCTCTTCTCCTCTGCTCACGGTGGTACACAGAGCTGTTAATTGCGTTTCTCTCGATTGAGGAAATGCAGGCTGAGAACTAAGAGGCCGAAGGTTATCAGAGGAGACCGATTGGAGCACCAACGCACTCTGGTGGACCTGATCCTCAGCGTCTTAGCTAGTTGAGGTGAATCATCGCCGTCGTCCATGGCGATCGTCGTGGAAGATGGAATCATCGAATCCAGGCCCTGTGTTTGTATTTTGCTTTCAATATTATGAGCATTTTCTGAATTCTGAACTCCATTGCATTCCTGAAATCTAAGTTCAATTACTGTGTTGCGATTGCACCTGGTGACGGAACAAGGCTAAACTAAGCCGATTGGAACTGGTTTAGCTAATTCAGTAGGTAATCACTTAACGATTGTTGATTGAGAATCTAAAATCAGCTTGAACTTAATCTCTGCCAACTGATGAGGTGGCGATTGTGTAATTCCTCGGTATGGTAAGGGGACGAACCCTTGGCGATTGCCATAAGAACACTGGAGGCTGATGAGGATTGTAATTGGAATGACTGAACCAGAAAAGAACTTGATTATTGGAACTAAAACATGAACACATAACATAATAGCGTTAGGAGTAAGCGTAATTGCATTTTGATTATAGTTAACTTGTTTTGATTCCAATTGCATTTCAACCCCCCCTTGTTTACTGCTTTCTAAGTCTGAGACAGAGACAGTCCATCTCTGTAGCGTCTGTCTACATTCAACCGAGACCAAGCCGGATTGTCTCTGTTGAGATCGACTCGGTTCAGTCTCTGTTGAGAGCAACTCGGCCATTTCCAAGACGAGTCGGTATCTTACACTTAGATTCAACTACTGTTCGCAGCACACCAATTCACAACTGAACTCACTGTGTCCTTGAGAAGAATGACCTAGGGTTAGCTATACTATAGTTAGCTTTAGTTATTTGATAAGCGCGTAAAACGACTGTAAAAACGCACATCATCAAATTGGCGCCGTTGCCGGGGACACAAGTTCTTTTGTGTTTCAGTGTGCCAAGTAAACCGAGTCGAATCCGAGTTGTAAGAAGTTTCGTTTAGAGTTTTTGAGTCTGAATTTGTCAATAAATCTCTACGTGAATTCACTGATAAAATAAAAACAAATATATACATATAGATATAGAATAAATTCTCAATTCTGCATTGCATACATTAAATTTGCTGACTCTACATTACATTTAATTTCGCATACATTACATTTAATTTTGCAGTAGAATTAATTGTTGTTTTAATAACTTTGAATCCCGCATGATGCATGACTAGGAGTAGCACTGACCCATTGTATGTTTTTGATCTAGAGATAGAACTAACTTTACGCAGATTAGAAAAAAATTAGAAATACCACAAGAAATATCAGTAGTGGTGTGAATTCTGCCATTAACTCTTACCAGTTTTGTACTTACCATTTTATTACTAGTGCTAACAACTTCATAGAGCCAGGGCAGATGGAACACCAAGACAGGACGTTGAAAGAGCTAGCTACTCCAGATGTGGTGTACCAACCATGGTGTATCCAATATCCACAACTGGAGCCGGCTCAGACATATGAATTGAAGTCTGGTTTGATACACTTGTTGCCTAAATTTCATGGTCTTGCAGGAGAAGACCCCCACAAACATCTCAAAGAATTTCATGTGGTTTGTTCCACGATGAGGCCGCAGGGAATCCCAGAAGACTACATAAAGATGAAGGCATTTCCATTCTCTCTGGACGGAGCTGCAAAGGACTGGCTATATCTACAGCCAGCACTCTTCAACACCTGGGGAGATATCAAACGGACCTTCCTAGAAAAATTCTTTCCAGCTTCTAAGACTGCGACCATCAGGAAGGAAATATGTGGGATAAGGCAGCATACAGGAGAGACTCTGCACGAATATTGGGAGCGCTTCAACAAGCTTTGTGCCACCTGTCCCCATCACCAAATCAGCGAATAGTTGCTGATCCAGTACTTTTACGAAGGACTATCAATGATGGACAGGAGCATGATTGATGTCGCCAGTGGAGGAGCATTAATGGACAAAACACCAGTAGCAGCAAGGCATCTGATCTCGAACATGGCGAGCAACACTCAACAATTTGGGATCAGAGGGCCGAATCCATCTCGGCAAGTGAACGAAATCGGTGCAGCCTCCAACCAAAGGATGGAGAACCAGCTAACCAAATTGACATCTCTGGTGAGACAACTGGCTGTTAGTCAACATCACCCAGCCATGGCAGCAAAGGTCTGTGGCATATGTACTTCAATGGAGCATCCAACTGATCTGTGCCCCACTCTCCAAGAAACTGAGTTTGGCCAAACAGAAAGTGTTGGAGCCGTAGGCGGATTCCAGTATGGGAAGCAGCCATACCAGAACCGGCAGTTCGATAATCAACCATATGGGAGACAACCATTTCGGCCTAGCCCACAACAAGGACCATATGCAGCTCAAAGAGCCGGAACCATGCCAAATGTACCCTATGGAGTGGCTGGTTACCAGCAGCCGAGTCCGCAATACCCAGCACCATCCTTCCCACCACAGCAATAGAGAACTCCTACCCAAGGCAATTCTCCATCACTAGAAGACTTAATGAAGCAGCTGGCAACAAGCAATTTAGAATTTCAACAGTCAAGAAGTTCCAAAGAACCTACAATTCCAACAGAATATGACCGCCACCATCCAGGACCTCAAGATGCAGATAGGACAGCTAGCAAATACTGTGAGCGAGTTACAGTCAGCCGGTTCAAGCAGCCTTCCTTCCCAACCCATTCTGAATCCGAGAGGGAATGCCAATGCAGTAATACTCAGAAGCGGCAAAGAATTACTTCAGCCTGCACAGCATCAGGTACTGCAGCCAGCTGAAGCCGACTCTGAAGCAATGGCCGACTCACCGTCTCAACCACAGACAACTGTCCCATTGCCATTTCCATCCCGGACCATCTCGGCACGAAAACTAGATTCTGATGACGAGCTGCTGAAGATGTTCCGGAAGGTGGAAATCAACATTCCACTTCTCGATGCGATCAAGCAAATTCCGAAGTACGCAAAATTCCTCAAGGAATTATGCGTACACAAAAAAAGAAGAAAGATGAAGAGGAATCGAGAACTCGGAGGTGGGTCTCAAGCTTAACTAGGAGCCATCCCACCGTTGGCAGGATTTCACAGGTCTTACCAAAGAAGTGCCGAGACCCCTGTATCTTCTCGGTCCCCATGCACTATCGGTGATTGCACATTTGCTGATGCTATGTTGGACCTGGGAGCGTCAATCAACGCCATGCCCGCATCAACTTATAGGTCCCTCAATTTCGAGATCTGGAACCTACAGGGGATGACCATACAACTTGCTAATGGAAGCATCGTGCAACCCCGGGAATTCTCGAAGATGTCCTCGTCCAGTGTGAATGAACTAATATTTCCAAATGATTTTTATGTGCTTGACATGGAGGACGAAGCATCTGAAAAGGATCAACATTGATACTGGGGAGACCATTTCTAATGACGGTAAGGACGAAGATCGACATACATGCCGGAACACTCTCTATGGAATTCGGTGACACATTGGTGCAGTTCAACATTTTGAAGCCATGAAGCACCCCACCGAAGATCACTCTCTCTTTGGCATAGACATAATGGAACAGTTGGTGGAGGAATACTTCCAACTAGACAGTTCTGCAGTGAGGGAATGGAAGATCTTGCTAGAACTGCCGGCCAGTAGCTGCCCAAGGCCAACCATAATGGAGTGCTAAAGCCCCCAGACACTCGAGGATGATCACAAAGTGACGTCAAAGAACTTGGCATTTGAAAAAGAACTAACCACGTTAATAAACCAAGTCTGCTATCCTGACCCCTCAGAGAATGAGAATAGTGCAGAGGTAAAAGTTGCCGAGACTACGAAGCCTCTACCTGCACAATTGGCAACAATATTCACGGCCGAAGTGAAGTCGGCCAAAGAAGGCCGAGTCAATGCAAGTTCAAAAGTCAACTCGGCCGACGAGTCAAACACACAAGCTGACACACTAACCGAAACCATCTCGGCTAGTAGGGACCAGACTCGATCCAAGAAGCTCATTGCTCCACCCAGATCCAAGATCGAAGCTACAAAGGGAACCGAAGCCGACCTCAATCCGAGCCGGCCGAAGCAGTACAAGGCCGAGGCCATGACGGCAGCCCTAATGCCGAGTCTAGAACAAGCCGGCCAGACGGATCCGAGAGCCGTAACTTAGGAATCTCCAGTTCTATCTCCACCACCCACAGAGCTGAAACCATTGCCTAGCCACCTCAAATATGCCTTTTTGGACAGTGAACAACAGCTCCCGGTCATCATTGCAAGTAACCTCCTCTTAGAGCAAGAAGACAAGCTGCTGGAAGTCCTTAAGCAACACAAAAAGGCAATTGGGTGGAAACTTTCTGACCTTCCAAGTATTAACCCCTCCATATGCATGCACAGAATATTAATGGAGGAGGATATTAAGCCCATAAGGCAACAGCAACGAAGGCTGAATCCTACCATTCTAGATGTGGTCAAGAAAGAAGTCACGAAGCTGCTTGCTGCAGGCATCATCTACCCTATCTCAAACAGCCAATGGGTAAGTCCTGTGCAAGTAGTGCCAAAGAAATCTGGAATGACCGTTATGAAAAACCAACAAGATGAGTTGGTACCTACACGGATTCAGAACAGCTGGCGGGTGTGTATAGATTACAGAAGACTCAATCAGGCAACCCGCAAGGATCACTTTCCTTTGCCTTTTATTGACCAAATGTTAGAAAAAATAGCAGGGAAATCCCATTACTGTTTTCTGGATGGATTCTCAGGATACATGCAAATACACATAGCACCGGAGGATCAACATAAGACCACTTTCACATGCCCGTTTGGCACTTTTGCGTACACCCGCATGCCATTCGGCCTGTGCAATGCGCCGAGTACATTCCAACGTTGCATGATGAGCATCTTCTCGGATTTGCTACAGGATTGCATGGAGGTGTTTATGGATGACTTCACGGTGTATGCAGAATCATTCGACGCATGCCTGAACAACCTGTCCAAGGTGTTGAAGAGATGCATGGACACGAACCTGGTTCTCAACTTCGAAAAATGCCATTTCATGGTGACTGAGGGAATAGTGTTGGGACACCTGGTCTCCAACAGAGGCATCGAAGTGGACAAGGCGAAAATAGACATAGTCACGTCCCTTCCAAACCCCGCTTCTGTGCGGGAAGTTCGCTCATTTTTGGGACATGCAGGTTTTTATAGAAGGTTCATCAAAGACTTCAGCAAAATAGCGCTGCCTCTATCCCAACTTCTGCAGAAGGATGTGGACTTCAACTTTGACCAGCCCTGCATTGAGGCATTTCAGAGCTGAAGAACAAACTCACATCCGCACCTATCCTGCAAAGCACCAGATTGGGACCTGCCATTTGAGCTCATGTGCGACGCATCCATTCGGCACTAGGAGCTATTCTCGGCCAGAGAGCGAGTCGGCCAACCAGTCCACGTTATTGCGTATGCGTCTAGAACCATGGACTCAGCCCAGCAAAATTACACGATGACTGAGAAGGAACTCTTGGCAATTGTGTTTGCCCTTGATAAGTTTCGCTCCTACCTTCTCGGTTCTAAGATTGTCGTGTTCTCTGATCACTCGGCTCTCAAGTACTTGCTGAAGAAGCCGGATGCCAAGCCGAGACTAATCCGGTGGATGCTTCTTCTCCAAGAATTCGACCTGGATATCAGAGATAAGAAAGGTGATGAGAATTCTGTAGCGGACCACCTCAGCAGGATTGAAAGAGAAAGCGAACAATTGCCTATCCAAGACGAGTTCCCTGACGAGCAACTCCTGCACCTCAAGACGGCTACACCATGGTTTGCAGACATTTGTAATTTCGTGGCAACATCTCAATTTCCACCTAAGGCATCCCGAACTTACAAAGAGAAGATCAGAAGTGATGTTAAGCACTACGTATGGGATGACCCCTATCTATGGAGATTATACAGTGATAAGATCATCCGCAGGTGCATTCCTGATGCCGAGATCAAGTCGGTCCTCCACTTCTGCCATTCGGCCCCTGGAGGAGGTCACTACGGCTCATCTCGGACTGCCAGGAAAGTGCTTGATTGTGGCCTTTATTGGCCTTCTATTTTCAGAGACGCTCATCAATTCGTCTCCTCCTGCGACAGATGTCAGAAAGCAGGAATGGCCTTGAACCAAAGACATGAAATGCCCCAACAACCCATCCTGTTTTGTGAAGTCTTTGACGTCTGGGGTATCGATTTTATGGGGCCATTCCCAATCTCCAATGGATATTCATACATCCTGCTTGCCGTCGATTATGTATCAAGATGGGTAGAAGCCATTCCCACCAGAACCAATGATGCCAAGGTAGTAGTGGACTTTCTTAAGTCCAATATTTTCTGCAGGTTCAGTGTCCCAAAAGTGCTCATCCGTGACCAAGGGAGTCACTTCTGCAATAGAGCCATGACCTCCCTTCTTCAAAAATATGGGGTAGCACACAGGATAGCCACAGCATATCACCCCCAGACAAATGGGCAAGCTAAAGTGTTTAACAGGGAAATCAAGCATACTCTGCAAAAGATGACAAATCCCAGCAGGAAGGACTGGAGTAGACTCCTTGAGGATGCTCTATGGGCTCACAGGACTGCATATCGAACACCGCTAGGGATGTCCCCCTATCGAATTGTGTTCGGGAAAGCCTGTCACCTTCTGTGGAGCTCGAGCATAAAACTTACTGGGCAGTGAAGCAATGTAACATGGCTTATGACCAAGCAGGAGAGCATAGGAAGTTCCAACTTCAAGAATTAGATGAACTTCGCATGGAAGCCTATGAAAACGCCAGGATCTACAAGCAGAAAGTAAAAAAGTTCCACGACCAAAATATCCTACGAAAAGATCTCCAGATTGGCCAAAAAGTGTTGCTATTCAACTCCAGTTAAAGCTCATAGCAGGTAAGCTTCGCTCCGGATGGGATGGACCTTTTTGTCATTCTTGACATATTTCCCCATGGTGCAGTGCAGCTAAGAGAAGAACAGACCAACCGCACCTTTCAGGTCAATGGGCACCAAGTCAAACCTTTCCTCGAAGGTCCAGCACCAACAGGAGAAAATACAGAGAGCATCTCCTTGACGGAGCCGACTCCACCAGATGGCAGTGCCTAGGCCGACTTGGCCAACCCCAACCTTTTCACATTGAGGACAATGCCGAAACTAAGTGTGGGGGGGCTCTGTCCATTTGGGTTCTGTCCTTTGTCATATCTGCCCTTCTCTTCTCTAACTTTTCCATTTCGATTCTTATATATCTGACATACCATTTTAAGTCTCATTAGTATTTTTTTCTGCTTAAGTTTGTGTTTAATAAAAGAGTCCCACTGCCGAGTCTGCCACAGCCGGAATGACCTCATCCTAACAGAGACCTCATCCTAGCAGAGTTACGTGTCCAAAAGAAGAGAGGAAATTCCTTGCTGAGTCCGAGAGTCTGACGAGCCAGTAGAAGGAATCTCTCCATTCCTGAGCAAAAGCTGCTCTGCCTAAAGGGAACCAAACCTCTGGGTCCCAAGTGCTAAATGGTGAAAATGGGAAGAGGGAATCTTCAAAGTGAGGGAACAGAATCAGCCAGCGTGAGAATTTGAGCCTTGCAACAGAGACGGCTTACACTCTGCCATCTCCCTTCTTTCTGAGTGATTTTTTGCAAGCATGTTAATTGTGTGTGCTGAATTTTGCCTTAACTCTCTGGATACAACTGTTTTACACATGCAGGAATGAAATGATCTAGGCCATATTTCTTATGAGCCCAGAGCCAAATAAGCTGTCCAAAAACAAGCTGACCCTTGTCACCCCCTTTTGAGCCTAAATTGACCACTTTTCTTGCAGCTTACTACAAGCCGAGGCCAGAAAAACCATTCTTACCTCACCCTCGAGAAGCCGAGGAGCCGTGGAATCGTCTTGGGAGTGAGTTAGAATCAAGTACAGGGAAAGTCTAGGGAGCTGAAGTCGATCAAAAAGCAGCTGAAGGTTCAGAAGAAGAAAATGGAATGAAAGAAATGAAAATAAAGTACATAAAAACAGAAAACAGGCAGCTAGAATAAATGAGCTGAAATAAACAAGATCAGAAAGCTGCATGAGTAAAAGAAAGAAAGAATGAAAAACAACGAGTAAATAAAGATCAAAGGAGACCACAGCAACATGGACCGCCATACTGGTTACACTCACTCCCCATTGCTCCTCTCTCCTCTCCGTGGGTCCCAAGCCAGTTTTTTCTTACATCTATTCGACCCATAACCTCAACCTCGCTACAAGCCAGAAAAAGTCCTAGTGATCATAACTGTTGTGTTTTGCAGGTGTAAGAAGAGAGCTCTGTCAAGATATGGTAACACCAAGTCCATGCAATGCTGAGTGTAAACACAGCCAGACACTTGAGAGAAGCGAGAGAATTAAGCACATGAGTAAAAGCTCTATCACTCTAGGGACACCCCTTCCCAATTGGAAGCCATGAAGGCCCCTGAGAAACAAAGGAAGTAGCTCCCTGACTGCATGAGCGCTTTGAACCGGGATGAAGAGAGGCCGACTCTGTAAAGTCAGCTTAAGGAAATCAAACAAGAAAAATCTCTCACTAAATTCACCCTTAATTGAGTCATATATTTTGCCCAGGAGTGCAAAAGGCTAAGTGTGGGGGTTTGATGGGTCATAAAATGCACATCTTAAGTGGACCTAAGAAGGGCACCATTGAACAACTCACAAGCTTAAAAGATGACTGTTAGCTAAGATCCAGATTAATGGCCTAAACTTGAAGTAAAACACAATCTGTGCTTAATCAAGATTTTTAGCTAACCATCTCCTCATTGCAGGTTCAGCCAAACTTAGCCCGCCATGGAAGCCCGGCCGAGCCTCTCGGCCAGGCCGGACTCAACTTATGCAGAGAGCCCAATCAGGCAGGTCTAGGTGGAACTCCGTTAGCAATCAGAAACACCGTGGATCCAGCTCAGCTTCACGTCACTACCTGGGTAGCTTGCAACGCAAAGTCACAGCAAAGGGTAGAGTAGGAATTGTTCATGTAATTCTGTTAGCATCGTTAGCTGTGCCCACTCATGTATAAATAGATAGAACTCTGAGCGAATGGGGGCTTTTGGCATTCAAGCTTTTCCGTGTTCATAATTCTCTTCTCCTCCGCTCACGGTGGTACACGAGCTGTTAATGGCGTTTCTCTCGATTGAGGAAATGCAGGCTGAGAATTGAGAGGCCGAAGGTTATCAGAGGAGACCGATTGGAGCACCAACGCACTCTGGTGGACCTGATCCTCAGCGTCTTTGCTAGTTGAGGTGAATCATCGCCGTCGTCCATGGCGTCGTCGTGGAAGATGGAATCATCGAATCCGGGCCCTGTGTTTGTATTTTGCTTTCAATATTTTGAGCATTTTCTGAATTCTGAACTCCATTGCATTCACTGAAATCTAAGTTCAATTCTTGTGTTGCGATTGCACCTGGTGACGGAACAAGGCTAAACTAAGCCGATTGGAACTGGTTTAGCTAATTCAGTAGGTAATCACTTAACGATTGTTGATTGAGAATCTAAAATCAGCTTGAACTTAATCTGCGCTTACCGATGAGGTGGCGATTGTGTAATTCCTCGGTATGGTAAGGGGCGAACCCTTGGCGATTGCCATAAGAACACTTGGAGGCTGATGAGGATTGTAATTGGAATGACTGAACCAGAAAGAACTTGATTATTGGAACTAAAACATGAACACGATAGAATGATAATAGCGTTAGGAGTAGCGTAATTGCATTTTGATTATAGTTAACTTCTGTTTTGATTCCAATTGCATTTCAACCCCCTTGTTTACTTTGCTTTCTAAGTCTGAGACAGAGACAGTCCATCTCTGCAGCGCCTGTCTGCATTCAACCGAGACCAAGCCGGATCGTCTGCATTGAGATCAACTCAGTTCAGTCTCTTGTTGAGAAACTCGGCCATTTCCCGAGACAGTCGGTATCTTACACTTAGATTCAACTATTGTTCGCATCACACCAATTCTGGCAACACCTTGTGTCCTTGAGAAGAATGACCTAGGGTTAGCTATACTATAGTTAGCTTTAGTTATTTGATAAGCGCGTAAAACGACTGTAAAAACGCACATCATCAGTGGCGTATTTAGTTGTTTCAACGCGCTTATCAAATAACTAAAGAAAACTATAGCATAGCTAACCCTAGGTCATTCTTCTCAAGGACACAGTGTGCTCAATTGTCATTTAGTGTGCAACAAACGGAAATAGAATCTCAGAGTAAAATACTGACTTGTCTCGGCAATGGCCGAGCTGCTCTCAACAGAGACTGAACCGAGTCGATCTCAACAGAGACGATCCGGCTTGGTCTCGGTTAAGTGCAGACAGACGCTACAGAGGTGGACTATCTCTGTCTCAGACTTAAAGGCAGTAAACAAGGGGGGTTGGATAGCAATTGGAATCAAAATAGAGGTTAACTATAATCAAATACAACTACGCTACTCCTAATGCTATTACTATTACTGTGTTCGTGTTTAGTTCCAATAATCAAGTTCTTTTTGGTTCAATCACTCCAATTACAGTCCTCATCAGCCTCCAGTGTTCTTATGGCAATCGCCAAAGGTTCGTCCCTTACCATACTGAGGATTTACACAATCGCCACCTCATCAGTTGGCAGAGATTAAGTTCAAGCTGATTTTAGATTCTCAATCAACAATCGTTAAGTGATTACCTACTGAATTAGCGAAACCAGTTCCAATCGGGGTTAGTTTAACATTGTTCCATTACCAGGTGCAATTGCAACACAGTAATTGAACTTAAATTTCAGGAATGCAATGGAGTTCAGAATTCAGAAAACACTCATAATATTGAAGGCAAAATACAAACACAGGGCCTGGATTCGATGATTCCATCTTCCACGACGATCGCCATGGACGACAGCGATGATTCACCTCAACTAGCTAAGACGCTGAGGTTCAGGTCCACCAGAGTGCGTTGGTGCTCCAATCGGTCTCCTCTGATAACCTTCGGCCTCTCAGTTCTTAACCTGCATTTCCTCAATCGAGAGAAACGCCATTATCAGCACTGTGTACCACCGTGAGCAGAGGAGAAGAGAACGAGAGAGTTCAGAATTATGAACGCGGGAAAGTTTGAATGCCAAAAGCCCCTATTCGTTCAGAGTTCTATCTATTTATACAAGAGTGGACACAGCTAACGATGCTAACAGAATTACATGTACAATTCCTATTCTACCCTTGTTGTGACTTGCGTTGCAAGCTACTCCAGGTAGAGACATGGAGCTGAGCTGGACCCAAGGTGGCTCTGATTGCTGACGAGGCGTTCCCCCTAGATCTACCTGACTGGGTTCCCTGCATGGTTCGAGTCTTGGCCTGGCCGAGAGGCTCTCGGCTTGGGCTTCTGATGGCGGTCTGAGTTTAGCTGAACTTGCAATGAAGAGATAGTTAGCTAAAAACCTTGATTAAGCATAGATTGTGTTTTATTCAAGTTTAGGCCATTAATTCTGGATCTTAGCTAACGATCATCTTTTAAGCTCGTGAGTTGTTCAATGGTATCCTTCTTAGGTCCACTTAAGATGTGCATTTTATGACCCATCAAACCCCCACACTTAGCCTTTTGCACTCCTGGGCAAAACATATGACTTAATTAAGGGTGACTTTAGTGAGAGATTCTTCTGTTTGATTTCCTTAAGCTGACTCTACAGAGTCGGCCTCTCTCAATCCCAGTTCAAGGCACTCATACAATCAGGGAGCTACTTCCTTTGGTTCTCAAGGGCCTTCATGGCTTCCATTTGGGAAGGGGTGCCCCCAGAGTGATAGAACTTTTACTCATGTGCTCAATTTTCTCGCTTCTCTCAAGTGTCTGGGCTGTGTATACACTCAGCATTGCATGGGATTGGTGTTACCATATCTTGATAGAGCTCTCCTCTTACACCTGCGAAACACAACAGTTATGATCACTAGGACTTTTCTGGCTTGTAGAGAGGTTGAGGTTATGGGTCGAATAGATGTAAGAAAACTAGCTTCAGGACCCATGGGGAGGAGAGGAGCAATGGAGAGTGAGTGTAACCAGTATGAGGCAGTCCCGGTTGCTGTGCTCTCCTTTGATCTTTATTTATTCGCCGTTTACATTCTTTCTTTCTTCTACTCATGCAGCTTACTGATTTTGTTTATTTCAGCTCATTTATTTCCACTGCCTGTTTTCTGTTTTTATGTACTTTCTTTTCTTTTCTTTCATTCCATTTTCTGTCCTTTTTCTCTTCTTCTGAATCTTCAGCTGCTTTTGACCGAATTCTGCTCCCTAGACTTCCCCCACACTTGATTCTAACTCACTCCTAAGACGATTCCACGGCTCCTCGGCTTCTCGAGGGTGAGGTAAGAATGGTTTTTCTAGCCTCGGCTTGTAGTGAGCTGCAAGAAAAGTGGTCAATTTAGGCTCAAAAGGGGTGACAAGGGTCAGCTTGTTTTTGGACAGCTTATTTGGCTTTGGGCTCATAAGAAATATGGCCTAGATCATTTCATTCCTGCATGTGTAAAACAGTTGTATCCAGAGAGTTAAGGCAAAATTCAGCACACACAATCAACATGCTTGCAAAATCACTCAGAAAGAAGAGAGGTGGCAGAGTGTAAGCCATCTCTGATGCAAGGCTCAAATTCTCACACTGGCTGATTCTGTCTCTTCACTCTGAAGGTTCCCTCTTCCCATTTCCGCCACTTACCGCTTGGGACCCAAAGGTTTGGCTCTCTTCAAGCAGAGGTAGCTTTTGCTCGGGAATGAAGAGATTCCTTCCGCTGGTTCGTCAGACTCTCAAACTCAATAAGGAATTTCCTTTCTTCTTTTTGGACACGTAATTCTGCTAAGGTAAGGCCATTCTGGCTGTGGCGGACTCGGTAGTGGAGACTCTTTTATTAAACACAAACTTAAGCAGCAAAAATACTAGTGAGACTTAAAATAGTAAATGAAGCGAAATGAAAAAGTTAGAGGAAATGAAAAAGTTAGAGAAGAGAAGGGCAGATATGACGTGAATGATCAGTTCCCAAATGGACAGAACCCCCCCACACTTAGTTTCGGCATTGTCCTCAATGTGAAAAGGTTGGCCGAGTCGGCTTAGGCTGTTCCATCAGGAGGAGTCGGTTCCGCCAAGGAGATGCTCTCTGTATTTTCTCCTGTTGGTGCTGGACCTTCGAGGAAAGGTTTGACTTGGTGCCCGTTGACCTGAAAGGTGTGGTTGGTCTGTTCTTCCCTTAGCTGCACTACACCATGGGGAAATATGTCAATAATAACAAAAGGTCCATCCCATCTAGAGCGAAGCTTACTTGCTATGAGCTTTAATCTGGAGTTGAATAGCAACACTTTTTGGCCAATATGGAGATCTTTCCTCAGGATATTTTGGTCGTGAAACTTTTTCACTTTTTGCTTGTAGATCCTGGCGTTTTCGTAGGCTTCCATGCGAAGTTCATCTAATTCTTGAAGTTGGAACTTCCTATGCTCCCCTGCTTGGTCATAAGCCATGTTGCATTGCTTAACTGCCCAATAAGCTTTGTGCTCTAGCTCCACAGAGAGGTGATAGGCTTTCCCGAAAACAATTCGATAGGGAGACATCCCTAGCGATGTTCGGTATGCAGTCCTGTGAGCCCATAGAGCATCCTCAAGGAGTCTACTCCAGTCCTTCCTGTTGGGATTTGTCATCTTTTGCAGTGTATGCTTGATTTCCATATTAAACACTTTAGCTTGCCCATTTGTCTGGGGATGGTATGCTGTGGCTATCCTGTGTGCTACCCCATATTTCTGAAGAAGGGTGGCCATGGCTCTGTTGCAGAAGTGACTTCCCTGGTCACTGATGAGCGCTTTTGGAACACCGAACCTGTAGAAAATATTGGACTTAAGAAAGTCCACTACTACCTTGGCATCATTGGTTTTGGTGGGAATGGCTTCTACCCATCTTGATACATAATCGACGGCAAGAAGGATGTATGAATAGCCATTGGAGATTGGGAATGGCCCCATAAAATCGATACCCCAGACGTCAAAGACTTCACAAAACAGGATGGGTTGTTGGGGCATTTCATGTCTTTGGTTCAAGGCCATCCCTGCTTTTTGACATCTGTCGTAGGTGGAGACGAATTGGTGCGCGTCTCGGAAAATAGAAGGCCAATAGAGGCCACAATCAAGCACTTTCCTGGCAGTCCGAGATGAGCCGTAGTGGCCTCCTCCAGGGGCCGAATGGCAAAAGTGGAGGACTGACTTGATCTCGGCATCAGGAATGCACCTGCGGATGATCTTATCACTGCATAATCTCCATAGATAGGGGTCATCCCATACGTAGTACTTAGCATCACTTCTGATCTTCTCTTTGTAAGTTCGAGATGCCTCAGGTGGAAATTGAGATGTTTCCACGAAATTACAAATATCTGCAAACCATGGTGTGGCCGTCTTGAGGTGCAGGAGTTGCTCGTCAGGGAATTCGTCTCGGATAGGCAATTGTTCGCTTTCTCTTTCAATCCTGCTGAGGTGGTCTGCTACAGAATTCCCAACACCTTTCTTGTCTCTGATTTCTAAGTCGAATTCTTGGAGAAGAAGCATCCACCGGATCAGTCTTGGCTTGGCATCCGGCTTCTTCAGCAAGTACTTTAAAGCCGAGTGATCGGAGAACACGACTATCTTAGAACCGAGAAGGTAGGAGCGAAACTTATCCAAGGCAAACACAATTGCCAGAAGTTCCTTCTCAGTCGTCGTGTAATTTTGCTGGGCCGAGTCCATGGTTCTGGACGCATACGCAATAACATGGACTGGTTGGCCGACTCGCGCTCTCTGCCCGAGAACAGCTCCTAGTGCCGAATTGGATGTGTCGCACATGAGCTCAAATGGCAGGGCCCAGTCTGGTGCTTGCAGGATAGGTGCAGATGTGAGTTTATTCTTCAGCTCCTGAAATGCCTCAATGTAGGGCTGGTCAAAGTTGAAATCCGCATCCTTTTGTAGAAGTTGGGATAGAGGCAGAGCTATTTTGCTGAAGTCCTTGATGAACCTTCTATAAAAAGCTGCATGTCCCAAGAATGAGCGAACTTCCCGCACAGAAGCGGGGTTTGGAAGGGAAGTGACTATGTCTATTTTCGCCTTGTCTACTTTGATGCCTCTGTTGGAGACTAGGTGTCCCAACACTATTCCCTCGGTCACCATGAAATGGCATTTTTCGAAGTTGAGAACCAGGTTCGTGTCAATGCATCTCTTCAACACCTTAGACAGGTTGTTCAGGCATGCGTCGAATGATTCTGCATACACCGTGAAGTCATCCATAAACACCTCCATGCAATCCTGTAGCAAATCTGAGAAGATGCTCATCATGCAACGTTGAAATGTATTCGGCACGTTGCACAAGCCGAATGGCATGCGGGTGTACGCAAAAGTGCCAAACGGGCATGTGAAGGTGGTCTTATGTTGATCCTCCGGTGCTATGTGTATTTGCATGTATCCCGAGAATCCATCCAGAAAACAGTAATGGGATTTCCCTTCTATTTTCTCTAACATCTGGTCAATAAAAGGCAAAGGAAAGTGATCCTTGCGGGTTGCCTGATTGAGTCTTCTATAATCGATACACACCCGCCAGCTGTTCTAAGTCCGTGTAGGTACCAACTCATCTTGTTGGTTTTTGATGACGGTCATTCCAGATTTCTTTGGCACTACTTGCACAGGACTCACCCATTAGCTGTCTGAGATAGGGTAGATGATGCCTGCAGCGAGCAGCTTCGTGACTTCTTTCTTGACTACATCTAGAATGGTGGGATTCAGCCTTCGTTGCTGTTGCCTTATGGGCTTAATGTCCTCCTCCATTAATATTCTGTGCATGCATATGGAGGGGTTAATACCTAGAAGGTCAGAAAGTTTCCACCCAATTGCCTGTTTGTGTTGCCTAAGGACTTCCAGCAGCTTGTCTTCTTGCTCCGAGAGGAGGTTGCTTGCAATGATGACCGGGAGCTGCTGTTCATTGTCCAAAAAGGCATATTTCAAGTGGCTAGGAAATGGTTTCAGCTCTGTGGGTGGTGGAGATGGAACTGGAGAATCTTGAGTTCCAACTCTCGGATCCGTCTGGCCGGTTCATTCCCGACTCGACATTAGGACTGCCGTCATGGCCTCAGCCTTGTACTGCTTCAGCCGACTCGGATTGAGGTCGGCTTCTGTTTCCTTTGTAGCTTTGATCTCGGATCCAGGTGGAGTAATGAGCTTCTTGGATCGAGTCTGGTCCTTACTGGCCAAGATGGTCTCGGCAAGTGTGTCGGCTTGCGTGGTTAACTTTTCGGCCGAGCTGACTTTTGACCTTGCGTTGACTCGGTCTTCTTTAGCCGACTTCATTTCGGCCGTGAATATGGTTGCCAATTGTGCAGGTAGAGGCTTCGTAATCTCGGCAACTTTTACCTCGCACTATTCTCACTCTTTGAGGGGTTAGGGTAGCAGACTTGGTTTATTAACCTGGTTAGTTCTTTTTCAAATGCCAAGTTGCTGGCGTCACTGTGATCATCCTCAGAGTCTGGGGACTCTAGTACTCCATTGTGGTCGGCCTTGGAGCAGCTACTGACTTCAGCAGTTCCTGCGAGGTCTTCCATTATTCCACTGCAACTGTTTAGTTGGAAGTATTCTTCTACTAATTCTTCCATTGTATCCAAACCAAAGAGAGAGTGGTCTTCGGTGGGGTGTTTCATGGCTTCAAAGATGTTGAACTGCACCAACGTGTCACCGAATTCCATAGAGAGTGTTCCGGCATGTACGTCGATCTTCGTCCTTGCCGTCATTAGAAATGGCCTCCCCAGTATCAATGTTGATCCTTTTCCGGATGCTTCGTCCTCCATGTCAAGCACATAAAAATCAGCTGGAAATATTAGTTCATTCACTTGGACGAGGACATCTTCGAGAACTCCCAGGGGTTGCACGATGCTTCTGTTAGCAAGCTGAATGGTCATCCCTGTGGGTTCCAGATCTCCGAAATTGAGGGACCTGTAAGTTGATGCCGGCATGACGTTGATTGATGCTCCCAGGTCCACCATAGCATCAGCAAATGTGCAATCACCGATAGTGCATGGAACCGAGAAGATACCGGGGTCTCGGCATTTCTTGGGTAAGACATGTGAAATTCATGCAGTGGGATTATTCCTAGTTAAACTTGAGACCACACCTCCAAGTTCTCGATTCCCCTTCATCTTTCTTCTTTTGTGTACGCACAATTCCTTGAGGAATTTTGCGTACTTCGGAATTTGCTTGATCGCATCGAGAAGTGGAATGTTGATTTCCACCTTCCGGAACATCTTCAGCAGCTCGTCATCAGAATCTGGTTTCCATGCCGAGATTGTCCGGGATGGAAACGGCAATGGGACAGTTGTCTGTGGGTGAGACGGTGAGTCGGCCATTGCTTCAGAGTCGGCTTCAACTGGCTGCAGTACCTGATGCTGTGCAAGCTGAGGTAATTCTTTGCCGCTTCTGAGTATTACTGCATTGGCATTCCCTCTCAGATTTGGAATGGGTTGGGAGGGAAGGTTGCTTGAGCCGGCTGATTGTAGTTCAGTCACAGTATTTGCCAGCTGTCCTATTTGCATCTTGAGATCCTGGATGGTGGCGGTCATATTCTGTTGGAATTGTAGGTTGCTGGAACTTACTGACTGTTGGAATTCTAGGTTGCTTGTTGCCAGCTGCTTCATTAAATCTTCGAGTGATGGAGAGTTGTTTTGGGTAGGAGTTCTCTGTTGCTGTGGTGGGAAGGATGGTGCTGGGTATTGCGGACTCGACTGTTGGTAACCAGATACTCCATAGGGTGCATTCGGCATGGATCCGGCTCTTTGAGCTGCATATGGTCCTTGTTGTGGGCTGGGCCAAAATGGTTGTTTCCCATATGGTTGATTATCGAAATGTCGGTTATGGTATAGCTGCTTCCCGTATTGGAATCCTCCTACGGCTCCAACACTTTTTGTTTGGCCAGACTCGGTCTCTTGAAGAGTGGGGCACAAATCAGTTGGATGCTCCACTGAAGTACATATGCCACAGACCTTTGCTGCCATGGCTGAATGATGTTGACTAACAGCCAGTTGTCTCACCAAGGAAGTCAACTCGGTTAACTGGTTCTCCAACCTTTGATTGCCGGCTGCACCGATTTCGTTCACTGGCCGAGACTGATTCGGCCCTCTGATCCCGAATTGTTGAGTGTTGCTTGCCATATTCGAGATCAGATGCCTTGCTGCTACTGGTGTTTTGTCCATTAACGCTCCTCCATTAGCTGCATCAATCATGCTCTTGTCCATCATTGATAGTCCTTCGTAAAAGTACTGGATCAGCAGCTGTTCGCTGATCTGATGATGGGGACAGGTGGCATATAGCTTGTTGAAGCGCTCCCAATATTCGTGCAGAGTCTCTCTTGTATGCTGCCTTATCCCACAAATTTCCTTCCTCACGGTCGCAGTCCTAGAGGCTGGAAAGAATTTTTCTAGGAAGGTCCGTTTCATATCTCCCCAGGTGTTGAAGAGTGCTGGCTGGAGATATAACCAGTCCTTTGCAGCTCCATCCAGGGAGAATGGAAATGCCTTCATCTTGATGTAATCTTCTAGGATTCCCTGCGGCCTCATCGTGGAACAAACCACGTGAAATTCTTTGAGATGCTTGTGGGGGTCTTCTCCTGCAAGACCGTGAAATTTAGGCAACAAGTGTATCAAACCAAACTTCAATTCATATGTCTGAGCTGGCTCCAGTTGTGGATACTGGATACACCATGGTTGGTACACCACATCTGGAGTGGCTAGCTCTTTCAACGTCCTGTCTTGGTGTTCCATCTGCCTTGGTTTTGTGAAATTGTTAGTGTTAGTAATAAAATAGTCAGTACAAAACCGGTCAGAGTTAACGGTAGAATTCACACCACTACTGATATTTACTGTGGTATTTCTAATTTTTCGCAATCTGCGTAAAGTTAGTTCTATTTCTAGATCAAAAACACGCAATGGGTCAGTACTACTCCTAGTCATGCATTATGCAGAATTTAAAGTACTTAAACAACAGTTAATTCTACTGAAAACAGAATGTGGTCAATACGTACTGCACAATTAAATGTAATGCAGATTTAGAAAATTTAATGTATGCAATGCGGAATTAAGAATTTCTTCTATATTTATATGTGTATATTTGTTTTTGTTTTATCAGTGAATTCACGCAGAGATTTATTGACAAATTCAAACTCAACAACTCTAAACAAAACTTCTTACAACTCGGATTCGACTCCGTTTACTTGGCACACCGAAACACAAAAGAACTTGTATCCCCGGCAACGACGCCAATTTGATGGGTGGCGTATTTAGTCATTTCAACGCGCTTATCAAATAACTAAAGCTAACTATAGCATAGCTAACCCTAGGTCATTCTTCTCAAGGACATAGTGTGCTCAATTGTCATTTAGTGTGCAGCAAACGGAAGTAGAATCTCAGAGTAAAATACCGACTTGTCTCGGCAATGGCCGAGCTGCTCTCAACAGAGACTGAACCGAGTCGATCTCAACAGAGACGATCCGGCTTGGTCTCGGTTAAGTGCAGACAGACGCTACAGAGGTGGACTATCTTTGTCTCAGACTTAAAGGCAGTAAACAAGGGGGGTTGGAATGCAATTGGAATCAAAACAGAGGTTAACTATAATCAAATACAACTACGCTACTCCTAATGCTATTACTATTACTGTGTTCGTGTTTAGTTCCAATAATCAAGTTCTTTCTGGTTCAATCACTCCAATTACAGTCCTCATCAGCCTCCAGTGTTCTTATGGCAATCGCCAAAGGTTCGTCCCTTACCATACCGAGGTTTTACACAATTGCCACCTCATCAGTTGGCAGAGATTAAGTTCAAGCTGATTTTAGATTCTCAATCAACAATCGTTAAGTGATTACCTACTGAATTAGCGAAACCAGTTCCAATCGGCTTAGTTTAACATTGTTCCATTACCAGGTTCAATTGCAACACAGTAATTGAACTTAAATTTCAGGAATGCAATGGAGTTCAGAATTCAGAAAACACTCATAATATTTAAGGCAAAATACAAACATAGGGCCTGGATTCGATGATTCCATCTTCCACGACGATCGCCATGGACGACGGCGATGATTCACCTCAGCTAGCTAAGACGCTGAGGTTCAGGTCCACCAGAGTGCGTTGGTGCTCCAATCGGTCTCCTCTGATAACCTTCAGCCTCTCAGTTCTTAACCTGTATTTCCTCAATCGAGAGAAATGCCATTATCAGCACTGTGTACCACCATGAGCGGAGGAGAAGAGAACGAGAGAGTTCAGAATTATGAACGCGGGAAAGTTTGAATGCCAAAAGCCCCTATTCGTTCAGAGTTCTATCTATTTATACAAGAGTGGACACAGCTAACGATGCTAACAGAATTACATGTACAATTCCTATTCTACCCTTGCTGTGACTTGCGTTGCAAGCTACTCCCGGTAGTGACATGGAGCTGAGCTGGACCCAAGGTGGCTCTGATTGTTGACGAGGCGTTCCCCCTGGATCTACCTGACTGGGTTCCCTGCATGGTTCGAGTCTTGGCCTGGCCGAGAGGCTCTCGGCCTGGGCTTCTGATGGCGGGCTGAGTTTAGCTGAACCTGCAATGAAGAGATAGTTAGCTAAAAACCTTGATTAAGCACAGATTGTGTTTTATTCAAGTTTAGGCCATTAATTCTGGATCTTAGCTAACGGTCATCTTTTAAGCTCGTGAGTTGTTCAATGGTATCCTTCTTAAGTTCACTTAAGATGTGCATTTTATGACCCATCACTTTCCTCCTCCATTAATATTCTATGAATGCAGATGGAGGGGTGTATCTCTGGAAGGTCTGATAATTTCCACCCAATTGCCTTTTTATGTTGCCTCGGGACGCTCAGCAATTTTTCTTCCTACTCCTAGGGAAGATTACTAGCAATGATGACTGGAAGTTGCTATTCAGTATCTAAATAGGCGTATTTCAAATGTCCTGGCAATGGTTTTAATTCCATGGGTGGTGGCAAAGATGAAGAGTTGTCGACAGATGCTTTCGAATTCGACTGGCCGATTTAAATTGGATTCAGCACCAAGTGTGTCGACATGATCTCGGCCTTTGCTATTGTGGCCGACTCCTTTTTTCCTGGGTAGAGTTGGTCATTGTCAGTTTGGAGGTGGACTTGGCTCCTTGTGTCGCACTAAAGCCGGATCTAGATGGAACGAGGTTCTTGCCTTGTTTAGCGGAGATGGACTGGACTCTAGCTTGCGTCTGGTCTTCTTTGGCCGAGATTATCTCAGCTTGCACTTGTTCATGCAGGCTGGCCTTGACACTTGTCTTTTTGGCCGAGATGACTTCAGTTCCTTCTTGATCTCGGGTTCTTTTGGCCGACTCATACTCGGCTATCAACATTGTTGCCACATGTGTTGTGACTGACTTTTTGGTCTCGGCAACCTGAACTTCTGCCTTGTCTGCATACTCCAGTTTTCCATACTTGCACACTTGGTCCGATAATTTGATTAACTCAGCATTTTGACTTAAGTCGGCAAGATCAATATTATCATTCTCGAAGTTGGAAAGATTGTGTACTTCCCACACTTCATCATAGTCGGCTTTTTCTTTGGGTGACCCCAGGCAGCCAATTAACTCAGTATCTTCAGCTAGATTTGAAATTTCTTCACTGTTGCGGTCTAATTGAAAAAACTCTTCAACTAGCTCATCAATCAAATATATGCCAAAGAGAGAATGGTCCTCGGTGGGGTGCTTCATGGCTTCGAAAATATTAAATTGCACCAAAGTGTCACCAAATTCAATGGAGAATGTCCCGGCATGCCCATCAATCTTTGTTCCAGTAGTCATAAGAAATGGTCTCCCTAAGATTAAGGTGGATCCCTTCGCTGATGTTTCGTCTTCCATATCTAACACATAGAAATCTACTAGGAAAATTAGCTTAAGGGTTGAACAACACTTCTATTTGCTAGCTGTATTGTCATCCTAATAGGTTCCAGGTCATCAAAATTCAAGGATTTCTAGATTGAGGTTGGCATTACATTAATTGAAGCTCCTAGGTCCAGCATGGCATCGACAAAGGTACAATCTCCAATGGTACATGGGACATAGAAAATTTTGGGATCTCAGCATTTCTTTAGTAGTGCTTGTGCTCCTGTAGTGAAGTCTTCGTTTCTGGTCAACGCCAAAACTATACCTCCTACTTCCAAACTTCCTTTCATCTTCTTCCTCTTGTGTACGCACAATTCTTTAAGGAATTTTGTTTACTTTGGAATTTGTTTTATCACATCAAGGAGTGGAATGTTGATTTCCACCTTTCGAAACATCCTCAACAATTCTTTATCAGAGTCAGGCTTCTTTGTTGAGACTGCCCGAGTTGGAAATGGCAATGGGACAATTTTCTCCTGTTGCAGCGCCTGTGAGTCGGCCTCTAGCTCGGAGTCGGCATCCGCTAATCTTGGAAACTACTACGATGCTGGCTGTGGCAATGCTTTTCCACTTCTTAACGTGACTGCACTTGCATTCCCTCTCGGATTTGGAATGATTTGTGAGGGTAGGTTGTTGGATCCAACTGGCTGTAACTGGCTTACAACATTGGCTAACTATCCTATTTGCATCTTGAGGTCTTGAGTTGTGGTGTTCATACTTTGCTAAAACTGCATGTTGTTGGAACTCATGGTTTGCTGAAACTCCAGGTTGCTAGTTGCTAACTGCTTCATCAGGTCCTCAAGAGATGGTGAATGGCCTCGAGCTGACATTCTCTATTGCTGGAATGGTGGTGTCTGATATTGTTGATTCAGTTGTCAATAACCTGTTGGTCCTTGAGGTATATTTAGGGTAGGTCCGAATCGTTGAGATTCACATGGTCCCTGAACTCGACCCTGGCGAAATGGTTTCTTTCCAAACTATTGATTATCAGATGGCCGACTTTGATACGGTTGCTTCCCATACTGGTAACCACCTATGGCTCAAACACTCTCTAGGTAATCTGACTCGGTTTCTTGCAATGTGGGGCACATATCAATAGGGTGCTCCACGGAAGTACATATGCCATAGAATTTGGCTGTTACGCTTGGTTGGTGTTATCCAACAGCAAGTTGGCTCACTAATGATGTTAACTCAGTCAGTTGGTTCTCCAATCTCAGGTTATCCACTGCACCAATTTCATTCACCATTCAGGATTGGCTGGCTCCTCTAATTCCAAACTATTGCATATTGCTTGCCATATTGGAGATCAGTTGCCTTGCAGCTACTGGCGTTTTGTCAATCAATGATCCTCCACTAGCAGCATCAATCATGCTCCGGTCCATCATCGTTAGACCCTCATAAAAATACTGGATCAATAATTGCTCATTGATCTGATGATGTGGACATGTGGCATACAGCTTGTTGAATCTTTCCCAATACTTGTGTAGAGTTTCTCCAGAATGTTGCCTGATCCCATAGATTTCCTTCTTGATGGTCACGGTTCTGGATGCCAGAAAAAACTTCTCCAAGAACATACACTTCATATCTCCTCAAGTGCTGAATAGAACTAGCTGTAGATACAACCAATCTTTTGCTTCTCCATCCAGGGAGAATGGAAAAGCCTTCATCTTGATGTAATCTTCCGGTATCCCCTGTGGTCTCATTGTGGAGCAGACCACATGGAATTCCTTCAAGTGCTTGTGTGGATCTTATCCCGCAAGACCATGAAATTTAGGCAACAAATGTATAAGACCAGATTTCAATTCATAGGTTTGAACTGGTTCCAGTTGAGGGTACTAGATACACCAAGGTTGGTACACCACGTCAAGTGTAGCTAGCTCTTTTAGAGTTCTATCGTTATTGTTCTCCATTTGCTCTGCAAGATTGTTAGTGCTACTATATTCAATACAATTAGAAATGTTAGTAGCAAGACTACTATTATCAAAACTAGAAACAAGATTAGAACTATCACTTACTACTATATTCCTAGCTTTTCTTAACCCACATAAATTTATTTCTATTTCAGGATCTAAATCATACAAAGGGTCAGAACTACTCCTAGTCATGGATTATATAAAATCATGCAGATAAATGCATTTTACTTATGCAAAACAATCAATGTTAGTTATACAAGTTAGTACCAGTATACAGTAGAAAACTAGTAACTATCAGAATAGAAAATCAAATATGCAATAAAAAGAATGAATGCAATGTTGCCGAAATGGTTAGTATTTTGTTTTTTTTAGTAGTGAAACTCACGTAGCAAAAATTTAATACATACTCACTTTAGACTCTATGACACGACTGACACAACAATCTACAGACTCGAGATTCGGCTCCTCTCCTGTTTGGCACACAAAGACATAAAAGGACTTATGTCCCCGACAACGACGCCAATTTGATAAGCTTGTATTTAGTCATCTCAACACGCATCAAATAAACTAAATCTAACTAGAGCATAGTCAAACTTAGGTCGAATTCTCTCAAGGACACAGTATGCTCAATTATGATCTTGTGTGAAAACTGAAGTAGCACAGAAACTCAAGTGTAAAATGCAAACTCACTATCAGCTAGGTGCCGAGTTGCTCTCGGCTAAGTGCTGACAAATGCAATAAAGTTGGACTAACTCTGTTTTGGACTAAAATGCAGGAAATAGGGGGGTTGGATGTAGATTAAGCAATCAAACTATTAAGCTAAGAATGCAAATGCAGCTACGCTAGGCTACCTCTACTGCTACTACTGTGCTCATACTCCATCTCACAATGAATTCGATTCTGGTGCATTCGCTCATGTTTACATCCCATATCAACCTTAAGCTTCTTATGACGACCGCCAAACATTCGTCCACTGCCATACCAAAGATCGAAATGATCGCTACCTCATCAGTTGGAAGAGATGCAATTCAGAGTCGATTTTAGGTTCTCGATTAGATTCTCTAATTGATTACCTACTGTAGTTGTTAAACTAGTTCCAATCGGACTGGTTCAACATTCATCTACTTTACTGCACGCAATCGCGACATAGCAAGTAGATTAAGATGCAGGAAGTGCAACAGAATATCATAATCAAAAACTACTTGTATTACTGCTAATGAAACATTATACAGGGTGTGAATTCAGTGGAACCGTTCTTCCACGAAGATCGCCATAGATGATGGCGATGGTTCACCTCTGGTGGCCAAGGCGCTAAGGATCAGATCCACCAGAGTGCGAAGGCGAGCCAAACGATCCCCTCTGGTAATCTTCGGCCTCATAGTCTAGGACCTACGCTTCCTCAATCGAGAGAAACACCAATGAAGGCACCGTGCACCATTGTGAAGTTGGAGACTATGAGAGGGAGATAGGACGCAGAATGTATGAAACCAGAATCTGAATTCAACAACCCTTAAACGTGTCCAACTCCTCCTATATATACACGAGCTGGACCTTGCTAAATGTGCTAGCTAACGAACCTAACAGAATTACAAATTGAACTCCCTAGTCTACCCCTGCGTAACTTGTGCTACATGCTTCTCCCATGAGTGACGTGGCCATTAAGCTGGCTTTGGAGCTGAGCTGGATTTGCAGAGTCGGCTGGGATCAATTCGGCCTGGGCCGGGACTCTTGATGGGCCAAGATCATCCAGATTTTCCTTACAAAATTGGAATGAACTTTTATTAGCTACGACCTGCAAATTAGCATAGATTTATACTTTCCCTATTTCTAGGTCCATAATATGAATCTTAGCTAATACTCAATTCTTAAGCACCAAATGATCCCAAATACACTTATCTTAGGTCCCTACAAGGTGTATAAAAAGTAACTCATCACATACCGAGGAATTACACAATTACTACCTCATCAATTGGTAGGGATTAAGTTTAGAGTTGATTTTAGGTTCTCCAATTGATTACCTACTGAAGTTGTTAAACTGGTTCCAATCAGCCTAGTTCAACATTTGTCCATATTACCATATGCAGTCGCAACATAGAAAGTAGATTATAGTGCAGGAATCATAAACACGAGATTGGAAACAAAACTACTCATATTATTAAGAACGAAATACAACCACAGGGTGTGAGTTCAATGAATCTGCAGTCCACGACAATCTCTATGGTTGGACGGTGATGGTTCACCTTATTAGCCAAGGCGCTGAGGATCAGATCCACCAGAGTGCGATGGCAAGCCAAGCGGTCCCCTCTAACAACCTTCGGCCTCTTAGTCCATGAAAGAGAGAAACGTCATTGAAGAATCGTGCGCCACCAAGAAGATGAAGAATGTGCGCGAGAGAATGGAAAGTAATGTATATGGAGTCTAGTCTGAATTGAACAACACTTAAATGTACCTAGCTCTTCCTATATATAAATGAGCTGGAACTTACTGAATATGCAAGCTAACGAACTCCTAATAGAATTACAAAGTGCATTTCTTGTGCTGCAAGCTTCTCCAGGAGTGACGTGGTAGCTGAGCTAGGTTGCCTATATGGATGGCATAATTGGGTTGTTCCAGATTGGCTACTAGATCGTGGAGCCAACTGGTATACAGAGGAGTCAGATTGGCTGGGATGACTACTCCTGGGCTGAGACTCTCTTGGATGGGCCGAGATCAATGGTTCCTATCCTACAGAAATGGAATTGATCTTTTATTAGCTGAAGACCTTCAAGTTAGCATAGATTTATACTTTTCCTATTTCTAGATCCATGAGATGAATCTTAGTTAAGACTCAATTCTTAATCACCAATCGATCTTAAAAATACCCATCTTGAGTCCCTGTAAAGTGTATAAAATGTGGCTTATCACACTTACACTTTTGCTCTCCTGGGAAAAATCAAATTCAAACAGCAAGGGAGGTTCTTTAAAAGAGAAAAAGAATTTTCAATGAATTTCTCAAGCTTTAGATAAAAACAAAATCAACATTCCTTCACCCCAAGAGTTGAGATGTTCAAGCAATCTATGAAACTACATTCTCCACACCCTAAGTCATTAAGTGACCTGCAAACATCAAAGGACGACTGAGAGTGACAAAGCTCTCTCTCAGGGAAAATATTCTCTCAACCTCTCAAGTGTTTGGGTTTGTATGTACACTCAACATCCCATGCAATTGGTATTACCAATCCTTGACTGGCCTCTTCTTCCACACCTTCAAAAACACATGTAAAAATGATCAAAAGGACTTCATTCTCGACTTGTATCGTGGCCTGGGTTAAAAGGTGGGATATACGATGGAAGAGTGAGTTTTCTAACCATAGGGAATAGAGGAGCAATGGGGAGTAAGTTCGCAAGTATGAAGGGTGTCCCAAGATACTACGATTCTGTTTAGAAACATTTTTGCTCACTTCTTTTATTTCCGTTTTTCTATTTTTCTTTTCTACTTTTATTGCTTCTTATTTTGTAGTTTGCGCTGTGTTTTTTTTACAGCTTATCACCCTTGGCTGCTTCTTTATTTTTTTCTTTGCTATCATGTACTTGTTTCTTTCTTTCTTTCTTTCTTTTTTGAATACACTACTCTTGCTTCATCCCCTAGTGACTCCCCCATACTTGATCGTGACTCTCTCCCAAAACAATTCCAAAGCTTCTCTGTCCCCTAAGGTTGAGGTTTGATCATGGTTTTTTCGGCTTTGGCTTGTAATGAGCTATCATAAAAGAATGGTCATTGAGGCTTAAAGAGGGTAAACAAGGGATAAAATTTACAAGGTCGGTCCATTTGGCTCGAGGCTTATTAGAAACATGGCCTATATTATCTCATTCCTGCATGCGAAACTAGATATATTCAAAGAGTCAAGGCAAAATCTAGAATACACAACTAACCAGGATGCAAAAATCACACATGAAAAGAGAGAATGGCAAGATGCAAAGCCATTTAAATGTGCATAGGCTCAAAAGTTCTCACCAGTTAATTGTTCTACCACTAATGAAAGATCTATCCTCCAAGGTTCCGAATTGCTTCTTCTTGCTTCATCCAACACTTAAGAAATTGTTTCAAATTCTTTTCCAAAGCATTTTTCTCATCAATTAGAATTCAGAATTCAGTCAGGAAAACACTCAAAATTAAAAACAAAAATTGAAATTGGCTAGGCCAAACCAAAGTCGATTCAAATCCGTTCAAGATGAGGTCGGCATGACTTGAATTCAAAGAAAAACTTGGACTAAAATTGAAAGGAAAATTAAGGTGTGAAAGAAAACCAAAGCTAAGGCAAATATGTACAGTCAGAGCTTTAAAGAACTGAACAAGACTTTAAACATAGAATTTAGCAAGGGTGGCCACACTACTCCCCCCATACTTAAATGCTGCATTGTCCTCAATGCAAGGCGTGAATCCAGAGGGGGTTCATGGGATTGACTCAGGGTGTGTTGTCTGGCGGAGTTGGTAACATTAATGAGATGGTCTCCATGTTGCCTGTTATTGGTGCTCGACCTTCATGAAATAGCTTACTCTGATGCCCATTGCCTTGAAGGTGTTGTTGGTGTGTTCGTCCTTTAGTTCCACTACACCATAGGGAAAAATATTAGTGATAACAAAAGGTCCATCCCATCTAGAATGGAGCTTACCTGCAATGAGCTTTAAATGTGAATTGAACAGGAGTACTTTTTGGCCGACTTGGAACTCTTTTCTCAGGATTTGTTGATCATGAAATCGCTTGACTTTCTGCTTATAGATCCGAGGGTTTTCATAGGCTTCTAAGCGGAGTTCATCCAGTTCTTTCAGTAGGAATTTTCTTTCCTTCCCTGCTTGGTCATAGGCCAGATTGCATTTCTTGATAGCCTAGTAAGCTCTGTGTTCTATTTCCATCAGAAGATAACAAGCTTTATCGAAGATAATCTTGTAGGGAGACATCCCCAATGGAGTTCGATATGCAGTTCTATGTACCCAAAGAGCATCCTTAAGGAGTCGGCTCCAGTCTTTCTGGTTGGGATTGATCATCTTTGGCAGCGTCTTCTTTATTTCCCTATTGAAAATTTCAGCTTGGCCATTGGTCTCGGGGTGATAAGCTGTGGCAATTCGATGCACCACCCATATTTGTGGAGTAAAAATGACATGGCTCTATTGCAGAAGTGACTACCTTGGTCACTTATGAGCGCTTTCGGCACACCAAATTGGCAAAAGATATTGGACTTCAAAAAATCCACTATAACCCTAGCATCATTGGTTTTGGTGGCTATGGCCTCTACCCATCTTGACACATAGTCTACGGCCAACAGAATGTATGAGTAACCATTGGAGACTGGGAATGGCCCCATGAGGTCGATACCCTAGACATCAAAGACTTCGCAGAATAGTATGGGTTGTTGGGGCATCTCATGTCTTTTGCTAATGGCCACTCCAGCTTTTTGGCATTTTTCACAGGTGGAGACGAATTGGTACGCGTCCCTAAAAATGGTGGGCCAATAGAACCCTCAGTCAAGTACTTTCCTGGTCGTCCGAGTTGATCCGTAGTGACTGCTTCTAGGTGCTGCATGACAAAACTGGAGAACCGAGTTGATCTTGGTGTTAGGAATGCACATGCGAATAACTTGATCATTATAAAGTCTCCATAGGTAGGGATCATCCCATATGTAGTATTTGGCATCATTTTGAAGTCTTTCCTTGTATAGACGAGATGCCCCTAGTGGGAACTGAGATGTGGCCACAAAGTTGCAAAAGTCTGCAAACCATGGTGTAGGCGTGGTGATGTGTGATGATGGGCGTTTTTAGTCGTTTCAACGCGCTTATCAAATAACTAAAGCTAACTATAGCATAGCTAACCCTAGGTCATTCTTCTCAAGGACACAGTGTGCTCAGTTGTGAATTGGTGTAGAGTGAAGCGGAGTAGAATCTGAGATGTAAAGTACCGACTCGTCTCGGCAATGGCCGAGTTGCTCTCAATCAGAGACTGAGCCGAGTCGACCTCAATAGAGACGATCCTGCTTGATCTTGGTTGAGTGCAGACAGACGCTACAAAGGTGGACTACCTCTGTCTCAGACTTAAAGGCAGTAAACAAGGGGGGGTTGGAGTGCAAGTAAAGCAGAAAGTAAACTAAGACTATGAATGCAGTAAACATATACTACTGTTACTAATTACTATTGTTATTATTGTATAACTGTGTTCATGTTCAGTTCCATTAGTTCAAGTCCAGTCCAGGTTCCACACTCCGGTTCTCAGTCCATATCAGCCTTAGGTAGTCTTATGACGATCGCCAAACATTCGTCCATTGCCATACCGAGGAATTACGCAATCGCTACCTCATCAGTTGGCAGAGATTAAGTGCAGAGCTGATTTTAGGTTCTCGATTAACTATCGTTAACTGATTACCTACTGAATTAGTTAAACCAGTTCCAATCGGCTTAGCTTAACATTGTTCATATTCAAATGCAATCGCGATTCAAACATGAATTAAGGAAGAGGGAGGAGAAAGGAGATATGAAATGCAGAGTGAAATCGATTAACAGAAACATAATACAAATACAGTGGTTCTGAATTCAAATGGATCCATCTTCCACGATGATCGCCATGGTTGATGGTGGTGGTTCACCTCCGTTAGCCTGAACGCTGAGGATCAGCTCCACCAGAGTGCGTCAGTAGTCTGATCGGTCCCCTTTGGCAGACTTCGGCTTCCCAGTCTCAAACCTGCACTTCCTCAATCGAGAGAAACGCCAATGAGCGCCATGTACCACCGTGAAAACGAAGAGAGCGAGAGCGAGAAAAATGGGTACAGTGAGTATGGAATTTGAGTGAATTCCAAAGACAGAACGTGTAAAAATTGCACAGCTCTTCCTATATATACACGAGCTGTGATATGCTAATCCTAACGAATCCTAACAGAATTACATTGTGAAAGGTCCTATTCTACCCCTATGCAGATCTTCTAATGTGACATGGCAGATTTCCTAGGAGTGACATGGCATTTGAGCTGACGTTGAGATGGCCTCCGAGCTGGATAGCTGATGTGGTCAATACAATTGGGCCTCTCTATTGGGCTACTGGGCTGCAAGGCGTGGGTTGCCGAGATGACTCTGGCTTGGCCGAGACGGAATTGGTCTGGCCGGGACAACTTCATCTCGGCTGAGACTCCTCTATTGACCCTGGTCAACTCGGCTTGACCTGTAGAGGAAGGAGTGATACTTTTTATTAGCTAAGAAATCTAAATTAACACAGATTTGTATTTCCTCTGTAATCGAACCCATAGAATGAATCTTAGCTAACAATCCACTCTTAAGCACAGAATAGTCTTGCAAACCTCCTTCTTAGGTGTCTAAAAGATGTATAAATTGTGAGTCATCACACCACCACACTTACCCTTTTGCACTCTTGGGCAAAATAAAAATCAACAAGGGGGAAATTTTTAAAGATAGAAAAGAATTTTCTTCACTTGGCTTCCTTTAGTTCAACCGAGACCGAGTCGACACTCATTCACTCTGGGATCGAGATACTCTAACAATCCGGAAATTACTCCTTTCGCGCTCTAGGCAAATTCATGACCTGCAAACAAGAGAAGGTAACCAAGAGTGACAAAGCTCTCTTTTAGGCAAATGACTCCCTCATTTCTCACATGTTTGGGCTTGTATTTACACTCAACATTCATGGAACTGATATTACCATACTTTGGCAAATCTCTCTTCTTACACCTGCAAAAAAACACGCTGTTATGATCACTAGGACTTCTTTTCGGCTTGTAGCGAGGCTGGGTCACGGGTAGGATAGAATATGGGAAAACTAGCTTCAAGACTCACGAGGCAGAGAGGGGCAATGGGGAGTAAGCTTTATCAGCCTGAGGGATAGTCCAGGATGCTGTCAATTTCTCCTTCTTGCTGCTCCCGGCTCATTTTCTTTTCTTTTTCTTATTATACAACTTATGCAGCTCATTTCTTTCTTTATTCGTTTCAGCTCAGATTTTCAGCAGCTACTTCCTCTTTTTATCTTTTCTTTCTTTCACTCGCCTTTATTCTTTTTCTTGCATTTTCGAGCCTTAGAGGGTGCTGAACAACCTTTTGCTTCCTGGAGTTCCCCCATACTTGATCATGACTTACTCCCAAAATAATTCCAAAGCTCCTCTACTCCTCGAGGGTGAGGTTGATTCATGGTTTTTCTGGCCTTGGCTTGTAGTGAGCTGTTTAGAAAGAATGGTTATATTAGGCTCAAAAGGGGTAAACAACAGACACATTTATTCAGGTAGGCTTTATTTGGCTCAGGGCTTATAAGAAACATGGCCTAGATCATGTCATTCCTGCATGTGAGAACAGTTGTATCTAGAGAGTTAAGGCAAAATGTAGAATATGCAATTAACATGAATGCAAAAATCATATTAGAAGAAGAAGAGAAATGGCAAGATGTAAGCCATCAATATTTACAAGGGCTCAAAATCTCACACAAGTTGCTTTGCTTGTCACAAAAGGTATTCCTTTCAGTTTTACAGTCAATCACTGACTAGAGCACAAAAGTTTCATTCCCCTCAAGCTAGGGAAATCTCTTGCAAAAGTTGCAGAGTTGCCCCTACTGTCTTTTTCAAACTTACAGAAGTCAATTCAAGATTCTTTTCAAAACAACTTTGCTTTTGACAATCCACTTTTGAAATTCTGTTTAGGAGGAAAGCTTGAAAGTAAATGACAGAATTGAGACTCTGCCAGGACGAAGATGTTCCGGATCAGGCCGAGATGGCACAGAACCGACATGGACTCGGCTTGGGCAGCTTTTTATTGAAAAACATGACAGATTTTTTTTATTATTTTTTTTTAAAAAAAAAATAAAATGAAACAACGCAATTGATGGAAAACAACAAGGTGATAAAACTAACAAAACAAAGATTGAAATTAGCAGAGTTCAGGAGAATGGGAATGGAACTATATTTATCCCCCCCCCCCACACTTAAAATCTGCATTGATCTTTTGAAGATTATTCCTTAGTACGTACTATTTCGCATTGGAAATGCAGTTGCGTAGAAACTTCCCTTTTGGGGGAGTTTATTGAAAGTTCAGCACAAAGCTGTGCGGTTTTAATTGATGCTCTCATCGCACTGTAGTTCTAAGGGTCACTGAGGCTAGTCATGGACCCTTAAGAATATGTCCTAGAGTTTGGTGCGGAGTCGAAGGACCGAGTTGATGGTGGCTTGCGAACCATTCTTGAGGTGGTTCCAAAAGCCACTGAGGTTGACCAAAGCTCATCCTTGGAGAGCTATCTAGAATTTGGCGTGAAGCCAAAGGATTGAATTGATGATTCATGCCATGTTTTGGCTTCATGAAAGGCGTGTAATACCCTTTTCTTTGCTTTTCTATTAGTTAGTGACTAGAATATGCCTAGGCATTAGAGACAACAAATTGTTAGATTTTGGTGCAACGTCGATGGATTGGATTGGTATATGCATGGGGACCAGGCTCAGTGTGGTTCCTTAGTCTCAAACTTAGCCGAAGGATGCCCTCAATGGTTTGTTGGGATTCGTCTTGAAGCCGCTGGACTAAATTGATGCATGCATGCATGTTTTTGTTTTTTTACAAATGCATGTAATGTGCTTCTTTTCGTTTATTTATGTTTATTAGCGCATACTGGATACCGAGAGCCCTTGCCAGGTCTCTTTCTAAAGACTTGCCATTCATGACATTCGCATAATTGACCAACGAATTAGCTTTCTGTCTTTGAAATGCTCTTCCATATTTAAAAGTAAATAGATGATTTGAATATCAAATGCATGTGAAAAGTGAGTTAGATACAACAAACAAGAAGGGTTTCAGCAAAATGAAATTACAGACTATTTCCACAACAATTGTCCTATTGTTTCGGATGGATGGGTGGTGGTTACTCATCAGCCAAATGCTGCAAGTCCCCAATTCCAACTCATGGTGAGTAACTCTTACCCTATTGCCGACGCGCCTAGATTTGGCTTTGACCCACTTGGTGAAGTAATTGATGGCTACCAATATAAACTAATGCCAATTTGATGCCTTCGATTCAATTGGTCCAATCATATCCAAACCCCACATCGAAAATGGCCATGGCGATGTTAAGTTTTGTAAGGCTGTGGGGGCCACGTGGATGTGATCAGCGTACATCTGGCACTTTGCACATCTCTTCACATGTTGGCAACAATCCGACTCCATCGTTATCCAGTAATACCCTGCCTTAGGATTTTTGGAGCTAGCGAGTGGCCGTTTGCATGGGTGCCAAATGTCCCCTCATGCACCTCCTCTAGTATTTCTTTGGCCTCTTTTTCATTTATGCATCGCAGTAGAGTCATATCCAGGTTTCATTTGTACAACGCTTCTCCATCTAAGAAGAAACCTGATGTCAGCCTTCATAGTGCTCTTTTCTCATTTTCCGAGGCATCCGGAGGGTAAATACCCTTTCTAAGATAGGCCCTTATGTTATGGACCCAAGGTTTCGTCTCGGACAACCCTTCTCTTGTGTTGAGGTGGTGGCAATGAGCCAATTTCCTCTGATGTTGTACTTGTATCACCAGTTCCTGCTCTTCATTTACCTGGACCATTGCTGCTAGGGTGGCCAAGGCGTTAGCCATTTGGTTTTCCTCCCGAGGTACATGTTGAAAAGTCACTAATTCAAAAGCGGCCAACAATTCCATAATGTATCCATGGTAGGGGACCAGTTTTGGGTCTCGTGCTTCCCATTCTCCTTTAAGTTGCTGCGATTGCTAATGAGTCATATTTTATACACTTTATGTGGGCTTAAGATGGGTGTTGTTAAGAATATTTAATGATTAAGAGTCTTGTGTTAACCGAGATTTGAATTATGGGCCTGAAAATAGGAGAAATACAAGTACGTGGTAAAATAAGATTTTTAACTAACAAAAAGATTAAGACTTATTTTGCAGGCCCAAGTCATCTGGGCCCATGCCATCTCGATCCAAGCCAAGAACATCCTGGCCAGTCCAGCGCTCCTAGTCAAGCCAACATCAATGACAAAAAACTTGCCTAAAATCACCCCAGCAAGATGCAGATATAATTTGTTAAGATGCAAATATGGTTTGTTAAGATGCAAATATAATTTGTTAAGATGCAGGTATGGTTTGTTAAGATGCAGATATGATTTGCTAAGATCAAGGAATCTGTAATGCAGTTATGACTTGCTAAAGATCAAGGAATTTGTAATTCGGGTAACTAGGAATGCAGATATGATTCTGCTAGAAATTAGGAAACTGGGAAACTCCTAAGATTAAGGAGATTGTAATCTGTAATTTGAATTGGAATCTTTAGGATTTGAATTTCTGTTATTAGGATTAGATTTAGATTTATCTAGCTTGTGTATAAATAAGCACACCAGGACACATCTTCTAGTGTGGAATTTTTAACAGAATTTAGAGCTAGCGCTGTCAGTAATCGCAGACACTCCAAGCTAGTACAGGGGTACACGAAGCTTCAATACAGTGTCTTTCTCGGTGGAGGAGGTACAGGACCAGGATTTGGGAAGCTAGCTGAAAGCCTTCAAAGGTGATCGCTCGGTATAGCCGACGCACTCTGTTGGACGGAAACCTCAACGTCTGGCCACCGTTGGTGCATCACTGCCAATCTTCCATTGGTGGTCGTCGTGGAAGGCGGATTCTCTAGAAACTCTAGATTCTCACCTTGGTATACGATTTGGTTTTCAATAACATAACTGGTTTGCAATTCTATCTCTTGATTATAATTCCTATACTTTAATCTGCTTTTAACTTTGCCGTGACACATTGTTAGGGGTAGATCACGTTAGACTAGGGCCGGTCGGAACTAGTGTAATAATCTGATTAGGTAGAGAACCTAAACTCAACCAAGTACATAGTCCCTGCCAACTGATGAGGTAGCTGTTGTGTAAATCCTCGGTATGGCAACGGACAAACGTTCGGCGGTCGTCGTAAGAATCTAAGGTTGATTCGGAATAAAATTCTAAGTAAGAATAGTAAACTGTCGTATTTTGAGTCCCAAATTGATACAATAGTTAGTATAGAGTAGTTTAGCGTAGTTTAGTTTACTTTTAGCACTTAGTTTATTTTCTGCACTTAAACACAAAACCCCCCTTATTTACTGCTTTCCAGAGTCCGAGACCGAGTGAGTCCGACTTCGTCGCGTCTAAATCACTTTTGGCTGAAACCATATCGGTTCCTTGTTATCCGAGACCAGATTGCCGAGAGCGAGCCGACCTTAGCGTTGCCGAGGCCAAGTCAGCATTTTCCTAGCCGAAGTCAAGTTGGCATTCCACAACACTTAGCATTTCTGTAGCACTCTTATTTTTACACTTAGCACAATTTGAACACACTATGTCCTTGAGGGAATCGACCTAGGTTAGCTATACTATAGTTAGCTTTAGTTTTATTTGATGCGCGTAATACGAATAAAAGCCCGCTTATCAAATTGGCGCCGTTGTCGGGGACACAAGTTCTTTTGTGTCTTTGGGTGCCAAAATTGAGTCTAAGTCGAATCCCGAGTCTATGGAATGCTGCGTTTGTTTTTGAATTATAAGATCTGTCTTTTGTCTAAGTTGTCTAGGTATACCGAGTCTATTCTTTTGCTGCACCTTATCTTTGCCACATTTTATTTTTCTGCATTTTGTTCTGCACCTTAGTTTTCTTGCATAAACTAATGATGTATGACTAGAAGTAGTTCTGAACTATTGCATGCTTTTGATCCTGAGATAGAAAGAGCTTTGCATCGTTTAAGGAAAGCTAGGCATACTAGAACACTTGATAGCAGTAGTTCTAATTCTATTTGGAATTCTGAGAATAGTAATTTTACTTCTAACGAATTTATTTCCTTTGAGCACCAAGAGGCAGGAACAATAGAGAACAATGATAGAACTTTGAAGGAGTTGGCCACACCAAACGCCATGTATCAACCATGGTGCATTCAATGCCTACCACTAGAGCCAGCTCAAAGTTACGAATTAAAGTCTAGTCTGATTCATCTGTTACCTAAGTTTTATTGTCTTGCAGGTGAAGATCCTCACAAGCTTAAAGGAACTCCACGTGGTTTGTTCCACGATGAGGCCGTAAGGGATACCAGAAGACCACGTCAAAATGAAAGCGTTCCCATTCTCCCTAGATGGAGCTGCAAAAGATTGGTTGTATCTGCAGCCGGTTCTTATCAATATTTGGGGGGATATGAAGCGCATATTCTTGGAGAAATTCTTCCCAGTATCCTAAACAGCGACCATAAGGAAGGATATTTGTGGGATCAGGCAACACTCCGGTGAGATGCTACATGAATACTGGGAGAGGTTCAACAAGCTTTGCGCCACATGTCCACACAACCAGATTAATGAGCAGTTACTGATTCAATATTTCTATGAAGGTTTGATGATGATGGACCGAAGTATGATTGACGCTGCAAGTGGAGGAGCATTGATGGATAAGACACCAACAGCAACACGACATTTGATCTCGAACATGGCCAGCAAAACGCAACAGTTCGGGACCAGAGGAACCATAACACCTAGAATGGTGAATGAAATCGGTACGATGGATAATCAAAGATTGGAAAATTAGTTGACCAAGCTGATGTCACTGGTGAAACAACTTGCCATCAGCCAACACCAACCCATTTCAGCAGTAAAAGCATGTGGTATATGTACTTCAGTTGAGCACCCTACTGACATGTGCCCCACATTGCAATAGGTGGCTACTAGTACGAGAAGCAGGCGTATGCAACCCGGCTATTTGAAGGACAACAATATGGACGATCGCCATACCAAGGGCCATATGCAGCTCAAGGATTCAGTTCAAATCAGAGCATGCCGCAAAGTCAAGGCGGGTATTAACAATCGTCCGAGACTCCAAATGCCCCCGTTCCAACAGCAACAGCAAAAAACACCACCACAAAGTAACTCATCATCTTTGGAGGATTTGGTAAAGCAGATAGTGGCAAGCAACCTGGAGTTCCAACAGACCATGAGTTCTAGTAACTTGCAATTCCAACAAAATATGAACGCCACTATCCAAGATCTCAAGACGCAAGTGGGCCAACTAGCCAACTCGGTAAGTCAGTTACAGTCGGCGGGATCTGGGAATCTCCCCTCATAAACAATTCCAAATCCGAGAGGGAATGCAAGTGTAGTATCATTGTGAGATGGAGTATGAGCACAGTAGTAGCAGTAGAGGTAGCCTAGCGTAGCTGCATTTGCATTCTTAGCTTAATAGTTTGATTGCTTAATCTACATCCAACCCCCCTATTTCCTGCATTTTAGTCCAAAACAGAGTTAGTCCAACTTTATTGCATTTGTCAGCACTTAGCCGAGAGCAACTCGGCACCTAGCTGATAGTGAGTTTGCATTTTACACTTGAGTTTCTGTGCTACTTCAGTTTTCACACAAGATCATAATTGAGCATACTGTGTCCCCTCATAAACAATTCCAAATCCGAGAGGGAATGCAAGTGTAGTATCATTGAGAAGTGGTAAGGAATTACAAGTAGCACCGTAGTAGAAACCGAGATCCACCAGCATCGAGTCGAATTCGGATGCCAACTCACAACCATCACGGCAGGCTAGCCCAATACCAGCCCCTTTTCCAAGTAGGACACTCTCAACAAGGAAGCCTGAATCTGATGAAGAGCTATTGAAGATGTTTCGGAAGGTAGAGATCAATATTCCCCTCCTGGATGCCATAAAGCAAATACCTAAGTACGCAAAATTCCTTAAGGAGTTGTGTGTGCACAAGAGGAAGAAGATGAAAGGAGGAGTGGAACTAGGAGGGATAGTGTCGGCACTAACCAGAAATGATGACCTCACTGTCGGTACGAGACAAACCTTTCCAAAGAAATGCCGAGACCCTGGAATCTTTTCGGTCCCATGCATCATTGGCGACTGTACCTTTGCTGATGCCATGCTGGACTTAGGAGCTGCAATAAACGTCATGCCGACGTCAATTTACAAGTCCTTGAATTGTGGAGATCTGGAATCCACCGGAATGACCATACAGTTGGCAAATAGAAGCGTTGTCCAGCCCTTAGGCTTTCTTGAAGATGTCCTGGTCCAAGTTGATGAACTAATTTTCCCAACCGACTTCTACGTGCTGGATATGGAGGACGAGACGCCAGGAAAAGGGTCTACCTTGATCCTAGGACGACCATTCCTAATGACCGTCAAGACCAAGATTGATGTGCATACCGGGACACTCTCAATGGAGTTTGGTGACACTCTGATGTAGTTCAACATTTTCGAAGCCATGAAACACCCTGTGGAGGACACCTCACTCTTTGGCATTGACTTGATCGATGAACTCGTCAAAGAATACATGCAAGCAAACACTTCTGTTGAGAACGAGTCAGCCAACATAAGCCGAGACTAGACAGAGACCGAAAGCACGTCGGTCATGGAAGCCGACAGCAATGCAGCCAAAGAGGATGGGAAGCAAGTCGGAATCAAAGCCGAAACAGAGTTGGCCAATCAGCATAAGGAGCAATTAGGGGCCGGAATCATGTCGGCAACCCACCTACCCGACTCCAACCAAGTTGGCCAAATAATTTCCAGACCAATAGGAGAGGTTTCGCCACCAAAACCACCCACTGAGTTGAAGCCATTGCCAAACCATCTGAAGTACGCCTACCTAGGTGATGAACAACAATTCCCGGTCATAATTGCCAAAAACCTTCACCAGGAATAGGAGGAGAAATTGTTACAAGTCCTCAAGCAACACAAGAAGGCCATAGGGTGGAAATTATCTGACCTCCCAAGATTAAATCCATCAATCTGCATGCACAGAATCTTGATGGAGGAAGAAAGGAGACTGAACCCAACCATCCTGGATGTGGTAAAGAAAGAAGTGACTAAGCTACTTGCTGTTGGAATCATTTATCCAATTTCAGATAGCAGCTGGGTCAGTCCAGTGCAGGTAGTACCCAAGAAATCTGGGATGACCGTGATGAAGAACCAGAATGATGAACTAGTACAAACACGGGTTCAGAACAGTTGGCGAGTGTGCATTAACTACAGGAAGCTGAATCATGCAACCCGTAAAGACCATTTCCCTCTGCCATTCTTAGACCAAGTCTTGGAGAAGCTGGTCGGGAAGTCCCATTACTGCTTCCTAGACGGATATTCCGGATACATGTAGATACACATCGCACCTGAAGATCAACACAAGACAACCTTCACCTGTCCTTTCGGCACGTTTGCTTACACTAGGATGTCGTTTGTACTATGCAATACCCCAAGCATGTTCTAGAGACGCATGCTGAGCATCTTCTCAAACTTATTGGAGGATTGCATGGAGGTGTTCATGGAAAATTTCACAGTGTATGCAGACACTTTCGATGCATGTTTGAGAAATCTAGCCCAAGAGCTGAAGCGATGCATAGAAACCGACGTGGTGTTGAACTTTGAAAAATGCCACTTCATGGTAGCAGAGGGGATTGTGCTCGACCACCTAGTATCAAGTCAAGGGATCGAGGTTGGCAAAGCTAAGATTGACATCATTACATCTCTCCCTAACCCCACTTCTATGCGGGAGGTTCGTTCATTTTTAGGACATGCAGGATTTTATAGTCATTTCATCAAGAACTTCAGCAAGATTGCCATACCACTGTCCAAACTATTGCAAAAGGATGTGGAGTTTGTCTTCAACAAATAATGCATACAAGCCTTTGAAGAGTTGAAGACCAGATTGACATCCACACCAATCCTCCAAGCACCTAACTGGGAGCTCCTGTTCGAGCTGATGAGCGACACATCCAACTCGGCCCTTGGAGTCGTTCTCAGCCAGCGAGACAGAGTCAGCGGGCCGACACACGTAATCGCCTATGCATCTTAAACCATGGACCAGGCCTAGATAAACTATACGACCATAGAGAAAGAGCTACTGGCAATAGTATTCGCCTTGGACAAATTTTGCTCATATCTGCTTGGCTCTAGAGTCATCGTATTCTTTGATCATGCAACCTTGAAATACCTACTGAAGAAGCCAGACGCCAAGCCATGACTCATTCGATGGATGCTTCTCTTACAGGAATTTGACCTAGAAATCAGAGATAAGAAGGGTGCCGACAATGCAGTAGCCGATCACCTTAGTCGGATTGAACATGAACCTGACCCAATGCCAATCCGAGACGACTTTCTGGATGAACAACTACTGCGCATGGACACATCTACACCATGGTTCGCCGACATATGCAATTTTATCGTTGCATCCCAGTTTCCACCAGAGGCATCCCGGTTCTATAAAGAGAAAATTAAAAGTGATGCCATGATTTATATATGGGATGACCACTGATATCAAGAATGGTGGAAGCAGTGGCCACTTATAAGCCAGTTTTTAGTCGTCTTACGTGCGTCAAATAAAACTAAAGCTAACAATAGTATAGCTAACCTAGGTCAATTTTCTCAAGGACACATTGTGTTCAAATTGTGCTAAGTGTAAAAATAAGAGTGTTGCAGAAACACTAAGTGTTGTGGAATGTTGACTTGACTTCGGCTAGGAAAATGCCGACTTGGCCTCAGCAACGCTAAGGCCGACTTGCTCTCGGCACTCCAGTCTTGGCAAACAGGGAACCAATATGGTTTCAGCCAAAAGTGATTTAGACGCGACGGAGTCGGACTGACTCGGTCTCGGACTCTAGAAGCAGTAAATAAAGGGGGTTTTGTGTTTAAGTGCAGAAAATAAACTAAGTGCTGAAAGTAAACTAAATTATGCTAAACTACTCTATACTAACTACTATATCAATTCGGGACTCAAAACACGACAGTTTACTATTCTTACTTATAATTGTATTCCGAATCAACCTTAGATTCTTACGACGACCGCCGAACGTTTATCCGTTGCCATACCGAGGATTTACACAACCGCTACCTCATCAGTTGGTAGGGAGTATGTACTTGGTGGAGTTTAGGTTCCCTACCTAATCAGATTATTATACAAGTTCCGATTGGCCCTAGTCTAACGTGATCTACCCCTAACAATGTGTCACGGCAAAGTTAAAAGCAATTTAAAGCATGGAAATTATAATTAAGAGATAGAATTGCAAACTAGTTATCCTATTGAAACCCAAATCGAATACAAAGGTGAGAATTTAGAGTTTCTAGAGAATCCGACTTCCATGACGACCGCCAATGGAAGAACGACAGTGATGCACCAACGGTGGCCAGACGTTGAGGTTTCCGTCCAACAGAGTGCGTCGGCTATACCGAGCGATCACCTCTGAAGGCTTCCAGCTTCCCAAATCCTGGTCCTGTACCTCCTCGACCAAGAGAGACAATATATTGAAGCTTCGTGTACCCCTGTACTATCTTGGAGTGTCTGCGATTGCTGACGGCGCTAGCACTAAATTTTGCTGAAAATTCCACGCTTGAAGACATGGCCTGGTGTGCTTATTTATACAAAAGATGGATAAATCTAAATCTAATCCTAATAATAGAAATTCAAATCCTAAAGATTCCAATTCTAATTACAGATTACAATCTCCTCAATATTAGGAGTTTCCCAATTTCCTAATTTCTAGCAGAATCATATCTGCATTCCTAGTTACCCGAATTACAAATTCCTTGATCTTAGCAAATCATATCTTACCAAATCATATCTGCATCTTAACCAATCATATTTGCATCTTAACAAATCATATCTGCATTTACAGATTCCTTGATCTTGGCAAATCATATCTGGATCTTAACAAACCATATTTGCATCTTAACAAATCATATATGCATTACAAATTCCTTGATCTTTAGCAAATCATATCTGCATCTTGACAAACCATATCTGCATCTTACTGGGTGATTTTAGGCAAGATTTTCGTCACTGATGTTGGCTTGACCAAGAGCGTTGGATTGGCCGGGATGTTCTCGGCTTGGGCCGAGATGACTTGGGCCTGCAAAATAAGTCTTAATCTTTTTGTTAGTTAAAAATCTTATTTTAGTACGTACTTGTATTTCTCCTATTTTCAGGCCCATAATTCAAATCTCGGTTAACACAAGACTCTTAATCATTAAATATTCTTAACAACACCCATCTTAAGCCCATATAAAGTGTATAAAATATGACTCATTAGACCCCCACACTTAGACTTTTGCACTCCTGGACAAAATCAGATTCGAGCATTTAAGGAAATTGAAAGAGGAAATATGTTTTTCAAATAAACTCCTCAAGTTTAAGAAAACAGCTTAAGCATCTATTCATCCTAGAATCCAGGCATTCAAACGATCTATGAAAGTTACTTTCTCCACTTCCAAAAACAAATAAGCAACCTGCAAACATTAAGAGTAACCGAGAAGTGACTAAGCTCTCTCAAGACATATTCTCTCAGTCTCTCAAGTGTTTAGGTTTGTATATACACTCACACATCCTATGTCACTAGCACTACCAAGCTTTGACTATCCTCTCCTTTCACACCTTCAAAGACACATGCATAATGATCAATAGGACTTTTCGGGCTTGTAACGTGGCTAGGGTAAGGTAGGATTACAGAATGATTAAGTGAGCTTTAATAGCCAGAGGGACAAGAGGAGCAGTGGGGAATGAATCTATAAGCACAAAGATTATCTCCTTCGGACATTACCAGTTTCTTGGAAGCTTCTTTGTTCACTGTCCTTCTTTTCCATTTATATTTTTCTTTCTTTTTCTCACTTTTCCTGTCTTGCAGCTTTTATTGTTGCAATCTTACTTGCAATCTTTTGTTTTTGTTTCCGTTACTTATTCTTCTTTTCGTATCCTTTTTCTTTTCTTTTCTTTAACTATTTCCTATTCTTCCAGCTATACCACTCTCGTAATGCCTCTAGGTGTCACCCCTACACTTATTCAAGATCTATTCCCAAAACAATTCCAAAGCTCCTCCGTTCCCAAAGGTTCAGGTTGATTATGGTTTTTCTGGCTTTAGGCTTGTAATGAGCTGTCATATCAAGAAACGGTTATAGGCTCGACGGGGTAACCAAAGGAATTATTCACAAGGTAGGCTTTATTTGGCTAAGTAGTTGTAAAAAAAATGGCCTAGATCATATCATTCTTGCATGTGAAATGAGTTATATCTAGAGAATCAAGGCAAAACCTAGAGTAACCAGCAACATCGATGCAATAATCACACAAGAAATGAAAGAATGGCGAGATACAAAGCCATTCATGCAAGGCTCAAAAGTTCTCACACGGTTAATTGCTTTGTCACTAATGGCTCATCTTTTTAGTTTTTTTTTCACTTGCTACTGCCTAAGGACGCAAAAATTTCACTCCCTGTCAGGTTTAAAAATCTCTCATCCAGGGTCATGCACTGCCTCATGTTGTTTCATCTTACTCAAGGAAATTCAAAAAAAATTTCAAAATAGTTTTCTCACTAATTGTCAATCCGAAATAAAAAATCAGCTAGGAAAACAAAAATGCAAACTAAAATTTGAACAAAAATAGCAGAATCAGAATAAAAGAAAAGGAACAAAATAGAATACGAACGAAATAACAAAACAAAACCAAACAAACCATCACCCTTCCTACGGAACACTCCCCCACACTTAAATGATGTATTGTCCTTAATGCATAACAGGTCTATGGAGGAGGTTTTTATGGTCGTGTTGCTCAGGTCAATGCCGCCACCATGGCCGGTTCTGCTAGGTAGATGCTTTCCACTTCGCCGACTATTGCTGTGGGGCTTTCATGGAAGATTTTGAGCTGCTACCCATTGACTTGGAAGGTGTTTCCTGTGAGTTCGTCCTGTAATTCTACTGCACCATAGGGAAAAACTTTAGTGATAATGAATGGATCGTCCCACTTGGAACGGAGCTTACCGGCAATGAGCCTTAATCGTGATTTGAACAGGAGCACTTTCTGGCCGACGTGAAACTCCTTTCTTAAAATTTGGCCGTCATGGAATTGTTTGACTCGTTGCTTGTAAATGTGGGAGTTCTCGTAGGTTTCCAAGCGAAGTTCCTCCAATTCTTGTCATTGGAGTTTACTCTCTTCCCCAGCTTGGTCGTAGGCCATGTTGCACTTCTTAACTGCCCAGTAAGATCGGTGTTCTTGTTCAACAGGTAGGTGACAAGCTTTGCCGAAAACAATCCGATAGGGAGACATTCCGAATGGAGTTCGGTATGCTGTCCGATGTGCCCAAAGTGCATCCTCAAGGTGGCAACTCCAATCCTTCTGATTCGGGTTGGTCAGCTTCTGCAAAATCTTCTTGATTTCTCTATTGAATACTTTGGCTTGGCTGTTTGTTTGGGGGTGATACGTTGTGGCAATCCGATGCTCCACCCCATACTTTTCTAATAGGGAAGACATGGCTCGATTACAGAAGTGACTTCCTTGGTCACTGATCAGAGCTTTTGGCACACCAAACCTACAGAAAATGTTAGACTTAATAAAATTCACAACTACCTTGGCATCGTTGGTCTTGGTAGTCGCTGCTTCCACCCATCTTGACATATAGTCCACGGCCAACAGAATGTATGAGTATCCATTGGAGACGGGGAACGGTCCTATGAAGTCAATTCCCCAAACATCGAAAACTTCACAAAATAGGATTGGTTGTTGGGGCATCTCATGCCGGCGACTCATGGTCGTTCCTGCTTGCTGGCATTGTTCACAGGTCGATACGAAGTGGTGGGCGTCTCGGAAAATGGTGGGCCAGTAAAACCCACAATCTATTACCTTTCGGGCTGTCCGAGTTGTTCCATGATGTCCGCCTCCAGCTGCTGCATGACAAAAGTGGAGGATTAAGCTGATCTTGGAGTCCGGGATGCACTTGTGAATGACTTGGTCACTGCCGCGCTTCCAAAGATACGGGTCATCCCATATATAATACTTGGCATCATTTTTAATTTTCTCTTTATACAACCGGGATGCCTCTGGTAGAAACTGGGATGCCTCTGGTAGAAACTGGGATGCAACGATGCATATGTCGGCGAACCACGGTGTAGATGTATCCATGCGTAGTAGTTGTTCATCCGGAAAGTCGTCTCGGATTGGCACTAGGTCAAGTTCACGTTCAATCCGACTCAGGTGGTCGGCTTCTGCATTATCGACACTCTTCTTGTCTCTGATTTCTAGGTCAAATTCCTGCAAGATAAGCATCCATCGAATGAGTCGTGGCTTGGCGTCTGGCTTCTTCATTAGGTATTTTAAAGCTGCATGATCAGAGAATACGATGACTCTAGAGCCAAGCAAATATGAGCGAAATTTGTCCAAGGCGAATACTATTGCCAGTAGCTCTTTCTCTGTGGTCGTATAGTTTATTTGGGCCTGGTCCATGGTTCGAGATGCATAGGCGATTACGTGTGTTGGCCCGCCGACTCCGTCTCGTTGGCCGAGAACAACTCCAAGGGTCGAGTTGGATGCATCGCACATCAGCTCGAACGGGAGCTCCCAGTTAGGTGCTTGGAGGATTGGTGTGGATGTCAATCTGGTCTTCAACTCTTCAAAGGCTTGTATGCATTCTTTGTTGAAGACAAACTCCACATCCTTTTGCAGTAGTTTGGACAGCGATAAGGCGGTCTTGCTGAAGTTCTTGATGAAACGCCTATAAAATCCTGCATGTCCTAAAAATGAACGAACCTCCCCCACAGAAGCGGGGTTAGGGAGAGATGTAATGATGTCAATCTTAGCTTTTGTCAACCTCGATCCCTCGACTTGATACTAGGTGACCAAGCACAATCCCCTCTGCTACCATGAAGTGGCATTTTTCAAAGTTCAATACCAGATCGGTTTCTATGCATCGCTTCAACACTCGGGCCAGATTTCCCATACATGCATCGAAAGTGTCTGCGTACACTGTGAAATCGTCCATGAACACCTCCATGCAATCCTCTAGTAAATATGAGAAGATGCTCAGCATGCATCTCTGGAACGTCTTTGGGGCATTGCATAGTCCAAACGACATCCTAGTGTAAGCAAACGTGCCGAAAGGACAGGTGAAGGTTGTCATGTGTTGATCTTCAGGTGCGATGTGCATCTGCATGTATCCGGAATATCCGTCTAGGAAGCAGTAATGGGACTTCCCGGCCAGCTTCTCCAAGACTTGGTCTAAGAATGGCAGACGGAAATGGTCTTTGCGGGTTGCTTGATTCAGCTTCCTGTAGTCAATGCACACTTGCCAACGGTTCTGAACCCATATTGGTACTAGTTCATCATTCTGGTTCTTCATCACGGTCATCCCAGATTTCTTGGGTACTACCTACACTGGACTGACCCAACTGCTATCTGAAATTGGATAAATGATTCCAGCAGCAAGTAGCTTAGTCACTTCTTTCTTTACCACATCTAGGATGGTTGGGTTTAGTCTCCTTTGTTGTTGCCTCATGGAGCGTGCTTCTTCCTCCATCAAGATTCTTTGCATGCAGATTGAGGGATTTATTCCTGGGAGGTCAGATAATTTCCACCCTATGGCCTTCTTGTATTGCTTGAGGACTTGTAACAATTTCTCCTCCTATTCTTGGTGAAGGTTGCTGGCATTTATGATCGGGAATTGTTGTTCATCACCTAGGTAAGCATACTTCAGATGGTTCGGCTATGGCTTCAACTCAGTGGGTGGTTCTAGTGGCGAGGCCTCTCCTATTCGTTTAGGAAATGTTTGGCCGACTTGGTTGGAGTCGGGTAGCTGGGATGCCAGCATGATTCTGGCCTCTGATTGCTCCTTATGCTGATTGGCCGACTCTGTTTCGGCTTTGATTTCGGCTTGCTTCCCCTCCTTTTTGGCCGCCTTGGTGTCGACTTCCGTGACCGACGTCCTTTCGGTCTTTGTCTACTGTCGGCTTATGTTGGCCGACTTGATCTCAACAAAAGTGTCCGCTTGCATGTATTCCTTGACGAGTTCGTCGATCAAGTCAATGCCAAAGAGTGAGGTGTCCTCCACAGGGTGCTTCATGGCTTCGAAAATGTTGAACTGCACCAGAGTGTCATCAAACTCCATTGAGAGTGTCCCGGCATGCACATCAATCTTGGTCTTGGCGGTCATTAGGAATGGTCGTCCTAGGATCAAGGTAGACCCTTTCCCTGGTGTCTCGTCCTCCATATCCAACACGTAGAAGTCGGCTGGGAAAATTAATTCATCAACTTGGACCAAGACATCTTCAAGAACACCTAAGGGCTGGACGACGCTTCTATTTGCCAACTGTATGGTCATCCTGGTGGGTTCCAGATCTCCACAATTCAAGGACTTGTAAATTGACACTAGCATGACGTTTATTGAAGCTTCTAAGACCAGCATGGCATCTGCAAAGGTACAGTCGCCAATGGTGCATGGGACCGAGAAGATTCTGGGGTCTCGGCATTTCTTTGGCAAGGCTTGTCTCGTGCTGGCAGTGAGGTCGTCATTTCTGGTTAGTGCCGCCACTATCCCTCCTAGTTCTACTCCTTCTTTCATATTCTTCCTCTTGTGCACACACAACTCCTTAAGGAATTTTGCGTACTTGGGTATTTGCTTTATGGCATCCACGAGAGGAATATTGATCTCCACGTTCTGGAACATCTTCAATAGCTCTTCGTCAGATTCAGGCTTCCTTGCTGAGAGTGTCCTACTTGGAAAAGGAACTGGGACGGGACTAGCCTGTTGTGATGGTTGTGAGTTGGCGTTCGAATTTAACTCGATGCTGCTGGATCTCGGTTTCTACTGCGATGCTGCTTGTAAAGTTGGCCCATTTGTGTCTTGAGATCTTGGATAGTGGCGTTCATATTTTGTTGGAATTGCAAGTTACTAGAGCTTATGGTCTGTTGGAACTCCAGGTTGCTTGCTGCTATCTGCTTCACCAATTCTTCCAAGGAAGATGAATTACATGGTGGTGGTGTCTTTTGCTGTTGCTATTGGAACGAGGGCATTTGGTGTCTTGGATTCGACTGTTGATAGCTGCCTTGACTCTACGGCATGCTCTGATTTGAACCGAATCCTTGAGTTGCATACGGCCCTTGGTATGGTGGTCGTCCGTATTGTTGGCCTTCAAACAGCCGGTTTGCATACGGTTGATTCCCGTACTGGTAACCACCTATTGCTCCAACACTTTTGGGATGGTCCGACTCGGTTTCTTGCAATGTGGGGCACATGTCAATAGGGTGCTCCATTGAAGTACATATACCACATGCTTTTACTACTGCGATGGGTTGGTGTTGGCCGATGGCAAGTTGTCTCACCAGTGATGTCAGCTCGGTCAACTGATTTTCCAATCTCGGATTATCCATCATACTGATTTCATTCACCATTCTGGGTGTTGTGGTTCGTCTAGTCCCGAATTGTTGTGTGTTGCTAGCCATGTTCGAGATTAGATGTCGTGCTGCTACCGGCATCTTATCCATCAATGCTCATCCACTTGCAACGTCAATCATACTTCGGTCCATCATCATCAAACCTTCATAGAAATATTGAATCAGTAACTGCTCACTGATCTGGTGATATGGACATGTGGCACAAAGGTTGTTGAACCTCTCCCAGTATTCATGCAGCGTCTCACCAGAGTGTTTCCTGATCCCACAAATCTCCTTCCTTATGGTCACTGTTCGGGATGCTGGGAAGAATTTCTCCAGGAACATGCGCTTCATGTCCCCCCAAGTATTAAAGAGAACCGACTGCAGATATAGCCAATCTTTTGAGCTCCATCCAGGGAGAATGGGAACGCTTTCATTTTAACGTGGTCTTCTGGTATCCCCTGTGGCCTCATCGTAGAACAAACCACGTGGAATTCCTTTAAGTGCTTGTGCGGATCTTCACCTACAAGACCATGAAATTTAGGTAACAGATGAATCAGACTGGACTTTAATTTGTAACTTTGAGCTGGCTCCAGTGGTGGGCATTGAATGCACCATGGCTGATACACGACATCTGGTGTGGCCAGCTCCTTCAAAGTTCTATCATTGTTCTCCATTGTTCTTGCCTCTTGGTGCTTAAGGGAAATAGATTCGTTAGTAGTAAAATTACTATTCTTAGAATTCCAAATAGAATTCGAACTACTGCTATCAAGTGTTATAGTATGCCTAGCTTTCCTTAAACGATGCAAAGTTCTTTCTATCTCAGGATCAAAAGCATGCAATGGTTCAGAACTACTTCTAGTCATACATCATTAGTTTATGCAAGAAAAATAAGGTGCAAAACAAAATGCAGAAAAATAAAGTGTGGTAAAGATAATGATGAGGACATGACCAAGAGTGTGGCACTTGAAGGACTTGAAGGGCCTATGACAAGGTCAAGGACAAAGAGAGCTAAGGAAGCTATACAACAAGTGTTGGCAGCCCTTATTCAAAAATAACTGAACTAGAAGGATGCAAGCCCAAGTTGATCAATCTTTTAATCCAACTTAAGGAATAAAGCTTTTGGGCTAAATTTCATGACAAACCCATAAAGATATTTAGTTTGTTTTTCTTTTAAATAAAAATATTAGGCTGCACTAATCCATAGGCCCAGAAAACTTTTAGTTATTTTATTTTCTGTAGTGTGGGCTGACTTAATGTTGGACCTTCACTAAACCTAGTGGTTAGGGTTGTGGCCACTATAAAAAGACCTCAAATGACTGCAAAGAGGCAGAACATCAAATTTTCATTTGCTTGAGAGAGTGTTTTCTCCTGGGTTCTTGTAATCCAAAAATTGAGATTTATCAAAGGTTTTCACCCCTTTGTGTGTTCAATCACCGGGCTTATCTTCCATCCTTGGAAGTGTGACGCTCACCAATTCCTTTTATCTTTTCTTTCTTATCACGTCCCAATTTATCATCGCGTTTTGTGTGAAACCCTAGCACAGTCCCGTTCCCCATTTTCAGGCTAACTAAGTTTGGATCATATCTCGACCAATTCTCGGTATTTTTCGGTGATTCATAGGTCAATTTCGCAATTCAGAACGTCATCGTTTCTCACGTTTAGGAATCACTCAATTCCGAGGTCTGTAGCTCGAGATCTAGTCGTGCCCTAATTGTACCTCAACTTCTGGTGTAGTTCACGAATTCCAACCTAGAAAAGAACGAAGGTGATTCGTGCCTTACCCTATTCTGGTTCATATCATCTTACCCTGACCTAATATCACATCATTTGGTTATAAGAGCTTTGGTTTCTAGGAATTGCAAGGCTGCACTTTTGGTATATTCTTTCCTTGATTTTTATCATCTATAATATTACTGTATTACAGTCATATCTGTTAGGTTGAACCGTTGCAAAAGTTATATCTGTTAGGCTGAACCATTGAAAAAGTTCGGCCTCTAACACAATTGAGAATTCTAAAAAAGAAAAAAAAACAAAAAAAAATATTGGCTGAATGGTTCATGCTATTAGAATTTTTTTTAATGCTCATTCTTTAAGGTAATATTGTGGTTGATTGAAGGAAGAAGTACAACACCTTGTTTGTTTGAATTTTTGAGTTCTTGCTGCAGTTTTTTTTTTTTGTGGAAATTTGTGCATGAATTATATCTTTGGCTGCACCTTAATTGTTCAACATTCTGCTTGTGGCTGCATAGTGTCCTTAATTGTATGTCCAGTTTTGGCCTATTTTGCTGCATCCTTTGTTTTTCCTTTTGAGTCAAGTTCCTTTCCTTTGTTGGTGTCTAATTCTGGTTGTTGTCCTAGTTGTTTGTTGCCTTCTTTTGTCTTCATTTGAGTCATTTTGTTAGCTTTTTTCTTGAGTTAATTGGCTGCACAAAGGTTGGTGAAAGTTTCTGTATTTTCTCTTCTTGGTTTGTTAAGAACTCAAGGAGGAATAGAGAGGAAAAAGGCAAGAGTACTCATTATAGTAAAAGCCAAATTGTGTGTGCAAACACTTGAGTGGGTAAGGAAATTTTCAAACACCAAATATATATTTGTTCTTGATATCTTTGACCTGTTTGTTAATCAATGGCAAAAAGAAACATGAACAATGATATTCAATTCAAATCACAGCTCTTACTCAACACTTGGAGAGGTTGATGAAACAACAACAAGATGAATTCCATGAGAGGTTGGATTAGTTGGAGAATAGAACCCCACCTGGAGGAGGGGGAAGGCAGTATAGGAATGAGGGAAGAATAGAAGGAATCAAGTTGAATGTACCACTTTTCAAGGATAGAAGTGATCCAGAGGCATATTTGGAGTGGGAGGTCAAGATTGAACATGTTTTCTCTTGCAACAATTATAGTGAGGAGCAAAAAGTGAGACTAGCAACTGCTGAGTTTTCTGATTATGCTTTGATTTGGTGGAACAAGTTGCAGAGGGAGAGAACTAGAAATGAGGAGCCTATGGTGGACACTTAGGCAGAAATGAAGAGGATCATGAGGAAGCGCTATGTACCATCTAGCTTTCATAGGGACTTAAAATTGAGACTGCAGAAATTGTCTCAAGGAAGCAAGGGAGTGGAAGAGTATTATAAGGAGATGGAAGTGCTTATCATCCAAGCAAATATTGAAGAAGATCCTGAGGTAACTATGGCACGCTTCCTTAGTGGTTTAAATCATGATATTAGAGATGTTGTTGAGTTGTAGGAATTTGTGGAAATGGAGGACCTTTTACATAAGGCCATTCGAGTAGAACAGCAATTAAAAACAAAGAGTATAGCAAGAAAGAGTTCTACTAGCTATAGTCCTTCAAATTGGAAGGATAGAGTCAAGAAAGCAGATTCTACCTCTTCTAGCAATGCAGTGCATTCAAACCATGGGAAAACACCTAAAAGGCAAGTTGAACATCCACCAAAGAGGACTAGAGAAGTGGAGTGCTTCAAGTGTTTAGGCATGGGTCATTATGCCTATGAGTGTCCTACAAAGAAGACCATTCTTCTCAAGGATAGTGGGGAATACACAAGCCAATCTGATGCTAGTAGTGGAGAAGAAGAGGAGAGTGATGAAGAGGTGGTGGCTAATGAGGGACAGTTGTGCATGATTAGGAGGTTGCTTGGAAGCCAAATTAAGGTTATGGATGCATTTCAAAGGGAGAACATTTTCCATACAAGATGTTCAATCAATGGTAAGGTTCGTTTGGTGATCATTGATGGGGGAAGCTGCACAAATGTGGTGAGTTCTAGATTAGTGTCAAAACTGAACTTGGACACTACACCACATCCTAGGCCATACAAGCTTCAATGGATTAGTGAAGGAGAAGAGGTACAAGTGAGACAACAAGTGGAAGTGTCCTTTTCCATTTGGAGATATCAAGATAAGGTGTTATGTGATGTAGTTCCAATGGAGGCCAACCATATCCTTTTGGGGAGGTCGTGGCAGTATGACACCAAAGCCATTCATGATGGCTTCACTAACAAAATTTCTTTTATGTATCAGGATAAAAAGTTGGTTCTCAAGCCCTTAACTCCTAAGGAGGTGTGTGAGGATCAAATCAAAATGAGAGAAAAGATAGCAAATGACATCACGGGTGAAACACCTAGGGGGAAGAGTGAAACACCTGAGAGGAAAAAGAGAGAAAAGAAAAAGAGTGAAACACTTGAGGGAAAACAACTTTGTTTAGCAAGAGAAAGGGAAGTAAGGAGGGTGCTTTGCACAACACAGCCCCTCTACTTATTGTTTCGTCAAAGTCACATTTTGTATGTTAACGAATTTGACAAGTTTGAATTGCCTCCTTGTATTAGATCTCTTTTGCAGGATTTTGAAGATGTGTTTCCAGCAAGTGTACCCGATGGCTTGCCACCTTTGAGGGGGATTGAACATCACATTGATCTCATTCTAGAAGCTTCTTTGTCCAGTCGGCGAGCATATAGGAGCAACCCACAGGAGACCAAAGAGATTGAAAGGCAAGTGATAGAGCTTATGAGCAAAAGTTGGGTGAGAAATAGCATGAGTCTGTGTGCTGTACCTGTTATTTTGGTGCCCAAGAAGGATGGCTCATGGAGGATGTGTTTTGATTGTGTTCTGATGGTAGAACCATAAATAACATTACCATCAAGTATAGGCATCCAATTCCCAAAACAAAGAATGGAAAGGATTCTGTATTTTTTGTGGTTGACAGGTTTTCTAAAATGGCACACTTCGTACCTTGCAAGAAGGTAGATGATGCTTGTCATGTTGCTGATTTGTTTTTCAAGGAAATAGTAAGGCTTCATGGGTTACCAAGGAGCATTGTAAGTGATAGGGATGCAAAATTCCTTAGTCACTTTTAGAGGACATTGTGGGGTAAGATTGGTACTAAATTGTTATTTTCTACTACTTGTCACCCACAAACTGATGGTCAAACTGAGGTAGTCAATAGGACTTTGGGCACACTGCTTCGGACTATTTTAAGGAAAAATCTCAAGTCTTGGGAAGCATGTTTGCCTCATGTTGAATTTGCTTATAATAGAGCTGTCCATAGCACAACTAATTGTTCACCTTTTGAGATTGTATATGGATTTAATCCTTTGACCCCTCTTGATTTGCTGCCTATGCCTAACATTTCTATGTTTAAGCATCAAGAAGCACAGGCTAAAGCTGAATACATCAAGAAGCTACACGAGCAAGTCAAGACTCAAATTGAAAAGAAAAATGAGAGCTATGCCAGGAAAGCTAATAAAGGTAGAAAGAAAATGGTGTTCCAACCTGGTGATTGGGTATGGGTACACATGAGGAAGGAGAGGTTTCCTGAACAAAAGAAGTCAAAACTTCAACCACGAGGAGATGGTCCTTTTCAAGTGCAAGAAAAGATCAATGACAATGCCTATAAGATTGATCTACCTGGTGAGTATAATATTAGTGCTTCTTTTAATGTATTTGATTTAACTCTCTTTGATGCAGATGACGATGCTTTTGATTTGAGGGAAAATCCTCTTCAAGAGGGGGGGAGTGATGAGGACATGACCAAGAGTGTGGCACTTGAAGGAATTGAAGGGCCTATGACAAGGGCAAGGACAAAGAGAGCTAAGGAAGCTATACAACAAGTGTTGGCAGCCCTTATTCAAAAAGTACTGAACCTAGAAGGATGCAAGCCCAAGTTGATCAATCTTTTAATCCAACTTGAGGAATAAAGCTTTTGGGCTAAATTGCATGACAGACCCATAAAGATATTTAGTTTGTTTTTCTTTTAAATAAAAACATTAGGCTGCACTAATCCATAGGCCCAGAAAACTTTTAGTTATTTTATTTTCTGTAGTGTGGGCTGACTTAATGTTGGACCTTCACTAAACCTAGTGGTTAGGGTTGTGGCCACTATAAAAAGACCTCAAATGACTGCAAAGAGGCAGAACATCAAATTTTCATTTGCTTGAGAGAGTGTTTTCTCTTGGGTTCTTGTAATCCAAAAATTGAGATTTATCAAAGGTTTTCACCCCTTTGTGTGTTCAATCTCCAGGCTTATCTTCCATCCTTGGAAGTGTGATGCTCACCAATTCCTTTTATCTTTTCTTTCTTATCATGTCCCAATTTATCATCGCGTTTTGTGTGAAACCCTAGCACAGTCCCGTTCCCCATTTTCAGGCAAACTAAGTTTGGATCATATCTCGACCAATTCTTAGTATTTTTCGGTGATTCATAGGTCAATTTCTCAATTCAGAATGTCATCGTTTCTCTCGTTTTGGAATTACTCAATTCTGAGGTATGTAGCTCGACATCTAGTCGTGCCCTAATTGTACCTCAACTTCTGGTGTAGTTCACGAATTCCAACCTAGAAAAGAACGAAGGTGATTCGTGCCTTACCCTGTTCTGGTTCATATCATCTTACCCTTACCTAATATCACATCAGATAAGGTGTAGTAAAAGAACAGACTCGGTATACCTAGACGACTTAGACAAAAGATAGACTTTATAATTCAAAAACAACGCAGCATTCCATAGACTAGGGATTCGACTTAGACTCAATTTTGGCACACAAAGACACAAAAGAACTTGTGTCCCCGACAACGGCGCCAATTTGATAAGCGGGTTTTTAGTCGTCTTACGCGCATCAAATAAAACTAAAGCTAACTATAGTATAGCTAACCTAGGTCGATTTTCTCAAGGACACATTGTGTTCAAATTATGCTAAGTTTAAAAATAAGAGTGTTGCAGAAACGCTAAGCGTTGTGGAATACTGACTTGACTTCGGCTAGCAAAACGCCGACTTGGCCTCGGCAACGCTAAGGCCAACTTGCTCTCGACAATCCGGTCTTGGCTAACAGGGAACCGATATGGTTTCAGCCAAAAGTGATTTAGACGCGACGGAGTCAGACTGACCCGGTCTCGGACTCTAAAAGCAGTAAATAAAGGGGGTTTTGTGTTTAAGTGCAGAAAATAAACTAAGTGCTGAAAGTAAACTAGACTATGCTAAACTACTCTATACTAACTATTGTATCAATTCGGGACTCAAAACACGACAGTTTACTATTCTTACTTAGAATTGTATTCCGAATCAACCTTAGATTCTTACGACGACCGCCAAATGTTTGTCCGTTGCCATATCGAGGATTTACAGAACCGCTACCTCATCAGTTGGTAGGGAGTATGTACTTGGTGGAGTTTAGGTTCTCTACCTAATCAAATTATTATACTAGTTCCGACCGGCCCTAGTCTAACGTGATCTACCCCTAACAATGTGTCACAGCAAAGATAAAAGCAGATTAAAGCATAGAATTATAATCAAGAGATAGAATTGCAAACCAGTTATCTTATTGAAACCAAAATCGAATACAAAGGTGAGAATTTAGAGTTTCTAGAGAATCTGACTTCCACGACGACCGCCAATGGAAGAACGACAGTGATGCACCAACGGTGGCCAGACGTTGAGATTTCCGTCCAACAGAGTGCGTCGGCAATACCGAGCGATCACCTCTGAAGGCTTCCAGCTTCCCAAATCCTGGTCCTGTACCTCCTCGACCGAGAGAGACACCGTATTGAAGCTTAGTGTACCCCTGTACTAGCTTGGAGTGTCTGCGATTGCTGACGGCGCTAGCTCTAAATTCTACTTGAAAATTCCACACTTGAAGACATGGCCTAGTGTGCTTATTTATACATAAGCTGGATAAATCTAAATCTAATCCTAATAATAGAAATTCAAATCCTAAAGATTCCAATTCTAATTACAGATTACAATCTCCTCAATCTTAGGAGTTTCCCAATTTCCTAATTTCTAGCAGAATCATATCTGCATTCCCAGTTACCCGAATTACAGATTCCTTGATCTTGGCAAATCATATATGCATCTTAACAAATCATATTTGCATCTTAACAAATCATATATGCATTACAGATTCCTTGATCTTTAGCAAATCATATCTGCATCTTGACAAACCATATCTACATCTTACTGGGGTGATTTTAGGCAAGATTTTCGTCACTGATGTTGGCTTGACCATGAGCGCTAGACTGGCCAGGATGTTCTCGGCTTGGGCCGAGATGACTTGGGCCGAGATGGTTTGGGCCGAGATGACTTGGGTCGAGATGACTTGGGCCTATAAAATAAATCTTAATCTTTTTGTTAGTTAAAAATCTTATTTTAGTACGTACTTGTATTTCTCCTATTTTCAGGCCCATAATTCAAATCTCGGTTAACACAAGACTCTTAATCATTAAATATTCTTAACAACACCCATTTTAAGCCCACACAAAGTGTATAAAATATGACTCATCAGCCACCAAGACCAATGATGCCAAGGTAGTTGTGAATTTTCTTAAGTCTAACATTTTCTGCAGGTTTGGTGTGCCAAAAGCTCTGATCAATGACCAAGGAAGTCACTTTTGTAACTGAGCCATGTCCTCCCTATTAGAAAAGTATGGGGTGCAGCATCGGATTGCCACAACATACCACCCCAAAACAAACGGCCAAGCTGAAGTATTCAATAGAGAAATCAAGAAGATTTTGCAGAAGCTGACCAACCCGAACCGGAAGGATTGGAGCCGCCACCTTGAGGACGCGCTTTGGGCACATCGGACAGCATACCGAACTCTGTTGGGAATGTCTCCCTACCGGATTGTTTTCGGCAAAGCTTGTCACCTACCTTTCGAACTAGAACACCGAGCCTACTGAGCAGTCAAGAAGTGCAACATAGCCTACGACCAAGCTAGGGAAGAAAGGAAACTCCAACTACAAGAATTGGAGGAACTTCTCCTAGAAGCCTACGAGAACTCCCGCATTTACAAGCAGCGAGTCAAACGATTCCATAACCGCCAAATTTTAAGAAAAGAGTTTCACGTCGGCCATAAAGTGCTCCTGTTCAAATCACGATTAAGGCTCATCGCCGGTAAACTCCGTTCCTAGTGGGACGGTCCATTCATTATCCCTAAAGTTTTGCCCTATGGTGCAGTAGAATTACAGGACGAACTCACAAGAAACACCTTCCAAGTCAACGGGCAGCAGCTCAAAATCTTCTATTAAAGCCCCACAGCAACAGTCGGCGAAGTGGAATGCATCTCCCTAGTAGAACCGGCCATGGTGGCCAGCATGACCTGAGCAACACGACCATAAAAACCTCCTCCATAGTCCTGTTATTCATTGAGGACAATGCATCATCTAAGTGTGGGGGAGTGTTCCTTAGGAAGGGTGATGGATTGTTTGGTTTTGTTTTGTTATTTCGTTCTTGTTCTATTTTATTCCTTTTCTTTTTATTCTGATCTATTTTGTTCCTTTTCTTTTTGTTCTGATTCTACTATTTTTGTTCAAATTTTAGTTTGAATTTTTGTTTTCCTAGCTGATTTCTGATTTCGGATTGACAATTACTGAGAAAACTATTTTGAAAAACTTTGAATGAATTTCCTTGAGTAAGATGAAACAGCATGAAGCAGTGCATGACCTTGGATGAGAGATTTTTAAACCTGACAGGGAGTGAAATTTTTGCGTCCTTAGGTAGTAGCAAGTGAAAAAAACTAAAAAGATGAGCCATTAGTGACAAAGCAATTAACCGTGTGAGAACTTTTGAGCCATGCATGAATGGCTTTGTATCTCGCCATTCTCTGGATATAACTCACTTCACATGCAGAAATGATATGATTTAAGCCATCTTTCTTTATAGCTACTTAGCCAAATAAAGCCTACCTTGTGAATAATTCTTTTGGTTACCCCGTCGAGCCTATAACCGTTTCTTGATATGACAACTCATTACAAGCCTAAAGCCAGAAAAACCATAATCAACCCGAACCTTAGGGAACGAAGCAACTTTGGAAGTGTTTTGGGAATAGATCTTGAATAAGTGTGGTGGTGACACCTAGAGGCATTACGAGAGTGGTATAGCTGGAAGAATAGGAAAGAGTTAAGGAAAAGAAAATAAGAAGGATACGAAAAGAAGAATAAGTAGCGGAAACAAAAAGAAAAGATTGCAAGATTGCAACAACAAAAGCTGCAAGACAGGAAAAGTGAGAAAAAGAAAGAAAAATATAAATGGAAAAGAAGGATAGTGAACAAAGATGCTTCCAACAAACTGGTAATGTCCAAAGGAGATAATCTTTGTGCTTACAGATTCATTCCCCACTGCTCCTCTTGTCCCTCTGGCTATTAAAGCTCACTTAACCATTCTGTAATCCTACCTTACCCTGGCCACGTTACAAGCCCAAACAGTCCTATTGATCATTATGCATGTGTGTTTGAAGGTGTGAAAGGAGAGGATAGTCAAAGCTTGGTAGTGCTAGTTGACATAGGATGTTTGAGTGTATATACAAACCTAAACACTTGAGAGACTGATAGAATATGTCTTGAGAGAGCTTAGTCACTTCTCGGTTACTCTTAATGTTTGCAGGTTGCTTATTTGTTTCTAGATGTGGAGAAAGTAACTTTCATAGATCCTTTGAATGCTTGGATTCTAGGATGAATGCATGCTTAAGCTGTTTTGTTAAACTTGAGGAGTTTATTTGAAAAACATATTTCCTCTTTCAATTTCCTTAAATGCTAGAATCTGATTTTGCCCAGGAGTGCAAAAGTGTAAGTGTGGGGGTCTGATAAGTCATATTTTATACACTTTATATGGGCTTAAGATGGGCGTTGTTAAGAATATTTAATGATTAACAGTCTTGTGTTAATTGAGATTTGAATTATGGGCCTAAAAATAGGAGAAATACAAGTACGTGCTAAAATAATATTTTTAACTAACAAAAATATTAAGACTTATTTTGCAGGCCCAAGTCATCTCGGCCCAAGTCATCTTGGCCCAAGTCATCTCGGTCCAAGTCACCTCGGCCCAAGTCATCTCGGCCCAAGTCATCTCGGCCCAAGTCATCTCGGCCCAAGCCATCTCGGCCCAAGTCATCTCGGCCCAAGCCGAGAACATAATGGCCATCCAGGCGCTCCTGGTCAAGCCAACATCAATGACAAAAGTCTTTCCTAAAATCACCCCAGCAAGATGCAGATATAATTTGTTAAGATGCAGATATGATTTGTTAAGATGTAGATATGATTTGCTAAGATCAAGGAATCTGTAATGCATATACGATTTGTTAAGATGCAAATATGATTTGTTAAGATGCAGATATGATTTGCTAAGATCAAGGAATCTGTAATGCAGTTATGACTTGCTAAAGATGAAGGAATTTGTAATTCGGGTAACTAGGAATGCAGATATGATTCTGCTAGAAATTAGGAAACTGGGAAACTCCTAAGATTGAGGAGATTGTAATGTGTAATTCGAATTGGAATCTTTAGGATTTGAATTTCTATTATTCGAATTGTCGTGACACATTGTTAGGGGTAGATCACGTTAGACTAGGGTCGGTCAGAACTAGCGTAATAATCTGATTAGGTAGAGAACCTAAACTCAACCAAGTACATACTCCCTGCCAACTGATGAGGTAGCGGTTGTGTAAATCCTCGGTATGGCAACGGACAAACGTTCGGCGGTCGTCGTAAGAATCTAAGGTTGATTCGGAATACAATTCTAAGTAAGAATAGTAATTTGTCGTATTTTGAGTCCCAAATTGATACAGTAGTTAGTATAAAGTAGTTTAGCGTAGTATAGTTTACTTTCAGCACTTAGTTTATTTTCTGCACTTAAACACAAAACCCCCCTTATTTACTGCTTTCCAGAGTCCGAGACCGAGTCAGTCCGTCTCCGTCGCGTCTAAATCACTTTTGGCTGAAACCATATCAGTTCCCTGTTAGCCGAGACCAGATTGCCGAGAGCGAGCCGACCTTAGCGTTGTCGAGGCCAAGTCGGAATTTTCCTAGCCGAAGTCAAGTCGGCATTCCACAACACTTAGCGTTTCTGCAACACTCTTATTTTTACACTTAGCACAATTTGAACACACTGTGTCCTTGAGAGAATCGACCTAGGTTAGCTATACTATAGTTAGCTTTAGTTTTATTTGATGCACGTAAGACGACTAAAAACCCTCTTATCAACATGATCAATGTACATCTGGCACTTTACACATCTCTTCACATGTTGGCAACAATCCGACTCCATCGTTATCCAGTAATACCCTGCCTTAGGATTTTTCGAGCTAGCGAGTAGCCATTTGCATGGGTGCCAAATGTCCCCTCATGCACCTCCTCTAGTATTTCTTTGGCCTCTTTTTCATTTACGCATCGCAGCAGAGTCATATCTAGGTTTCATTTGTACAACGCTTCTCCATCTAAGAAGAAACCTGATGTCAGCCTTCGTAGTACTCTTTTATCATTTTCCGAGGCATCCGGTGGGTTGATACCCTTGCTAAGATAGGCCCTTATGTCATGGACCCAAGGTTTCGTCTCGGACAACCCTTCTCCTGTGTTGAGGTGGTGGCAATGAGCCAATTTCCTTTGATGTTCTACTTGTATCACCAGTTTCTACCCTTCATTTACCTAGACCATTGCTGCTAGGGTGGCCAAGGCGTCAGCCATTTGGTTTTCCTCTCAAGGTACATGTTGAAAAGTCACTGATTCAAAAGCGGCCAACAATTCCATAATGTATCCATAGTAGGGGACCAGTTTTGGGTCTCGTGCTTCCCATTCTCCTTTGAGTTGGTATATGACTAAGGTCGAGTCCCCAAAAGTCCTGAGTTTCTACACCTGGTATTCTAGTGCCACTGTGATTCCTATGGCACAGGCCTCGTATTCTGCCATGTTGTTAGTGCAGTCGAAACCTAGGCGCGTAGAAAAATGGAAGCATTGATTCATCGGGGATGCCAATACTGCCCTAATACCATTACCCAATAGATTGGATGCTCCATCAAACCACATTGTCCATTCATCCAGAGGGGACTCAGTTCCACCAATGCTCACGATATGCTCATCTAGGAACTCGTGCAGTAAAGGCTGATAATCATCAAGAGGTGGTACGCTAGGTGGTTTGCCACCACCCTCCCTTTGATAGCCTTTTGAGTAGTATAGACTATATGAAACTCTAAGAGCACCATTTGCCATCGAGCTATCCTTCCAGTAAGGGCAAGCTTCTCAAAGATGTACTTGATAGGGTCCATCCTAGCTATCAGCCAAGTGGTGTGAGCCAGCATATATTGCCTTAACCTCTTCGTTGCCCAGACTAGAGTGCAACAAGTCCACTCTAGTGCTGAGTACCTCCTTTCACATTTTGTGAATTTCTTATTGAGGTAATATATTGCTTGCTCTTTTCTTTCCGTGTCATCTTGCTGCCCTAGTATGCACCCCATTGACTCTTCTAGTACTGTTAAGTACAATATCAATGGTTTCCCTAGAGTTTCCCGGACCAAAATCGGGGGCTTTTCGAGGTATCTTTTAATCTCCTCAAAGGCTTTCTGGTAGTCGGGATTCCACTCTTTCCTCTGATTTTTCTTCAAAAGTTTGAGAATGGGGGCGCATGTGGCTGTGAGCTTTGATATGAAGTGGACTATGTAATTTAAGCGTCCTAAGAAGCCTCTTATCTCTGATTTTGTTTTTGGTGCAGGCATTTCCTGAATAGCCTTGATTTTATCCGGGTCCACCTCTATACCCTGCTCGTTTACCACAAATCCCAACAATTTTCCTGCATTGACACCGAATGCGCACTTAGCCGGATTGAGCCTTAGTTTAAATGTGCGGAGTCTGTTGAACAATTTTTGCAAGTCTTCCACGTGTTTTTCTAGAGTCCTTGATTTAGCTATCATATCATCCATGTACACCTCCAACTCCTTGTGTATCATGTCGTGCAACAAAGCTATCATGGCCCTTTGATATGTGGCGCCTGCGTTTTTCAATCCGAAGGGCATAACTTGGTAACAGAAAGTCCCCTATGCAGTGATAAATGTGGTTTTCTCTCTATCTTCCGGAGCCATCCGAATTTGATTGTAACCTGAGAACCCATCCATGAAGGAGAATATTTGATGTCGCATAGTATTGTCTACCAGTATGCCTATGTATGGCAAAGGGAAATTGTCTTTGGGGCTAGCCCTATTCAAATCCCTATAGTCCATGCACATGCAGACCTTCCCATCCTTCTTTGGAACCGAGACTATGTTGTCCACCCATTGGGGGTATTCAACTACAGCTAAGAAGCTGGGGTTCCATTGCTTTTCTACCTCTTCCTTTATTTTCAACGCCACCTCGGGTTTCATTCTTCTTAACTGTTGCCGAATCGGGGTTGCCCCCGGAATGATGGGCAGTTTGTGTTCCACAATGTTAGTGTCTAGTCCCGGCATGTCGTGGTATGACCACACGAATATGTCAATATACTCATTCAATAACTCTATTATTGTGGTTCTTATTTCAGATGACATGTGTTTTCCTATCTTGACTTCTTTCACTATTTCTCCCATCCCGATATCTACGACCTTAGTGCTTTCCTCCAGTGGTTGCATCATCGGGCTTGGATGTTCTAAGTCTTTTTCTAGTTCTGCCAAAGCCGGGACCTTTTCGTCCTGACCTTGATCTTGATTATTTTGTTCACTAGACTCGTCAAGTCCTAGGATTGCGTTATCATTATGAGTGGAAGGTGATGTTCTATTTTATTACATTTTTAGACAAGAAAAGAAATGTATGAGATGATGGAAGGATGGTTGCAAATACACAGAGTAAATAGATTGAAAAAGGATAGACATCATGCATTGAAAATTCATAAATTGAACGGCCACTAGGGCTAGGTACACCTAATTTCTTTCTAAATTTGGATTCGATTTGTAAGACGGGAGCGGGGAGTGTGTTAGACTCCCAGTTGGCTAACTCTTCAGAGGAGAGATATATCCATTCTTGTTTGCTTGGATCTTAGTCAGCAATCATGGCTACCTGGTCTGATGAGACTATCCCTCCCCTAGTGAACCATTGATACAGGTCTGAAGTGATCTTGATCGTTTCTCTGGCTTTCTTGGGGTGACCTTGGCTGTAGAAGCCGAGACCAGCCTTTCTAGGATTTTCCTGTAAGGTTATAGGTTCTGCTATCCCATTCAAGGATTTCCTTAAACCCTTCCCCAGCTGGTATCCTACTTTCATCAATACTTTCACTACTGCGAACATGGCCTTAGTAGTCTTCGAGTCTCCTTTATGCTCAGTCCCCGCTATCTCTAATGATTGAAAGGAAGTCTCCGAGGCTTCCTCATTTCCTTCTATGTATTCGATAGACGCTGGGGTACTTATCATCAGGTCTTCCTCTCCCTTGACATTGATCAACCTTTGATCAGTTATAAATTTCACTTTTTGATGGGGCGATGAATGAATGGCTCTGGCCTTGTGGATTCAGGGTCTTCCGAGCAGGCAGCTATATATAGGATTTATATCCATCACTTGAAAATCGACATTAAACGTGGTCGAACCTATCCAGATTGGGATCATGATTTCCCCCATGGCCTCTCGCTTCGACCCGTCAAAACCTTTGACAATTATAGGGCTTGCAGCTATGCCCCAATGGAACAAAGCTTAAGAAGTGTGGTCTTGGGCATTATGTTGAGGGAAGACCCATTGTCAATCAGTACTCTGGCCATCACATAGTCCCCACATCTAACTGCTATGTGTAATGGCAGGTTGTGGTTCCTCCCTCCTTCCGGAACCTCATCTCTAGAGAACGATATATGGTTGGTAGTAGTAAGACTTCCCACAATGCCTCCGAACTTCTCCACGGAAATGTCCTTAGTCACATGGGCTTCATTGAGTACCTTTAGTAGGAGTTGACGATGCCTTCCAAGTTCACCAACAGGGGATAAGAGCGAGATTCGCATCAGGGTCTTATTCAATTGATCCACCATTTCATATCATATTCACTGTTTCGGATGAGCTTGAGGAATTCGCTCGCCTCCTTTTCTTTAGGAACATCTTGTGGTTCTTCCATTTTTCCTTTTTTCTTGTTTTAGAGGTCGTCCTTTTTCCACAACTCCTCTGGGCATAAATTTGCCCGCTTTGGATTATCCCTCCTATCCTAGCTATGCTGGTGATTTCTTTGTTCTCATTTGGTCTGGGTGTCATTTCTTCTTGGGGTACTTCAAAGGGAACTGTGTGATTGTTTATGTATTGTGGTTCGAGCAACAGAATGACTAGGGGCACTCTTGCTTGGCTAGTAGGATTGTAACAGATAACTAACGATTTTGGTGAGGGATGTCCGTGTTCCCCAATGGTGGCAACATCAGTAGTACTTGTTTCGATCTGATGGGCTCCTTCCTCCATCCTCAAGGTCATATGGAACACTCTTAATGGGTTTTCTTCTATTTCCTCGTCCTAGGCCTTTACTAATTCACCCCAAGCTGCCCGTGTTTGATAAAGTTAATAGCTGAGCTCCCATGCTCAGGTAGGGGGTTACTCTTGATATTGGGTCCTTTTTCTAGAACACCAACCATCCCTCATCAATAAGGTCCTCGACCTTATGCTTAAGTCCCCAACACCTTTCAGTGGGATGTCTGATGCCTCCCCCATGGTACTCACATCTTGTATTGGGGTCATAGCTTTTAGAGTATGGTGGTTCAGCTGGCTTGAGAGGGATGATGGAAATCAGCTTCTTCTCTAGCAAAGTTCGGAATAACTCAATGTACAGGACAGGGATAGGGTCTAATACCCTAGAATTTCTTCTTCAGTTGACTGGCTTGGAGTTGGCATCGACATTCATCTTGGTGGTGTCGACTGTCTGGTATGTAAGGTATAATGGAGTCGCTGGGCTTATCCCGAGTCTTCCTTTACTAGCCTAGATGTGTAGAGGTTTTCCTTGTCCATACCTTGACGTTGTGTCAACGATGACGGCATTTGCTTCTCCTTTCTTCTTCTCCTGCTTGGCCTTCCTAGTGAAGCTCACCTGGCCAGTATTGGAAGTGAACTTTCCTCGCTTAAGTCCTACTTCCACTCTTTCACCGATGATTACTAGATCTGTGAAGTTTGGTGACACACTTCCTATCACTATCTCGTAGAAAGGGGATGGTAGTGTATCAATGAAAGTGGACACCATCTCTTTCTCTATTAGGGGTGGCTGGACTTGAGCAGCTAATTCACACCATTTTTGGGCATACTCCTTGAACCCTTCATGGTCTTTTTTGGCCATGTTCTACAGTTGGGACCTATCCAGAGCCATCTCTTCATTGTACTTGTACTATTTCAAGAAGGCTTCCACCAGGTCCTTCCATGTCTTGATGCATCCTCTTTCTAGATTCACGTACCAACTCAAGGCAGCTCTTGACAAGCTGTCTTGGAAGCAATGGACCAAGATTTTTTCATCTTGTACGTATGTATTCATCTTTTGGCAGTACATGGCAAGATGCATTCTTGGGCAGGAACTACCCCTATATTTGTCAAAGTTTGGGACTTTGAAATCCATCGGGTGGACAACATCCGAGACTAGGCATAGATCGGCAGCGTCTATCCCATACCTATCGATCCCCTCAACAACTCTCAGCCTTTCCTTAAGGAAATACCACCTCTCATTCCCTTCGGGATCCTCTTTTTGATTATGGGTTGTTGGCGTTCTCGCCGTCGACCCATTCTACCCCTAGGATCCTGCCCCTGAAATTGGTTCAGGTCCGTTTTGGTTGTTCTCCTTCGACGCTGGTCGTTCTTCTTGCGCGTTCCAAACGGGAGGCGATGTATATCTAGGTGGGTAGTCCGTGGTGTTTTAGGTGTGAGGTGGTCCTCTAGTAAGGAGATTTAAGATTGTGGACATTTGCTCTTTCATTTGACCCATTTCGCTTCTCAGTTCTTCGTTCCTTTTCTCGAGTGCTTCCACTGCGTTTTCCATTTGTCTAGTCTTGGCGCGAATTCCGTAAGGGTGCGAGACCTTGGTTCTGGTATCCAGTTTAATTGTTAAAGAAAAAAAAGCGGAGAAAGCAATGTAATGTATGCAATGAATGTATGATTATGTGCCTAAAGCTAAATGTTCTTCTTATCATTCTTGTCACGCCCTTGGCCATGGCCAAGTAAAGAAAGGACCACTTCATTAATCAATCATTTAAGGAATACAATTGTCTATTATTTTATGGGACAATAGATTCTAGCAGGTCATCATACATAGTCCTGCATTGGTTTACAAATTCAGAAATTTTGGGAGGTGTTGTCAAAGGGTTTATCATAGCTTCGACGGCACGGAGTCCTCGAAGCAATGCTTCTAGAGCCTGATTGGCTAGCCATACTATTTTATTATACTTATCCTTCCAATAATCTGTTTCTTCTTCGATTGACCGGATTTTCATCTCGATCTGGATAGATAATTCTTGAAACTGGCTTTTCCAAGCAGTCACCTCTTCTCGGAGTTCTACCCTAGTGGCCCAAGTCTTTTGCTCCTTCCCTTCTACCGCTTGACGCTCCTCTACCAGCTCACATAGAGCTAAATTCTCCCTAGCCTCAACCACTTCTCTGTGAGGTCGTTCCCTTAACAATTCCTCGTGCTGGAGATCCAGTCGTTCACGCAATCCATAAAGCTGCCCTTTCAACTCCACTTCTTTTCTCCTGGCGTTCTTGAGGATTTCCTTCAGAGACTCCTTCTCATTGGTGGCTTGGTCTTTCTCTTCCCTCTTGAGGCACATTTCACAGTCTGTTGCCTTCAGGCATTCTCCTATCTTCACCCGTAGCTCTCTTTCCCTATGTGCCTCCTGAATTGCCTGCATGTGGAGCCTCCTTTCTTTAAGTACCTCCTCTTGGGTCTCAACTTGTAGGGATATGGCGTTCGACAACTTCCTTTTTAACACCTTGCGCTCGGCCTCAACATTTCTCAACAGTCCTTCTAACTCCTTGACTATTGGCGGGTCTGACATTTCACGTGAAGGCCTGCTTCGGCTGTCCTATTGCATTTTTATGAAGGGTAACCCATTGCATTCAACATGCTGCCTGAGCCAATCTTTATAACCGGTCGTGGCTCCGCAGCTTCTTGGTCTGCATTCGGGTCCCTTCCACACCACTTGCCTCCAGGCTTGTCTTATTTTCCTAAACCATTCAATGTCTCGCATGCTTCTTCCATGCAGCTCGAGAGGTGTCGTTAACTTCTCAGTGGGGGGGTGTCACCATGGGGTATCCGTTCTGTCTTAGAGTCACCATGGGGTTGTAGCTAGAATAACCCTGAGTTCCCATAAGAGGAACATTTGGAGATTTTTGACAACTTGCAATTGAATGTTTCTCTTTCGTTCCACTTAGGGTACCAATGGACGGACCTTTTGGATATTTCCATCAAGTGGTGGATCCACTCCTACACTGTCATCCTTCTGATACACCCCCATTTATAGTCTTCTGTGGGGCATTTCACCTTGCACCGTCCTTGGTTGCAATGTGTGGTCATCCACAGGTACAAGATATGGACGCAACACATCAAGCTCTTTCCTTGCCTTCCTCGGCAATAGTTTAGTGTATAGTAAGTGTCCCGTAACAAAGCTGGGATGGGGTTTTCGTTTTTTTCTTTGATTTTCATTTTCATGAAGACATCAATGGCTTCCAAATCTACATAGTTCTCCAAGTGTTGGAATAGGTTGATCCCATATATTAACAAGCCCAGCGTGTCCACTACAACTTGCCAATTTCCAGCTTTCTAGTGACGAGTCATTTCCTCTTCCAGGTAACTTTGTGGTAGTCCTTCCACTCCATTTCTTGCTCTCTTAGCCTTTTTCGTCTCGACTTTTGATTTCTAGAGCAACCTAGCCACCGCCGCCCACGATGGGAGGTATCCCTTGTGGAACAATCCCCAAAATGCGGGCTTTCTATACAATGAATCACACCCTATCTAGAATTATTGCGAATGTCAAATAAGGGTATCCCCTCAAAGTGATCAACGCTACACATTACCACTCCTTATCACACAAGCATGGGAAGGCGACCTCTCGTCATAGGACAATCTGGGTAATACAATTTTCCCTAAATTCTACAAATGCAATTACGCTACTCCTAATGCTATTGCTATTACTGTGTTCATGTTTAGTTCCAATAATCAAGGTCTTTCTGGTTCAATCACTCCGATTACAGTCCTCATCAGCCTCCACTGTTCTTATGGCAATCGCCAAAGGTCCGTCCCTTACCATACCGAGGATTTACACAATCGCCACCTCATCAGTTGGCAAAGATTAAGTTCAAACTGATTTTAGATTCTCAATCAACAATCGTTAAGTGATTACCTACTGAATTAGCTAAACCAGTTCCAATCGGCTTAGTTTAACATTGTTCTGTTACCAGGAATGCAATGCAGTGCAGAATTCAGAAAGCGCTTATAATATTGAAAGCAAAATACAAACACAGGGCCTGGATTCGATGATTCCATCTTCCACGACGGTCATCATGGATGACGGCGATGATTCACCTCAGCTAGCTAAGACGCTGAGGTTCAGGTCCACCAGAGTGCGTTGGTGCTCCAATCGGTCTCCTCTAATAACCTTCGGCCTCTCAGTTCTTAGCCTGCATTTCCTCAATCGAGAGAAACGCCATTAACAGCACTGTGTACCACCGTGAGCGGAGGAGAAGAGAACGAGAGAGTTCGGAATTATGAACGCGGGAAAGTTTGAATGCCAAAAGCCCCTATTCGTTCAGAGTTCTATCTATTTATACAAGAGTGGACACATCTAACGATGCTAACAGAATTACATGTACAATTCCTATTCTACCCTTGCTGTGACTTGCGTTGCAAGCTACTCTAGGTAGAGACGTGGAGCTGAGCTGGACCCTAGGTGGCTCTGATTGCTGACGAGGCGTTCCACCTGGATCTACCTGACTGGGCTCCCTGCATGGGTTGACTCTTGGCCTGGCCGAGAGGCTCTCGGCCTGGGCTTCTGATGGCGGGCTGAGTTTGGCTGGACCTGCAATGAAGAGAAAGTTATCTAAAAACCTTGATTAAGCACAAATTGTGTTTTACTCAAGTTTAGGCCATTAATCTGGATCTTAGCTAACAGTCATCTTTTAAGCTCGTGAGTTGCTCAATGGTGCCCTTCTTAGGTCCACTTAAGATGTACATTTTATGACTCATCAGCCAACTCGGAATTCTTTTCTCAAGATCTGCTGGTCATGGAATCGCTTGATTTTCTGCTTGTAGATCCTAGAGTTTTCATATGCTTCCAAGCGGAGTTCATCTAACTCTTGCAGCTGAAATTTTCTCTGCTCTCCTGCTTGGTCATAGGCCAGATTGCACTACTTAACAACCTAGTATGCTCTGTGTTCTAGCTCCACAGGAAGGTGACAGGCTTTACCGAAAACAATCCTATAGGGAGACATCCCTAAAGGTGTCCGCTATGCAGTTCTATGTGCCTAGAGAGCATCCTCAAGGAGGCGGCTCCAGTCCTTCCTGCTGGGATTGGTCATCTTTTGCAATGTTTTCTTAATTTCCCTGTTGAAAACTTCTGCTTGGCCATTTGTTTGGGGGTGGTAGGCAGTAGCAATTCTGTTTGCTACTCCATATTTTTGAAGAAGGGAAGCCATAGCTCTGTTACAGAAGTGACTGCCTTGGTCACTTATGAGTGCTTTTGGCACACCGAACCTGTAGAAAATATTGGACTTTAAAAAGTCTGCAACCACTCTTGCATCATTTGTTCTGGTGGAAATGGCTTCTACCCATCTTGATACATAATCCACGACCAGCAGAATGTATGAGTAGCCATTGGAGATTGGGAATGGCCCCATGAAGTCTATTCCCCAGACGAAAAAGATTTCACAGAATTGGATGGGTTGTTGGGGCATTTCATGCCTTCTGTTCATGGCCACCCCTACTTTTTGGCAGATCTCGCAGGTGGAGACGAATTCATGCGTGTCCCTAAAGATAGTTGGCCAATAGAGGCCACAGTCTAATACTTTCCTGGCAGTCCGAGTGGATCCATAATGACCGCCTCCAGGTGCCGAGTGACAGAACTGGAGGACCGAGTTGGTCTCGGCATCAGGAATGCACCTGCGGATGACTTTGTCACTACTTAATCTCCAAAGGTGGGGATCATCCCAAATGTAGTATTTGGCATCGCTTTTGAGTTTATCTTTGTATGCCCGAGATGCCTCTGGTGGAAACCGAGATGCTGCCACAAAATTGCAAATGTCAGCAAACCATGGTGGAGACGTTTTTATATGTAGCAAGTGCTCATCAGGGAACTCGTCTCGGATAGGCATCAGTTCGCTTTCTTTCTCAATTCTGCTCAAATGATCTGCTACAGAATTCTTAGCACCCTTCTTGTCTCTGATTTCCAGGTTGAATTCTTGAAGAAGAAGCATCCACCTAATCAGTCTTGGCTTAGCATCAGGCTTCTTCAGCAAGTACCTCAAGGCAGCATGGTCAGAGAACACAATTATGTTGGAACCGAGAAGGTAGGAACAAAATTTGTCCACGGCAAAAACTATTGCCAAGAGCTCCTTCTCAGTTGTTGTATAGTTTTCCTGGGCCGAATCCATAGTTCTGGATGCATAGGCCACCACGTGCACTGGTTGGCCGGCTCGAGCTCTTTTGCCGAGAACGGCTCCTAATGCCGAGTTGGATGCATCACACATTAATTCAAAGGGGAGGTCCCAATTTGGTGCTTGTAAAATAGGGGCGGATGTGAGTCTTCTCTTTAGCTCCTGCAATGCTTCTATATAGGGCCGGTCAAAGTTGAATTCCACATCCTTCTATAGCAGCTTGGACAGAGGCAGGGCAAGTTTACTAAAATTTTTGATGAATCTTCTGTAAAAGCCTGCATGTCCTAGGAATGAGCAAACCTCCCTCACGGAAGAGGGGTTTGGAAGGGATGATATGATATCTATCTTAGCCTTATCCACTTCAATACCTCTGTTGGATACCAGGTGGCCCAACACTATTCCTTCAGTCACCATGAAGTACCATTTTTCAAAATTGAGCACAAGATTTGTGTCAATGCATCTCTGCAACACCCTTGATAGATTATTCAGGCATGCTTCAAATGAATCAGCATACACCATGAAATCATCCATGAATACCTCCATGCAGTCCTGCAGCAAGTCCGAGAAAATGCTCAGCATGCAACGTTGAAATGTGCTCGGGGCATTGCAAAGGCCAAATGGCATGCGTGTATACGCAAAGGTACCAAATGGGAAGGTGAAGGTTGTCTTATGTTGATCTTCAGGGGCTATATGAATTTGCATGTAGCCTGAGAATCCATCCAGAAAGCAGTAATGGGATTTCCTTGCTAACTTCTCAAGCATTTGGTCAATGAAAGGCAGAGGAAAGTGATCCTTGCGAGTTGCTTGGTTTAATCTTCTGTAGTCGATGCACACTCACCAACTGTTCTGAATCCTTGTTGGTACCAGCTCATCATGCTGATTTTTCATGACAGTCATCCCGGACTTCTTTGGCACCACTTGCACAGGGCTCACCCATTGGCTATCCGAGATGGGGTAGATGATCCCTGCAGCAAGGAGCTTTGTGACTTCTTTTTTAACCACGTCTAGGAGTGTCGGATTCAGTCTTCTTTGCGGCTGCCTTATGGGCTTGATTTCCTCCTCCATCAATATTCTATGCATGCAGATGGAGGGGTTTATGCTAGGAAGGTCAGAAAGCTTCCACCCTATTGCCTTCTTATGTTGCCTTAGGACCTCCAGCAATTTGTCTTCTTGCTCTCGGTTGAGATTGCTAGCAATGATAACCGGAGTTGCTTGTTCCTTGTCCAAGTAGGCATATTTCAGGTGACTCGGCAATGTTTTTAATTCTATGGGTGGTGACGGTGATGGAGATTTGTCAGTTTCTAAGGTTGGATCCGACTGGCCGACTTGATCTTGATCAGGCACCAGGTGTGCCGACATGATTTCGGCCTCTGTCTGCTTCGACCGGCTCGACTTCATGGATTTGGTTATGGTCAAAATGGAGTCGGCCTTGGCTTGTAACGCTCCTTCAGAATCGGATCCGGATGGAACAATGAATTCTACATTAGCCTGTGTCTGGTCTGCACTTGCCGAGTCGGTCTCGGCAAACGGATCGGCCTTGCTATTTGCCTCTTCGGCTGAGTTGACTTTCATTTCTTCCTTGACTCGCCCTCCTCTGGCCGACTCATTCTTGGCCGTGAAAATTGTCGCTAAGTGTGCAATGGAGGACTTTTCAGCTTCAACGACTTTGTTTTCTGCATCATTTGTATACTATGAGTGTTTTGTGCTGTAGACTTGGTCTAACAATTCGGACAGTTCCACTTCAAAGGCCAAGTCAGCAACATCACTATGATTGTCCTCAGAGTTGGAGAGGTCTTGTACTTCTTCATAGTCGGCCTCTTCATCTGTAACTCCTGGGCAGCTGCTTTCATCATCATTCTCAGCAGACTCCTCAATGTTTTCACCACTGCCATTTAGTTGAAGATATTCTTCAACTAGTTCATCAAGTATATCAATGCCAAAGAGAGAGTGGTCTTCGGTTGGGTGCTTCATAGCTTTGAAAATATTGAATTGCACCAAGGCGTCACCGAATTCCATGGAGAGCGTCCCTGCATACACATCAATCTTTGTTCTGGCTGTCATCAAGAAGGGTCTTCCCAGAATTAAGGTGGATTCCTTCCCGGATGCTTCGTCTTCCATGTCTAGCACGTAAAAATCAATTGGAAATATCAGTTCATTGACTTGGATGAGAACATCCTCGAGAACTCCCAAGGGTTGGACAATACTCCTGTTTGCCAGCTGGATGGTCATCCCTGTGGGTTCCAAGTCACCAAAATTCAGGGACCTGTAGATTGCTGTGGGCATGACATTAATCGAGGCTCCCAGGTCCAACATGGCACTAGCAAAAGTGCATTCGCCGATGGTGCATGGGACCGAAAAGACTCTAGGGTCTCTGCATTTTTTTGGCAGAGTTAAGGCACTTGTAGTGATTTCTCCATTATGTGTCAGAGCCGACACCACACCTTTAGTTTCCTTGCTCCCCTTTATTTTTCTCCTTTTATGTATACATAATTCCTTGAGGAATTTTGCGTACTTAGGGACCTGTTTAATAGCATCGAGGAGTGGAATATTGATTTCCACCTTGCGGAACATCTTCAACAATTCTTCATCCGACTCTGGCTTCCTTGCCGAAGTGGTCCAAGACGGAAATGGCAATGGGACAGTTGTCTCTGGCCGAGACTGTAAGTCGACATTTGACTCGGAGTCGGCTTCTTTTGATCTCGGCACCTGCTCCAATGTAGGTTGAGGTAGTTCTTTTCCACTTCGAAGAGTGACTACACTGGCGTTACCTCTTGGATTTGGGATGGTTTGAGAGGGAAGGTTGCTAGATCCTGCCGACTGTAATTGGCTTACAGTGTTAGCTAGCTGTCCAATCTGCGTTTTAAGGTGCTGGATGGTGGCGGTCATGTTCTGTTGGAACTGTAAATTGCTGGAGCTCACAGATTGTTGGAACTCCAGGTTGCTAGTTGCAAGCTGCTTCATCAGGTCTTCCAGAGATGGAGAGTTGCCTGGGGTAGGCATTCTCTACTGTTGTTGTTGCTGCTGGAAAGGTGGTACTTGGTATTGCGGAGTCGGCTGTTGATAACCTGCCTACCTCTGATAGGTGTTCGGCGTGGATCCAAATTGTTGGGTTACATATGGTCCTTGATTTGGTCCTGGCCGAAATGGCTGTCTTCCCTGTTGCTGGTTATCAAATGGCCGATTCTGATACGACTGCTTCCCGTACTGAAATCCACCTATGGCTCCAACATTTTTTGGCTGGTCCGACTCGGTTTCTTGGAGAGTGGGGCACATATCAGTGGGGTGCTCCACGGAAGTACATATGCCACATACTTTTGCTGCCATGGCTGGTTGGTGTTGCCCAACAGCAAGCTGTCTCACCAATGATGTTAACTCGGTCAGCTTTTTCTCCAACCTTTGATTGGAAGCTGCACCGATTTCACTCACCATCTATGGTTGATTTGGCCCTCTGATCCCAAACTGTTGTGTATTGCTTGCCATATTGGAAATCAGATGCCATGCTGTTGTTGGTGTTTTGTCCAACAGAGCTCCGCCACTAGCTACGTCTATCATACTTCTGTCCATCAGCGATAATCCTTCATAAAAATACTGGATCAGCAACTATTCGCTGATCTGATGATGTGGACAGGTGGCACAGAGTTTGTTGAACCTCTCCCAGTACTCGTGCAGTGTTTCTTCTGTATGCTGCCTTATCCCACATATTTCCTTTCTAATGGACGCAGTGCGGGATGCCGGAAAGAACTTCTCCAAGAAGGTGCGCTTCATGTCTCCCCAGGTATTGAAAAGTACTGGCTGAAGATACAGCCAATCCTTGACTGCTCCATCCAGGGAGAATGGAAATGCCTTCATTTTGATGTAGTCTTCCGATATCCCTTGCGGCCTCATTTTAGAACAGACCACATGGAATTCTTTTAAATGCTTGTGGGGGTCTTCTCCTGCAAGACCATGAAACTTAGGCAACAGGTGTATAAGACCAGATTTTAACTCATATGTTTGAGCTGGTTCCAGCTGTGGGTATTGGATGCACCAAGGTTGATACACCACGTCTGGAGTGGCTAATTCCTTCAGCGTCCTATCATTATTCTCGATTCGTCCTGATTCTTCAAAAACGTCAGAACTAGAAACAAAATTGTTAGTGTAAAGCTGGTTAGAGTCAGCTACAGAATCTATATTGATAGTATTTACTGTAGTGTTTTTAATTCTGCGTAATCTACGTAAAGTTAATTCTATTTCTGGGTCAAAAACATACAATGGGTCAGTACTACTCCTAGTCATGCATTGTACATATTGTGCAGAAAAATCAAAATTAGAAATAGTACTTGAAATAGTAAATGCAGAATTGGAACTACAACTATCAGTTAACTAACCAATGGAACTACAAAATGGCATGCAGAAAGAATGCAATTAAACTAGCACGAATGCAAAACAGAAAAACTAGCTGAATGCAAGAATGCAATGCAGAAAGAAGGATGCAGTAGTGAATACAAAACAGAATGCCAATTCCTCGTAGCTACAGAAATGAATGTTTGATTTCTCTTTTCTTCTCTTTTTTTTTAGCGGTGAATTCACGTAGAGAAACAAATAGTAGTCAACATGCTTTTTATTTAGGATCCATAAACAAAACAGACAGACATAGACAAGTTCAAAAGACTCAAGACTGATTTGACAGACACACTTTACAGACTCGGAATTCGACCTCACTTAACTTGGCACACAAAGACACAAAAGAACTTGTGTTCCCCGGCAACGGCGCCAATTTGATAATGTGTGTTTTTCTAGTCGTTTTGAACACTCATCAAATAACTAAAGCTAACTATAGTATAGCTAACCCTAGGTCATTCTTCTCAAGGACACAGTGTGTTTAGTTATGAATTGGTGTTAAGTGAAGTGACGTAGATTCAGAGATGTAAAGTGCTGACTCTCCTCGGAACTGGCCGAGTAGCTCTCGGTAGAGGCTGAGCCGAGATGATCCCAGTAGAGATAATTCGGCTTGGTCTCGGCTGAGCGTAGACAGACGCTACAGAGATGAACTATCTCTGTCTCAGACTAAAAAGCAGTAAACGGGGTGGAAATGCAAATAATGCTGAAAATGGACTAAGACTATAAATGCGATAAACATATACTACTGTTACTAGTTACCTATTATTATTATCATTTAACTGTGCTCATATTCAGTCCCATTAATCCAAGTTCAGTCCAGGCTCCACACTCCAGTTCTCAATCCATATCAGCCTTGGGAAGTCTTCTAGCAATCGCCAAAGGTTCGTCCATTGCCATACCGAGGATTTATGCAATCGCTACCTCATCAGTTGGCAGGGATTAAGTTCAGAGCTAATTTTAGGTTCTCAGTTAACAATCGCCAAATGATTACCTACTATATTAGTCAAACCAGTTCCAATCGGCTTAGCTTAACATTGTTCACAATTTATTTGCAATCGCGGATCAAATCATGAATTAAAGTAGAGGAAGAGAATGGAGACAAGAGTTGCAGAATGAAATTGATTAACAGAAATGGAATACAAATACAGTGGTTCTGAATTGAGATGAATCCATCTTCCACGACGATCGCCATGGTCGATGGTGGTGGTTCACCTCCGTTAGCCTGAACGCTGAGGATCAACTCCACTAGAGTGCGTCAATAGTCTGATCGGTCCCCTCCGGCAGACTTCGGCTTCCCAGTCTCAGACCTGCGCTTCCTCAATCGAGAGAAACGCCAATGAGCACCGTGCACCACCGTGAAAACGAAGAGAGCGAGAGCGAGAAAAATGAGTATAGTGAGTATGGAATTAAAGTGAATTCAAAAGACAGAACGTGTAAAAAGTGCACAGCTCTTCCTATATATACATGAGCTGTGATATGCTAATCCTAACGAATCCTAACAGAATTACACTGTGAAGATCCTATTCTACCCCTATGCAAATCTTCTTACGTGACATGGTAGATTTCCTAGGAGTGACATAACATTTGAGCTGACGCTGAGATGGCCTCCGAGCTGGATAGCTGATGTGGTCAATACAATTGGGCCTCTCTACTGGGCTGCTGGGCTGCAAGGCATGGGTTGCCGAGACGACTCTGGTCCTGCCGAGATGGAGTCGGACTGGCCAGGATGACTTCATCTCGGCTGAGACTCCTTTTGTTGACCCTGGTCAACTCGGCTTGACCTGTAGAAGAAGGAGTGACACTTTTATTAGCTAAGAAATCTGAATTAACACAGATTTGTATTTTCTCTATATTCAAACCCATAGAATGAATCTTAGCTAACAATCCATTCTTAAGCACAAAATAGTCTTGCAAACCTCCTTCTTAGGTGTCTAAAAGATGTATAAATTGTGACTCATCACCCTCCCATCCCCCTATTACGATAGGGTGGTAGGAAACACCACATCCAGTTTTGCAAACATAGTGGTGGTCGGTGAAAGGATCGAGCTAGGCATCAAGCGTAGGAAGCTCGCTCGAACAAATAGCAACGAGGGTTTCAACAAGAAGCCCACGCTAGAGAAAAAGAAATGCAAAATCAATGCTATAATGATAGAGCTCATCTTCTCGAAAGGAAAAGGAGCTGTTTCCTCCTACCCTGCTCAGTACACCAACCCGCCACCAGTGCCATATGTTCCTCCTCATTAGTCGCGAACCAACGTAGGGGGCATTAGTTTCAAGCCAATTCAACAAGGCGTGAGAAGACCGCCTAGGATATTGTCCCTAATCCCCATGACTTATATAGAGCTACTTCCCCAATTACTAGAACAAAAACTTATGGATATAACTCCCCTTAAGCCCTTGGAGCCCTCGTACCTAAGAAGCTATGACTTGGGCGCTTGGTGCGAATACCACAGCGGAGTCCTAGGACATACCACCGAGAGGTGTTAGAGCTTGCAACACAAGGTCCAGGACCTTCTAGACGGCGGTCAACCCAAATTTCAGGATTAGGGGCCGAATGCACAAAGAAACCCTCTCCCAACCTACAAAGGCGTGGCAACGCGATAAGCCATGAAAACAGGTAGAGTGTTGAGGGCCCTAGTAGCCAAACTAGGCCACGCGGGACATTTTGAGAAAAGGCCGGTATGGAAGATCTCGAGCACATAAGCCTGTAGGGCCTCATGCCCACGAATGACCCGGCCACACGAGCCAGGAAAGCGAATATACTCCAGGAGTCGAAAAGTTAGATGGCGGAAGCACTACCCGATCTGGTCTCCCAGCAGAAGTAAATCCAAGTACATGTATAAAGGCCTTGTGCCACCTTCGAATAATTTAATAAAATATGTTCTATGTTTACGCTTTTTTTTTCTTTCATATTGGTCCTTTGTCTATCTGGCACTTCGAATTTCGTCTAATCCTTTTTACACTAAACTGCGCCTCAAGCATACCCTTTTCCTTGCTTTCCAAAAGTGATAAGATAAAGCACTGAGCACAAAAACTACTCCTAGGGTTGATGACAAGACTCTCATGCCCGCAAGCACTAACAAATCCAGTAGGTAAGACGAGGAGGAAAAACCCGAGGAAGAGCCCTCAACTGAGCCGCAAAGAATGGTAGAACAAGGAAGACCATGACTCCTAATTGAAATCTGGAAGTAACGGGAGGTCGTACCCTTGGGCCTAAGCACCGCCATCATTAAACATGAGCCACCCAGGACTCAACAAAGAGACCCTGGTCAAACAATAGCCGAGAAAGGCAAAACTGGAGGACTTCGAGAAACAAAGAGACAACGGATAGCCAGAGAGTCCAAGCGTCCCAACGGTAACAAATAATTAGCCTAAGTGCCACCCCTGGACAAAAGAAAACAAAAAAAAAGAGAAGAAAGTGCCCAAGAAGAGACAACCCAACATTAAGAACACAAGAGAAAAGAGGGCTCCACACAACGGTATGAGCCTCTTACAAAAGGCTTTGGTCCTCTGGCTTGCAAAAGGGCGAACACTCCTACCCTAGCAATACGAACATGGTCAAATTGTTCTACCCTTGCAAGCTCTATGAGGAAGAATCTAAAAGGTCAACCCCCAAGTCCCCAATATGGAAGAGTTAGCACTGGTGAGCACAAAGGGAATCGTTGTCAATCTCACGGCTAACGACGTTAGGTAGAAGGCTGATCCTAACTTTTAACTGTCAACTTCATAGCTAAAGGCGCTAGGCCGGAGGATGATCCTAACTTTTAACTGTCCAACTCCACACTAGAAACTGATCCTTACCCCCTACTGACGGCTCCACTTACCAACTACGTTAGGCCGGAGGCTGGTTCAAACCCACGCCTTACCAAAAAGGGGCCGTAAAACCCCTCCCCTCACTAAAAAGCAACCTTTTCCATAGCATGTCTTATTAACAAAAGGAGCACCAGCGCACTTCTGTGATGAGACTGGGAAGGGAATGCGTCGGCCAGTCCGGCGGATCAGCACCCCCGTCGCACGATGCCCCACAGGCCAATGTCCAAAGTAGGTCTTGTCTAGTCGACGAATCACCCCACAAGGCAAAGGTAGATAAGAAGCCGCGACGAAAGCACACTCAAGCTAAGGTATCCTACGTACATGTAAGACCAGGGTAAGAGACACCCCATGCATACATAGAAGCTAGCACGTCCTAAAAGTTCCCCTAGCCTACATGCATGCATATATAGTAAGGACGGGAAACACCCCATGCATACATTTGTACTTTGTACTGTTGTGAAAATCACTTTTCCCGACTCTGTTTCGAAGCCAACCTAGTGTTGTGAAAATCACCTATCCGACTCCGTGTCGAAGCCAACCAAGTGTTGTGAAAATCACTTTTCCCGACTCCGTGTCGAAGCCAACCCTGTGTTGTGAAAATCACCTATCCGACTCCGTGTTGAAGCCAACCCAATGTTGTGAAAATCACCTTTCCCGAGCCAACCCATTGTCGTGAAAATCACATATCCAACTCCATGTCGAAGCCAACTCAGTGTTGTGAAAATCACATATCTGACTCCGGGTCGAAGCTAACCAGTGTTGTGAAAATCACCTATTCGACTCCTTGTTGAAGCCAACCCAGTGTTGTGAAAATCACCTTTCTCAAGCAAACCTAGTATTGTGAAAATCACCTTTCTCAAGCCAACCTAGTGTCGCAAAAATCACCTATCTGACTCTATGTCGAAGCCAACCTAGTGTTGTGAAAATCACCTATTCGACTCTGTGTCGAAGCCAACCCAATGTTGTGAAAATCACCTATCTGAATCCGTGATCACCTATCCGATTCGTGTCGAAGCCAACCTAGTGTTGTGAAAATCACCTTCCCCGAGCCAACCTAGTGCTATGAAAATCTCCTTTTCGGACTTCGTGTCGAAGCTTGCCCTAGTGTAGTGAACCTTTAATCTGACTCTATGTCGAACCATACCTTAGTGTAGAATAGCACCCAATCCGACTCCGTGTCGAAGCCTACCTCGAGGTAGTGGATTCAATCCAACTTTAAGTCGAAGATGACTTCTTTGTCGTAAAAAGATAACCAATTCTGTGTCAATCATAATTCTTTAAAATAATAAAAAAAAATAAAGGAAAAAGAAAAAAGAAAAGGTCCAAATCAATTCCGCTCGATCTATTTCCACTTCAAATACCCCCAATTCTTCACCTCATTTCATGCTAAGTAAGGATTGGAGTTCGAGATCGCATGAAGTTGTCAGTTTCATGCGTTAGCAAAATTTCCAAATTAATAAAATGTATAAGTTTATGGTTCCAAAACACAAAGTCTATTAAGCTTAGAGTCCCAATTGTGTTAATAAAATGTTGAGTCGTTTAAAATGAATTACTCTATAATTACATGAGTTTGTTAGAAGTCCTAGTATGTCAACCATAGACTGCCATTGTTTATTAGCCTAGAATCATGGGTCGAGTCTACCACCGTAGAATGCCCTGGTCTTGGGTTAGATATTTAGTTTGTCTTCGTAATAGTAATTTTTAGTTGCTCCGCGACTGTGATAAACAAAAACAAGTAAATAGGGAAAAACCTAACAGATGAGAAGACATGATTTGTTTATTAAATATAATAGAAATTACATCAAGAGGGTTTTCACATCATAGAAAGAAAAAATAAAAAAATAAGAAACAAAAGAGAAAAACAAAATAGAAAACGACGACAAAAACATTTCCTATCCACCACGTCTCAATTGATGAAGCTGGTTTTGGAGTTGCCACCCCTTGAAGCCTTTTCAAATCTTAGGGGGCTAGGCCAACTCCTACAACTACTTCGTCCACTCTGGCTTCTAGGGGATGTTCACGGCTCGCGATGGCAAAGCACTCGGTCTTGACCGCCTGATAGTGGGTCCTTTTAGTCGTCTTAAACACCTATCAAATAACTAAAGCTAACTATAGAATAGTCAACCTTAGGTCATTCTTCTCAAGGACACAGTGCGTTCGTAATGTGTTTCAATGTGTAATAAGCCGGAGCAAAATCTAAGTGTAGAGTACTGACGCACCTCAGCACTGGCCGAGTTTCTTTCGACAGAGACTGCACCGAGATGATCTCGGTAGAGACAATCTGGCTTGGTCTCGGTTGAGTGCAGACAGACGCTATAGAGATGGACTATCTCTGTCTCAAACTTGAAAACAATAAATGAGGTGGTTGGAATGCAAGCGAAATCAAAACAAAAATTAACTACAATGCTAGACAGACATTAACTACAATGCAAATGCAATTACGCTACTCCTAATGCTACTGCTATTACTATGTTAATGTTTGGTTCAAATAATCAAGGTCCTTCTGGTTCAATCACTCCAGTTATAGTCTATATTAGCTTTAGGAGTTCTTATGGCAATCGCCAAAGGTTTGTCCATTGCCACACCGAGGATTTACACAATCGCTACCTCATCAGTTGGCAGGGATTACGTTCAAGATGATTTTAGATTCTCATTCAACAATCATTAAGTGATTATCTACTGAATTAGTTAAACCAGTTTCAATCGGCTTAGTTTAACATTGTTCACATTACTATGTGCAATTGCTACGCAGTAATTGAATTAAGTTTTAGGAATGCAATAGAGATCAGAGTTTAGAAAACACTTATATTACTGAAAACGAAATACAAACATAGGGTCTGGATTTGGTGACTCCATCATCCATAGCAATCGCCATGGCTGATGGCGATGATCCACCTCTGCTAGCTAGGACGCCGAGGATCAGGTCCACCAGAGTGCATTGGTGCTCCAATCGGTCTCCTCTAGTAGCCTTCGGCTTCTCAGTTCCTAGCCTGCACTTCCTCGATCGAGAGAAATGCCATTAATAGCATCGTGAACCACCATGAGCGGAGGAGATGAAAAATGAGAGAGAATGAAGATAATGGAAGCGGGAAAATATGAATGCCAAAAGACCCTTAATCTTTCAGAGTTTCATCTATTTATACGGGAGTGGACACAGCTAACTACTTAACAAAATTACAAGTAAAATCCCTATTCTACCCTTGTTGTGACTTGCGTTGCAAGCTACTCCAGGAGATGATGTGGCGCTTGAGTTGGCGCCGAAGTAGCTCTGTATCGCTGATGTACGGCGCCACCTGGACCGAGCTCCTGATTGTGCTATTGGCTGTATGGGCTGAGTCTCGGCCTGGGCTTCCAGTGGTGGGCTGAGAGCTTGGCTAGATCTGTAATGAAGGAATAGTTAGCTTAATGCCTTGAATTAACACAGATTGTGCTTTTCTCTAATTCTAGACCCTTAATCTGGATCTTAGCTAACAATTATCTTTTAAGCTTAAGAGTTGCTTAATGGCCATCTTCTTAGGTCCACTTAAGATGTGTATTTTATGACTCATCAAACCCCCACACTTAGCCTTTTGCACTCCTTGGCAAAATGTAATGACTTGGACAAGGGAGGTTTCAATTGATAGGGAGAGATTTTTCCATTGACTTTCTTAAGTTGACTAGACAGAGTCGGTCTCTCTTCATCCCGGTTCAAAGTGCTCATGCAATCAGGGAGCTACTTCCTTTGAATCTAAGAGGCTTTCATGATTTACTCATGGGAAGAAATACCCTAGAGTGGTAGAACTCTCACTCATGTGCTCAATTTTCTCGCTTCTCTCAAGTGTTTGGACTGTGTTTACACTCAACATTGCATGGAATTGGTGCTACCATAACTTGACAGAGCCCTCTTCTTACACTTGTAAAACACAATAGTCATGATCACTAGTACTTTTCTGGCTTGTAGCGAGGTTAAGGTTACGGGTAGAATAGAGTGTAGGAAAACTAGCTTTCGGACCCGTGGGGAGGAGAGGAGCAATAGGGAGTGAGTTTTATCAGTATGAGGGCAGTCCCAGTTGCTGTGGTCTCCTTCCATCTTTATTTACTCGCCCTTTTTATATTCCTTCTTTCTTTTCTACTCATGCAGCTTGCTGATTTTGTTTAGTTCAGCTTATTTATTTTAGCTGCCTGTTTTCTACTTATATGTACTTTATTTTCTTTCTTTCATTCAATTTCCTTTCCTTTTTCTCTTTTTCTGAACCTTTAGATGTTTTTTGACCGAAATCTGCTCCCTAAACTTCCCCCACACTTGATTCTAACTCACTCCCAAGACGATTCCAAGGCTCCTCGGCTTCCCGAGGATGAGGTAAGATAATGGTTTTTTTGGCCTCAACTTGTAGTGAGCTGCAAGAATAAATGGTTAATTTAGGCCCAAAGGGGGTGAACAGGGTCAGCTTATTTTCGGACAGCTTATTTGGCTCTGAGCTCATAAGAAATATGGCCTAGATCATCTCATTCCTGCATGTGTAAAACAGTTGTATCCGGAGAGTTAAGGCAAAATACAGCATACACAATTAACATGCTTTGCAAAAATCACTCAAGAAGAAGGGAGATGGCGGGAATGTAAGCCATCACTGCTGCAAGGCTCAAATTCTCACACTGGTTGCTTTTGTTCCTTCACTCTGAAGGTTCCTCTTCGCATTTTCGTTACTTACCGCTTAGAACCCCAAAGGTTTGGTCCCCTTCAGGCAGAGGCTACCTCTGCTTGGGAATGAGGAGATTGCTTCTGCTGGTTCATCAGACTCTCGGACTCAATAAAGAATTTTCTCTCTTTTTAGTTTTGACTCCGTAATTCTGCTAGGCGAGACCATGCTGGTTGTGGCTGACTCGGCTGAAAGGCTCTTATTTAAAAAAACTTAAGTAGCAGGTATTAAAAGTACTACTAAAACTAGAGCAGTATAACAGATGTGAAAGAAACAAATTGAAAGAAACAATTAAGACTTAAAGGACATGAAAAAAATTAGAGAAGGGCAGATATGAGATGAATGATCAATCCCAGATGGTCAAAACCCCCCCACACTTAATTTCGGCATTGTCCTCAATGCGAAGATAAAAAGGGGTAGCCGAGTTGGCCTAGGCTGTGCCATCTGATGGAGTCGGTTCCATCAATGAAATGATCTCCGTGTTCTCTCCAATTGGTGCTGGACCTTTATGGAATGGTTTGAGTTGGTGCCCATTGACCTGAAAGGTGCGATTGGTCTGTTCCTCTTTTAGTTGCACTACACCATGGGGAAATATGTTAGTGATAACAAAAGATCCATCCCATCTGGAGCGAAGCTTACCAGCTATAAGCTTTAATCTGGAGTTGAATAGCAACACTTTTTGGCCAATGTGGAGGTCTTTCCTCAAGATCTTTTGGTCGTGGAATATTTTTACTTTTTGCTTGTAGATCCTGACATTTTCATAGGCTTCCATGCGAAGTTCATCTAATTCTTGAAGTTGGAATTTCCTATGCTCTCTTGCTTGGTCATAGGCCATGTTGCATTGTTTGACTGTCCATTAAGCTTTGTGTTCTAGCTCCATAGGGAGGTAGCAGGCCTTCCCGAAAACAATCTGATAGGGAGACATCCCTAGCAGTGTTCGGTATGCAGTCCTATGTGCCCATAGAGCATCCTCAAAGAGTTTGCTCCAGTCCTTCCTGCTGGGATTTGTCATCTTTTGCAGTGTATGCTTGATTTCCCTGTTAAACACCTCGGCTTGCCCATTTGTTTGGGGGTGGTATGTTGTGGCTATCCGGTGGGCTACCCCATATTTCTGGAGAAGGGAGGCCATGGCTCTGTTGCAAAAGTGACTTCCTTGGTCATTGATGAGCGCTTTTGGTACACCAAACCGGCAAAAAATATGGGACTTAAGAAAGTCCACTACGACCTTGGCATCATTGGTTCTGGTGGGAATGACTTCTACCCATCTTGATACATAATCAACGACAAGTAGAATGTATGAATAGCCATTGGAGACTGGGAATGGCCCCATAAAATCTATACCCTAGATGTCAAAGACTTCACAAAACAGGATGGGCTGCTGGGGCATTTCGTGTCTTTGGTTCAGGGCCATCCCTGCTTTTTGGCATCTGTCGCGGGTGGAAACGAATTGATGGGCATCTCTGAAAATAGAGGGCCAGTAAAGGCCACAGTCCACCACTTTCCTGGTAGTCCGAGATGATCCGTAATGTCCTCCTCTAGGGGCCGAATGGTAGAATTGGAGGATCAAATTGATCTCGGTGTTAGGAATGCACCTGGGAATAATCTTATCACTGCATAGTCTCCATAGGTAAGGGTCATCCCATATGTAGTATTTTGCATCACTTCTGATCTTCTCCTTGTAGGTTCGAGATGCCTCAGGTGGAAATTGAGATGTTGCCACGAAGTTGCAGATGTCGGCAAACCATGGTGTGGCTGTCTTGATGTGCAGGAGTTGCTCATCAGGGAACTCATCTCGGATAGCCAATTGTTCGCTTTCTCTTTCAATCCTGCTTAAGTGATCTGCTACAGAGTTTTCGGCACCCTTCTTGTCTCTGATTTCTAAGTTGAATTCTTGGAGAAGAAGCATCCACCAGATCAGTCTCGACTTGGCGTCCGGCTTCTTCAGCAAGTACCTTAGAGCAGCGTGATTAGAGAACACGACTATTTTGGAACCGAGAAGGTAGGAACTAAACTTATCCAAGGCAAATACAATTGCCAAAAGTTCCTTCTCAGTTGTTGTGTAATTTTGCTGTGCCGGATCCATAGTTCTAGATGCATAGGCAATTACATGTGTCGGTTGGCCGACTCCGGTTCTTTGGCCGAGAATAGCTCCCAACGCCAAATTGGATGCATCACACATCAGCTCAAATGGTAGGTCCCAGTTTGGTGCTTGCAGGATAGGTGTGGATGTGAGTCTGCTCTTCAGCTCCTGGAATGCTTCGATGTAGGGCTTATCAAAATTGAATTCCACATCCTTTTATAACAGTGTGGACAGTGGCAGGGCCAGTGTGCTGAAGTCCTTGATGAACCTTCTGTAAAAACCTGCATGTCCTAGAAAAGAGCGAACTTCTCGTACGGAAGTGGGGTTAGGAAGGGATGTGATAACATCTATTTTTTCTTTGTCCACTTCAATGCCTTTGTTGGAGACTAGGTGTCCCAACATTATTCCATCGGTCACCATGAAACGACATTTTTCAAAATTTAGAACCAAGTTCGTGCCAGTGCATCTCTTCAACACCTTGGACAGGTTGTTCAGGCATGCGTCGAATGATTCCGCGTACACTGTGAAGTCATCCATAAACACCTCCATGCAGTCCTATAGCAAATTTGAGAAGATGCTCATCATGCAGCATTGAAACGTGCTCGGTGCGTTGCACAGGCCAAATGGCATGCGTGTGTATGATGAGTCACAATTTATACATCTTTTAGACACCTAAGAAGGAGGTTTGCAAGACTATTCTGTTCTTAAGAATGGATTGTTAGCTAAGATTCATTCTATGGGCTTGAATACAGAGAAAATACAAATCTGTGTTAATACAGATTTCTTAGCTAAAAGAAGTGTCACTTTTTCTTCTGCAGGTCAAGCCGAGTTGACCAGGGTCAACAAAAGGAGTCCCAGCCGAGATGAAGTCATCCTGGCTAGTCCGACTCCATCTCGGCCGGACTAGAGTCGTCTCGGCAACCCATGCCTTGCAAGCCCAGCAGCCTAGTAGAGAGGCCCAATTGTATTGACCACATCGGCTATCCAGCTCGGTGGCCATCTCAGCGTCAGCTCAACTGCCATGTCACTCCTAGGAAATCTGCCATGTCACGTTAGAAGATCTGCATAGGGGTAGAATAGGATCTTCATAATGTAATTCTGTTAGGATTCATTAGGATTAGCATGTCACAGCTCGTGTATATATAGGAGGAGTTGTGCACTTTTTACACGTTCTATCTTTGAAATCACTCTTAATACATTTCATTTACTCCATTTCCTCGCCCTCATCCTTCCATTCCTGGTGGTGCACGGTGTTGCATTGGCGTTTCTCTCGACTGAGGAAGTGCAGGTCTGAGACTGGGAAGCCGAAGTCTGCCAGAGGGGACCGATCAGACTACTGACGCACTTTGGTGGAGCTGATCCTCAGCGCTCAGGCTAACAAAGGTGAACCACCACCATCAACCATGGCGATCGTCGTGGAAGATGGATTCACCTGAGTTCAGGACCACTGTATTTGTAGTCTATTTCTGTTAATCGATTTCATTCTGCATTTCATATCTCCTTTCTCTTTCCTCTTCTTTAATTCATGTTTGAATCGCGATTGCATTTGAATATGAACAATGTTAAGCTAAGCCGATTGGAACTGGTTTAACTAATTCAATAGGTAATCAGTTAACGATAGTTAATCGAGAACCTAAAAATCAGCTCTGAACTTAATCCCTGCCAACTGATGAGGTAGCGATTGCATAAATCCTCGGTATGGCAATGGACGAACCTTTGGCGATTGCCATATGACTTGCCAAGGCTGATATGGATTGAGAACTGGAGTGTGGAGCCTGGACTGAACTTGGATTAATCGGACTGAATATGAGCACAGTTAAACAATAACAATAAGAGATAACTAGTAACATAGTATATGTTTACTTGAATTCATAGTCTTAGTTTACTTTCTGCTTTACTTGCACTCCGACCCCCCCTATTTAGTGCTTTCTAAGTCTGAGACAGAGATAGTCCATCTCTGTAGCGTCTGTCTGCACTCAGCCGAGACGAAGCCGGATTGTCTCTACCGAGATTATCTCAGCTCTATCTCTGCCGAGTCGATAAGTCAGTCAAAACTTTACTGCTTAGATTCGATAGCATTTTACTTCACACTAAATCACAACTGAGCACACTGTGTGCTTGAGAAGAATGACCTAGGGTTAACTATACTATAGTTAGCTTTAGTTATTTGATAAGCGTGTAAAACGACTGTAAAAACGCCCATCATCAGTGTACGCAAAGGTACCAAATGGGCAGGTGAAGGTCATTTTGTGCTGGTCTTCAGGTGCAATGTGAATTTGCATGTATCCTGAGAATCCGTCCAAAAAATAGTAGGGGGATTTCCCCGCTATTTTCTCCAACATTTGGTCAATGAAAGGCAAAGGAAAATGATCCTTCCGGGTTGCCTGATTTAGTCTTCTGTAATCGATGCACACCCACCAGCTGTTCTGAATCCTCGTAGGTACCAACTCGTCTTGTTGGTTTTTCATGACAGTCATCCCGAATTTCTTTGGCACTACTTGTACAGGACTCACCCATTGGCTGTCTTAGATAGGGTAGATGATGCCTGTAGCAAGTAGCTTTGTGACTTCTTTCTTGACTACATCCAGGATGGTAGGATTAAGCCTTCGTTGCTGTTGCCTTATGGGCTTGATGTCCTCCTCCATTAGTATTCTATGCATGCAAATGGAGGGATTTATGCCTAGAAGGTCAAAGAGTTTCCACCCAATTGCCTTTTTGTGCTGCCTTAAGACTTTCAGCAGCTTCTCTTCTTGCTCCAAGAGGAGGTTGTTGGCGATAATGACTGGGAGCTGCTGTTCACTGTCCAAGTAGGCGTATTTCAGGTGATTTGGTAACGGTTTCAACTCTATGGGTGGTAGAGATGGAAATTCCTCAATTGTAGGTCTCGAATCCGTCTGGCCGGCTTGTTCTCGACTCGGCATCATGATTGCCGACATGATCTCGGCATTATGCTGCTTCGGCCGACTCGGCATGATGGTTTCGGTTCTTGGCGTATTGAGGTCGGCCTTGACTTCGTGTGCAGCTTCGGACTTGGATCCGGGTGGAACAATTAGCTCTTCGGCCTGCGTCTGATTTTTACTGGCCAAGATGGTTTCGGTAAGCTTGTCGGCTTCCGTGTTTGACTCTTCGGCCGAGTTGACTTTCATCCTTGCATTGACTCGGCCTTCTTTGGCCGACTTCATTTCGGTCGTGAAAATGGTTGCCAGCTGTGCAGGTAGAGGGTTTTTAGTCTCGGCAACTTTTACCTCTGCATTGTTCGTGCTCTCTGAGGTTTTAGGATAGTAGACTTGATTTATTAACTCTGTCAATTCTCTTTCAAATGCCAAGTCACTGACGTCGCTATGATCACCCTCAAAGTTTGGGAACTCTTGTACTTCATCATTGTCGGTCTTTAAACAGCTAATTGATTTAGTGAGTTCAGCGCAATCTTCCACTTTTTCACTGTAACTGTCTAATTGGAAGTACTCTTCAACTAGTTCTTCCATTATATCTATGCCAAAGAGAGAATGATCTTCGGTGGGGTGCTTCATGGCTTCAAAGATGTTGAACTGCACCAACGTGTCACCGAATTCCATCGTGAGTGTTCTGGCATGCACGTCAATCTTCGTCCTTGCTGTCATTAGAAATGGTCTCCACAGTATCAAGGTTGATCCCTTTCCCGATGTCTCGTCCTCCATGTCGAGCACATAGAAGTCAGTTGGAAATATTAGTTCATTAACTTGGATGAGGACGTCTTCAAGAACTCCCAAGAGTTGCACGATGCTTCTGTTAGCAAGCTGAATGGTCATCCCTGTGGGTTCCAGATCTCCGAAATTGAGGGACCTGTAGGTTGTTGCTGGCATGTACAATCACCAATTGTGCATGGGACCGAGAAGATTCCGGGATCTCGGCATTTCTTTGGCAAGACCTGTGAAATTCCTGCAGTGGGGTTACTCCTTGTTAAGGTTGATACCACGCCTCCAAGCTCTCGACTTCCCTTCATCTTCCTTCTTTTGTGTATGCATAATTCCTTGAGGAATTTCGCGCACTTCGGAATTTGCTTGATCACGTTGAGAAGTGGAATGTTGATTTCCACCTTCCGGAACATCTTCAGCAGCTCGTCATCAGAATCTAGTTTCCTTGCCGAGATGGTCCAGGATGGAAATGGCAACGGGACAGTTGTCTCTGGATGAGACTGAGTCGGCTATTGCTTCAGAGTCGGCTTCGGCTGGCTGCGGCACCTGATGATGTGCATGCTGAGGTAATTCCTTGCCACTTCTGAGTGTTACTGTATTAGCATTCCTTCTCGGATTTGGAATAGGTTGAGAGGGAAGGCTACTCGAACCAACTGACTGTATTTCACACACAGTGTTTGCTAGCTGTCCTATTTGCATCTTGAGATCCTGGATGGTGGCGGTCATGTTTTTCTAAAATTGCATGTTGTTGGAACTTACTAATTGTTGAAATTCTAGATTGCTTGTTGCCAGCTGCTTCATCAAGTCTTCTAGTGATGGTGAGTTGCCTTGAGTAGCGGATCTCTGTTGCTGTGGCGGGAAGGATGGTGCTTGATATTGTGAAGTCGGCGGCTTGTAACCAGCTACTCCATAGGGTATATTTGGCATGGATCCGGCTCTCTAAGCTGCATATGGTCCTTGTTGTGGGCCTGGACGGAATGGCTGTTTCCCATATGGTTGGTTATTGAACTGCCGAGGTTGATATGGCTGCTTCCCGTATTGGAATCCTCCTACGGCTCCAACACTTTCTGTTTGCACCGACTCTGTTTCTTGTAATGTGGGGCATAAATCAATTGGATGCTCCATTGAAGTACATATGCCACAGACCTTTGCTACCGTGGCTGGATAATGTTGACTGACAGCCAGTTGTCTCACTAGGGACGTCAACTCGGTTAGCTGGTTCTCTAGCCTTTGGTTGGAGGCTGCACCGATTTCATTCACTCATCGAGACAGGTTCGGCCCTTTGATCCCAAATTGTTGAGTGTTGCTCGCCATGTTCGAGATCAGGTGCCTTGCTGCTAATGGTGTTTTGTCCATTAGAGCTCCTCCACTGGCTGCATCGATCATACTCCTGTCCATCATTGATAGTCCTTCATAAAAGTACTGGATCAGCAGTTGCTCGCTGATCTGATGGTGGGGACAGGTGGCACAGAGCTTATTGAAATGCTCCCAGTATTCATGCAGAGTTTCTCCAGTATGCTGCCTTATCCCATAAATTTCTTTCTTGATGGTCGCAGTCCTAGAAGTTGGTAAAAAATTTTCTAGGAAGGTCCGTTTCATATGTCCCCAAGTGTTGAAGAGTGCTAGCTGCAGATATAGCCAGTCTTTTGCAGCTCCATCCAGGGAGAATGTGAACGCTTTCATCTTAATGTAGTCTTTTGGGATTCCCTATGGCCACATCGTGGAACAAACCACGTGGAATTCTTTGAGATGCTTGTGGGGGTCTTCTCCTGCAAGACCGTGAAATTTGGGCAACAAATGTATCAAACTAGACTTCAATTCATATGTCTAAGCCTGCTCCCGTTCTGGATATTGGATACACCATGGTTGGTACACCACATCTGGAGTGGCTAGCTCTTTCAATGTCCTGTCGTGGTTCTCCATCTGCCCTGGCTCTGTAAAAATGTTAGTACTAGCAACAAAATAGTCATTATAAGATTGGTTAGAGTTAATGACAGAATTTACACTACTACTGATATTTACTGTTGTATTTCTAATTTTTCGCAATCTTCGTAAAGTTAGTTATATTTCTGGATCAAAAGTATACAATGGGTCAATGCTACTCCTAGTCATGCATCATGCAAAATTAAAGTAATTAAAGCAACAGTTCATTCTACCAAGAACAGAATAGGTACGGAAATGAATGTGGTTAATATGTAATGCAGAATAAAATGTAATGCAGAGTTAGAAATTACTTATATACCTATATGTATTTATATATTTATGTTTTAACAGTGAATTAACGTAGAGATTTATTGAACAAATAGAAACTCAACAGACTCTAAATAAAACTCTATAGACTCGGATTCGGCTCGGTTTACTTGGCACACGAAAACACAAAGGAACTTGTGTCCCCAACAACGGCGCCAATTTGATAGTGGGTCCTTTTAGTCGTCTTAAATACCTATCAAATAACTAAAGCTAACTAGAGTATAGTCAACCCTAGGTCATTCTTCTCAAGGACACAGTGCATTCGTAATATGTTTCAATGTGTAATAAGCAGGAGCAAAATCTAAGTGTAGAGTACTGACGCACCTCGGCACTGACCGAGTTGCTCTCGACAGAGACTGAGCCGAGATGATCTCGGTAGAGACAATTTGGCTTGGTCTCGGTTGAGTGCAGACAGACGCTAACTACAATGCAAATGCAATTACGCTACTCCTAATGCTACTGCTATTACTATGTTCATGTTTAGTTCAAATAATCAAGGTCCTTCTAGTTCAATCACTCCAGTTACAGTCTGTATCAGCCTTAGAGTTCTTATGGCAATCGCCAAAGGTTTGTCCATTGCCACACCGAGGATTTACACAATCGCTACCTCATTAGTTGGCAGGGATTACGTTCAAGCTAATTTTACATTCTCATTCAACAATCGTTAAGTGATTATCTACTGAATTAGTTAAACCAGTTTCAATCGGCTTAGTTTAACATTGTTCACATTACTATGTGCAATCGCTACGCAGTAATTGAATTAAGTTTTGGGAATGCAACAGAGATCAGAGTTCAGAAAACACTTATATTACTGAAAACGAAATACAAACACAGGGCCTAGATTCGGTGACTCCATCTTCCACAGCAATCGCCATGGCTGACGGCGATGATCCACCTGTGCTAGCTAGGTGATGAGTCATAAAATGTACAACTTAAGTGGACCTAAGAAGAGTGCAATTGAGCAACTCACGAACTTAAAAGATGACTGTTAGCGAAGATCCAGATTAATGACCTAAAATTAGAGTAAAACACAATCTGTGTTTATTCAAGGTTTTAAGCTAACTATCTCTTCATTGCAGGACCAACCAAGCTCAGCCCGCGACTAGAAGACTAGGCCGAGAGCCTCTCGGCTAGGCCGAGACTCGACCAATTTAGGGAGCCCAATCAGGTAGATCCAAGGGGAGCTCCACGTCAGCAATCAGAGCCACCTTGGGTCCAGCTCAGCTCCACCTCACTACTTGGAGAAGCTTGCAACGCAAGTCACAGCAAGGGCAGAATAGGAATTGTACATGTAATTCTGTTAGCATCGTTAGCTGTGTCCACTCCTGTATAAATAGATAGAACTCTGAACATATAGGGGCTTTTGGCATTCAAACTTTCCCGCATCCATAATTTCCAAGTTCTCTCTCGTTTTCTTCTCCTTCGCTCACGGTGGTACACGGTGCTGTTAATGGCGTTTTTCTCGATTGAGGAAATGCAAGCTAGGAACTGAGAAGCCGAAGGTTATGAGAGAAGACCAATTGGAGCACCAACGCACTCTAATGGACTTGAACCTCAGCGTCTTAGCTAGCTAAGGTGAATCATTGTCGTCGTCCATGGCGATCGTCGTGGAAGATGGAATCATCGAATCCAGGCCCTTTGTTTATATTTTGCTTTCAATATTATGAGTGTTTTCTGAATTCTGAACTCCACTGCACACCTGAAATTTAGTTCAATTACTGTGTTGCGATTGCACCTGGTAACAGAACAATGTTAAACTAAGTTGATCGGAACTGGTTTAGTGAACTCAGTAGGTAATCACTTAACGGTTGTTAATTGAGAATCTAAAATCAGCTCGAACTTAATCTCTGCCAACTGATGAGGTAGCGATTGTGTAAATCCTCGGTATGGCAAGAGACAGACTTGTGGCGATTTCCATAAGAACACTGGAGGTTGATATGGACTGTGACTGGAGTGATTGAACCAGAAAAACCTTGATTATTGGAACTAAACATGAACACAGTAGTAGCAAGAGCATTAGGAGTAGCATGTTTGAATCCGCATTCTAGTTAATTTCAGTTTTGTTTGTAGTTAATCTAAATTTCGATTTCAATTGCATTCCAACCCCCCTCAGTTATTGTTTTCGAGTCCAAGACAGAGGTAGTCCATCTCTGTAGCGTCTGTCTGTACTTAGCCGAGACCGAGCTGGATTGTCTCTACCGAGATCAACTCGGCCTAGTCTCTATCGAGAGCTACTCGGCCAGTGCCGAGGTGAGTCAGTATCTTGCACTTAGATTTTGCTTCTGTTTACTATACATTGAAACACATTTCGAACGCACTGTGTCCTTCAGAAGAATAACCTAGGGTTGACTATACTATAGTTAGCTTTAGTTATTTGATGAGGGTTTAGAACGACTGAAAATCATATATCATCAAATTGGTGCCGTTGCCGGGGACACAAGTGCCTTTGTCTATTAGTGTGCCAAGTAAACCGAATTGAATCCGAGTTGTATGAAGTTTTGTTTAGAGCCTATTGAATCTGAATTTGTCAATAAATCTTTACGTGAATTCATTGTTAAAAAAAATATATATATATATACATATAGATATAGTAGAAATTTCTAATTCTGCATTACATACATACATTTACTTTTCTCACCCTGCGTTACATTTAATTTTGCATGATGCATGACTAGAGTAAGCACTGACCCATTGTATACATTTTATCCAGAGATAGAGCTGACTTTACGTAGATTACGGAAAATTAGAAATACCACAGTAGTGTAGATCTTGTCATTAACTCTGACCAACCTTGTACTGACCATTCTGTTGCTAGTACCAACATTTTTTCAGAGGCCAGGCAGATGGAGAACTACGATAGGATGTTGAAAGAGCTAGCCACTCCAGATGTGGTGTACCAATGATGTGTGGCGTATTTAGTCGTTTCAACGCGCTTATCAAATTACTAAAGCTAACTATAGTATAGCTAACCCTAGGTCATTCTTCTCAAGGACACAGTGCGCTCAGTTGTGGCTTAGTGCGAAGTAAAATGATGTAGAATCTGAGAGGTGGAGTGTTGACTCTTCTCTAAGACTGGCCGAAATCGCTCTCGGCAGAGACCGAGCCGAGATGATCTCGGTAGAGACAATCCGGCTAGGTCTCACCGAATAAGCATGCAGGCGCCACAGAGAGGGACTATCTGTCTCAGACTTAAAGCAAAGTAAATGATGGGGGTTGAGGGTTGTAATCGAAGTCACACTAAAGATTGACGAAAAACAGAACTGAATCTAATTATAATGCAAATGCAATTGTACTACTCCTAATGCTATTGATACGACTGTGTTCATGTTTAGTTCCAGGTATTAAGGTTTTTCCAGTTCAATTACTCCAATTACAGTCCTTATCAGCCTCCAATGTTCGTATGGCAATCGCCAAAGATTTATCCCTTGTCATACCGAGGATTTACACAATCGCTACCTCATCAGTTGGCAGGGATTATGTTCAAGCTGATTTTAGATCCTCATTCAACAATTGTTAAGTGATTATCTACTGAATTAGTTAAACCAGTTCCCATCGGCTTAGTTTAACACTACTCACGTTACTTTGTGCAACCGCAACTCAGTAATCGGATTAAGAGTTCAGGAATGCAATTGAAATTCAGAATGCAGAAATACTCATAATATTGGAAATGAAATACGAACACAGGGCCTGGATTCGATGACTCCGTATTCCACGACAATCGCCATGGATGACGGCGATGATTCACCTCCTCTAACTAAGACGCTGAGGTTTAGGTCCTCCAGAGTACGTTGGTGCTCCAATCGGTTCCCTCCAGTGACCTTCAGCTGCTCAGTTCCTAGCCTGCATATCCTCAATCGAGAGAGACGCCATTAACAGCACCGTGCAGCACTGTCAGTGGAAGCGAGGATAAGCGAGAGTAATTGGAAATGAATGGGCGCGAAGACGTTTGAATGCCAAAGACCCCTATTCGTTCAGAGTTCTATCTATTTATACAAGAGTGGACATAGCTAACGATGCTAACAGAATTACATGTACAATTCCTATTCTACCCTTGATGTGACTTGCGTTGCAAGCTACTCCAGGTAGTGACGTGAGGCTGAGCTGGACCCAAGGTGGTTCTGATTGCTAACGTGGAGTTCCACCTGGATCTACCTGACTGGGCTCCCTGCATGGGTTGATTCTCGGCCTGGCCGAGAGGATCTCAGCCTGGGCTTCTGATGGCGGGCTGAGTTTGGCTGAACCTGCAATGAGGAGATAGTTAGCTAAAAACCTTGATTAAGCACAGATTGTGTTTTACTCAAGTTTAGGCCATTAATCTGGATCTTAGCTAACAGTCATCTTTTAAGCTCGTGAGTTGTTCAATGGTACCCTTCTTAGGTCCACTTAAGATGTGCATTTTATGACCCATCAACCAACCATGGTGTATCCAGTATCCGCAACTGGAGCCAGCTCAGACATATGAATTAAAGTCTGGTTTGATATATTTGTTACCTAAATTTCACGGTTTTGCAGGAGAAGACCCCCACAAGCATCTCAAAGAATTCCACGTGGTTTGTTCCACGATGAGGCCGTAGGGAATCCCAGAAGATTACATCAAGATGAAGGCGTTCCCATTCTCTCTGGACGGAGCTGTAAAAGACTGGCTATATCTGTAGCCAGCATTCTTCAACACCTGGGGAGATATGAAGTGGAGCTTTCTAGAAAAAATTTTCCCAACTTCTAGGACTGCGACCATCAAGAAGGAAATCTGTGGGATAAGGCAGCATACAGGAGAGACTTTGCACGAATACTGGGAGCGCTTCAACAGGCTATGTGCCACCTGTCCCTATCATCAGATCAGCGAACAGCTACTAATCCAGTACTTCTACGAAGGATTATCAATGATGGACAGGAGTATGATCGATGCAGCTAGTAGAGGAGCATTAATGGATAAAACACCAATAGCAGCAAGGCATCTGATCTCGAACATGGCGAGCAACACTTAACAATTTGGGATCAGAGGGCCAAACCCGTCTTGACTAGTGAATGAAATCAGTGCCACCTCCAACCAAAGGCTGGAGAACCAGCTGACCGAACTGACATCCTTGGTGAGACAACTGGCTGTTAGTCGACATCATCCAGCCATGGCAGCAAAGGTCTGCGGCATATGTACTTCAGTGGAGCATCCTACTGACTTGTGCCCCACTTTACAAGAGACCGAGTCTACCCAAACCGAAAGTGTTGGAACCGTAGGAGGATTTCAATATGGGAAGCAACCCTATCAGAACCGGCAATTCGATAACCAACCGTATGGGAAACAACCATTCCGATCAAACCCACAACCAGGACCAAACGCAGCTCAAAAAGCCAGATCCATGCCGAATGCACCCTATGGAACAGCTGGTTATCAGTAGCCGAGTCCTCAATACACGGCGCCATCCTACCCACCACAGCAACAAAGAACTCCTACTCAAGGAAATTCACCGTCACTGGAAGATTTAATGAAGCAACTAGCAACAAGTAACTTGGAATTTCAACAATCAGTAAGTTCCAACAATTTATAGTTCCAGCAAAATATGACCGCCACCATCCAGGATCTCAAGATGTAAATAGGACAGCTAGCAAATACTGTGAGTGAGTTACAGTCAGCCGGCTCAAGCAGCCTCCCCTCTCAATCCATTCTGAATCCGAGAGGCAATGCTAATGCAGTGACACTGAGAAGCGGTAAGGAATTACCTCAACCGGAACAGCATCAGGAGCCGCAACCAGCCGAAGCCGACTCTGAAGCAGCAGCCAACTCACAGTCTCATCCACCAACAGCTGTCTCGTTGCCATTTCCATCCTGGACCGTCTCGGCAAAGAAACCAGATTCTGATGACGAGCTGTCGAAGATGTTCTAGAAGGTGAAAATCAACATTCCACTTCTCGATGCGATCAAGCAAATTCCGAAGTACGCAAAATTCCTCAAGGAATTATGTGTACACAAAAGAAGAAAGATGAAGGGGAATTGAGAACTTAGAGGCGTGGTCTCAAGCTTAACTAGGAATAATCCCACTATAGGAATCTCATAGGTCTTGCCAAAGAAGTGCCGAGACCCCGATATCTTCTCGGTCCCATGCACTATTGGTGATTGCACATTTGCTGATGCTATGCTGGATCTGGGAGCATAAATCAACGTCTTGCTTGCATCAACTTACAGGTCCCTCAATTTCGGAGATCTGGAACCCACGGGGATGACCATTTAGCTTGCTAATAGAAGTATCGTGCAACCCTTGGGAGTTCTCGAAGATGTCCTCGTCCAAGTGAACGAGCTAATATTCTCAGCTGATTTTTATGTGCTTGACATGGAGAACGAGCCATCAGGAAAAGGATCAACTTCGATATTAGGGAGGCCATTTCTAATAACAGCAAGGACGAAGATTGACGTGCATGCCAGAACATTCTCCATGGAATTCGGTGACACATTGGTGAAGTTCAATATTTTTGAAGCCATGCAGCACCCCACCGAAGTCCACTCCCTCTTTGGCATAGATATAATGGAAGAAGTAGTGGAGGAATACTTCCACCTAGACAGCTGCAGTGAGGGAGTCCCTAGAATCTGAGGATGATCATAGCGATATCAGCGACTTGGCATTTGAAAGAGAATTGACAGAGTTGATAAATCAAGTCTGCCACCCTAAGACCTTAGAAAGCACGAACAATGCATAGGTAAAAGTTGCCGAGACTAAAAAGCCTCTACTTGCACAGTTGGCAACCATATTCACGGCCAATGTGAAGTCGGCCAAAGAAGGCCGAGTCAATGCAAGGTTAAAAGTCAACTCGGTCGAAGAGTCAAACGCACAAGCCGACACACTTGCTAAAACCATCTCGGCCAGTAAAGATCAGACTCAAACCAAGAAACTCATCGTTCCACCCGGATCCGAGACCAAAGTTGCAAAGGAAGTCACAGCCGACCGCAACCCGACAAGAGCTGAAACCATCCTTCCGAGTCGGCCGATGCAACACAAGGCCGAGATCATGTCGGCAGTCCTAATGCCGAGTCTAGAACAAGCCGGCCAGACGGATCCAAGAGTTGTAACTCAGGAATCTCCATCTCCACCACCCATGGAGCTGAAACCATTGCCTAGCCACTTAAAATATGCCTACTTGGACAGTGAACAGCAGCTCCCAGTCATTATAGCTAGCAACCTCCTCCCAAAGCAAGAAGAAAAGCTACTGCAAGTCCTAAGGCAACACAAAAAGGCAATCAGGTGGAAACTCTCTAACCTTCCAGGTATAAACCCCTCCATTTGCATGCATAGAATACTAATGGAGGAGGACATCAAGCCCATTAGGAAACAGCAAAGAAGGCTGAGTCCAACACTCCTGGATGTAGTCAAGAAAGAAGTCACAAGGCTACTTGCTGCGGGCATCATCTATCCCATCTCGGATAGCCAGTGGGTGAGCCCGGTGCAAGTAGTACCAAAAAAATCTGGGATGATTGTCATGAAGAACCAACATGACGAGTTGGTACCTATGAGGATTCAGAACAGCTGGCGGGTGTGCATCGATTACAGAAAATTAAATCAGGCTACCCGCAAGGATCATTTTCCTTTGCCTTTTATTGATCAAATGTTGGAGAAAATAGCAGGGAAATCCCATTACTACTTTTTGGATGGATTTTCAGGATATATGCAAATACACATAGCACCGGAAGATCAGCACAAGACCACTTTCACATGCCCCTTTGGCACATTTGCATACACTAGAATGCCATTCGGCTTGTGCAATGCTCTAAGTACATTTCAATGTTGCATGATGAGCGTCTTCTCGAACCTGCTACAGGATTGCATGGAAGTGTTTATGGATGACTTCACGGTGTATGCCAATTCCTTCGAAGCATGCCTGAACAATCTGTCCAAGGTGCTGAAGAGATGTACTGACACGAACCTAGTTCTTAATTTCGAAAAGTGTCATTTCATGGTGATCGAGGGAATAGTGTTGGGACACCTGGTCTCAAACAGAGGCATAGAAGTGGACAAGGCGAAAATAGACATAATCACCTCCTTTCCAAACCCCGCTTCTGTGCGGGAAGTTCACTCATTCTTGGGACATGCAGGTTTTTATAGAAGGTTCATCAAAGACTTCAGTAAATTGGCCCTGCCATTGTCCAGGCTTCTACAAAAGGATATGGATTTCAACTTTGACCAGCCCTGCATTGAGGCATTTCAGGAGCTGAAGAGTAAACTTACGTCCGCACCCATCCTACAAGCACCAAGTTGGGACCTGCCATTTGAGCTCATGTGCGACGCATCCAATTCGGCACTGGGAGCTGTTCTCAGCCAGAGAGTGGGAGTCGGCCAACCAGTCCATGTCATTGTGTATGCGTCCATAACCATGGACTCGGCCTAGCAAAATTACACGACAACTAAGAAGGAACTTCTGGCAATTGTGTTTGCCCTGGATAAGTTTCGTTCCTACCTTCTCGGTTCTAAGATAGTTGTATTCTTTGATCACGCTACTCTAAGGTACCTGCTGAAGAAGCCGGATGCCAAGCCGAGACTGATCCGGTGGATGCTTCTTCTCCAAGAATTTGACTTAGAAATCAGAGACAAGAAGGGTGGCGAGAATTCTGTAGCGGACCATTTAAGCACGGTCGAAAGAGAAAGCGAACAATTGCCTATCCGAGACGAGTTCCCTGATGAGCAACTCCTGCACCTCAAGACGGCCACACCATGGTTTGCAGATATCTATAATTTCGTGGCAACATCTCAATTTCCACCTGAGGCATCTAGAACCTACAAGGAGAAGATCAGAAGTGATGCTAAGCACTACGTATGGGATGACCCCTATCTATGGAGACTATGCAATGATAAGATCATCTGCAGGTGCATTCCTGACACCGAGATCAAGTCAGTCCTTCACTTCTGCCATTCGACCCCTGGAGGAGGCCAGTACGGCTCATCTCGGACTGCTAGGAAGGTGCTTGATTGTGGCCTCTATTAGCCCTCTATTTTCCGAGACGTTCATCAGCTCGTCTCCACCTGCGACAGATGCCAAAAAGTAGGGATGGCCCTCAACCAAAGACATGAAATGCCCCAGCAGCCTATCCTATTCTGCGAAGTGTTTGACGTCTAGGGCATAGATTTTATGGGGCCACTCCCATTCTCCAATAGCTATTCATACATTCTGCTTGTCGTTGACTACGTATCAAGATGGGTAGAAGCCATTCACACTAGAACCAATGATGCCAAGGTAGTAGTGGACTTTCTTAAGTCCAATATTTTCTGCAGGTTCGGTGTACCAAAAGCGCTCATCAATGACCAGGGGAGTGACTTCTGCAATAGAGCCATGGCCTCCCTTCTTCAAAAATACGGGGTGGCACACAGGATAGCTACAGCATACCACCCCCAAACTAATGGGCAAGTTGAGGTGTTTAAAAGGGAAATTAAGCATACACTGCAAAAGATGACAAATCCCAGTAGGAAGGACTGGAGCAAACTCCTTGAGGATGCGCTATGGGCTTACAGGACTGCATACCGAACACCGCTAGGGATGTCTCCCTACCGGATTGTTTTCGAGAAAGCCTTCCACCTCCCTATGGAGCTAGAGCACAAAGCTTACTGGGTAGTCAAGCAATGCAACATGGCCTATGACCAAGCAGGAGAGCATAGGAAATTCCAACTTCAAGAATTAGACGAACTTCGTATGAAAGCCTATGAAAATGCCAGGATCTACAAGCAAAAGGTAAAAAAATTCCATGACCAAAAGATCCTGAGAAAAGGTCTCCATATTGGCCAAAAAGTACTACTCTTCAACTCCAAATTAAAGCTCATAGCAGGTAAGCTTCGCTCTAGATGGGATGGACCTTTTGTTATCACTAACATATTTCCCCATGGTGCAGTGCAGCTCAAGGAAGAACGCACTAATTGCACCTTTCAGGTCAACGGGAACCAAGTCAAACCTTTCCTCGAAGGTCCAACACCAACTGGAGAAAACACGGAGAACATCTCGTTGGTGGAACCGACTCTACCCGATGGCACAGTCTAAGCCAACTCGGTCAATCCCTTCACATTGAGGACAATGCCGAAATTAAGTGTGGGGGGGGTTGTGTCCATCTGGGACTGATCAGTCACGTCATATCTGCCCTTCTTTTCTCTAACTTTTTCATTTTCTCTAACTTTTTCATTTACTCTAACTTTTCATTTACTCTAACTTTTTTCATTTTCTCTAACTTTTTCATTTCGTTTCTTACATATCTGATATACTATTTTAAGTCTCATTAGTATTTTTGCTGCTTAAGTTTGTGTTTAATAAAAGAGTCTCCACTGCCGAGTCTGCCACAGCCGGAATGGTCTCATTTTAGCAGAATTACGTGTCTAAAAAGAAGAGAGAAAATTCTTTGTTGAATCCGAGAGTCTGACGAGCCAGCAGAAGCAATCTCTTTACTCCCGAGCAGAAGCTGCCTCTGCCTGAAGGGAACGAAACCTCTGGGTCCTAAGCGGTAAGTGCAGAAAATGGGAAGAGGGAACCTCCAGAGTGAAGAAACAGAATCAGCCAATGTGAGAATTTGAGCCTTGTAGTAGTGATGGTTTACACTCTCGCCATCTTCCTTCTTTTTGAGTTTTTTTTGCAAAGCATGTTAATTGTGTGTGTTGTATCTTGCCTTAACTCTCTAGATACAACTATTTTACACATGCAGGAATGACATGATCTAGGCCAAATTTCTTATGAGCTCAAAGCCAAATAAGCTGTCCAAAAACAAGCTGACCTTTGTCACCCCCTTTGAGCCTAAATTGACCATTTTTTCTTGCAGCTCACTACAAGCCGAGGCCAGAAAAACCATTCTTACCCAACCCTCAGGAAGCCGAGGAGCTATGGAATCGTCTTTGGAGTGAGTCAGAATCAAGTGTGGGGGAAGTCTAGGGAGCAAAATTCAGTCAAAAAGCAGCTGAAGGTTCAGAAGAAGAGAAGAAGGAAAGAAAATGGAATGAAAGAAAAGAAAGTACATAAATACAGAAAACAGGCAGCTGAAATAAATAAGCTGAAATAAACAAAATCAACAAGCTGCATGAGTAGAAGAAAGAAAGAATGTAAAAACGGCGAGTAAATAAAGATCAAAGGAGACCACAACAACCGGGACTGCCCTTATACTGGTTACACTCACTCCCCACTGCTCCTCTCCTCCCCGTAGGTCTTGAAGCTATTTTTCTTACATCTATCCGACCCGTAACCTCAACCTCGCTACAAGCCAAAAAAGTCCTAGTGATCATGACTGTTGTGTTTTGCAGGTGTAAGAGAAAATCTCTGTCAAGATAGGGTAACACCAATTTCATGCAATGCTGAGTGTAAACACAGTCATGACACTTGAGAGAAGTGAGAAAATTGAGCACATGAGTAAAAGTTCTACCACTTTGTGGGCACTCCTTCCCAATTGGAAACCATGAAGACCCTTGAGAACCAAAGGAAGTAGCTCCCTGATTGCATGAGCGCTTTGAACCGGGATGAAGAGAGGCTGACTTTGTATAGTCAACTTAAGGAAGTCAAACAGAAGAACCTCTTACTGAAATCTCCCTTTTTCAAGTCATATATTTTGCCCAGGAGTGCAAAAGGCTAAGTGTGGGGGATTGATGAGTCATAAAATGTACATCTTAAGTGGACCTAAGAAGAGTGTAATTGAGCAATTCACGAACTTAAAAGATGACTGTTAGCTAAGATCCAGATTAATGACCTAAAATTAGAGTAAAACACAATCTGTGTTTATTCAAGGTTTTTAGCTAACTTTCTCTTCATTGCAAGACCAACCAAGCTCAGCCCGCCACTAGAAGACCAGGCCGAGACTCGGCCCATGTAGGGAGCCCAATCAGGTAGATCCAGGTGGAGCTCTACGTCAAAATCAGAGCCACCTTGGGTCCAGGTCAGCTCCACCTCACTACCTGGAGAATCTTGCAACGCAAGTCACAACAAGAGCAGAATAGGAATTGTATAGGTAATTCTGTTAGCATCGTTAGCTGTGTCCACTCCTATATAAATAGATAGAACTCTAAACAAATAGGGGCTTTTGGCATTCAAACTTTCCCGCGTCCATAATTTCCAAGTTCTCTCTCGTTTTCTTCTCCTCCGCTCACGGTGGTACACGGTGCTGTTAATGGTGTTTCTCTCGATTGAGGAAATGCATGCTAGGAACTGAGAAGCCGAAGGTTATCAGAGGAGACCGATTGGAGCACCAACGCACTCTAATGGACTTGAACCTCAGCATCTTAGCTAGCTAATGTGAATCATCGCCTTCGTCTATGGCGATCATCGTGGAAGATGGAATCATCGAATCCAGGCCCTGTGTTTGTATTTTGCTTTCAATATTATGAGTGTTTTCTGAATTCTGAATTCTGAACTCCACTACACTCCTGAAATTTAGTTCAATTACTGTGTTGCAATTGCACTGGTAACAGAACAATGTTAAACTAAGTCGATCGGAACTGGTTTAGCGAACTCAGTAGGTAATCACTTAATGATTATTAATTGGTAATCTAAAATCAGCTCGAACTTAATCTCTGCCAACTAATGAGGTAGCGATTGTGTAAATCCTCGGTATGGCAAGAGACAGACTTGTGGCGATTGCCATAAGAACACTGGAGGTTGATATGGACTGTGACTGGAGTGATTGAACCAGAAAAACCTTGATTATTGGAACTAAACATGAACACAGTAGTAGCAAGAGCATTAGGAGTAGCATGTTTGAATCCGCATTCTAGTTAATTTCAGTTTTGTTTGTAGTTAATCTAAATTTCGATTTCAATTGCATTCCAACCCCCTTCAGTTACTGTTTTCGAGTCCGAGACAGAGGTAGTCCATCTCTGTAGCGTCTGTCTACACTTAGCCGAGACCGAGCCGGATTATCTCTACCGAGATCAATTCAGCCTAGTCTCTGCCAAGAGCTACTCGTCCAATGCCGAGGTGAGTCAGTATCTTGCACTTAGATTTTGCTTCTGTTTACTATACATTGAAACACATTTCGAACGCACTGTGTCCTTGAGAAGAATGACCTAGGATTGACTATGCTATAGTTAGCTTTAGTTATTTGATGAGGGTTTAGAATGACTGAAAATCATCTATCATCACTAGGACGCTGAGGATCAGGTCCACCGGAGTGCGTTGGTGCTCCAATCAGTCTCCTCTAGTAGCCTTCGGCTTCTCACTTCCTAGCCTGCACTTCCTCGATCGAGAGAAATGCCATTAATAGCACCATCCACCACCGTGAGCGGAGGAGATGAAAAATGAGAGAAAATGAAGATCATGGAAGCGGGAAAATATGAATGCCAAAAGACCCTTAATAGTTCAGAGTTTCGTCTATTTATACGGGAGTGGACACAGCTAACTACTTAACAGAATTACAAGTAAAATCCCTATTCTACCCGTGCTGTGACTTACGTTGCAATCTACTCTAGGAGATGATGTGGCGCCACCAGGACCGACCTCCTGATTGTGCTATTGGCTGTGTGGGCCGAGTCTCGGCCTGGTTGAGAGGCTCTCGGCCTGGGCTTCCAATGGTGGGATGAGAGCTTGGCTGGACCTGCAATGAAGGAATAGTTAGCTTAATGCCTTGAATTAACACAGATTGTGCTTTTCTCTAATTGTAGGCCCTTAATCTGGATCTTAGCTAACAATTATCTTTTAAGCTCATGAGTTGCTTAATGGCACTCTTCTTAGGTCCTCTTAAGATGTGTATTTTATGACTCATCAAACCCCACACTTAGCCTTTTTGTACTCCTGGGCAAAATGTAATGACTTGGACAAGGGAGGTTTCAGTTGATAGGGAGAGATTCTTCCGTTGACTTCCTTAAGTTGACTAGATAGAGTTGGTCTCTCTTCATCCCGATACAAAGTGCTCATGTAATCAGGGAGCTACTTCCTTTGAATCTAAGAGGCTTTCATGATTTACTCATGGGAAGAAATGCCCTAGAGTGGTAGAACTCTCACTCATGTGCTCAATTTTCTCGCTTCTCTCAAGTGTTTGGACTGTGTTTACATTCAACATTGCATGGAATTGGTGCTACCATAACTTGACGGAGCCCTCTTCTTACACCTACAAAACACAACAGTCATGATCACTAGGACTTTTCTGGCTTGTAGCAAGGTTAAGGTTACGGGTATGATAGAGTGTAGGAAAACTAGCTTCCGGACCTGTGGGGAGGAGAGGAGCAATGGGGAGTGAGTTTTATCAGTATGAGGGCAGTCCTGGTTGCTGTGGTCTCCTTCCTTCTTTATTTACTTACCCTTTTTATATTCCTTCTTTCTTTTCTACTCATGCAGCTTGCTGATTTTGTTTAGTTCAGCTTATTTATTTCAGCTGCCTGTTTTCTGCTTATATGTACTTTCTTTTCTTTCTTTCATTCAATTTCCTTTCCTTTTTCTCTTTTTCTGAACCTTCAGATGCTTTTTGACCGAATTCTGCTCCCTAAACTTCCCCCACACTTGATTCTGACTCACTCCCAAGACGATTCCAAGGCTCCTCGGCTTCCCAAGGGTGAGGTAAGATAATGGTTTTTCTGGCCTCGGCTTGTAGTGAGCTGCAAGAATAAATGGTTAATTTAGGCCCAAAGGGGGTGAACAAGGGTCAGCTTATTTTCGGACAGCTTATTTGGCTCTGAGCTCATAAGAAATATGGCCTAGATCATCTCATTCCTGCATGTGTAAAACAGTTGTATCCGGAGAGTTAAGGCAAAATACAACATACACAATTAACATGCTTTGCAAAAATCACTCAAGAAGAAGGGAGATGGCGGGAATGTAAGCCATCACTGCTGTAAGGCTCAAATTCTCACACTGGTTGCTTTTGTTCCTTCACTTTGAAGGTTCCTCTTCCCATTTTCGTCACTTACCGCTTAGAACCCCAAAAGTTTGGTCCCCTTCAGGCAGATGCTACCTCTGCTCGGGAATGAGGAGATTGCTTCTGCTGGTTCGTCAGACTCTCAGACTCAATAAAGAATTTTCTCTCTTTTTAGTTTTGACTCCGTAATTCTGCAAGGCTGAGACCATTTCGGCTGTGGCCGACTCGGCTGAAAGGCTCTTATTTAAAAAAACTTAACTAGCAGGATTTAAAAGTACTACTAAAACTAGAACAGTATAAAAGATATGAAAGAAACATATTGAAAGAAACAATTAAGACTTAAAGGACATGAAAAAAATTAGAGAAGGGCAGATATGAGATGATTGATCAGTCCAAGATGGTCAGAACCCCAATTTGATAAAGGGTCCTTTTAGTTGTCTTAAACACCTATCAAATAAATAAAGCTAAATATAGTATAGTCAACCCTAGGTCATTCTTCTCAAGGACACAGTGTGTTCGTAATGTGTTTCGATGTGTAATAAGCAGGAGCAAAATCTAAGTGTAGAGTACTGACGCACCTCGGCACTGGCCGAGTTGCTCTCGATAGAGACTGAGCTGAGATGATCTCGCTAGAGACAATCCAGCTTGGTCTCGGCTGAGTGCAGACAGACCTACAGAGATGGACTATCTCTGTCTTAAACTTGAAAAAGTAAAAGAGGTGGTTGGAATGCAAGCGAAATCAAAACAAAAATTAACTACAATGCAAGATAGACATTAACCACAATGCAAATGCAATTACGCTTCTCCTAATGCTACTGCTATTACTGTGTTCATGTTTAGTTCCAATAATCAAGGTCCTTCTGGTTTAATCACTCCAGTTACAGTCTGTATCAGCCTTAGGATTTCTTATGGCAATCGCCAAAGGTTTGTCCGTTGCCACACTGATGAGTCACAATTTATACATCTTTTAGACACCTAAGAAGGAGGTTTGCAAGACTATTCTGTGCTTAAGAATGGATTGTTAGCTAAGATTCATTCTATGGGTTTGAATACAGAGAAAATACAAATCTGTGTTAATTCAGATTTCTTAGCTAATAAAAGTGTCACTCCTTCTTCTGTAGGTCAAGCCGAGTTGACCAGGGTCAACAAAAGGAGTCTCAGCCGAGATGAAGTCATCCTGGCCAGTCCGACTCCATCTCGGCAGGACCAGAGTCGTCTCGGCAACCCATACCTTGCAACCCAGCAGCCTAGTAGAGAGGCCCAATTGGATTGACCACATCAGCTATCCAGCTCGGAGGCCATCTCAGCGTCAACTCAAATGCCATGTCACTCCTAGGAAATCTGCCATGTCACGTTAGAAGATCTGCATAGAGGTAGAATAGGGTCTTCACAGTGTCATTCTGTTAGGATTCGTTAGGATTTGCATATCACAGCTCGTGTATATATAGGAAGAGCTGTGTACTTTTTACACGTTCTGTCTTTGAATTCACTTCAATTCCATACTCACTGTACCCATTTTTCTCGCTCTCTACTACAAGTGCCTTAACTCTGCCAAAAAAATGCAGAGACCCTGGAGTCTTTTCGGTCCCATGCACCATCGGCAAATGCACTTTTGCCAATGCCATGTTGGACCTGGGAGCCTCAATTAATGTCATGCCCACATCAATCTACAAGTCCCTGAATTTTGGTGACTTGGAACCCACAGGGATGACCATTCAGTTGGCAAACAGGAGTATTGTCCAGCCCCTGGGAGTTCTCGAGGATGTTCTCGTCCAAGTCAATGAACTAATATTTCCAGCTGATTTTTACGTGCTAGACATGGAGGACGAAACATTCGGGAAGGAATCCACCTTAATTCTAGGAAGACCTTTCTTGATGACAGCCAAAACAAAGATTGATGTGTATGCAGGGATGCTCTCCATGGAATCGGTGACGCCTTGGTGCAATTCAATATTTTCGAAGCTATGAAGCACCCAACCGAAGACTAGTCTCTCTTTGGCATTGATATACTTGATGAACTAGTTGAAGAATATCTTCAACTAAATGGCAGCGGTGAAAACATTGAGGAGTCTGCTGAGAATGATGATGAAAGCAGCTGCCCAGGAGTTACAGATGAAGAGGCCGACTATGAAGAAGTACAAGACCTCCCCAACTTTGTGGACAATCATAGTGATGTTGCTGACTTGGCCTTTGAAGTGGAACTGTCCGAATTGCTAGACCAAGTCTGCAGCATAGAATACTTAGAGTATACAAATGATTCAGAAAACAAAGTCGCTGAAGTTGAAAAGTCCTCCATTGCACACTTAGCGACAATTTTTACGGCAAAAAATCAGTCGGCCAGAGGAGGCCGAGTCAAGGAAGAAACAAAAGTCAACTCAGTCGAAGATCAAGTCGGCCAGTCGGATCCAACCTCAGAAACTGACAAATCTCCATCACCGTCACCACCCATAGAATTAAAAACATTGCCGAGTCACCTGAAATATGCCTACCTGAACAAGGAACAACAACTCCCGGTTATTATTGCTAGCAATCTCGACCAAGAACAAGAGGACAAGTTGTTGAAGGTTCTCAGGCAACATAAGAAGGCAATAGGGTGGAAGCTATCAGACCTTCCGGGCATAAACCCCTCCATTTGCATGCATAGAATATTAATGGAGGAGGAAATCAAGCCCATAAGGCAGCCGCAAAGAAGACTGAATCCGACACTCCTGGACGTGGTTAAAAAAGAAGTCACAAAGCTCCTTACTACAAGGATCATCTACCCCATCTCGGATAGCCAATGGGTGAGACCTGTGCAAGTCGTGCCAAAAAAGTCCGGGATGATTGTCATGAAAAATCAGCAGGATGACCTGGTACCAACAAGGATTCAGAACAGCTGGCGAGTGTGCATCGACTACAGAAGATTAAACCAAGCAACTCGCAAGGATCACTTTCCTTTGCCTTTCATTGACCAAATGCTTGAAAAATTAGCAGGGAGATCCCATTACTGCTTTCTTGATGGATTCTCAGGCTACATGCAGATACATATTGCGCCTGAAGACCAGCATAAAACAACCTTCACCTGCCCATTTGGTACCTTTGCGTACACACGCATGCCATTTGGCCTCTGCAATGCTCCGAGTACATTTCAATGTTGCATGATGAGCATCTTCTCGGACTTGCTGCAGGAGTGCATGGAGGTATTCATGGATGATTTCACGGTGTATGCTGACTCATTTGAAGCATGCCTGAATAATCTATCAAGGGTGTTGCAGAGATGCATTGACACAAATCTTGTGCTCAATTTTGAAAAATGTCACTTCATGGTGACTGAAGGAATAGTGTTGGACCACCTGGTATCACCGAGGTATTGAAGTGGATAAGGCTAAGATAGATATCATATCATCCCTTCCAAACCCCTCTTCCGTGAGGGAGGTTCGCTCATTCCTAAGACACGTAGGCTTTTACAGAAGATTCATCAAGAATTTTAGCAAACTTGTCCTGCCTCTGTCCAGGTTGCTACAGAAGGACATGGAATTCAACTTTGACCAGCCCTGTATTGAAGCATTTCAGGAGCTGAAAAACAGACTCACATCCGCCCCCATTCTGCAAGCACCAAACTAGGACCTGCCATTTGAACTAATGTGTGATGCATCCAATTCGGCATTGGGAGCTATTCTCGGCTAGAGAGCTGGAACCGGCCTCCCAGTGTAGGTAATTGCCTATGCATCTCGAACTATGGACCCGGCCCAGCAGAATTACACAACAACTGAGAAGGAACTATTAGCAATTGTGTTTGCCCTGGACAAATTTTGCCCATACCTTCTCGGCTCAAGGATCATTGTGTTCTCTGATCATGCGGCTTTGAGATACTTGTTGAAGAAGCCTGATGCCAAGCCAAGACTGATTCGGTGGATGCTTCTCCTCCAAGAATTCAACATAGAAATCAGAGATAAAAGAGGTGCTGAGAATTCTGTAGCTGATCACCTGAGCAGAATTGAAAAAGGAAGCGAACTGATGCCTATCCGAGACGAGTTTCCAGATGAGCACCTGTTGCACATAAATTCGTCTCCATCATGGTTTGCTGACATTTGTAATTTTGTGGCAGCATCTCGGTTTCCACCAGAGGCATCTCGGTTTCCACCAGAGGCATCTCGGTTTCCACCAGAGGCATCTCGGGCACACAAAGATAAACTCCTAAGCGATGCCAAATACTAGATTTGGGATGATCCCTACCTTTGGAGATTAGGCAGTGACAAAGTCATTCGCAGGTGCATTCCTGAAGCCGAGTTCAATTCGGTTCTCTAGTTCTAACACTCGGACTGCTAGGAAAGTATTAGACTATGGCCTCTATTGGCCAACTATCTTTAGGGACGTGCATGAATTCGTCTCCACCTGCTAGATCTGCCAAAAAGCAGGGGTGGCCATGAACAAAAGGCATGAAATGCCCCAGCAACCCATCCAATTCTGTGAAATCTTTGACGTCTGGGGAATAGACTTCATGGGGCCATTCCCAGTCTCCAATGGCTACTCATACATTCTGCTGGCCGTGGATTATGTATCAAGATGGGTAGAAGCCATTGCCACCAGAACAAATGATGCAAGAGTGGTTGTGGACTTTCTGAAGTCCAATATTTTCTGCATGTTCGGTGTGCCAAAAGCACTCATAAGTGACCAAGGCAGTCACTTCTGTAACAGAGCTATGGCTTCCCTTCTTCAAAAATATGGAGTAGCACACAGAATTGCTACTGCCTACCACCCCCCAAACAAATGGCCAAGCAGAAGTGTTCAACAGGGAAATCAAGAAAACATTGTAGAAGATGACCAATCCCAGCAGGAAGGACTGGAGCCGCCTCCTTGAGGATGCTCTCTGGGCACATAGAACTGCATACCAGACACCTTTAGGGATGTCTCCCTATAGGATTGTTTTCGGTAAAGCCTGTCACCTTCCTATGGAGCTAGAACACAGAGCATACTGGGTTGTTAAGCAGTGCAATCTGGCCTATGACCAAGCAGGAGAGCAGAGAAAATTTCAGCTGCAAGAGTTAGATGAACTACGCTTGGAAGCATATGAAAACTCTAGGATCTACAAGCAGAAAACCAAGCGATTCCATGACCAGCAGATCCCGAGAAAAGAATTCCGAGTTGGCCAGAAAGTCGTCTTGTTTAACTCACGCCTCAAGCTCATTGCAGGTAAACTACGTTCTAGATGGGATGGGCCTTTTGTTATCACTAATGTGTTTCCCCATGGTGCAGTACAGTTAAAAGATGAACACAGCAACAGCACCTTCCAGGTCAATGGGCATCAGATTAAGCCATTCCATGAAGGTCCAGCGCCTATCACTCATGACATGGAGATAATATCATTGATGGAACCAACATCTCCAGATGATCCTGCCTCGCATTGAGGACAATGCAGATTTTAAGTGTGGGGGGGGGGATAAATATACAATCATTTCAATTGCTGTGTCTTTACTCTATTCCCACCCTCCTGAACTTTGCTAATTTTAATTTTTGTTTTGTTAGTTTTAATCACTTTGTTGTTTTCTTTCAATTGCGTTGTTTCATTTTATTTTTAAAATCTGTCATGTTTTTCAATAAAAGCTGCCTAAGCCGAGTCCATGCCGATTTTGTGCCATCTCAGCCTCATCCGGAACATCTTCGGCTTGGCAGAAGTTCAATTCTGTCATTTACTTTCAAGCTTCCCTCCTAAACAGAATTTCAAAGTGGATTTTTAAAAAAAAATAAAATTGTTTTGAAAAGAATCTTGAATTGACTTCTGTAAGTTTGGAAAAGACAGTAGGGGCAACTCTGCAACTTTGGCAAGAGATTTCCCCAGCTTGAGGGGAATGAACCTTTTGTGCTCTAGTCAATGATTGATTGTAGAACTGAAAAGGAAACCCTCTGTGATAAAGCAAAATACAACCTATGTGAGATTTTGAGCCCTTGTAAATATTGATGGCTTACATCTTGCCATTTCTCTTCTTCTTTTAATGAGATTTTTGCACTCATGTTAACTGCATATTCTACATTTTGCCTCAACTCTCTGGATACAACTGTTCTCACATGCAGGAATGACATGATCTAGGCCATGTTTCTTATAAGCCCTGAGCCAAATAAAGCCCACCTGAACAAATGTGTCTGTTGTTTACCCCTTTTGAGCCCAATATAACCATTCTTCCTAAACATCTCACTACAAGCCAAGGCCAGAAAAACCATGAATCAACCTCACCCTCGAGGAGCAGAGGAGCTTTGGAATTGTTTTGGAAGTAAGTCATGATCAAGTGTGGGGGAACTCTAGGAAGCAAAAGGTTGTTCAGCACCCTCTAAGGCTTGAAAATGCAAGAAAAAGAATAAAAGCGAGTGAAAGAAAGAAAAGAGAAAAAGAGGAAGCAGCAGCTGAAATATGAGCTGAAACGAATAAAGAAAGAAAACAGCTGCATAAGTTGTATAATAAGAAAAAGAAAAGAAAATGAGCTGGTAGCAGCAAGAAGGAGGAATTGACAGCATCCTGGGTTATCGCTCAGGCTGATAAAGCTTACTCCCCATTGCCCCTCTCTTCCTCGTGGGTCCTGAAGCTAGTTTTCCCATATTCTATCCTACCCGTGACCCAGCCTCGCTACAAGCCTAAAAGAAGTCCTAGTGATCATAACGGTGTGTGTTTTTGAAGGTGTAAGAAGAGAGATTTGCCAAAGTATGGTAATATCAGTTCCATGAATGTTGAGTGTAAATACAAAGCCCAAACACGTGAGAAATGAGGGAGTTATTTGCCTAAAAGAGAGCTATGTCACTCTTGGTTACCTTCTCTTGTTTGCAGGTCATGAATTTGCCTAAAGCGCGGAAGGAGTAATTTCTGGATTGTTAGAGTATCTCGATCTCAGAGTGAATGAGTGCCGACTCTGTCTCGGTTGAACTAAAGGAAGCCAAGTGAAAAATTCTTTTCTATCTTCAAAAATTTCCCCTTGTTGATTTTCATTTTATTTTGCCCAGGAGTGCAAAAGGGTAAGTGTGGGGGTGTGATGAGTCACAATTTATACATCTTTTAGACACCTAAGAAGAAGGTTTGCAAGACTATTCTGTGCTTAAGAATGGATTGTTAGCTAAGATTCATTCTATGGGTTTGAATACAGAGAAAATACAAATCTGTGTTAATTTAGATTTCTTAGCTAATAAAAGTGTCACTCCTTCTTCTGCAGGTCAAGCCGAGTTGACCAGGGTCAACAAAAGGAGTCTCAACCGAGATGAAGTCATCCTGGCCAGTCTGACTCCATCTCGGCAGGACCAGAGTCGTCTCGGCAACCCATACCTTGCAACCTAGCAGCCCAGTAGAGAGGCCCAATTGGATTGACCACATCAGCTATCTAGCTCGGAGGCCATCTCAGCGTCAGCTCAAATGCCATGTCACTACTAGGAAATCTGCCATGTCACGTTAGAAGATCTGCATAGGGGTAGAATAGGGTCTTCACAATGTAATTCTGTTAGGATTCATTAGGATTAGCATATCACAGCTCGTGTATATATAGGAAGAGTTGTGCACTTTTTACACGTTCTGTCTTTGAATTCACTTCAATTCCATACTCACTATACCCATTTTTCTCGCTCTCGCTCTCTCTGTTTTCACGGTGGTGCACGGTGCTCATTGGCGTTTCTCTCGATTGAGGAAGCGCAGGTCTGAGACTGGGAAGCTGAAGTCTGCTAGAGGGGACCGATCAGACTACTGACGCACTCTGGTGGAGCTGATCCTCAGCGTCCAGGCTAATGGAGGTGAACAACCACCATCAACCATGGCGATTGTCGTGGAAGATGGATTCATCTGAATTCAGAACCACTGTATTTGTATTCCATTTCTATTAATCAATTTCATTCTACAACTTTTGTCTCCATTCTCTTCCTCTACTTTAATTCATGATTTGATCCGCGATTGCAATTAAATTGTGAACAATGTTAAGCTAAGCCAATTGGAACTGGTTTGACTAATATAGTAGGTAATCATTTGGCGATTGTTAACTGAGAACCTAAAATTAGCTCTGAACTTAATCCCTGCCAGCTGATGAGGTAGCGATTGCATAAATCCTCGGTATGGCAATGGACGAACCTTTGGCGATCGCCATAAGACTTCCCAAGGCTGATATGGATTGAGAACTCGAGTGTGGAGCCTGGACTGAACTTGGATTAATGGGACTGAATATGAGCACAGTTAAATAATAATAATAATAGATAACTAGTAATAGTAGTATATGTTTATCGCATTTATAGTCTTAGTCCATTTTCAGTCTAAGACAGAGATAGTCCATCTCTGTAGCGTCTGTCTACGCTCAGCCGAGACCAAGCCGGATTATCTCTACTGGGATCATCTCGGCTCAGCCTCTGCCGAGAGCTACTCGGCCAGTTCCGAGGAGAGTCAGCACTTTACATCTCAGAATCTACCTCACTTCACTTAACACCAATTCACAATTGAACACACTGTGTCCTTGAGAAGAATGACCTAGGGTTAGCTATACTATAGTTAGCTTTAGTTATTTGATAAGCGCGTAAAACGACTAGAAAAACACGCATCACCACACACCGAGGATTTACACAATCGCTACCTCATCAGTTGGCAGGGATTAGGTTCAAGCTAATTTTAGATTCTCATTCAACAATTGTTAAGTGATTATGTACTGAATTAGTTAAACCAGTTTCAATCGGCTTAGTTTAACATTGTTCACGTTACTATGTGCAATCGCTACGCAGTAATTGAATTAAGTTTTAGGAATGCAACAAAGATCAGAGTTCAGAAAACACTTATATTACTGAAAACGAAATACAAACACAGGGCGTAGATTCGGTGACTCCATCTTCCACAGCAATCACCATGGCTGACGGCGATGATCCATCTCTGCTAGCTAGGACGCCGAGGATCAGGTCCACTGGAGTGCGTTGGTGCTCCAATCGATCTCCTCTAGTAGCCTTCAGTTTCTCAATTCCTAGCCTGCACTTCCTCGATCGAGAGAAATGCCATTAATAGCACCGTGCACCACTATGAGTGGAGGAGATGAAAAACGAGAGAGAATGAAGATAATGGAAGCGGGAAAATATGAATTCCAAAAGACCCTTAATCGTTCCGAGTTTCATCTATTTATACGGGAGTGGACACAGCTAACTACTTAACAGAATTGCAAGTAAAATCCCTATTCTACCCTTGCTGTGACTTGCGTTGCAAGCTACTCCAGGAGATGATGTGGCGCTTGAGCTGGCGCCGAAGTGGCTCTGTATCGCTGATGTGGGGCGCCACCTGGACTGAGCTCCTGATTGTGCTATTGGCTGTATGGGCCGAGTCTCGGCCTGGTTGAGAGGCTCTCGGCCTGGGCTTCTAGTGGTGGGCTGAGAGCTTGGCTGGACCTGCAATGAAGGAATAATTAGCTTAATGCCTTGAATTAACACAGATTGTGCTTTTCTCTAATTGTAGGCCCTTAATCTGGATCTTAGCTAACAATTATCTTTTAAGCTCATGAGTTGCTTAATGGCACTCTTCTTAGGTCCACTTAAGATGTGTATTTTATGACTCATCACCCCCCAAGAAGGGTGACAATGAACACTACCGGGGGAAGCTTAGTGGGGTACCTCCCAGCCGCACTCGAACCCAAAGGATGCAAGGTGACCCCAAAACTGAGGTCAGGATCCAGGTGCATCCTTCCAAGAAGGTTCGAAGCGATAAATTCAAGACAGGGAAAGAAGAGCTCATTGAGAAAGAGCTCTTGAAGGAAGATGAGAGGAAGAGCATCATTCAGAGGATGCCTGTCATGGTCACAAGGGGAACTCTTATTACATAGGAGCAACAGTATTTGAAGAGGTCGTAAGTTATAAACCTCATTGGTTGTAGCAATGATAATGACAAAACCCTGTCACAACCTAAATTGTGACGTCTGACGGGCAGGCCGAAACCGAGTCGGCCAGGCAAGAGTCGCCACTGGCGTTTTGGTTTAGGGAACGCCAGGAAACCTAGCGGAAAGGCTGGTCTTGAATCGGAGAGGTGGATTCGGGAGTTGGTTACACGCCAGGGGCATAGGGGCCCCCAACATGCCTATCACTTGATAGTTACCCTTAGCTAGCTATATGGGAAGAGGGACGGCGCTTGTATTTGGGTTGTGTTTTTGGTCTAAGTCCTGGGAAGGAGGAGGTTCAGGTAAGGTGTTCTGGGATTTTGGGATTTAAGATTTGACTTGATAGGGGTGTGCCCCCTAGGCCTACGTACCTCGGCTCTAGAGGATTCAAAGTCCACGTAGTTCTGGCTGGGGGAGTTTGGTTTTTTAGTGGAAGGTGAGTTTAGGAGGAGGGGGGATGGCTCGTCCCGTCTCGGCCCTGGCGAAGCCGAGTCGGTTTGGACATGGGTGTTCAGGTTGGGGACCAAGTCGACTCGTCCGGCTCGGCTCTGCTATGGAAGGGTCCGAGTCGGCGTAGGCCACCAGGTGTGGCCGAGGCCGAGTCGGCTTCGGGGAAGGCGGGATAGAGGGGTTTAGGTCATGTCGGCTGAGACGGTCCAGGGCCGAGATGGACTCGGCCCAGGCCACGTAGCAAGGTGGGGGGAACTTAGGCCTGAGATGGGTAATAGGGAATCTAACCTGGAACGATGCAAGGGTTGAATTAGAGTACTAACCTGGTGTTCGGAGATGGTGGACGTGTCTTCCCTGTCTTAGTCCGACGTCGGATCCTCTCTTTCTGCCAGCCCCTGGGATTCTCCTTTCGTTTCTTGCGCGTCGTCGTCAGCTTTTCTTGGCTTATCTCCGGTTGTTCTTTCTCTTCAGCCCCTGCTAGCGTTCTCTGCTCTCTCTCCCTGCTTGTCACCGTCCCCTTTTTCTTTCATCTTGGGGCTTTATATAGAGCTTGGGGGTGGCTGTATAACAACCAAATCCCGAGATTCTCTCGGATATTATCCTCTCCTTCTTTCTGTTTCTTCCACTCCGCTTGGGGTCCACTGGGATGCGGCGAGACTCGGTCAAGCATAGACTGAGTCAAGCGTGGACTCGGTGGTCAAGGCCCGTCTTAGCTTGGAGTCATGCGGGAATGGCCCAAGAGCTAGAAATTGGGCCGGCTTTGGGGAAGGCTGGAAGGACGTTCCAGCCCGGATAATTTTGGGGTGCTACAAACCCGACAAGGTCCCCCATGCACCCATCTCAATGGACTTATCATCCAAAGGTTCCAAAGGTTGTGCAATTGGCCGACAGTCCAAAGAACTTCAGATGCATCTATAAACAAGCCATGGTTACTAATACAAAGGAAAAACAAAGCTAAAGAAACTATACAAGGTCCTACAAGCTTCTACAAAAGAGATTTCCTCCTTAAACCTTTGAAACTCTTCTTAAATATGAGTACTTGAAAAGCTTTGGTCTCCGTATCCTCAATGTCTTTTCCATGCTTTTTATGCCTTCCCAAATTCGTATCATACTCCTCTTCGTGAAAAGCACTCGGTCTTGACCCCCCAAGAAGGGTGACAATGAACACTACCGGGGGAAGCTCAATGGGGTACCTCCCAACCACACTCGAACCTAGAGGATGCAAGGTGACCCTGAAATTGAGGTCGGGATATAGGCGCACCCTTCCAAGAAGGTTCAAAGCGATAAATTCAAGATAGGGAAGGAAGAGCTCATCGAGAAAGAGCTCTTGAAGGAAGATGACCAGAAGAGCATCATTGAGAGGATGCTTGTCATGGTCACAAGGGGGACTCCTATTGCACAAGAGCAACTGTATTTGAAGAGGCCATAAGCTATGAACCTCATTGATTGTAGCAATGATAATGACAGAACCCGACAAGGTCCCCCATGCATCCATCCAAAGGACTCATCGTCCAAAGGATCCAAAGGTTGTCCAATGGGCCGACCATCCAAAGAACTTCAGATGCATCTATAAACAAGCCATGGTTTCTAATACAAAGGAAAAACAAAGCTAAAGAAACTATACAAGGTCCTACAAGCTTCTACAAAAGAGATTTCCTCCTTAAACCTTTGAAACACTTTTTAAACATGAGTACTTGAAAAGCTTTGGTCTCCATATCCTCAATGTCTTTTCCATATGATGCGTGTTTTTCTAGTCGTTTTGAATGCTTATCAAATAACTAAAGTTAACTATAGCATAGCCAACACTAGGTCATTCTTCTCAAGGACACAGTGTGCTCACAGATATGGAGAACAACCATATGGGAGACAACCATTTCAGCCCAGCCCACAATAAGGACCATATGCAGCTCAAAGAACCGGATCCATGCCGAATCCACCCTATGGAGTATCTGGTTACCAGCAGCTGAGTCCGCAATACCCAGCACCATCCTTCCCACCACAGCAACAGAGAACTCCTACCCAAAACAACTCTCCATCACTAGAAGATTTAATGAAGCAACTGGCAATAAGCAACCTAGAATTCCAACAGTCAGTAAGTTCCAGCAACCTACAATTCCAACAGAATATGACCGCCACCATCCAGGATCTCAAGATGCAAATAGGACAGCTAGCAAATATTGTGAGCGAGTTACAGTCAGCCGGCTCAAGCAGCCTCCCAACCCATTCCGAATCCGAGAGGGAATGCCAATGCAGTAATACTCAGAAGCGGCAAAGAATTACCTCAGCCTGCACAACATCAGGTATTGCAGCCAGCTGAAGCCGACTCTGAAGCAATGGCCGACTCACCGTCTCACCCACAGACAACTGTCCCATTGCCGTTTCCATCCCGGACCGTCTCGGCACGAAAACCAGATTCTGATGACGAGCTGCTGAAGATGTTCCGGAAGGTGGAAATCAACATTCCACTTCTCGATGCGATCAAGCAAATTCCGAAGTACGCAAAATTCCTTAAGGAATTGTGCGTACACAAAAGAAGAAAGCTGAAGGGGAATCGAGAACTTGGAGGTGTGGTCTCAAGATTAACGAGGAACAGTCCCACTGCAGAGATTTCACAGGTCTTACCAAAGAAGTGCCGAGACCCCGGTATCTTCTCGGTCCCATGCACTATCGGTGATTGCACATTTGCTGATGCTATGCTGGACCTGGGAGCGTCAATCAACGTCATGCCCGCATCAACTTATAGGTCCCTCAATTTCGGAGATCTGGAACCCACAGGGATGACCATTCAGCTTGCTAACAGAAGCATCGTGCAACCCCTGGGAGTTGTCGAAGATGTCCTCGTCCAGGTGAATGAACTAATATTTCCAGCTGATTTTTATGTGCTTGACATGGAGGACAAAGCATCCGGAAAAGGATCAACATTGATACTGGGGAGGCCATTTCTAATGACGGCAAGGACGAAGATCGACGTACATGCCGGAACACTCTCTATGGAATTCGGTGATAAGTTGGTGCAGTTCAACATTTTTGAAGCCATGAAGCACCCCACCGAAGATCACTCTCTCTTTGGCATAGACATAATGGAACAGTTGGTGGAGGAATACTTCCAACTAGATAGTTGCAGTGAGGGAATGGAAGATCTTGCTAGAACTGTCGAAGCCAGTAGCTGCTCAAAGGCTGATCATGATGAAGCACTAGAGTCCTCAGACTCTGAGGATTGCCATAGTGACACTAGCAACTTGGCATTTGAAAAAGAACTAACCTGGTTAATAAACCAAGTCTGCTACCCTAACCCCTTAGAGAGTGAGAATAATGCAGAGGTAAATGTTGCCGAGACTACAAAGCTTTTGCCTGCACAATTGGCAACCATATTCACGGCCGAAATGAAGTCGGCTAAAGAAGACCAAGTCAACGCAAGGTTAAAAGTCAACTCGGCCGAAGAGTTAACCACGCAAGCCAACACACTTGCCGAAACCATCTCGGCCAGTAAGGACCAGACGCGAGCCAAGAAGCTCGTTACTCCACCCGGATCTGAGATCGAAGCTACAAAGGAAACCGAAGCCGACCTCAATCCGACTCGGCCGAAGCAGTACAAGGCCAAGGCCATGACGACAGTCCTAATGCGGAGTCGGGAACGAGCCGGCCAGACGGATCCGAGAGCTGTAACTCAGGAATTTCCAGTTCCGTCTCCACTACCAACAGAGCTGAAACCATTGCCTAGCCACCTGAAATATGCCTTTTTGGACAATGAACAGTAGCTCCCGGTCATCATTGCAAGCAACCTCCTCTCGGAGCAAGAAGACAAGCTGTTGGAAGTCCTTAGGCAACACAAACAGGCAATTGGGTGGAAACTTTCTGACCTTCCAGGTATTAACCCCTCCATATGCATGCACAGAATATTAATGGAGGAGGACATTAAGCCCATAAGGCAACAACAACGAAGGCTGAATCCTACCATTCTAGATGTGGTCAAGAAAGAAGTCACAAAACTGCTTACTGCAGGCATCATCTACCCTATCTCAGACAGCCAATGGGTGAGCCCTGTGCAGGTAGTACCAAAGAAATCTGGAATAACCGTCATGAAAAACCAACAAGATGAGTTGGCATCTACAAGGATTCAGAACAGCTGGCGGTGTGTATAGATTATAGAAGGCTGAATCAGGCAACCCGCAAGGATCACTTCCCTTTGCCTTTTATGGACCAGATGTTAGAGAAAATAGCAGGGAAGTCCCATTACTGTTTTCTGGACGGATTCTCAAGATACATGCAAATACACATAGCACCGGAGGATCAACATAAGACCACTTTCACATGCCCATTTGGTACTTTTGCACACACCCGCATGCCATTTGGCCTGTGCAACGCGCCGAGTACATTGCAACGTTGCATGATGAGCATCTTCTCAGATTTGCTACAGGATTGCATGGAGGTGTTTATGGATGACTTCACGGTGTATGCAGAATCATTCGACGCATGCCTGAACAACTTGTCCAAGGTGTTGAAGAGATGCATTGACATGAACCTGGTTCTCAACTTTGAAAAATGTCATTTCATGGTGACCGAGGGAATAGTGTTGGGACACCTAGTCTCCAACAGAGGCATCGAAGTGGACAAGGCGAAAATAGACATAATCACTTCCCTTCCAAACCCCGCTTCTGTGCGGGAAGTTCGCTCATTCTTGGGACATGCAGGTTTTTATATAAGGTTCATCAAGGATTTCAGCAAAAATAGCTCGCCTCTATCCCAACTTCTACAGAAGGATGCGGATTTCAACTTTGACCAGCCCTGCATTGAGGCATTTCAGGAGCTGAAGAATAAACTCACATCTGCACCTATCCTGCAAGCACCAGACTGGGCCCTGCCATTTGAGCTCATGTGCGATGCATCCAATTCGGACTAGGAGCTGTTCTCGGCCGGGAGCGAGTCGGCCAACCAGTCCATGTTATTGCGTATGCGTCCAGAACCATGGACTAGGCCCAGCAAAATTACACGACGACTGAGAAGGAACTTCTGGCAATTGTGTTTGCCTTGGATAAGTTTCGCTCCTACCTTCTCGGTTCTAAGATAGTCGTGCTCTCCGATCACTCGGCTCTAAAGTACTTGCTGAAGAAGCTGGATGCCAAGCAGAGACTGATCCGGTGGATGCTTCTTCTCCAAGAATTCGACCTGGATATCGTGAGATAAGAAAGGTCTTTGAGAATTCATGTGCGACCACCTCAGCAGGATTCAAAGAGAAAGCGAACAATTGCCTATCCGAGACGAGTTCCCTGACGAGCAACTCCTACACCTCAAGACGGCCACACCATGGTTTGCAGATATTTGTAATTTTGTGGCAACATCTCAATTTCCACCTGAGGCATCTCGAACGTATAAAGAGAAGATCAAAAGTGATGCTAAGTACTACGTATGGGATGACCCCTATCTATGGAGATTATGCAGTGATAAGATCATCCACAGGTGCATTCCTGATGCTGAGATCAAGTCGGTCCTCCACTTCTGCCATTCGGCCCCTGGAGGAGGCCACTACGGCTCATCTCGGACTGCCAGGAAGGTGCTTGATTGCGGCCTCTATTGGCCTTCTATTTTCCAAGACGCTCATCAATTCGTCTCCACCTACGACCGATTGCCGAAAGCAGGGATGGCCTTGAACCAAAGACATGAAATGCCCCAGTAACCCATCCTGTTTTGTGAAGTCTTTGACGTCTGGGGTATCGATATTTTGGGGCCATTCCCAATCTCCAATGGCTATTCATACATCCTTCTTGCCGTCGATTATGTATCAAGATGGGTAGAAGCCATTCCCACCAGAACCAATGATGCTAAGGTAGTAGTGGACTTTCTTAAGTCCAGTATTTTCTACAGGTTCGGTGTTGCAAAAGCGCTCATTAGTGACCAGGGGAGTCACTTCTGCAATAGAGCCATGGCCTCCCTTCTTCACAAATATGGGGTGGCACACAGGATAGCCACAACATACCACCCCCAGACGAATGGGCAAGTCGAAGTGTTTAACAGGGAAATCAAGCATACACTGCAAAAGATGACAAATCCCAGCAGGAAGGACTGGAGTAGACTCCTTGAGGATGCTCTATGGGCACATAGGACCGCATACCGAACACTACTAGGGATGTCTCCCTATCGAATTGTGTTCGGGAAAGCTTGTCACCTCCCTGTCGAGCTCGAGCACAAAGCTTACTGGGCAGTTAAGCAATGCAACATGGCTTATGACCATGCAGGAGAGCATAGGAAGTTCCAACTCCAACAATTAGATGAACTTCGCATGGAAGCCTATGAAAACACCAGGATTTATAAGCAGAAAGTAAAAAAGTTCCACGACCAAAACATCATGAGGAAAGATCTCCATATTGGCCAAAAAGTGTTGCTATTCAATTCCAGATTAAAGCTCATAGTAGGTAAGCTTCGCTCCAGATGGGATGGACCTTTTGTTATTCCTGACATATTTCCCCATGGTGTAGTGCAGCTAAGGGAAGAACAGACCAACCGCACCTTTCAGGTCAACGGGCATCAAGTCAAACCTTTCCTCGAAGGTCCAGCACCAACGGGAGAAAATACTGAGAGCATCTCCTTGATTTTAACCGACTCCTCCCGATGGAACAGCCTAAGCCGACTTCGGCCAACCTTTTCATATTGAGGACAATGCGAAATTAAGTGTGTGTGTGTGTGGGGGGGGGTTCTGTCCATTTGGGAACTGATCATTCACGTCATATCTGCGCTTCTCTTCTCTAACTTTTTCATTTCCTCTAACTTTTTTTCATTTCGCTTCATTTACTATTTTAAGTCTCACTAGTATTTTTGCTGCTTAAGTTTGTGTTTAATAAAAGAGTCTCCACCACCGAGTCTGCCACAGCCAGAATGGCCTCACCTTAGCAGAATTACGTGTCCAAAAAGAAGAAAGGAAATTCCTTATTGAATCCGAGAGTCTGACGAGCCAGCGGAAGGAATCTCTTCATTCCCGAGCAAAAGCTACCTCTGCTTGAAGAGAGCCAAACCTCTGGGTCCCAAGCGGTAAGTGGCGGAAATAGGAAGAGGGAACCTTCAGAGTGAAGAGACAGAATCAGCCAGTGTGAGAATTTGAGCCTTGCATCAGAGATGGCTTACACTCTGCCACCTCCCTTCTTTCTGAGTGATTTTTGCAAGCATGTTAATTGTGTGTGCTGAATTTTGCCTTAACTCTCTAGATACAACTGTTTTACACAGGCAGGAATGAAATGATCTAGGCCATATTTCTTATGAACCCAGAGCCAAATAAGCTGTCCAAAAACAAGCTGACCCTTGTCACCCCTTTTGAGCCTAAATTGACCACTTTTTCTTACAGCTCACTACAAGCCGAGGCCAGAAAAACCATTCTTGCCTCACCTTCGAGAAGCCGAGGAGCAGTGGAATCGTCTTGGGACTGAGCTAGAATCAAGTGTGGGGGAAGTCTAGGGAGCGGAATTCGGTCAAAAGCAGCTGAAGATTTAGAAGAAGAGAAAAAGGAGAGAAAATGGAATGAAAGAAAAGAAAAGAAAGTACATAAAAATAGAAAACAAGCAGCTGAAATAAATAAGCTGAAATAAACAAAATCAGCAAGCTGCATGAGTAGAAGAAAGAAAGAATGTAAAACGGTGAGTAAATAAAGATTAAAGGAGACCACAGCAACCGGGACTACCCTCATACTGATTACACTCACTCCCCATTGCTCCTCTCCTCCCCGTGGGTCCTGAAGCTAGTTTTCTTACATCCATTCGATCCATAACCTCAACCTCGCTACAAGCCAGAAAAGTCCTAGTGATCATAATTGTTGTGTTTTGCAGGCGAAAGAGGAGAGCTCTGTGAAGATATGGTAACACCAATTCCATGCAATGCTAAGTGTAAACACGGCCCAGACACTTGAGAGAAGCGAGAGAATTGAGCACATGAGTAAAAGTTCTATCACTTTGGGGGCACTCCTTCCCAATTGGAAGACATGAAGGCCCTTGAGAACCAAAGGAAGTAGCTCCCTGATTGCATGAGTACCTTGAACTGGGATGAAGAGAAGCCGACTGTGTAGAGTCAGCTTAAGGAAATCAGAAAAATTTCTCACTATGGTTACGCTTAATTGAGTCATATGTTTTGCCTAGGAGTGCAAAAGGCTAAGTGTGGGGGTTTGATGAGTCATAAAACGTACATCTTAAGTGGACCTGAGAAGGGCACCATTGAGCAACTCACGAGCTTAAGAGATGACTGTTAGCTAAGATCCAGATTAATGGCCTAAACTTGAGTAAAACACAATCTGTGCTTAATCAAGGTTTTTAGCTAACTATCTCTTCATTGCAGGTTCAGCCAAGCTCAGCCCGCTATCAGAAGCCCAGGCCGAGAACCTCTCGGCCAGGCCGAGACTCAACCCATGCAGAGAGCCCAATCAGGTAGATCCAGGGGGAATGCCTCGTCAGTAATCAGAGCCACCTCGGGTCCAGCTCAGCTCCACGTCACTACCTGGAGTAGCTTGCAACACAAGTCACAACAAGGGTAGAATAGGAATTGTACATGTAATTCTGTTAACATCGTTAGTTGTGTCCACTCTTGTATAAATAGATAGAACTGTGAACGAATGGGGGCTTTTTGGCATTCAAACTTTCCCGCACTCATAATTCTGAACTCTCTCGTTCTCTTCTCCTCCGCTCACGATGGTACACAGTGCTGTTAATGGCATTTCTCTCGATTGAGGAAATGCAGGCTAAGAACTGAGAGGCCGAAGGTTATCAGAGGAGACCGATTGGAGAACCAACGCACTCTGGTGGACCTGAACCTCAGCGTCTTAGCTAGTTGAGGTGAATCATCGCCGTCATCCATGGCGATCGTCGTGGAAGATGGAATCATCGAATCCAGGCCCTGTGTTTGTATTTTGCTTTCAATATTATAAGCATTTTCTGAATTCTGAACTCCATTGCATTCCTGAAATTTAAGTTCAATTACTGTGTTGCGATTGCACCTAGTAACGGAACAATGTTAAACTAAGCCGATTGGAACTGGTTTAGCTAATTCAGTAGGTAATCACTTGACGATTGTTGATTGAGAATCTAAAATCAGCTTGAACCTAATCTCTGCCAGCTGATGAAGTGGCGATTGTGTAAGTCCTCGGTATGGTAAGGGACGGACCTTTGGCGATTGCCATAAGAACATTGGAGGCTGATGAGGACTGTAATTGGAGTGATTGAACCAGAAAGACCTTGATTATTGGAACTAAACATGAACATAGTAATAGCAATAGCATTAGGAGTAGCGTAATTGCATTTGATTATAGTTAAGCTCTATTTTGATTCCAATTGCATTCCAACCCCCCTTGTTTATCGCTTTCTAAGTCCGAGACAGAGATAGTCCACCTCTGTAGCGTCTGTCTACATTCAGCTGAGACCAAGTCGGATTCTCTCTATTGGGATCATCTCGGTTCAGTCTCTGTTGAGAGCAACTCAGCTATTGCCGAGACGAGTCGGTATTTTATCTTAGATTCTACTTCCGTTTGCTTCACACCAATTCACAACTGAGCACACTGTGCCCTTGAGAAGAATGACCTAGGGTTAGTTATACTATAGTTAGCTTTAGTTATTTAATGAGCGTGTAAAATGACTGTAAAAACGCCCATCATCAGTTCACCCCCGTTAATCTGAATGCTAAGGATCAGCTTCACCAGAGTGCGTCAGTAGTCTGATCGATCCCCTCTGGCAGACTGCGGCTTCCCAGTCTCAGACCTGCACTTCCTCAATTGAGACAAACGCCAATGAGCACCGTGCACCACCGTGAAAACGGAGAGAGCGAGAGCGAGAAAAATGGTTATAGTGAGTATGGAGTTAAAGTGAATTCAAAGACAGAACGTGTAAAAAGTGCACAGCTCCTCCTATATATACACGAGCTATGATATGCTAATCCTAAGAAATCTTAACAGAATTACACTATGAAGATCCTATTCTACCCCTATGCAGATCTTCTAACGTGACATGGCAGATTTCCTAGGAGTGATATCGCAGCTAAGCTGACGTTGAGATGGCCTTCGAGCTGGATAGCTGATGTGGTCAATACAATTGGGCCTCTCTACTAGGCTGCAAGGCATGGGTTGCCAAGACGACTCTGGTCTGGCCGAGATGGAGTCGGACTGGCCAGGATGACTTCATCTCGGCTGAGACTCCTTTTGTTGACCCTGGTCAACTCGGCTTGACCTACAGAAGAAGGAGTGATACTTTTATTAGCTAAGAAATCTGAATTAACACAGATTTGTATTTTCTCTATATTCAAGCCCATAAAATGAATCTTAGTTAACAATCCATTCTTCAACACAAAATAGTCTTGCAAACATCCTTCTTAGGTGTCTAAAAGATGTATAAATTGTGACTCATCACACCCCCACACTTACCCTTTTGCACTCCTGGGCAAAATAAAAAGAAAATCAACAAGGGAAGTTTTTAAAGATAGAAAAGAATTTTTCACTTGGCTTCTTTTATTTCAATGGAGATAGGGTCGACACTCCTTCACCTTGGGATCAAGATACTCTAACAATCTGAAAATTACTCCTTCTGCGCCTAGGCGGATTCATGACCTACAAACTAGAGAAGGTAACCAAGAGTGACAGAGCTTTTACTTAGAGAGATCACCTCCTTACTTCTCTCGTGCTTGGGCTTGTATTTACACTCAACATTCATGGAGCTGAAAATACCACACCTTGACAAAGATCTCCTTTTTGCACCTACAAAAACACACAATTATGATCACTAGGACTTCTTTTCAGCTTGTAGCGAGGCTGGGTCATAGGTAGGACAAAATATGGGAAGACTGGTTTCAGGACCCATGAGGAAGAGAGGAGCAATGGGGAGATAGCTTTTATTAGCCTGAGGGTAACCCAGGATGCTACCAATTTCTCCTTCTTGCTGCTACCTGCTCATTTCCTTTTCTTTTCCTTATTACACACATTTATTCAGTAGTTTTCTTTCTTTATTCGTTTCAGCTCCGATTTTCAGCTGTTGCTCCACTTTTTCCTTTTCTTTCTTTCACTTGCTTTTATTCTTTTATTGCTCTTTGAGCCTCGGATTGTGCTGAACAACTTTTTGCTTCCCGGAGTTCCCCCATACTTGATCATGACTTACTCCCAAAACAATTCCAAAGCTCCTCTACTCCCATAGGGTGAGGTTAATTATTGGTTTTTCTGGCCTTGGCTTGTAGTGAGCTGTTAGAAAGGATGGTTAGATTAGGCTCAAATGGGGGAAAGCAACAGATACATTTGTTCAGGTAGGCTTTATTTGGCTTAGGGCTCATAAGAAACAGGACCTAGATCATGTCATTCCTGCATGAAAGAATAGTTGTATCCAGATAGTTGAGGCAAAATGTAGAATATTCAGTTATCATGACTGCAAAAATCACACTAGAAAAAGAAGAAATGGCAAGATGTAAGCCATCAATATTTACAAGGCTCAAAATCTCACACAGGTTGTATCTGCTCTGACACAGGGGGTTTCCTTTTTAAATTCTCAGTCAACTACTGACTAGAGCACAAAAGTTTCATTCCCCTCAAGCTAGAGAAATCTCTTGCCAAAGTTGCAGAGTTACTCTATTGTCTTTTTCAAACCTACAGAAGTCAATTCAAGATTTTTTTCAAAACAATTTTATTTTGGACAATCCACTTGGAAATTTTGTTTAGGAGGAAAGCTTGAAAGTAAATGACAGAATTGAAACTCTACTAGGCCGAAGATGTTCCGGATCAGGCCGAGATGGCACAGAACCGGCATGGACTCGGCTTGGGCAGCTTTTATTGAAAAACATGACAGTTTTTTTTTTAAATAAAATGAAACAACGCAATTGAAACAAAACAAAAAAGTGATTAAAACTAAAAAAACAAAAATTAAAATTAGCAGAATTCAGGAGGATGGGAATAGAATTAAGATACAACAATTGAAATGACTGTATATTTATCCCCCCCCAACACTTAAAATATGCATTGTCCTCAATGCGAGGCAGGGTCATCTGGTGATGCTGGTTCCATCAATGATATTATCTCCATGTCATGAGTGATAGGCATTGTACCTTTATGGAATGGCTTAACCTGATGCCCATTGACCTGGAAGGTGCTGTTACTGTGTTCATCTTTTAGCTGTACTGCACCATGGGGAAACACATTAGTGATAACAAAAGGCCCATCCCATCTAGAACGTAGTTTACGTGCAATGAGCTTGAGGCGTGAGTTAAACAAGAGGACTTTCTGGCCAACTCGGAATTCTTTTCTAAGGATCTGCTGGTCATGGAATCGCTTGATTTTCTGCTTGTAGATCCTAGAGTTTTCATATGCTTCCAAGCGGAGTTCATCTAACTCTTGCAGCTGAAATTTTCTCTGCTCTCCTGCTTGGTCATAGGCCAGATTGCACTGCTTGACAGCCTAGTATGCTCTGTGTTCTAGCTCCACAAGAAGGTGACTGGCTTTACCGAAAACAATCCTATAGGGAGACATCCCTAAAGGTGTATGGTATGCAGTTCTATGTGCCCAGAGAGCATCCTCAAGGAGACGGCTCCAGTCCTTCCTGCTGGGATTGGTCATCTTTTGCAATGTTTTCTTGATTTCCCTGTTGAACACTTCTGCTTGGCCATTTGCTTGGGGGTGGTAGGAAGTAGCAATTCTTTGTGCTACTCCATATTTTTGAAGAAGGGAAGCCATGGCTCTATTACAGAAGTGACTGCCTTGGTCACTTATGAGTGCTTTTGGCACACCGAACCTGCAGAAAATATTGGACTTCAGAAAGTCCGCAACCACTCTTGCATCATTTGTTCTGGTGGCAATGGCTTCTACCCATCTTGATACATAATCCATGGCCAGTAGAATGTATAAGTAGCCATTGGAGACTGGGAATGGCCCTATAAAGTCTATTCCCCAGACATCAAAGATTTCACAAAATTGGATGGGTTGCTGGGGCATTTCATGCCTTCTGTTCATGGCCACTCCTGCTTTTTGGCAGTTCTCGCAGGTGGAAACGAATTCATGCGCGTCCCTGAAGATAATAGGCCAGTAAAGGCCACAATCTAGAACTTTCCTGGCAGTCCGAGTTGATGCATAATGGCCGCCTCCAGGTGTCGAGTGGTAGAACTGGAGAACCGAATTGAACTCGGCTTTAGGAATACACCTGCGGATGACCTTGTCATTGCATAGTCTCCAAAGGTAGGGGTCATCCCAAATGTAGTATTTGGCATCGCTTCAGAGTTTATCTTTGTATGCCCGAGATGCCTCTAGTGGAAATCGAGATGCTGCCACAAAATTACAAATGTCAGCAAACCATGGTGGAGACGTTCTTAAGTGCAGCAAGTGTTCATCTGGAAATTCGTCTCGGATAGGTAGTGGTTCGCTTTCTTTTTCAATTCTGCTCAAGTGATCAGCTACAGAATTCTCAGCACCTCTTTTATCTCTAATTTGTATGTTGAATTCTTGAAAGAGAAGCATCCACCGAATTAGTCTTGGCTTGGCATCAGGCTTCTTTAACAAGTATCTTAAAGCGGCATGATTAGAGAACACAATGATTTTTGAACTGAGAAGGTATGGGCGGAATTTGTCCAAGGCAAACACAATTGCCAACAGATCCTTCTCAGTTGTTGTGTAATTCTGTTGGGCCGAATCCATAGTCTGAGATGCATACGCAGTTAGATGCACAGGAGTGCCGGCTCCAGCTCTTTGGCCGAGAACAGCTCCTAATGCCGAATCGGATGCATCACACATCAGTTCAAATGGTAGGTCCCAGTTTGGTGCTTGCAGGATAGGATCCGATGTAAGTCTATTTTTCAGCTCCTAAAATGCTTCAATGCAGGGTTGGTCAAAGTTGAATTCCATATCCTTCTGTAGCAACTTGGATAGAGGCAGGGAAAGTTTACTAAAATTTTGGATGAATCTCCTGTAAAAGCCTGCGTGTCCTAGAAATGAGCGAACCTCCCTCACAGAAGAGGGATTTGGAAGGGATGCTATAATATCTATCTTAGCCTTATCCACTTCAATACGTTTGTTGGATACCAGATGGCCCAACATTATGCCTTCAATCACCATGAAGTGACATTTTTCAAAATTGAGCACGAGGTTTGTGTCAATGCATCTCTTCAACACCCTTGATAGATTATTCAGGCACGCCTCAAATGAGTCAGTGTACACCGTGAAGTCGTCCATGAATACCTCCATGCAGTCCTGTAGCAAATCCGAGAAGATGCTCATCATGCAACGTTGAAATGTACTCGGAGCATTGCATAGGCCAAATGGTATGCGTGTGTACGCAAAGGTACCAAATGGGCAGGTGAAGGTTGTCTTATGCTGGTCTTCAGGCACAATATGTATCTACATGTAGCCTGAGAATCCATCAAGAAAGCAGTAATGGGATCTCCCTGCTAATTTTTCAAGCATTTGGTCGATGAAAGGTAGAGGAAAGTGATCCTTGCGAGTTGCTTGGTTCAATTTTCTGCAGTCGATACACACTCGCCAGCTGTTCTGAATCCTTGTTGGTACCAGCTCATCCTGCTGATTTTTCATGACAGTCATCCCGGACTTCTTTGGCACCACTTGCATAGGGCTCACCCATTGGCTATCTAAGATGGGGTAGATGATCCCTGCAGCAAGGAGCTTTGTGACTTCCTTTTTTACCACGTCCAGGAGTGTCAGATTCAGTCTTCTTTGCGGCTGCCTTATGGGCTTGATTTCCTCCTCCATTAATATTCTGTGCATGCAAATGGAGGGGTTTATGCCAGGAAGGTCTGCTAGCTTCCACCCTATTACCTTCTTATGTTGCCTGAGAACCTCCAACAACTTGTCTTCTTATTCTTGGTCGAGATTGCTAGCAATAATAACCGGGAGTTGTTGTTCCTTGTTCAGGTAGGCATATTTCAGGTGACTCGGTAATGTTTTTAATTTTATGGGCGGTGGCGGTGATAGAGATTTGTCAGTTTCTGTGGTTGGATCCGTCTGGCCGACTTGATCTGGATCCGGCACCAGGTGTGCCAACATTATTACGGCCTTTTGCTTACTCGGACGGCTCGGCTATGCGACTTTGGTTGTTGTTAAAATGGAGTCGACCCTGGCTTCTAACGCTCCTTCAGAGTCGGATCCAGATGGAACAATGAATTCTACCTCAGCCTGTGTCTGATCTGTAGTTGCCGAATCGGTCTTGGCAAACGTGTCGACCTTGCTATTTGACTCTTCGGCTGAGTTGACTTCCATTTCTTCCTTGACTCGGCCTCCTCTAGCCGACTGATGCTCGGCCGTAAAAATTGTCGCTAAGTGCGCATTGGAAAACTTTTTAGCTTCAGCGACTTTGTTTTTTGCATCATTTGTATACTCTGAGTGTTCTGTACTGCAGGCTTTGCCTAACAATTCGGACAATTCCACTTCAAAGGCCAAGTCAGCAACATCACTATGATTGTCGTCAGAGTTGGAGAGGTCTTGTACTTCTTCATAGTCAGCCTCTTCATCTGTAACTCCTAGGCAGCTGCTTTCATCATCATTCTTAACAGACTCCTTCATGTTTTCACCACTGCCATTTAGTTGAAGATATTCTTCAACTAGTTTGTCAAGTATATCAATGCCAAAGAGAGAGTAGTCTTCGGTTTGGTGCTTCATAGCTTCGAAAATATTGAATTGCACCAAGGCGTCACCGAATTCCATGGAGAGCGTCCCTGCATGCACATCAATCTTTGTTCTGGCTGTCATCAAGAAAGTTCTTCCCAGAATTAAGGTGGATTCCTTCCCGGATGTTTCGTCCTCCATGTCTAGCACGTAAAAATCAACTGGAAATATTAGTTCATTGACTTGGACGAGAACATCTTCGAGAACTCCCAGGGGCTGGACAATACTCCTGTTTGCTAGCTGAATGGTCATCCCTGTGGGCATGACATTAATTGAGGCCCCCAGGTCCAACATGGCATTGGCAAAAGTGCATTCGCCGATGGTGCATGGGACTGAAAAGACTCTAGGGACTCTGCATTTTTTTGGCAAAGTTGAGGCACTTGCAGTGATTTCTCCATTCTATGTCAAAGCCGACACCACACCTCCAGTTTCCTTACTCCCCTTTATTTTTCTCCTTTTGTGTACACATAGTTCCTTAAGGAATTTTGCGTACTTAGGGACCTGTTTAATAGCATCGAGGAGTGGAATATTGATTTCCACCTTGCGGAACATCTTCAACTGTTCTTCATCCGACTCTGGCTTCCTTGCCGAAGTGGTCTGAGATGGAAATGGCAGTGGGACAGTTGGCTCAGAGTCGGCGCCAGCTGGTCTTGGCAACTACTGTAGTGTAGGTTGAGATAATTCTTTCCCACTTCGAAGAGTGACTACACTGGCATTCCCCCTCGGATTTGGAATGGTTTGAGAGTGTAGGTTGCTGGATCCTACCGACTGTAGTTGACTTACAGTATTGGCTAACTGACCAACCTGCGTTTCGAGGTCCTGGATGGTGGCGGTCATGTTCTGCTGGAATCGTAAATTGCTGGTTGCAAGCTGCTTCATCAGGTCTTCCAGAGATGGAGAGTTTCCTTGAGCAGGCACTCTCTGCTGTTGTTGTTGCTGCTGTTGTTGGAAAGGTGGTGCTTGGTAGTACGTAGTCGACTGTTGATAACCAGTCTGCCTCTGATAGGTATTCGGTGTGGATCCGCATTGCTGAGCTGCATATGATCCCTGATTCGGTCCTGGCCGAAATGGCTGTCTTCCATGCTGCTGGCCATCAATTGGCCGATTCTGATACGGTTGCTTCCGGTACTAAAATCCACCTATGGCTCCAACATTCTCTGGTTGGTCCGACTCGGTTTCTTGGAGAGTGGGGCACATATCAGTGGGGTGCTCCACGGAAGTACATATGCCACATACTTTCGCTGCCATGGCTGGTTGGTGTTGCCCAACAGCAAGCTGTCTTACCAATGATGTCAATTCAGTCAGTTGATTCTCTAACCTCTAATTGGAAGCTGCACCGATTTCATTCACCATCCGTGGTTGGTTTGGCCCTCTGATCCCAAACTGTTGTGTATTGCTTGCCATTTTAGAGATCAGATGTCTTGCTGCTACTGGCGTTTTGTCCATGAAGGCTCCGCCACTGGCTGCGTCTATCATTCTCTTGTCCATCAGCGATAATCCTTCATAAAAATACTGGATCAGCAACTGTTCACTGATCTAGTGATGTGGACAAGTGCCACAGAGTTTGTTGAACCTCTCCCAGTACTCGTGCAGTGTTTCTCCTGCATGCTGCCTTATCCCACATATCTCCTTTCTGATGGACACAATGCGGGATGCCGGAAAGAACTTCTCTAGGAAGGTGCATATCATGTCTCCCCAAGTGTTGAAAAGCACTGGATAAAGATACAGCCAATCCTCCGCTGCTCCATCCAGGGAGAATGGAAATGCCTTCATTTTGATGTAGTCCTCCGATATCCCCTACGGCCTCATTCTAGAACAGACCGCATGGAATTCTTTCAAGTGTTTGTGGGGGTCTTTGATGATGCGTATTTTTCAGTCGTTTTACGCGCTTATCAAATAACTAAAGCTAACTATAGTATAGCTAACCCTAGGTCATTCTTCTCAAGGACAAAGTGTGTTCAGTTGTGAATTGGTGTAAAGTGAAGTGGAGTAGAATCTGAGATATAAAGTACTGACTCGTCTCGGCAATGGCCGAGTTGCTCTCAACAGAGGCCGAACCGAGTCGATCTCAACAGAGACGATCCGGCTTGGTCTCGGTCAAGTGCAGACAGACGCTACAGAGATGGACTGTCTCTGTCTCGGACTAAAAAAAAAGTAAACAGGGGGGTTGGAGTGCAAGTAAAGCAGAAAGTAAACTAAGACTATGAATGCAGTAAACATATACTACTGTTACTAGTTATCTATTATTATTATTATATAACTGTGTTCATGTTCAGTTCCATTAGTTCAAGTCCAGTCCAGGTTCCGCACTCCAGTTCTTAGTCCATATCAGCCTTTGGTAGTCTTATGACGATCGCCAAACATTCATCCATTGCCATACCGAGGAATTACGCAATCGCTACCTCATCAGTTGGCAGGGATTAAGTGCAGAGCTGATTTTAGGTCCTCGATTAACTATCGTTAACTGATTACCTACTGAATTAGTCAAACCAGTTCCAATCGGCTTAGCTTAACATTGTCCATATTCCAATGCAATCGCGATTTAAACGTGAATTAAAGAAGAGGAAAGAGAATGGAGATATGAAATGCAGAATGAAATCGATTAACAGAAACAGAATACAATTACAGTGCTCCTGAATTCAGGTGAATCCATCTTCCACGACGATCGCCATGGTTGATGGTGGTGGTTCACCTCCGCCAGCCTGAGCGCTGAGGATCAGCTCCACCAGAGTGCGTCAGTAATCTGATCGGTCCCCTCTGGCAGACTTTGGCTTCCCAGTCTCAGACCTGCGCTTCCTCAATCGAGAGAAACGCCAATACAACACCGTGCACCACCAGGGACGGCAGGATGAGGGCGAGGAAAAATGGAGCAAATGAAGTGTATCAAGAGTGAATTCAAAGACAGACCGTAAAAAGTGCACAGCTCTTCCTATATATACACGAGCTGCGATATGCTAATCCTAACGAATCCTAACAGAATTACATTGTGAAAGATCCTATTCTACCCCTATGCGGATCTTCTAACGTGACATGGCAGATTTCCTAGGAGTGACATGGCAGCTGAGCTAATGCTGAGATGGCCTCCGAGCTGGATAGCTGATGTGGTCAATACAATTGGGCCTCTCTACTGGGCTGCTGGGCTACAAGGCGTGGGTTGCCAAGACGACTCTGGTTCGGCCGAGATGGAATCGGACTGATCAGGATGACTTCATCTCGGCTGAGACTCCTTTTATTGACCTTGGTCAACTCGGCTTGACCTGCAGAAGAGGGAGTGACACTTTTATTAGCTAAGAAATCTGATTTAACACAGATTTGTGTTTTCTCTGTATTCAAACCCATAGAATGAATCTTGGCTAACAATCCATTCTTAAGCACAGAATAGTCTTGCAAACCTCCTTCTTAGGTGTCTAAAAGATGTATAAATTGTGACTCATCACACCCCCACACTTACCCTTTTGCACTCCTGGGCAAAATAAAATGAAAATCAACAAGGGGAAATTTTTTTTAAAGAAAGAAAAGAATTTTTCACTTGGCTTCCTTTAGTTCAACCGAGACAGAGTCGGTACTCTTTCACTCTGAGATCGAGATACTCTAACAATCCGGAAATTACTCCTTCCGCGTTGTAGGCAAATTCATGACCTGCAAACAAGAGAAGGTAACCGAGAGTGACAGAGCTCTCTTTTAGGCAAATAACTCCCTCATTTCTCACGTGTCTGGGCTTGTATTTACACTCAACATTCATGGAACTGATATTACCATACTTTGGCAAATCTCTCTTCTTACACCTGCAAAAACAGATACAGTTATGATCACTAGGACTTCTTTTCGGTTTGTAGCGAGGCCGGGTCACGGGTAGGATAGAATATGGGAAAACTAGCTTCAGGACCCACGAAGAAGAGAGGAGCAATGGGGAGTAAGCTTTATCAGCCTGAGGGATAACCCAGGATGCCGTCAATTCTTCTTCTTGCTGCTACCAGCTCCTTTTCTTTTCTTTTCTTTTTCTTATTATACACTTTTATGCAGCTATTTCTCTCTTTGTCCGTTTCAGCTCAGATTTTTACTTGCTGCTTCCTCTTTTTCTCTTTTCTTTCACTCGCTTTTATTCTTTTTCTTGCATTTTCAAGCCTTAGAGGGTGCTGAACAACCTTTTGCTTCCTGGAGTTCCCCCACACTTGATCATGACTTACTCCCAAAACAATTCCAAAGCTCCTCTGCTCCCCGAGGGTGAGGTTGGTTCATGGTTTTTCTGGCCTTGGCTTGTAGTGAACTGTTAGGAAGAATGGTTACATTAGGCTCAAAAGGGGGTAAACAACAGACTCATTTGTTCAGGCAGGCTTTATTTGGCTCAGGGCTTATAAGAAACATGGCCTAGATCATGTCATTCCTGCATGTGAGAACAGTTGTATCCAGAGAGTTAAGGCAAAATGTAGAATATGCAGTTATCATGAATGCAAAAATCACACTAGAAAAAGAAGAGAACTGGCAAGATGTAAGCCATCAATGTTTGCAAGGCTCAAAATCTCACACAGGTTGTATTTGCTCTGACACAGGGGGTTTCCTTCTTAGATTCTTAGTCAACTATTGACTAGAGCACAAAAGTTTCATTCCCCTCAAGCTAGAGAAATCTCTTGCCACAGTTGTAGAGTTACTTCCTACTGACCTATTCAAACTTTCAGAAGCCAGTTCAAGATTCTTTTCAAAACAATTTTTACTTTTTATCATTCACTTGGAAATTCTAATTAGGAGGAAAAATTAAAGGTAAATGACAAAATTTAACTCTGCCAGGCCGAAGATGTTCTGGATCCGGCCAAGATGGCACAGAACCGGCATGGACTCGGCTTAGGCAGCTTTTATTGAAAAATATTTAAAAATAAAATGAAACGACGCAACTGAAAGAAAACAACAAAGTGATTAAAACTAACAAAACAAAAATTAAAATTAGCAGAGTCAGAGTTCAGGAGAGTGGGAACAGAGTTAAGTGGGAACAGAGTTAAGACATCGCAGTTGAGATGACTGTATATTTATCCCCCCCCACACTTAAAATCTGCATTGTCCCCAATGCGAGACAGGATCATCTGGAGATGCTGGTTCCATCAATGATATTATCTCCATGTCATGAGTGATAGGCGCTGGACCTTCAAGGAATGACTAAATCTGATGCCCATGGGGAAACACATTAGTGATAACAAAAGGCCCATCCCATCTAGAACGTAGTTTACCTGCAATGAGCTTGAGGCGTGAGTTAAACAAGAGAACTTTCTGGCCAACTCGGAATTCTTTTCTTAGGATCTGCTGGTCATGGAATCGCTTGATTTTCTGCTTGTAGATCCTAGAATTTTTATATGCTTCCAAGCGGAGTTCATCTAACTCTTGCAGCTGAAATTTTCTCTGCTCTCCTGCTTGGTCATAGGCCAGATTGCACTGCTTAACGGCCCAGTATGCTCTTTGTTCTAGCTCCACAGGAAGGTGACAGGCTTTACCGAAAACAATCCTGTAGGGAGACATCCCTAAAGGTGTCTGGTATGCAGTTCTATGTGCCCAGAGAGCATCCTCAAGGAGGCGGCTCCAGTCCTTCCTGCTGGGATTGGTCATCTTTTGCAATGTTTGCTTGATTTCCCTGTTGAACACTACTGCTTGGCCATTTGTTTGGGGGTGGTAGGCGGTAGCAATTCTGTGTGCTACCCCATATTTTTGAAGAAGGGACGCCATAGCTCTGTTACAGAAGTGACTGCCTTGGTCACTTATGAGTGCTTTAGGCACACCGAACCTGCAGAAAATATTGGACTTCAGGAAGTCCGCAACCACTCTTGCATCATTTGTTCTGGTGGCAATGGCTTCTACCCATCTTGATACATAATCCACGGCCAGCAGAATGTATGAGTAGCCATTGGAGACTGGGAATGGCCCCATGAAATCTATTCCCCACACATCAAAGATTTCACAGAATTGGATGGGTTGCTGGGGCATTTCATGCCTTTTGTTCATGGCCACTCCTGCTTTTTGGCAATTCTCGCAGGTGGAGACGAATTCATGCGCGTCCCTGAAGATAGTTGTCCAGTAAAGGCCACAGTCTAGTACTTTTCTGGCAGTCCGAGTTGATCCATAGTGACCGCTTCCAGGTGCCGAGTGGCAGAACTGGAGAACCGAATTGAACTCGGCTTTAGGAATGCACCTGCGGATTACCTTGTCACTGCACAGTCTCCAAAGGTAGGGATCATCCCAAATGTAGTATTTGGCATCGCTTCGGAGTTTATCTTTGTATGCCCGAGATGCCTCTGGTGGAAACCGAGATGCTGCAACAAAGTTACAAATGTCAGCAAACCATGGTGGAGACGTTTTTATCTGTAGCAATTGCTCATCAGGGAACTCGTCTCGGATAGGCATCAATTCGCTTTCTTTCTCAATTCTGCTCAGATGATCTGCTATAGAATTCTCAACACCTCTTTTATCTCTGATTTCCAGGTTGAATTCTTGAAGAAGAAGCATCCACCTAATCAGTCTTGGCTTAGCATCAGGGCTTCTTCAAAAGTACCTCAAGGCGGCATGGTCAGAGAACACAATTATCTTGGAACCGAGAAGGTAGGAACGAAATTTGTCCACGGCAAACACTATTGCCAAGAGCTCCTTCTCACTTGTTGTGTAGTTTTGTTGGGCCGGATCCATAGTTCTGGATGCATAGGCCACCACGTGCGCTGGTTGGCCAGCTCGAGCTCTTTGGCGAGAACGGCTCCCTAATGCCGTGTTGGATGCGTCGCATATGAGCTCAAATGGCAGGTCCCAGTCTGGTGCTTGCAGGATAGGTGCAGATGTGAGTTTATTCTTCAGCTCCTGAAATGCTTCAATGCAGGGCTGGTCAAAGTTGAAATCTGGATCCTTCTGTAGCAGCTTGGACAATGGCAGGGCCAATTTGCTTTGAAATTCTTGATGAATCGTCTGTAAAAAACCTGCATGTCCCAAAAATGAGCGAACTTCCCGCACGAGCGGGGTTTGGAAGGAAGTGATTATGTCTATTTTCGCCTTGTCCACTTCGATGCCTCTGTTGGAGACCAGGTGTCCCAACACTATTCCCTCATCACCATGAAGTGACATTTTTCAAAATTGAGCACAAGATTTGTGTCAATGCATCTCTTCAATACTCTTGATAGATTACTCGGGCATGCATCAAATGAATCGGCATATACCGTGAAGTCATCCATGAATACCTCCATGCAGTCCTGCAGTAAGTCGGAGAAGATGCTCGGCATGCAGCGTTGAAATGTGCTCGGGCGTTGCAAAGGCCAAATGGCATGCGTGTATACGCAAAGGTACCAAATGGGCGGGTGAAGGTTGTCTTATGTTGATCTTCGGGGCTATATGAATTTGCATGTAGCACGAGAATCCATCAAGAAAGCAGTAATGGGATCTCCTGCTAATTTTTCAAGCATTTGGTCAATGAAAGGTAGAGGAAAGTGATCCTTTGCGAGTTGCTTGATTCAATCTTACGTAGTCAATGCACACTCGCCACTGTTCTGAATCCTTGTTGGCACCAGCTCATCCTGCTGATTTTTCATGACAGTCATCCCAGACTTCTTTGGCACCACTTGCACAAGGCTCACCCATTGGCTATCCGAAATGGGGTAGATGATCCCCGGCAAGGAGCTTTGTGACTTCTTTTTTTAACCACGCCCAGAGTGTCGGATTCAGTCTTCTTTGGGCTGCCTTATGGGCTTGATTTCCTCCTCCATTAATATTCTATGCATGCAGATGGAGGGGTTTATGCCAGGAAGGTCAGAAAGCTTCCACCCTATTGCCTTCTTATGTTGCCTTAGGACCTCCAAATTTTGTCTTCTTGCTCTCGGTTGAGATTGCTAGCAATGATAACCGGGAGTTGTTGCGCCTTGTCCATGTAGGCATATTTCAGATGACTCGGCAATGTTTTTAAATCTATGGGTGGTGACGGTGATGGGGAGTTGTCGGTTTCTAAGGTTGGATCCGACTGGCCGACTTGATCTTGATCAGGCACCAGATGTGCCGACATAATTTCGGCCCTTGTTTGCTTCGGCCGGCTCGACTTCATGGTTTTGGCTATTGTCGGACAAGAGTCGGTATTGGCTTTAAGTGTTCCTTCTGAGTCGGGTCCGGATGGACTCTTTATTTTTTCTACAGTATGAGTTAGGTCTTCTGTGGCCGAGATGGTCTCGGCAAGCTTGTCGGCTTTGACTTCTTTGGCCGAGTTGACTCTGACTTCTTCATTGACTTGGCCTTCTTTGGCCGACTCATCTGTGGCCGTAAAAATTGTCGCTAAGTGTGCAATGGAAGACTTTTCGGCTTCAGCGACTTTGTTTTCTGCATCATTCGAATACTCTGAGTGTTCTGTGCTGCAGACTTGGTCTAATAATTCGGACAGTTCCACTTCAAAGGCCGGGTCAGCAACATCACTGTGATTGTCCTCAGAGTTGGAGAGGTCTTGTACTCCTTCATAGTCGGCCTCTTCATCTGTAACTCCTGGGCAACTGCTTTCATCATCATTCTCAGCAGACTCCTCAATGTTTTCACCACTGCCTTTTAGTTGAAGATATTCTTCAACTAGTTCATCAAGTAATTCAATGCCAAAGAGAGAGTGGTCTTCGGTTGGGTGCTTCATTGCTTCGAAAATGTTGAATTGCACCAAGGCGTCACCGAATTCCATGGAGAGCGTCCCTGCATACACGTCAATCTTTGTTTTGGCTGTCATCAAGAAAGGTCTTCCCAGAATTAAGGTGGATTCCTTCCCGGATGTTTCGTCCTCCATGTCTAGCACGTAAAAATCAGCTGGAAATATTAGTTCATTGACTTGGGCGAGAACATCCTCTAGAACTCCCAGGGGCTGGACAATACTCCTATTTGCCAACTGAATGGTCATCCCTGTGGGTTCCAAGTCACCAAAATTCAGGGACCTGTAGATTGATGTGGGCATGACATTAATCGAGGCTCCCAGGTCCAACATGGCATTGGCAAAAGTGCATTCGCCGATGGTGCATGGGACCGAAAAGACTCTAGGGTCTCTGCATTTTTTTGGCAGAGTTAAGGCACTAGGTGGATTTGCTCCATTCTGTGTCAAAGCCGACACCACACCTCCAGTTTCCTTGCTCCCCTTTATTTTCCTCCTTTTGTGTACACACAATTCCTTTAGGAATTTTGCGTACTTCGGGACCTGTTTAATAGCATCGAGGAGTGGAATATTGATTTCCACCTTGCGGAACATCTTCAACAGTTCTTCATCCGACTCTGGCCTCCTTGCCGAAGTGGTCCGAGATGGAAATGGCAATGGGACAGTTGTCTCTGGCCGAGATTGTAAGTCGGCATTTGACTCGGAGTCGGCTTCCTTCGATCTCGGCACCTGCTCCAATGTAGGTTGAGGTAGTTCTTTTCCACTTCGAAGAGTGACTACACTGGCGTTACCTCTCGGATTTGGAATGGTTTGAGAGGGAAGATTGCTGGATCCTGCCGACTGTAATTGGCTTACAGTGTTGGCTAGCTGTCCAATCTGTATTTTGAGGTCCTGGATGGTGGCAGTTATGTTCTGCTGGAACTGTAAATTGCTGGAGCTCACAGATTGTTGGAACTCCAGGTTGCTGGTTGCAAGCTGCTTCATCAGGTCTTCTAGAGATGGAGAGTTGCCTGGAGTAGGCATTCGCTGCTGTTGTTGTTGCTGCTGGAAAGGTGGTGCTTGGGATTGCGGAGCCGGCTGTTGATAACCTGCCTGCCTCTGATAGGTGTTCGGCGTGGATCCGAATTGTTGGGTTGCATACGGTTCTTGATTCGGTCCCTGCCGAAATGGCTGTCTTCCCTGTTGCTGGTTATCAAATGGCCGATTCTGATCACGGCTGCTTCCGTACTAAAATCCACCTATGGCTCCAACATTTTCTAAATGGTCCGACTTCGGTTTCTTGGAGAATTGGGGCACATATCGATGGGGTGCTCACGAAGTACATATGCCACATACTTTTGCTGCCATGGCTGGTTGGTGTTGCCCAACAGCAAGCTGTCTCACCAATGATGTTAACTTCGGTCAGTGATTCTCCAACCTTTGATTGGAAGCTGCACCGATTTCACTCACCATCCGTGGTTGATTTGGCCCTCGATCCCCAAACTGTTGTGTATTGCTTGCCATATTAGAATCAGATGCCTTGCTGCTGCTTTGGTGTCTTGTCCATCGGGGCCATGGCTGCTTCTATCATGCTTACGTCCATCGGCGATAATCCTTCATAAAATACTAGATCAACAAGCGTTCGCTGATTTGATGATGTGGGCAAGTGGCACGAGTTTGTTGAACCTCTCCCGATTACTCGTGCAGTGTTTCTCCTGTATGCTGCCTTATCCCACATATTTATTTTCTAATGGGCGGTGCGGGATGCCGGAAAGAACTTCTCGGGAAGGTGCGTTTCATATCTCCCCAGTGTTGAAAAGCACTGGCTGAAGATACAGCCAATCCTTTGCTGCTCCATCCAAGGAGAATGGAAATGCCTTCATTTTGATGTAGTCTTCCGATATCCCTTGCGGCCGCATTGTGGAACAAACCACATGGAATTCCTTTAAATGTTTGTGGGGTCTTCTCACGCAAGGCCATGAAACTTAGGCAACAGGTGTATAAGACCAGATTTTTAACTCATATGTTTGGGCTGGCTCGGTGTGGGTATTGGATGCACCAAGGTTGATACACCACGTCTGGAGTGGCTAATTCCTTCAGCGTCCTATCGTTATTCTCCATTCGTCCTGATTCTGCAAAAATGTCAGAACTAGGAACAAAGTTGTTAGTGTAAAACTGGTTAGAGTCAGCTCACGGGATCTATATTGATACTAGTATTTACTTGCGGCGTTCTAATTTTGCGTAATCTACGTAAAGTTAATTCTATTTCTAGGTCAAAAACATACAATGGGTCAGTACTACTTCTAGTCATGCATTGTACATATTATGCAGAAAAATCAGAGTTAGAAATAGTATTTGAAAGAGTGAATGCAGAATTGGAAACTACAGTTATCAATTAACTAACCAATGGAACTACAGAATGGCATACGGAAAAAAAAGTGCAATCAAACTAGCACGAATGCAAAACAGAAAAACTAGCTGAATGCAAGAATGCAATGCAGAAAGAAGGATGCAGTGATGAATTCAAAACAGAATGTCATGCTTTTTATTTAGGATCCGTAAACAAAATAGACAGACATAGACAAGTTCAAAAGACTCAAGACCAACTTGACAGACACACTTTACAGACTCGAATTCGACCTCGCTTCACTTGGCACACAAAAACACAAAAGAACTTGTGTCCCAGAGCAACGGCGCCAATTTGATGATGCGTATTTTTCAGTCGTTATCTGCTTATCAAATAACTAAAGCTAACTATAGTATAGCTAACCCTAGGTCATTCTTCTCAAGGACACGGTGTGTTCGGTTGTGAATTGGTGTAAAGTGAAGTGGAGTAGAATCTGAGATATAAAATTTGACTCGTCTCGGCAATGGCGAGTTGCTTCTCAACAGAGGCCGAACCGAGTCGATCTCAACAGAGCAGCGATCCGGTTTGGTCTCGGTCAAGTGCGGACAGGCCTTCTGAGATGGATGTCTGCATGCCGAACTAAAAAAAAAATGTAAACAGGGGGGTTGGAGTGCAAGTAAAAGCAGAAAAGTAAACTAAGACTATGAATGCGATAAACATATACTACTGTTACTAGTTATCTATTATTATTATTATATAACGTGTTCATGTTCGGTTCCATTAGTTCAAGTCCAGTCCAGGTTCCGCACTCCGGTTCTCAGTCCATATCAGCCTTTGGTAGTCTTATGACGATCGCCAAACATTCATCCATTGCCATACTCTGAGGAATTACGCAATCGCTACCTCATCGGTTGGCAGGGATTAAGTGCAGAGCTGATTTTAGGTCCTCGATTAACAATCGTTAACTGATTACCTACTGAATTAGTCAAACCAATTCAATCCACAGCTTAACATTGTCCATATTCCAATGCAATCGCGATTCAAAACGTGAATTAAAGAAGAGGAGGAAAGAGAAGGAGATATGAAATGCAGAATGAAATCGATTAATTGAAAAAGAATACAATTACGGTGATCCTGAATTCAGGTGAATCCATCTTCCACGACGATCGCCATGGTTGATGGTGGTGGTTCACCTCATCAAGACCGAGATTAGCTCCACGAGTCGTCGATGTCTGTCGGTCCCCTCTGGCAGACTTTGGCTTCCCAGTCTCAGACCTGCGCTTCCTCAATCGAGAAAGCGCCAATACAACACCAGGTGCACCACCAGGGGCCGGCGGGATGAGATGAGGAAAAATGGAGCAAATGAAGTGTATCAAGAGTGAATTCAAAGACGGCATAGTAAAAAGTGCACAGCTCTTCCTATATATACACGAGCTGCGATATGCTAATCCTAACGAATCCTAACAGAATTACATTGTGAAAGATCCTATTCTACCCCTATGCGGATCTTCTAACGTGACATGGCAGATTTCTAGGAGTGACATGGCAGACTGAGCTAACGAGATGGCCTCAGAAATGGATAGGCGATGTAGTCAATACAATTGGGCCTCTCTACTGGGGGCTGCTGGGCTACAAGGCGTGGGTTGCCAAGACGACTCAGTTCGCCGAGATGGAGTCGGACTGATCAGGATGACTTCATCTCGGCCGAGACTCCTTTTGTTGACCCTGGTCAACTCGGGCTTGACCTCGTTGAGAAGGGGGAGTGACACTTTTATTAGCTAAGAAATCTGATTTAACACAGATTTGTGTTTTCTCTATATTCAAACCCATAGAATGAATCTTGGCTAACAATCCATTCTTAAGCACGAATAGTCTTGCAAACCTCCTTCTTAGGTGTCTAAAAGATGTATAAATTGTGACTCATCGGTCTTCTCACCCAAAACCATGAAACTTAGGCAATAGGTGTATTAGACCAGACTTTAATTCATATGTTTGAGCTGGCTCTAGTTGTGGGTATTGGATGCACCAAGGTTGATACACCACATGCGGTAGCTAATTCCTTCAGCGTCTATCGTTATTCTCCATTCGCCCTGATCCTACAAAACGTCAGAACTAGAAACAAAACTGTCAGTGTAGAGCTGGTTAGAGTGAGCTATAGAATCTATATTAATACTAGTATTTACTTTGCAGCGTTCCTAATTTTTAAGTAATCTACGTAAGGTTAATTCTATCTACGGGTCAAAAAGCATACAATGGGTCAGTACTACTCCTAGTCATGCATTGTATATGTTATGCAGAAAAAATCAGAATTAGAAATGGTACTTGAAATAGTAAGTACAGAATTGGAAACTACATTTGTCGGTTAACTAACTAATGGAACTACAGAATGGCATACAGAAAGAATGCAATTAAACTAGCAAGAATGCAAAACAGAAAAAAACTAGCTGGATTCAAGAATGCAATGCAGAAAGAAGGATGCAATAGTGAATACAAAACAGAACGCCAATTCTACGTAGCTACAGAAATGAATGTTTGATTTCTTTCCCTCTCTTTTTTTAGCGGTGAATTCACGCAGAGAAACAGATAATAGTCAACATGCTCTTTATTTAGGATCCATAAACGAAACAGACAGACATAGACAAGTTCAAAAGACTCAAGACTGACTTGACAGACACACTTCTACAGACTTCGGGATTCGACCTCACTCATCTTGGCACACAAAGATACAAAAGAAGTTGTGTCCTCGTCAACGACGCCAATTTGTGATGCGTGTTTTTCTAGTCGTTTTGATTGCTTATCAAATAACTAAAGTTAACTATAGCATAGCCAACCCCAGGTCATTCTTCTCAAGGACACAAAATGTGCTCGGTTATGATTTAGTGTGAAGTGAAATGCTATCGAATCTAAGCAGTAAAGTTTTAACCGACTCTTCTACCGTCTTTGAGAGGTTGCTTTTAAGCAGAAAAGAGACGAGATGATCTCGGCAGAGACGATCCAGCTTGGTCTCGGCTGAGTGCATGACAGACGCCACAGGGTGGACTATCTGCTCGTCTCGGGCGTGAAAGCATGAAATAGGGGGTTAGAGTGCAAGTAAAGCAGAAAGTAAACTAAGACTAAGAATGCAGTAAACATATACTACTGTTACTAGTTATCTATTATTATTATTATTATTATATAACTGTGTTCATATTCAATCCCATTAATCCAAGTTCAGTCTAGGTTCCACACTTCTCAGTCCATATCAGCCTCCATGGTTCTTATGGCAATCGCCAAAGGTTAGATCCATTGCCATACCGAGGATTTATGCAATCGCTACCTCACCGGTTGGCGTGGATTAAGTTCAGGCTGATTTTAGGTTCTCGCCATTAACAATCGTCAAATGATTACCTACTACAATAGTCAAACCAGTTCCAATCGGCTTAACTTTAACATTGTTCACAATTTAATTGCAATCACAGTTAAATCATGAATTAAAGTAGAGGAAGAGTGGAGATAAGAGTTGCAGAATGAAATTGATTAACAGAAATAGAATACAAATACAGTGGTTCTGAATTCAGGTGAATCGATCTTCCACGACGATCGTCATGGTTGATAGTGGTGGTTCACCCTTCATCTGACCGAGATCAGCTCCACGGAGAGTGCGTCATTAGTCCGATCGGTCCTCTACAGACTACGGCTTTCCCAGTCTCAAACCTGCACTTCCCCGATCGAGAGAAACACCAATGAGCACCGTGCACCAGGTAAGCAGGAGAGCGAGAGCGAAAATGGGTATAGTGAGTATGGAATTAAAGTGAATTCAAAGACAGTAATGTAAAGTGGGCACTCCTCCTATATATACACGAGCTGTGATATGCTAATCCCAACCAATCTAACAGAATTACACTATGAAGATCCTATTCTACCCCTATACAGATCTTCTAACGACATGGCAGATTTCTAGTGACACGGCAAATGAGTTGATCTTTGAGATGGCCTCAGAGCTGGATAAACGGATGTGGTCAATACAATTGGGCCTCTCTGCTGGGTTGCTGGGCTCACAAGGCACATGGGTTGCTTAAAGACGACTCTGGTCGACCGAGATGGAGCCTGACCGGGGATGACTTCATCTCGATCGAGACTCCTTTGTTGACCACCGTCAACTCGAACGACTCCTTTTATTAGCTAAGAAATCTGAATTAACACAGATTTGTATTTTCTCTATATTCAAGCCCATAAAATGAATCTTAGTTAACAATTCATTCTTCAGCACAAAATAGTCTTGCAAACATCCTTCTTAGGTGTCTAAAAGATGTATAAATTGTGACTCATCAATGCCTTCCCAAATTGTATGGTACTCCTCTTCATGAAAAGAATTTTTCTTCAAATTTAGAACTAGAGTTCCTACAAAAGTAAAAGACAAGGATAAGCCATATATTATAAATAATGGAATGGAACTTACCCATAAGGAGACTAGCTCCATGTTCCTCCTAGATCAAAGATATAACTAGAGGTTCCATCAATGGCCTCTACGAATGTACCTATAAACAAGGTAACTAAGGTACATATAATGCATAGTATGCTTCAATGTAGCGATCATACAAATATTCATGCAATGGACTCCAATTGTTTTAGTTATCCATAATCATTGTCCAATGAGGTCTTATGTCTTGGGTTTCGAGGCAAACCCATTCATCATATTCGAGGACATAAGGCTTACTGTCTTCATTATCGCTACACGTGTTCATAGAATTAAAAACCCACCATGATTTTTCCATGTTAGTGCCTTTACTTGATGAATTATATATAGAACTCCCAATTATTTCAATCAAACAATGCTCCATTTTTGCTATGGACAACACTTTAGCCATTTAGAATACAACAACCACATGATGAAACTTTTGCTCTTGGCTACAAAAGGTTTTATCATGCTTATGCACATGCAAATGAGATTTCCAAAAATATGAAAAAATTCGATATATGTTCATTAGATCACGTCCCCTCCAATTTCAAAACTATCTTTTATTTTCTAGTTCACCTACACTTCAGTTGCAAACTACCATCTTACGTCCAAAGCGTGGGAATGCGATATTTGAACACTCAACAACCTAATACTATCACAATTACAACATTCAAGTACAAATTAATAGATAGTTCAATCAAACCAACAATATCATGAAGAATTAACTTATAGCATCCATACACATGCATCAACACACCATACTGCCCATAAGAGTGAATAATAATAAAGCAAAGACTTAGAATAAACATTAAACAATATGCCATCAATACAACCAATAAGATTTACAAGAACAAGTGCCAAGGCATCCTAAAGTGGTACCTACCCTACTAGCACAATCCAAAACATCAAGAAAAAATCATAATCATGAAAATGGGTCAAGAATTAGAAAGAAAAGAGAGGTATAGAAGAATTTGCATAAGAAAGATTCAAGAACTCAAATTGGACCACAATCATGGAACCTTGAATTGATAAAAGATCTTATCCTTTCATGGCAGTCTTTCGAAAAAACACAACACAAGTACAAAGAGAATTCAAAAGAGAAGAAAAGAATAAAGAGAATAGAGAAATGAGAATTGAGAGGAAACTTGTGATCCAAGAAACCTTTAAAAAACAAGTGTGAAAAGTCTCAAACTAACTAACTAAATTCTAGCTAACCAAAAAACTAAATACAAGATTTGAATGCTAATTAAGATGCTCTAGACTAGAGGATTTCACAACCTAAAGGTCCACCAACAAATATTCAAAAATTGGGCCAAATATACAAAGGAAGACTTAATAGAGTGGGTGGAGAGGCATAACTCAGATGGAATTTTGGCAATTATAGAAGATCGAATTGGGTTCAGAAAAAAGAAAAGTTATAGATATTTGTCTTAGCTTTCCATAGCAACCAAGATTTCCAATTTGGAGGTTTGTAGCTCTAGATATGGCTTGGACAAGACACCAGCATCATAATGAGAATTAAATCCAAAATAAGAAGATTAGCAACTAAACTCAATTAGGTTCAATGACCTAAGACTTAACAAATGTTTTAATATTAACCATAAAAGTGACAAATATGTCGAAATAACTCACTATTAAGTGCCTCAAAGTCTCTATCACACATCAAGTTTATCAAACTCCAACATGTGTAGATAATGCTAGGTTTGCATATGAAAAGGATATATCATTTCTTTCAAAAGAGTATTTGATGCATGGCATGACCTAAATCATGATCGTGGAAATCTGAAAGGGCGCTCTTGAAACGTTCTGGTTTTTTTTGGTGCTTCGTCTTTTGATTAGGATAGAGTCAATTATTTATAGAATGATGTGTCACCCCATTCACTTACCATCTAGTAGTTACCTCTGGATGACATGCTGTATAACCTTTATTATTTCGGTGTCACAATGATATAGGGCGAAAAGGACTCAAGTTGACAAGTGGGCCTCTTGCTCCTACATATCTCCTGGAAGGGAGAAGTCAAAGTTGACGTAGTTCTGGTAAGTCATGGTAGAGTTAGACTGTCCACTAGGCATCCCCCTCATAGTATGCGGTCGACAACTAGATGTGGGCGAGAATGAATGGACTTTTCGCTATGCATCCATCGTGGTTAGGGGCATAGGGGCTGACTTTCCGTTTGGAGTTCAGCTCCTATGGTATAGGGTCAAAACCAAGACTATCTGATGGGTGTCGTCTTAATGTCGGGTGGAGGTGCCCTTGTCAATTTATTCAGGAAAATGCCTAACAATTCGGGTTAGGCGAGACACATCGAAAGGGGAGCCGAGAGGTTGATTGACTTGGTTCTCAAGTGGAAGAGGGGCTTATCGCAAGTTTTCCCATCTGGAGTGTTCTAGCTCGATTTGGGTATAGGGCCTGGACGTGCAACGATGGGGTGAGATAAGGGTCGAGTTACCTTGAAAAACGTGGTCTTTGGGCAGTATTATTTCAGCTTCCATCGATGTGCAGACTACGTGCTCGCCATCTAAGTATGTTAGACTCAACTTGACATAAAGGGTGTCATGTGATAGTAATCTAAATGCAGGAATCAAGGGGATACGGAATGTAGGGCATGCATTGGGATTGGCTGGCCGGCTTTTTGATTAGAGGCAAGCTGCGCCTCAGCTCTCGGGAGTGGGGAAAAGGGTTATTTGTGGTGGGAGCAAGGTTAGGGTAGGATTGGGGAGCGGGTCAAGGCTAACTCAGTTTTTCTATAGAGGTAGGTGATTTGAGACTAGTGCGAGGCTGGGGATAGGATCAAGAGAGGGATAAGGCTAACTCGACTCTCTGCAGGTGGAAGACTTGTGGCTTAGAGTGAAGTTTGGCCAGAGAAGAAGTTTACCTAGTATCAGAAGGAGGCTGATGAAGGCGTATTGCTGATAGTGGATTACCTCAAGGTCACGAGTCACAACTTTCGTGCAACACTCCTTCAGCAATCCCATTCTTCTTTTTTCTTCATTTCTGCCCCTAAGCTATTCGCATTTTTAGCCTTTTATAGCCTTTTTAGAGAGCGTATGATCCTGCCGGTGGAAGTATCCCTGCCATCTGATCTAGTTTGTTAGCATTGGTGATCCTAGGAGATCTTCTTGGGACCTTGGTGCTTGGTCGTAAGTAGCCTTCTCTTGAATTTCAGAATTTCTCATTTGGTAGCTAACATGGCTCTTTCCCATTGCTGCAATGGCGAGATCTTATTAATGATGGTGGTACGGGTCTTTGGTTTCTGGCGTGGTTCTATTGATAGCCCTTCTTTTCCTTTTTTTGTGTAACTCAATTGCTCTGATTTTGGTGAGATTGTTACCTCTCTGTCTGAGTGGCAGATCTTTTGATTTTTGTAATGATGAAGTTTTTTCATTGTTGAGGAAATTAGGGCCTTGTGCTTGGTACTGGTCATTTAACCACGCTTACCTAAGCTGGTGTGGTTGTTTGTCTCCTTGGGCCTAGTTAGGAATCGTATGTGTCGGTTTGTATACGTCATTGTCGGTTCTGTCCTACTGACTACCGTATATGCTATGTTCTTCCTTTCGATGCAGTCGTCTTTCCCTCTGTCTCTTCGTGGCCTTCTTGGGCGCGTACCTTCTTTGGGCCGAAATTTATGTTGGGCAGTGATGGGTCATGGATTATGCACCTTTTATGGTCCTAAGGAGGATGCTTCAAGACTATCTTGTGTTAGGGTTGAATGTTAGCTAAGATTCATATTGCAGACGGAACCTAAGAAGAAAGAAAACACAAATATGTGATAATTCGAGATTCTAAAATTGACTCTTCTAATCTTGCGAGGATCAGTCGAGATGTTCTAGGATCATCATAAGGAGACTCAGCCAAGATGTTCTAAGGATCATCATAAAGGAGACTTGGCAGAGATGAAAGGTCGTCTCGGCCACGACCGACTCCATCTTGGCCAAACCCGGATCGGGCCGAAGCTTGATGGGCCATCAGCCCAGGAGGTGCAAACCAATAAGGAGCAGCTCCAAGATGTTATCATCAGCTATCCAGCCTGGGGCCACCTCGGCTCAGAAGCTCAACTATCACGTCACTCTCCTTGTGGCTGACAACGCAAGATCTGCAGGGGTAGAATAGGCAATTCTTGTTGTAATTCGGTTAGGAATCATTAGGCATAAATGAGGTCACGGCTCGTGTATATATAGGAGGAGCTGTGCACTTTTAGAGGTCTTTCAATTCATTATAAACGTGCTCTCATTAACTTCACCGCTTCACTCTTGTTTCTCTCCATTCACGGTGGTGCACGTTGCTGCATTAGTGTTTTCTCGATCGAGGAAATGCAAGATTTGAAGTTGAAGCAAGAAGTTTGCCAGAGGAGGACTGATTGGGATTGCCAACACACTCTTGTGAATCTGATCCTCGGCGCTCAAGCTATTGGAGGTGAACCATAGCCATCAACCATGGTGATCGATATGGAAGATGGAGCCACCTGAATTCAAACCACTGTTTTGTACTCTATTTTCTATTAATCCATTTCATTCTACATTTCTCATCTCCATTCCCTTCCTCTCCTTTAATTCACGATTTAATCATGATTGCAATTGAATTGTGAGCGATGTTAAACTAAGCCGATTGGAACTGGTTTAACTAATCCAGTAGGTAATCATTTAACAATTGTTAATCGAGAACCTAAAATCAGCTCTAAACTTAATCACATGAGTAATGAGGTAGCGATTGCATAATTCCTCGGTATGGCAATGGATTCAACCTTTAGCGATTGCCATAAAATTCCCAAAGGTTGATACGACTAGAACTAGAGTTGGAAATTGGACTGGACTTGGACTAATCAGGAACTGAACATGAACACGGTTATATCATAATAATACTAATAAGAAACAAGTAGCATTAGTATATGTTCATACATTCATAGTTTAGTTTATCTTCTGCATTACTTGCAATTCAAATTCCCCACATTTCTTGTTTTTTCAATTAAAGAGACAAAGATAGTCCCACCTCTGTAGCGTCACATGCGTACTCGTTCGAAACCAAGTCGGATCGATCTCTACCGAGATCATCTCGGCTCGATCTCTGTAGAAAACGACTCGGCCATTACGAACTAGTCAACACTCTTCATCTCAGATTCTACATCATTTTCACATCACACCGAATCACAATTGAGCACACTTGTGTCCTTGAAGAATGATCTAGGGTTGACTATACTATAGCTAGCTTTAATTATTTGATGCTTGTTAAGCGACTAAAAATGAGCTTTATAAAATTGGCCTCGTTCTTTGAGGGACATAAGTCCTTTTGTCTTTTAGTGTGCCAAGTTAAGTGAAAGCGAATCCAGGAGTCGTAAGTGTCATCAAGTCTAATTGAGTCTTTTGAATTTGTTTGTGTCCGTCTTTTAGATTTTGGATCCTACAAAAAAGTATGTTGAGTATTGTTAATTTTTTGTGTGAATGCATAGCCAAAAGAAAAAAAAAAACAAACAAAACCCCATACAAAACATTTGTTTCTGTAGTATATAGCGTTAGCCTTTTTTGCACTTATCAACTTTGCATTTTTAGAGGCTTACTTTTTTACATTTGTAGTTGGTTATGATAGTTGTAGTTTACTATTTGTAAGTGCTGTTTCAAATCTGGTTTCTCTACATGATTTGTGCAATGCATGACTAGGAAGTAGTACTGACTCATTTTATGCTTTTTTTGACCTAGAGATAGAATTAACTTTCGTAGATTTGAAAAATTAGATCTTGTAGTGGATACTAGTAGTAGTTCAGATTACGCCATTAATTCTAACTGTTTCCCACTTGCCCACTTGTTCTAGTTCTAACATTTTTGCAGAGCCAGGACAGATGGAGAATAATGATAGAACATTGAAAAATTAGCCCTCTAGGCGTGGTGTATCAACAATTATCAATACCCACAGTTGGAGCAGCCTGAAACATATGAATTGAAGTTTGGACTTATACATTTGTTGCCCAAGTTTCATGGTCTTACAGAGAGATACCCTACAAGCATCTGAAGGAATTCCATGGTTGCTCCGAATGAGATCATGCGGAGGGATATAGGAAGACTACATCAAAATGAGAAGGCGTTCCCAATTCTCATGGATGGAGCGGCGAAGGATTGGGCTGTATCTCGGCCGGTACTTTTCAACACAGGAGAAATTTCTTGGAGAAGTTCTTTCCAGCATCGAACTGTGTCCATCAGGAAGGAGATATGTGGGATAAGGCAGCATACAGGAGAGACTATGCACGTATTGGGAAAGGTTCAACAAACTTCTACGTGCCACCTGTCCACACTATCGGATCGGTGAATAGTTGCTGATCTGAAATATTTCTATGAGGGACTATTAATGATGGACAGAAGCATGATGGAGCATAGCCAGTGGAGGCCTGATGGATAAAGCCCGTGACAAAGGCATCTGATCTCAATATGGCAAGCAACACGAGCAGTTTGGGATCGGAGGGCCAAGTCAAACTAGGATGGTAAATAAATGGTGCAGCTTCAATTCAGGCCCAGAATCGGTGACCGAATTGACATCATTGGTGAGACAACTTGCAGTTGGTTAGACACCAACCAACCATAGCAGCAAAGGTATGTGGCATATGTACTTCTGTAGACACCCAACGATATGTACCCCTCTTCAAGAAATTAGTCGAACCAGGAGAGCGTTGGAGCCATAGGTGGATTTGATGCGGGAAGTAGCCGTATCAGAATTGGCCATTTGATAGCCAGCAACATGCAATGACCATTTTAAAGTAGAATTGAATCAGGGGCCATCAGCATTTCAACAATTCAGATCCACGCCAAATACCTATCATGGTAACAGCGGGTTATCAACAGCCCGACTCCGCAATATCAACACCACCTTTTCCAACACGACAACAGACAACAGCAATAGTAGAAGTGCCTAGACTCTTCATCTGGAAGACCTAATGAAGCAGCTTCATGACCAGCGACTTGGAGTTCCAATGTCAATGCAGCGAGCTCGGTAATATGCAGTTCAGGCCAGACATGTGCCACCATTCAAGACCTCAAAATGCCAGATTGGACAGCTTGGTAATACTGTGAGTCAGTTACATCGACGGATCAACAATCTCCTTCTCAAACCATTCCCAAGCAGGAAAATGCCGGTGTAGTCATTGTTGAAGTGGAAAAAAATTACCTCAACCTACATTGCGGCGATTCTGAGATCAGGTGAAGCCGACTCTAAGCCAATTGCCAACTTGCAGTCTGGCTAGATATAGGCTGCTCCATTGCCATTTCCATCTCGGACCATCTCAACAAGGAAGCAGTCGGATGAAGAATTTTGAAGATGTTGAAAGGTGAAATCAATATTCCATTCACGATGCTATTAAACAGGTCCCTAAGTACAAAAATTCCTCAAGGAATTGTGTGTACACAAAATGAAGGGAGGAAATTGGAGGTGTGGTGTGGGCCCATACAAGAAATGAAGAAATCCTTCGCGGTGCTCAACTTTGCCAAAGAAATGCGAGACCACAGAGTCTTTTCTGTCCCATGCACCATAAACAATTACACCTTTGCCAATGCCATGTTGGACACAGGAGCCTCGATTAATATAGGTCCTAAATTTTGGTGAGTTAAAAACCACGAGGGATGACCATTCAACTTGCAAATAGGAGTATTGTCCAACCCTTAGGAGTTCTCGAGGCTGTTCTCGTCAAGTCAATGAACTAATATTTCCAGCTGATTTTTTATGTGCTCGACATGGAGGGCGAGACAAGCTGGGAAGGAATCACCTTAATTCAGGAAGACCTTTCTTGATGATAGCCAGAACAAAGATTGATGTGCATGCAGGATGCTCTCCGATGGAATTCGGTGATACCTTGGTGCAATTTAATATTTTTGAAGCTGTGAGGCACCCAACCGAAGACCACTCTCTCTTTGGCATTGATTTACTTGATGAGATAGTTGAAGAATACCTTCAACTAAATAGCAGCAGTGAGGACAGTGAGGAGTTTGCTGGAGGCACTGATGAAATCAGGCTGTCTAGGGGTTGTAGAAGAAGAGGCCAGGCCATGAAGAAGCACAAGACCTTCCCAACTCACGAGAACAACCATAGTGATATTGCCAACTTGAGCTCTGGAAGGAATTATGCGAATCACTGGACCAAGTCTACCACCAAGAACACTCAAAAGTGTACAAGCGATCGAGCCGATTCTTAGACCAAAAAAGCCTTACTTGCTGGCAACCATTTTTCTAACCGAGATCAAGTTGGCCAAGAAGACCTTCGAGTCAAGGGAAGTAATAAAAGTCAACTTCGGTCGAAAGTCAAATGGCATGGCCAACATGTTCTTGAGACTATCTCGACCAAAAAACCGGACTCAAGCTAAGTAAATTCAATGTTCCATCGGGATCGGACTTGAAAGAGGTATGAGGCCAATACTGGCTCCAATTTGACAAGGAATGAAGTCACTAAGTCGAGCTGGCGAAACAGCAAAGGCCGAAATCATGTCAGCACACTAATGCCGAGACAAAGATCAAATCGGCCAGACGGATCCAAGCTTAGTAACTGAAAAATATCCCATTATTCCCACCATCCTTGGAACTGAAAACATTGTCGAGTCACCTGAAGTATGCCTACCTGGACAGAGAACAGCAACTCCCAGTTATCATTGCCAACAACCTCCTCCAGGAGTAGGAAGACAAGTTGCTAAAGTCCTCGGGCAATATAAGAAAGGCAATAAATTGGAAGCTAGCAGACCTTCTAAAGCAAACCCTTCCATTGCATGCCTGAGAATCTTGATGGAGGAGAAATCAAGCCCATCAGGCAGCAGCAAAGGCTGAATCAACACTCCTAGATGTGGTTAAAGGAGGTCACCAAACTCCTTGCTGTGAGATCATCTACCCCATTTCGGACAGCCAATGGGTGAGACCTATGCAAGTGGTGCCAAAGAAGTCGGGGATGACCATCATGAAAAACCAGCAAGATGAGTTGGTGCCTGCAAGGATTCAGAATAGCTGGCGAGTCTGCATCAACTACAGAAGATTAAACCTAACAACTACTGAGGATCACTTCCTCTGCCTTTCATCGACCAAATGCTTGGCTAGCGGGGAAATCCCATTCTGTTTTTGGATGGATTCTCGGGCTATATGCAAATACATATCGCACCTGAAGACCAACACAAACGGCCTTCACTTGCCATTTAAAAATTGCCTTTCGCGTACATCATAATGATATTCTTTTTCAGTCATTTTCAAGCAACTTATCCAAATAACTAAAGCTAACTATAGCATAGCCAACCTAGGTCATTCCTCTCAAGGACACAGTCGTTCAGTTGTGATTTGATGTTAAGCGAAGTGACGTAAATTTGAGATGTAAAGTGTTGACTCTCCTCAGCACTGGCCAGTTGCTCTCGGTAGAGGATTAGGCCGAGAATGATCTCGGTAGAATAATCCATTTTGCTTAGAGATAATCCGTCCGGGATGTGCAATTGAAGACTTTTTCCGCTTCGGCGACCTTGATATCTGCACTACGTGTACACTCTGAGTGTTCTTGGTTACAGACTCGGTCTAACAATTCGGATAGTTCCACTTCAAAGGCTGAGTCAGCAATATCATTATGATTGCCCTCGAGTTCTGAGAGGTCTTGTACTTCCTCATAGTCGGCCTCTTCATTTGTGACTCTTGGCGATTTGCTTTCATCGGCATTCTTAGCAGACTCTTCAATGTTTTTCCTTTGCTGCCATTTAGTTGAAGATATTCTTCAACTAGTTCATCAAATATATCAATGCCAAAGAGAGTGGTCTTCGGTTGGGTGCTTCACTTCGAAAATATTGAATTGCACCAAGGCATCGCCCGAATTCCATGAAGAAGTCCTACATGCACATCAATCTTTGTTTTGGCTGTCATCAAGAAAGGTCTTCCTAAAATTAAGGTGGATTCCTTTCAGGATGTTTCGTCCTCCATGTCTAGCACGTAAAATCAACTGGAAATATTAGTTCGTTGACTTGACGAGAACATCCTCGAGAACTCCAGGGGTTGGACAATACTCCTGTTTGCCAGCTGAATGGTCATCCCCTGGGTTCAAGTCACCAAAAATTCAGGGGACCTGTAGATTGATGTGGGCATGACATTAATTGAGGCTCCCAGGTCCAACATGGCATTGGCAAAGTGCATTAAATCGATGGTGCATGGGATAAAAAAAGACTCGGGTCTCTGCATTTCTTTGGCAAATTTGAAGCGCTGTAGTGACTTGCTTCATTCTATGTCGGGCAGACACCACACCTCTAGTTTCCTTGCTCCCCTTTATTTTTCTCCTTTTGTGTACACACAATTCCTTGAGAATTTTGCGTACTTAGGGATCTGTTTAATAGCGTCAAGGAGTTGAATATTAATTTCCACCTTGCGGAACATCTTCAACAGTTCTTCGTCCGATTCTGGCTTCCTTGCTAAAGTGGTCCGAGATGGAAATGGAGATGGAATAGTTGTCTCTGGCCGAGACTGCAAGTCGACATTTGACTCCGAGTCGGCTGTTGGTCTCAACATCTGCCGCAGTGTAGGTTGAGATAATTCTTTCCCACTTTGAAGAGTGAATACACTGGCATTCCCCTCAGTTTGGAATGGTTTGAGATGGGAGGTTGTTGGATCCTGCCTACTATAATTGACTTACAATAGTGGCTAACCCGGCCAATCTGCGTTTTGAGGTCTGGATGGTGGCGGTCATGTTCTGTTGGAGCTGTAAATTCTTTGGAGCTCACACATTGTTGGAACTCAAGTTGTTGGTTGCAAGCTACTTCATCAGTCTTCCGAGAGATGGAGAGTGGCCTTGTGTAGGCACTCTCTGCTGTTGTTGTTGTCTTTGTTGTTGGAAAGGTGGTGCTTGGTAGTGCGGGTCGGCTGTTGATAACCATCTTGCCTCTGATAGGTATTCAGTGTGGATTCGAATTCTTTGAGCTGCATATGGTACCTGATTCGGTCTTGGCCGAAATGGCTATCTTCCATCTTTGTTGGCTATCAATTGGCCGATTCTGATCACGGTTGCTTCCCCGCTTTGAAATCCACCTATGGCTCCAACATTCTCTGATTTGGTCAAAACTCCGTTTCTTGGAGAGTGGGGCACATATCGATTGGAGTGCTCCACGGAAGTACATATGCCACATACTTTCGCTGCCATGGCTGATTGGTGTTACCCAACAGCAAGCTGTCTCACCAATGATGTCAATTCAGTTAGTTGATTCTCTAACCTCGATTGAAGCTGCACTAATTTCATTCACCATCCATGGTTGATTTGGCCCTCGATCCCAAACTATTGTGTATTGCTTGCCATATTAGAGATCGATGCCTTCTTTATTCTTGGCGTTTTGTCTATCGAGGGCTCATTCTCATCGACTGCATCTATCATACTTATGTCCATCGGTGATAATCCTTCATAAAAATATTGAATCAGCAACTGTTCCCTGATCTGGTGATGTGGGCCAGGTGGCACAAAGTTTGTTGAACCTCTCCAGTACTCATGTAGTGTTTCACCTACATGCTTTGCCTGATTCCACATATTTCTTTACGGATGGTCAGCTTACGGATGCTGGGAAAGAACTTCTCCAAGAATGCGCTTCATGTCTCCCCTAAGTGTTGAAAAGTGCTGGCTGGAGGTACAGCCAATCTTTTCTGCTCCATCCAGGGAGAACGGAAATGCCTTCATTTTGATGTAGTCCTCCGATATCCCCTTCGGCCTCATTATAGAACAGACCACATGGAATTCTTTCAGGTATTTGTGGGGGGGTCTTCTCCTGCAAGACCATGAAATTTCGGTAATAGGTGTATAAGACCAGATTTCAACTCATAAGTTTGAGCTGGCTACAACTGTGGGTATTTGGATGCACCAGGTTGATACACCACGTCCGGAGTAGCTAATTCCTTGAGTGTCCTATCGTTATTCTCCATTCGTCCTGATCCTGCAAAAGGTCAGAACTAGAAACAAAACTGTTAGTGTAAAACTGGTTAGAGTTAGCTCTGAATCTATATTAATACTAGTATTTACTACAGCGTTCCTAATTTTGCGTAATCTACATAAGGTTAATTCTATCTCTGGGTCAAAAGCATACAATGGGTCAGTACTACTCCTAGTCATGCATTGTACATATCATGTAGAAAAATCAGAATTGAAAACAATGCTTATGATATTAAATGCAGAATTGAAATTACAGAATGGTAACCCAAAGGTGCGATTAAATCAGGAATGCAATGCAGAAAGAAAGATGCAATGAATGCAGAAAAACAAATAATACTCAACATGCTTTTTATTCAGAATCCAAAAGTAAACAGACAGACATAGACAAATTTAAAAGACTCAAGACTGACTTGACAAACACACTTCATAGACTCAGGATTCGACCTCACTTACCTTGGCATACAAAGACACAAAAGAACTTGTGTCCCCAAAACGATGCCAATTTGGTAATGATATTCTTTTTTCAGTCGTTTTGAACGCTTATCAAATAACTAAAAAGCTAACTATAGCATAGCCAACCCTAGGTCATTCTTCTCAAGGACACAGTGCGTTCAGTTGTGATTTGGTGTTAAGCGAAGTGACGTAGAATTTGAGATGTAAAGTGTTGACTCTCCTTGGCACTAGCCGAGTCGCTCTCGACAGAGGTTAGGCCGAGATGATCTCGGTAGAGATGATCTGGCCTGGTCTCGGCTGAGTGCAGACAGACGCTACAGAGATGGACTATCTCTGTCTCAGACTAAAAATTAGTAAACAGAGGGGTTTTGGAATGCAAGTAAAGCAGAAAGTAAACTAAGACTATGAATGCAGTAAACATATACTACTGTTACTAGTTGTCTATTATTATTATTATTATTATTATATAACTGTGTTCATATTCAGTCCCATTAATCCAAGTTCAGTCCAGGTTCCACACTCTAGTTCTTAGTCCATATCAGCCTTGGGAAGTCTTACGGCAATCGCCAGAGGTTCGTCCATTGCCATATCGAGGATTTATGCAATCGCTACCTCATCAGTTGGCAGGGATTAAGTTCAGAGCTGACTTTAGGTTCTCAGTTAACAATCGCCAAATGGTTACCTACTAAATTAGTTAAACCAGTTCCAATCGACTTAGCTTAACATTGTTCACAGTTTAATTGCAATCACGGATTAAATCATGAATTAAAGTAGAGGAAGAGAGTGGCGATAAGAATTGCAGAATGAAATTGATTAACAGAAACAGAATACAAATACAGTGGTTTTCAATTTAGATGAATCCATCTTCCACGACGATCGCCATGGCTGATGGTGGTGGTTCACCTCCATTAGCCTGAACGCTGAGGATTAGCTCCACCAGCGTGCATCAATAGTCTGATTCGTCCCCTCTGGCAGACTTCGGCTTCCCAGACTCAGACCTGCACTTCCTCAATCGAGAGAAACGCCAATGAGCATCGTACACCACCGTGAAAATGGGGAGAGTGAGAGCGAGAAAATGGGTATACTGAGTATGGAATTAAAGTGAATTCAAAAACATGTAAAGAGTGCACAGCTCTGCCTATATATACACGAGCTGTGATATGCTAATCCTAACGAATCCTAACTGAATTACATTGTGAAGATCCTATTCTACCCCTATGCAGATCTTCTAACGTGACATGGCAGATTTCCTAGGAGTTACATGGCAGCTGAGCTGACGCTGAGATGGCCTCCGAGTTGGATAACTGATGTGGTCAATAAAATTGGGCCACTCTTTACTGGGCTGCAAGGCATGGACTGGCGGGACGACTCTGGATCGGCCGAGATAGAGTCAGACTGGCCAGGATGACTTCATTTCGGCTAAGACTCCTTTGTTGACCCTGTAGAAGAAGGAGTGATACTTTTATTAGCTAAGAAATATGAATTAACACAGATTTGTATTTTCTCTATATTTAAGCCCATAAAATGAATCTTAGCTAACAATCCATTCTTAAGCACAAAATAGTCATGCAAACATCCTTCTTAGGTGTCTAAAAGATGTATAAATTGTGACTCATCAGTACACACGCAAGCCATTTGGCCCGTGCAATGCTCCGAGTACATTCTAATGATGCATGATGAGTATCTTCTCGGACTTGCTGCAGGATTGCATGGAGGTATTGATGATGTTTGTTTTTCTAGTCGTTTTGAACACTTATCAAATAACTAAAGCTAACTATAGTATAGTTAACCCTAGGTCATTCTTCTCAAGGACACAGTGTGCTCAATTGTGATTTAGTGTGAAGTAAAATGCTATCAAATCTAAGCAGTAAAGTTTTGACTGACTTACCGACTCGGCAGAGACAAAGCTGAGATGGTCTCGGTAGAGACAATCTGACTTGGTCTCGGTTGAGTGCAGATAGATGCTACATAGGTGGACTATCTCTATCTCAGACTAAAAAGCAATAAACATGGCGTTGGGAATGCAAGTAATGCAAGAAATAGACTAAGACTATGAATGCGATAAACATATACCACTGTTACTAGTTATCTATTATTATTATTATTATATAATTGTGTTCATATTCAATCCCATTAATCCAAGTTCAGTCCAGGTTCCACACTTCAGCTCTCAGTCCATATCAGCCTCCAGGGTTCTTATGGCAATCGCCAAAGGTTCGTCCATTGCCATACCGAGGATTTATGCAATCGCTACCTCATCAGTTGGCAGGGATTAAGTTTAGAGCTGATTTTAGGTCATCAGTTAACAATCGCCAAATGATTACCTACTATATTAGTCAAACCAGTTCCAATCGGCTTAGCTTAACATTGTTCATAATTTAATTGCAATCGCAGATTAAATCATGAATTAAAGTAGGGGAAGAGAATGGAGATAAGAGTTGCAGAATGAAATTGATTAATAAAAATAGAATACAAATACAGTGGTTCTAAATTCAGATGAATACATCTTCCACGACGATCGCCATGGTTGATGGTGGTGGTTCACCTCCGTTAGCCTGAACGTTGAGGATCAGCTCCACCAGAGTGCGTCAGTAGTCTGACCGGTCTCCTCTGGCAAACTTCGGCTTCCCAGTCTCAGACCTACACTTCCTCAATCGAGAGAAACGCCAATGCAGCACCGTGCACCACCGTGAAAAATGGAAAGATGAGAGTGAAGAAATGGAGTAAATGAAGTGTATTATGAGTGAATTCAAAAGACGGAACGTGTAAAAAGTGCACAGCTCCTCCTATATATACACGAGCTGTGACATGCTAATCCTAATGAATCCTAACATAATTACACTGTAAAGATCCTATTCTACCCCTATACAGATCTTCTAACGTGACATGGCAGATTTCCTAGGAGTGACATGGCAGTTGAGCTGATGCTGAGATGGTCACCGAGCTGGATAGCCGATGTGGTCAATACAATTAGGCCTCTCTACTGGGCTGCTGGGCTTGCAAGGCATGGGTTGCCGAGATGACTCTGGTCCGGCTGAGATGGAGTCAGACTGGCCAGGATGACTTCATCTCGGCTAAGACTCCTTTTGTTGACCCTGGTCAACTCGGCTTGACCTGCAGAAGAAAAAGTGACACTTCTATTAGCTAAGAAATCTGAATTAACACAGATTTGTATTTTCTCTGTATTCAAGCCCATAGAATGAATCTTAGCTAACAATCCGTTCTTAAGGACAGAATAGTCTTGCAAACCTCCTTCTTATGTGTCTAAAAGATGTATAAATTGTGACTCATCACACCCCCACACTTACCCTTTTGCACTCCTGGGCAAAATAAAATGAAAATCAACAAGGGGAAATTTTTAAAGATAGAAAAAAATTTTCACTTGGCTTCCTTTAGTTCAACTGAGACAGAGTCGGCACTCATTCACTCTGAAGTCGAGATACTCTAACAATCCGAAAATTACTCCTTCTGCGCTCTAGGAAAATTCATGACCTGCAAAGAAGAGAAGGTAACCAAGAGCGACAGAGCTCTCTTTTAGGCAAATAACTCCCTCATTTCTCACGTGTTTGGGCTTGTATTTACACTCAACATTCATGGAACTGATATTGCCATACTTTGGCAAATCTCTCTTCTTACACCTGCAAAAACACACACAGTTATGATCACTAGGACTTCTTTTCGGTTTGTAGCGAGGCCGGGTCACGGGTAGGATAAAATATGGGAAAACTAGCTTCAGGACCCACGAGGAAGAGAGGAGCAATGGGGAGTAAGCTTTATCGTCCTGAGGGATAACCTAGGATGCTGTCAATTCCTCCTTCTTGCTGCTACCAGTTCATTTTCTTTTCTTTATCTTATTATACAATTTTATGCAGCTATTTCTCTCTTTGTCCGTTTCAGCTCAGATTTTCAGCTGTTGCTTCCTCTTTTTCTCTTTTCCTTCTTTCACTTGCTTTTATTCTTTTTCTTGCATTTTCAAGCCTTAGAAGGGGTTGAACAACCTTTTGCTTCTTGGAGTTCCCCCACACTTGATCATAACTTACTCCCAAAACAATTCCAATGCTCCTCTGCTCCCCGAGGGGGAGGTTGATTCATGGTTTTTCTGGTCTTGGCTTGTAGTGAGCTGTTAGGAAGAATGGTTACATTAGGCTCAAAAGGGGTAAACAACAGATACGTTTGTTCACGCAGGCTTTATTTGGCTCAGGGCTTATAAGAAACATGGCCTAGATCATGTCATTCCTGCATGTGAGAACAATTGTATCCAGAGAGTTAAGGCAAAATGTATAATATGCAGTTAACATGAATGCAAAAATCTCATTAGAAGAAGAAGAGAAATGGCAAGATGTAAGCCATCAATATTTACAAGGGCTCAAAATCTCACACAGGTTGTATTTTGCTCTATCACAGAGGGTTTCCTTTTCAGTTCTACAATCAATCACTGACTAGGGCACAAAAGCTTCATTCCTCAAGCTAGGGAAATCTCTTGCCAAAGTTGCAGAGTTACTCCTACTAAATGACTGTATATTTATCCCCCCCTCCACACTAAAAATCTGCATTGTCCTCAATGCGAGGCAGGGTCATCTGGTGATGCTGGTACCATCAATGATATTATCTCCATGTCATGAGTGACAGGCGTTGGACCTTCATGGAATGGCTTAATCTGATGCCCATTGACCTGGAAGGTGCTGTTATTGTGTTCATCTTTTAGCTGTACTGCACCGTGGGGAAACACATTAGTGATAACAAAAGGCCCATCCCATCTAGAACGTAGTTTACCTGCAATGAGCTTGAGGCGTGAGTTAAACAGGAGGACTTTCTGGCCAACTCGGAATTCTTTTCTCAAGATCTGCTGGTCATGGAATCGCTTGATTTTCTGCTTGTAGATCCTAGAGTTTTCATATGCTTCCAAGCGGAGTTCATCTAACTCTTGCAGCTGAAATTTTCTCTGCTCTCCTCCTTGGTCATAGGCCAGATTGCACTGCTTAACAGCCCAGTATGCTCTGTGTTCTAGCTCCACAGGAAGGTGACAGGCTTTACCGAAAACAATCCTATAGGGAGACATCCCTAAAGGTGTCCGGTATCCAGTTCTATGTGCCTAGAGAGCATCCTATGGAGGAGGCTCCAGTCCTTCCTATTGGGATTGGTCATCTTTTGCAATGTTTTCTTGATTTCCCTGTTGAACACTTCTACTTGGCCATTTGTTTGGGGGTGGTAGGCAGTAGCAATTCTGTGTGCTACTCCATATTTTTGAAGAAGGGAAGCCATGGCTCTGTTACAGAAGTGACTGCCTTGGTCACTTATGAGTGCTTTTGGCACACCGAACCTGTAGAAAATATTGGACTTCAGAAAGTCCGCAACCACTCTTGCATCATTTGTTCTGGTGGCAATGGCTTCTACCCATCTTGATACATAATCCACGGCCAGCAAAATGTATGAGTAGCCATTGGAGATTGGGAGTGGCCCCATGACGTCTATTCCCCAAACGTCAAAGATTTCACAGAATTGGATGGGTTGCTGGGGCATTTCATGCCTTCTGTTCATGGCCACCCTTTCTTTTTGGCAGATCGCGTAGGTGGAGACGAATTCATGCGCGTCCCTAAAGATAGTTGGCCAATAGAGGCCATAGTCTAATACTTTCCTGGCAGTCCGAATGGATCCATAATGACCGCCTCCAGGTGCCGAGTGACAAAACTGGAGAACCGAGTTGGTCTCGGCATCAGGAATGCACCTGCGGATGACTCTGTCACTGCCTAATCTCCAAAGGTAGGGATCATCCCAAATGTAGTATTTGGCATCGCTTCGGAGTTTATCTTTGTATGCCTGAGATGCCTCTGGTGGAAACCGAGATGCTGCCACAAAATTGCAAATGTCAGCAAACCATGGTGGAGACATTTTTATATGTAGCAAGTGCTCATCAGGGAACTCGTCTGGGATAGGCATCAGTTCGCTTTCTTTCTCAATTCTGCTCAGATGATCTGCTACAGAATTCTCAGCACCCTTCTTATCTCTGATTTCTATGTTGAATTCTTGAAGGAGAAGCATCCACCGAATCAGTCTTGGCTTGGCATTAGGCTTCTTCAACAAGTATCTCAAAGTCCCGTGATCAGAGAACACAATGATCCTTGAGCTGAGAAGGTATGGGCGGAATTTGTCCAAGGAAAATACAATTGCCAAGAGCTCCTTCTCAGTTGTTGTGTAGTTTTGTTGGGCCGGATCCATAGTTCTGGATGCATAGGCCACCACGTGCACTGGTTGGCCGACTCGAGCTCTTTGACCGAGAACGTCTCCTAATGCCGAGTTGGATGCATCACACATTAATTCAAAGGGAAGGTCACAGTCTGGTGCTTGCAAAATAGGGGCGGATGTGAGTCTTCTCTTTAGCTCCTGAAATGCTTCCATACAGAGCCGGTCAAAGTTGAATTCCATATCCTTTTGCAGCAGCTTGGACAGAGGCAGGGCAAGTTTACTGAAATTTTTGATGAATCTCCTGTAAAAGCCTGCGTGTCCTAGGAATGAGCGAACCTCCTTCATAGAAGAGGGGTTTGGAAGGGATGCTATGGTATCTATCTTAGCCTTATCCACTTCAATACGTTTGTTGGATACCAGATGGCCCAACACTATGCCTTCAATCACCATGAAGTGACATTTTTCAAAATTGAGCACGAGGTTTGTGTCAATGCATCTCTTCAACACCCTCGATAGATTATTCTGGCACGCTTCAAATGAGTCAGCGTACATTGTGAAGTCGTCCATGAATACCTCCATGCAGTCCTGCAGCAAGTCCGAGAAGATGCTCATCATGCAGCGTTGGAATGTACTCGGAGCATTGTAGAGGCCAAATGGCATGCGTGTGTACGCAAAGGTACCAAATGGGCAGGTGAAGGTTGTCTTATGCTGGTCTTCAGGCACAATATGTATCTGCATGTAGCCTGAGAATCCATCAAGAAAGCAGTAATGGGATCTCCCTACTAAATTTTCAAGCATTTGGTCAATGAAAGGCAGAGGAAAGTGATCCTAACGAGTTGCTTGGTTTAATCTTCTGTAGTCGATGCACACTCGCCAGCTGTTCTGAATCCTTGTTGGTACCAACTCATCCTACTGATTTTTCATGACAGTCATCCCGGACTTTTTTGGCACCACTTGCACAGGGCTCACCCATTGGCTATCCGAGATGGGGTAGATGATCCTTGCAGCAAGGAGCTTTGTGACTTCTTTTTTAACCACGTCCAGGAGTGTCGGATTCAGTCTTCTTTGCGGCTACCTTATGGGCTTGATTTCCTCCTCCATTAATATTCTGTGCATGCAAATGGAGGGGGTTTATTCCCGGAAGATCTGATAGCTTCCACCCTATTGCCTTCTTATGTTGCCTGAGAACCTCCAACAACTTGTCCTCTTGTTCTTGGTCGAGATTGCTAGCAATAATAACTGGGAGTTGTTGTTCCTTGTTCAGGTAGGCATATTTCAGGTTACTCGGCAATGTTTTTAATTCTATGGGTGGTGACGGTGATGGAGATTTTTCAATTTCTGCGGTTGGATCTGACTGGCCGACTTGATCTTGATCAGGCACCAGGTGTGCCGACATGATTTCGGCCTCTGTCTGCTTCGGCCGGCTCGACTTCATGGATTTGGTTATGGTCAAAATGGAATCGGCCTTGGCTTCTAACGCTCCTTCAAAGTCGGATCCGGATGGAACAATGAATTCTACATTAGCCTGTGTTTGGTCTGCAGTTGCTGAGTTGGTCTCGGTAAACGTGTCGGCCTTGCTATTTGCCTCTTCGGCTGAGTTGACTTTCATTTCTTCCTTGACTCGGCCTCCTCTGGCCGACTCATTCTTGGCCGTAAAAATTGTCGCTAAGTGTGCAATGGAAGACTTTTCAGTTACGACGACTTTGTTTTCTGCATTATTTGTATATTCTGAGTGTTCTGTGCTGCAGACTTGGTCTAGCAATTCGGACAGTTCCATTTCGAAGGCCAAGTCAACAACATCACTTTGATTGTCCTTAGAGTTGGAGAGGTCTTGTACTTCTTCATAGTTGGCCTCTTCATCTGTAACTCCTGGGCAGCTGCTTTCATCATCATTCTCAGCAGACTCCTCAATGTTTTCACCACTGCCATTTAGTTGAAAATATTCTTCAATTAGTTCATCAAGTACATCAATGCCAAAGAGAGAGTGGTCTTCGGTTGGGTGCTTCATAGCTTCGAAAATATTGAATTGCACCAAGGCGTCACCGAATTCCATGAGAGCGTCCCTGCATACACATCAATCTTTGTTCTGGCTATCATCAAAAACGGTCTTCCCAAAATTAAGGTGGATTCCTTCTCGGATGTTTCGTCCTCCATGTCTAGCACGTAAAAATCAGCTGGAAATATTAGTTCATTGACTTGGACGAGAACATCCTCAAGAACTCCTAGGGGCTGGACAATACTCCTGTTTGCTAGCTGGATGGTCATCCCGGTGGGTTCCAAGTCACCAAAATTCAGGGACCTATAGATTGATGTGGACATGAGATTAATCGAGGCTCCCAAGTCTAACATGGCACTGGCAAAAGTGCATTCGTCGATGGTGCCTGGGACCGAAAAGACTCCAGGGTCTATGCATTTTTTTGGCAAAGTTGAGGCACTTGTAGTGATTGCTCCATTCTGTGTCAGAGCCGACACCACACCTCCAGTTTCCTTACTCCCCTTTATTTTTCTCCTTTTGTGTACACACAATTCCTTGAGAAATTTTGCGTACTTAGGGATCTGTTTAATAGCTTCGAGGAGTGGAATATTGATTTCCACCTTGCGGAACATCTTCAACAATTCGTCATCTGACTCTGGCTTCCTTGCCGAAGTAGTCCGAGACGGAAATGGCAATGGGACAGTTGTCTCTGGTCGAAACTGTAAGTCGGCATTTGACTTGGAGTCGGCTTCTTTTGGTCTCGGCACCTGTTCCAATGTAGGTTGAGGTAGTTCTTTTCCACTTCGAAGAGTGCCTACACTGGCGTTACCTCTCGGATTTGGGATGGTTTGAGAGGGAAGGTTGCTGGATCCTGCTGACTGTAATTAACTTACAGTATTGGCTAACTGACCGATCTGCGTTTTGAGATCCTGGGTGGTGGCGGTCATGTTCTGCTGGAACTGTGAATTGCTGGAGCTCACAGATTGTTGGAACTCCAGGTTGCTGGTTGCAAGCTGCTTCATCAGGTCTTCCAAAGATGGAGAGTTGCCTGGAATAGGCATTCTCTGCTGTTGTTGTTGTTGCTGGAAAGGTGGTACTTGGTATTGCGGAGTCGGCTGTTGATAACCTGCTTGCCTCTGATAGGTGTTCGACGTGGATCCGAATTGTTGGGTTGCATATGGTCCTTGATTCGGTCCTGGCCGAAATGGCTGTCTTCCTTGTTGCTGGTTATCAAATGGCCGATTCTGATACGGCTGCTTCCCGTACTGAAATCCACCTATGGCTCCAACATTTTCTAGCTGGTCCGACTCGGTTTCTTGGAGAGTGGGGCACATATCAGAGGGGTGCTCCACGGAAGTACATATGCCACACACTTTTGCTGCCATGACTGGTTGGTGTTGCCCAACAACAAGCTGCCTCACCAACGATGTCAATTCGGTCAGCTGATTCTCCAACCTCTGATTGGAAGCTGCACCGATTTCATTCACCATCCGTGGTTGATTTGGCCCTCTGATCCCAAACTGCTGTGTATTGCTTGCCATATTGGAAATCAGATGCCGTGCTGCTGTTGGTGTTTTGTCCATCAGAGCTCCGCCACTGGCTGCGCCTATCATACTTCTATCCATCAGCGACAATCCTTCATAAAAATACTGGATCAGCAACTGTTTGCTAATCTGATGATGTGGACAGGTGGCACAGAGTTTGTTGAACCTCTCCCAGTACTCGTGCAGTGTTTCTCTTGTATGCTGCCTTATCCCACATATTTCCTTCCTAATGGACGTAGTGCGGGATGCCGGAAAGAACTTCTCCAGGAAGGTGCGTTTCATGTCTCCCCAAGTGTTGAAAAGCACTGGCTGAAGATACAGCCAATCCTTCGCTACTCCATCCAAGGAGAATGGAAATGCCTTCATTTTGATGTAGTCTTCCGATATCCCTTGCGGCCTCATTGTGGAGCAAACCACATGGAATTCTTTTAAATGCTTGTGGGGGTCTTCTCCTGCAAGACCATGAAACTTAAGGCAACAGGTGTATAAGACCAGATTTTAACTCATATGTTTGAGCTGGCTCCAACTGTAGGTATTGGATGCACCAAGGTTGATACACCACGTCTAGAGTGGCTAATTCCTTCAGCGTCCTATCATTATTCTCCATTCGTCCTGATTCTGCAAAGACGTTAGCACTAGAAACAAAATTGTTAGTGTAAAACTGGTTAGAATCAGCTACATAATCTATATTGATACTAGTATTTACTGCAGTGGTCCTAATTCTGCGTAGTCTACGTAAAGTTAATTCTATTTCTGGGTCAAAAACATACAATGGATTAGTACTACTCCTAGTCATACATTGTACATGTTATGCAGAAAAATCAGAATGCAGAATTGGAGAGCACAACTATCAGTAACTAACTAATGGAACTACAAAATGACATCCAGAAAGAATGCAATTAAACTAGCAAGAGTGCAAACAGAAAAACTAGCTGAATGCAAGAATGCAATGCAGAAAGAAAAATGCAGTAGTGAATACAAATAGAATGCCAATTCTACTTAGCTATAGAAATAAATGTTTGATTTCTTTCTCCTTTTTCTTTTAGCGGCGAATTCACGCAGAGAAACAAATAATAGTTAACATGCTCTTTATTTTAGGATCCACAAACAAAACAGACAGACATAGACAAGTTCAAAAGACTCAAGACTGACTTGACAGACACACTTTACAGACTCGGAATTCGACCTCACTTAACTTGGCACACAAAGGCACAAAAGAACTTGTGTGCCCGGCAATGCCGCCAATTTGATGATGTTTGTTTTTCTAGTCGTTTTGAAAACTTATCAAATAACTAAAGCTAACTATAGTATAGTTAAACCTTGGTCATTCTTCTCAAGGACACAGTGTGCTCAGTTGTGATTTAGTGTGAAGTAAAATGCTATCGAATCTAAGCAGTAAAGTTTTGACTGACTTACCGACTCGGTAGAGACAGAGCTGAGATGGTCTCGGTAGAGACAATCCGGCTTGGTCTCGGCTGAGTGCAGATAGACGCTATAGAGGTGGACTATCTCTGTCTCAGACTAAAAAGCAATAAACAGGGGGTTGGGAATGCAAGTAATGCAAGAAATAGACTAAGACTATGAATGCGATAAACATATACCAATGTTACTAGTTATCTATCATTATTATTATTATATAATTGTGTTCATATTCAATCCCATTAATCCAAGTTCAGTCCAGGTTCCACACTTTAGCTCTCAGTCCATATCAGCCTCCAGGGTTCTTATGGCAATCGCCAAAGGTTCGTCCATTGCCATATCGAGGATTTATGCAGGGGTTAAGTTCAGAGCTGATTTTAGGTCATCAGTTAACAATCGCCAAATGATTACCTACTATATTAGTCAAACCAGTTCCAATCGGCTTAGCTTAACATTGTTCACAATTTAATTGCAATCGCGGATTAAATCATGAATTAAAGTAGGGGAAGATAATGGAGATAAGAGTTGCAGAATGAAATTGATTAACAGAAATAGAATACAAATACAGTGGTTATGAATTCAGATGAATCCATCTTCCACGACGATCGCCATGGTTGATGGTGGTGGTTCACCTCCGTTAGCCTGAACGCTGAGGATCAGCTCCACCAGAGTGCGTCAGTAGTCTGACCGGTCTCCTCTGGCAGACTTTGGCTTCCCAGTCTCAGACCTGCACTTCCTCAATCGAGAGAAACACCAATGCAGCATCGTGCACCACCGTGAAAAATGGAAAGATGAGAGCGAAGAAATGGAGTAAATGAAGTGTATTATGAGTGAATTCAAAAGACAGAAGGTGTAAAAAGTGCATAGCTCCTCCTATATATACACGAGCTGTGACATGCTAATCCTAATGAATCCTAACAGAATTACACTGTGAAGATCCTATTCTACCCCTATACAGATCTTCTAACGTGACATGGCAGATTTCCTAGGAGTGACATGGCAGTTGAGCTGACGCTGAGATGGCCACCGAGCTGGATAGCCGATGTGGTCAATACAATTGGGCCTCTCTACTGGGCTGCTGGGCTTGCAAGGCATGGGTTGCCGAGACGACTCTGGTCCGACTAAGATGGAGTTAGACTGGCCAGGATGACTTCATCTCGGCTAAGACTCCTTTTGTTGACCCTGGTCAACTCGGCTTGACCTGTAGAAGAAAAAGTGACACTTCTATTAGCTAAGAAATCTGAATTAACACAAATTTGTATTTTCTCTATATTCAAGCCCATAGAATGAATCTTAGCTAACAATCCGTTCTTAAGCACAGAATAGTCTTGCAAACCTCCTTCTTAGGTGTCTAAAAGATGTATAAATTGTGACTCATCAGGTATTCATGGATGACTTCACAGTGTACGCTGACTCATTTGACGCATGCGTGAATAATCTGTCTAAGGTGTTGAAGAGATGCATTGACACAAATCTTGTGCTCAATTTTGAAAAATGTCATTTCATGGTGACCAAGGGAATAGTGTTGGGACATCTGGTCTCCAATAGAGGCATTGAAGTGGACAAGGCAAAGATAGACATCATCACCTCCCTTCCTAACCCCACTTCTGTGCGGGAAGTTCGCTCTTTTCTTGGACATTCAGGTTTCTACAGAAGGTTCATCAAGAACTTCAGCAAACTGGCCCTTCCATTGTCCAAACTGCTATAGAAGGATGTGGAATTCAACTTTGATCAGCCCTGAATCGAAGCATTCCAAGAGCTGAAGAGTAGACTTACATCTGCCACTATCTTGCAAACACCAAACTGGGACCTACCATTAGAGCTAATGTGTGATGCATCCAATTCGGCATTGGGAGTTTATCTCGGCCAAAAAGCTGGAGTCGGCCAACCAACGCATGTGATTGCCTATGCATCTAGAACCTTGGATCCGGCCCAGCAAAATTAGACAACAACTGAGAAGGAACTATTGGCAATTGTCTTTGCCCTAGACAAATTCCGCCCCTACCTTCTCGGTTTGAAGATAATTGTGTTCTCTGACCATGCTGCTTTAAGATACTTGATGAAAAAGCCTGACACCAAGCCAAGATTGATTAGGTGGATGCTTCTCCTCCAAGAATTTGAATTAGAAATCAGAGATAAGAAGGGTGCTGAAAACTTTATGGCAGATCATTTGAGCAGAATTGAAAAAGAAAGCGAACCAATGCCGATCTGAGATGAATTCCCCAATGAGAAATTCTTACACATAAAGACGGCCACACCATGGTTTGCCGACATATGCACTACGTGGCAACATCTCATTTCCACCAGAGGCGTCTCGGACCCATAAGGACAGAATCCGAAGCGCTGCCAAGTACTACATCTAGGATGATCCCTACCTTTGGAGACCGTGCAGTGACAAGGTCTTCCGCAGGTGCATTTCTGGTGCCGAGATCAATTCGATCCTCCAGTTCTGCCACTCAGCACCTAGAGGTGGCCATTATGGATCGACTCAGACTGCTAGGAAAGTGTTGGAGTGCGTCCTTTATTAGCCAACTATCTTTAGAGACGCTCATAAATTCGTCTCCACCTGCGAGAAGTGCCAAAAAGCAGGAGTGGCCATGAACCGAAGGCATGAAATGCCCTAGCAACCCATCCAGTTCTGTCAAAATTTTTTATGTCTGGGGAATAGACTTCATGGGGCCATTCCCAGTCTCCAATGGTTACTCATACATTCTACTGGCCGTAGATTATGTATCAAGGTAGGTAGAGGCCATTGCCACCAGAACCAATGACGCAAGAGTAGTTGTGGACTTCCTGAAGTCCAATATTTTCTGCAGGTTCGGTGTGCCAAAAGCGCTCATAAGTGACCAAGGTAGTCACTTCTGTAACAGAGCCATGGCCTCTATTCTTCAGAAATATGGGGTCGCACACAGAATTGCTACTGCCTACCACCCCAGACAAATGGCCAAGCAGAAGTCTTTAATAGGGAAATCAAGAAAACACTACAAAAGATGACCAACCCCAGCAGGAAGGACTAGAGTCGTCTCCTTGAGGACGCTCTTTGGGCACACAGAATTGCATACCGAACACCGCTAGGGATGTCCCCCTACCGGATTGTCTTTGGTAAAACCTGCCATCTTCCTGTGGAACTAGAGCACAAAGCTTACTGGGCTGTCAAGCAGTGCAATTTGGCCTACGACCAAGCGGGTGAGCAACGAAAATTTCAACTACAAGAACTTGACAAACTTCGCTTGGAAGCATATGAAAACTCCAGGATATACAAACAAAAAGTCAAGAATTTTAATGACCAGAAGATCCTGAGGAAAGATTTTAATGTTGGCCAAAAAGTCTTGTTGTTCAACTCAAGACTCAAGCTCATATCAGGTAAGCTTCATTCTAGATGGGATAGACCTTTTGTCATCACTAACATATTTCCCAATGGTGCAGTACAATTGCAAGATGAACATAGCAGTAGCACCTTCTAGGTCAATGGGCATCAGATCAAGCCATTCCATGAAGGACCAGCACCAATTACTCATGACATGGAGACTATCTGGTTGATGGAACCAACCCCACCAGATGGCATTACCTTAGCCGACCCTGCCTCGCATTGAGGACAATGCAAAATTTTAAGTGTGGGGGGGGGGGGATACTGTTATAGTCATGTTCTATACTCCCATCCTAAACTCTTCTTTGTTTGATTGCTTTAATTGTTTTGTTTTGTTTTGTTTCGTTTTGCTTTAACCCGGTTTTCAATGGTTTTCAATAAAAGCTGTCCAAGCCAAATCCATTCCGGCTCTATGCCATCTTGGCCGAGTCCGGATTGACTTTGGCCTAGCAGGATTTCAATTCTGACATTTTGTTTATGTTGAATTCCTCCTAGTAGAATTCCAAAAGTGGCTTGTCAAAAAAAAAGTGTTTTGAAAAGAATCCAAAAACTGACTTCTGGATGCTTGGAAAAGGTAGTAAAAGTAATTCTGCAACTCTGGCAAGAGATTTCTCTAGCTTGAAGGGAATGAAACTTTTGCGCTCTAGACAGTGTTTGACTGAAAAACTGAAAAGGAAAACCTTTTGTAACAAAGCATACTAACCCGTGTGAGACTTTGAGCCTTTGTAAATATTCATGGCTTGCATTCTGCCATTTTCTTGTGTGATTTTTGCATTCATGATTAACTATGTATTTGATGTTTTTCCTTAACTCTCTGGATACAGCTGTTCTCACATGCAGGAGTGACATGATCTAGGCCATGTTTCTAATTACCTTCGAGCCAAATAAAGCTTACCTGAATAAAGTTCTCTCCCTTGTTTACCCCCCTTGAGCCTAACTCGACCATTTTTTTTACAGCTCATTACAAGCCAAAGCCAGAAAAATCATGATTTAACCTCACCCTCAGGAAGCGGAGGAGCTCTGAAATTGTTTTGGGAGTAAGTCATAATCAAGTGTGGGGGATCCCAGAAAGCAGAATTTGTTCAAGATCCTCTAAGGCTCGAAAATATAAAGAAAGAAAAGAAGCTAGTGAAGGAAATAAAAAGACAAAAATGTAGGCAGCAGCTGAAAAATCTAAGCTGAATCAAACAAAGAGAGGAAACAACAGAGCTGCATGAGCATTAGAAAATAAACAAATATATATAAAAGGAAAAAGAAAGGAGGTGAGCTGGCAATAGTAAAAGGAGGAAATAACAACATTCTGGACTTCCCTTCATGCTGATGTAACTCACTCCCCATTGCTCCTCTTTTTCCATGGGTCCTGAAGCCAGTTTCTATATTTTATCCTACCCGTGACCCCAACCTCGCTACAAGCTGAAAAAGAAGTCCTAGTGATCATAACTACGTGTGTTTTTGCAGGTGTAAGAAGAGAGCTTTGTCAAAGTATGGTAATATCAGTTCCATGAATGTTGAGTGTAAATACAAACCCAAACACGCGAGAAGTGAGGGAGTTATCTACCTAAATGAGAGCTTTGTCACTCTTGGTTACCTTCTCCTGTTTGTAGGTCATGAATTTTCCTAAAGCATGAAAGAAGTAATTTTCAGATTGTTTGAGTATCTTGATCCCAGGGTGAATGAGTGCCGACTCCGTCTCGATTAAACTGAAAGAAGTCAATTGAAAAATTCTTTTCTAAACTTTAAAAATCTCCCGTGTGTATTTCATTTTATTTTTCCCAGGAGTGCAAAAGGTTCAGTGTGGGGGTCTGATGAGTCATGGATTATGCACCTTTTATGGTCCTAAGGAGGATGCTTCAGGACTATCTTGTGCTTAAGAATTGAGTGTTAGCTGAGATTCATATTACGGACCTAAGAAGAAAGAAAACACAAATATGTGATAATTCGAGGTTCTTAGCTGACTCTTCTAATCTTGCAGGATCAGTCGAGATGTTCTAAGGATCATCAAAGGAGACTCAGCTAAGATGTACTAAGGATCATCATAAGGAGACTCAGCCGAGATGAAGTTGTCTCGGGCAAGACCGACTCCATCTCGGCCAAACCAGATCAGGCCAGGCTTGATGGGCCATCAGCCTAAGGAGCTGTAGACCAATAAGGAGCAGCCCCAAGATGTTATCCACATCAGCTATCCAGCTCAGGGCCACCTCAGCTCCAGCTCAATTGTCACATCACTCCTGGAGTAGCTGACTATGCAAGATACGCAGGGGTAGAATAGGCAATTCATGTTGTAATTCTGTTAGGAATCATTAGGCATAGCAGGTTACAGCTTGTGTATATATAGGAGGAGTTGTGCACTTTTTAGGGGTCTTTGACTTCATTATAAACGCACTCTCATTATCTTCACCGCTTCACTCTCGTTTCTCTCCATTCACGGTGGTATACGGTGCTGCATTGGTGTTTCTCTTGATCGAGGAAATGCAAGTTTGAGACTGGGAAGCCGAAGTTTGCCAAAGGGAACTGATTGGGATTGCCAACACACTCTTGTGAATCTGATCCTCAACGCTCAAGCTATTGGAGGTGAACCATCGCCATCAACCATGGCGATCGTCATGGAAGATGGAGCCACCTGAATTCAAACCACTGTGTTTGTACTCTATTTTCTATTAATCCATTTCATTCTACATTTCCCATCTCCGTTCCCTTCCTCTCCTTTAATTCACGATTTATCCGTGATTGCAATTGAATTGTGAACGATGTTAAGCTAAGTCGATTGGAACTGGTTTAACTAATCTAGTAGGTAATCATTTAACGATTGTTAATCAAGAACCTAAAATCAGCTCTAAACTTAATCCCTGCCAACTGATGAGGTGGCGATTGCATAATTCCTTGGTATGGCAATGGACGAACCTTTGGCGATTGCCATAAGAATTCCCAAGGCTGATATGGATTGAGAACTGGAGTGTGGAAATTGGACTGGACTTGGACTAATAGAACTGAACATGAACACAGTTATATCATAATAATACTAATAGTAAACAAGTAGCGTTAGTATATGTCCACCTCTATAGCGTCTGTTTGTACTCAGCCGAAACCAAGCCGGATCTATCTCTGCCGAGATCATCTCAGCTCAGTCTCTGCCGAGAACGACTCGGCCCTTGCCGAGGCTAGTCAACACTCTACATCTCAGATTCTACATCATTTCACTTCACACCGAATCACAATTGAGCACACTGTGTCCTTGAGAAAAATGACCTAGGGTTGACAATACTATAGTTAGCTCTAGTTATTTGATGCTTGTTAAATGACTAAAAATAAGCTTTATCAAGCCGGACAAATTCAAGGTCCTACAGTTGCCCCTTCTTTATTTTGATCGCCTAAGAGAGATGTGGATGTCTTTTGGGGTGATCAGGAATACAGACTACTTCTCAGTTCTTGTCCATGTGCTGAGTTAACCGATGGTCATGTAGGAAGTGAGCTTGTTGTTGCTGACTTGTTAGGAGATAGGACCAGCTGGTCATAGTCTGTTGAGGCATGGAGCCAACTTGCCGGGTGGTTGAACTGGTTTGATGTATGGCCGGTTTGGACAATAGTGTGGTTGCTCGGAGACAAGAGATCACGTGTGGGAGTGACGAACCCATGTATCAAGGGATGTGGTCACTAGAGAATTGTATGTGGAGACGACGTGCCTTCTTGTCAACCATGGCCACTGAAGGGTCAGGACTTGTGCTCGGAGCGTTACTCTTTTAAATGTTACACCCGTTGGGGAGCCAAAAGGTTTGTACGTTTTGGAGTTGGAATAGCAAGGGTTGTGCCTTTTCGTCGTTTCTCTTTTAATGCACTCTTCGGTTTCAGCAGTATGAATTCAATACTTCTGCTTTTTCGCACCTGCATTTAATGCCTTGGCTTCCTGGACACGTCTCCTTTTGGCTATAAATAGACAAGCCTTATGCTGGTGTTCCTCACCTTCTTCCTTTCACCATTTTTCTTTCTACGAAAAAATGGTTCCCTTCTCAGCCTTTTGATGCCCCTTCTCTTTATTCCCTGATTCTAAGAGTATGTTTCTTAGAGTATAGTGACCATTTCCCTGGAGAGGCTTTGTTCTTGGATTTGTGTGATAAGTGAGTGATATGCGTGCAGTGGCGGATAGGCGGTCTTCTTTCCGAGGCTTTCCTTATTTCAGCATCTGAAATAGGTCGGCCAATTGGACAACCTTGGGATCCTTTGGACGATGAGTCCTTTGGATGGCTCCTAGTCCTTTAAATTGTGATAATGTTATCAAAACACTATCAAAATCACGAGATTTCCCTTAATTTTGCAATATAGGGATTAACCTAGGTCTAATTTCTCAAGGACACAATCATGTAATGCATAATCTTGTTAAATAGAAATGAAATGAAATACTAAATGGGGGTTTGTATGTAAACAAAATTATGTAGAAAAATTATGCAAAAAATGAAATGTAGAAAAAATTTATGCAAAACAAAATCATGTAACACCAATTTAAGGATCCAATCATGTAGGTTTCTTATCATAGTTCACATAAGGATGCAAATTCATATAAACTCAAGATTCATTAGACAATCATCTAACATTCGTCCCTACAAACTAATATCATAATTGCAATCCCAAATTATGCATGGATTCAAGAGCTTAATTGGTTGATTTAAGTTGTCAATCGATTACCTAACCATGATTATATTAGGATTAATCAATCCCAACCTAACACAATCCAAAACCTCAAGCGAAATCATAATCATGAAAATAGGTCAAGAATAGGAAAGAAAAGAGAGGCATAATAGAACATGCATAATAAAGACTTCAATAAATCAAATCTAACCACATTCATGGAACCTTGATTTGATAAGAAATCTTAGCCTTATGATAATGTCGTTGACACACTATCAAATCACTTGATTTCCCTTAACTTCTGTAGTGTAGGGACTAACATAGGTCGATTCTCATAAGGACACAATCATATTATGCCTAATCTTGTTGATCAAAATCCAAAATGAATGTGAAAAATGGAGGGTTGGATGATACATAATTATGTAGAACAAGAATTATATAGAACATAATTCATACAGAATAGAATGGATCTAAAATGATTTGTGTAACATCAATTCAAGGATTCAATCATGCAATAAATTATCATGGTTCTAAGAAGGATGCAATTTCATATCAACCTAAGTTTCTTTAGACAATCATCTAACATTCGTCCATGCATATTGGGATCACAATTGTAGCCCCTTATTAGCATGGACTCAAGATCATAATGGGTTTATTTTAGGTTATCAATCAATTACCTTATAGAACACAATCCAAAACTCAAGCGAGATCGCAATCATGAAAAAGGATTAAGAATTGGAAAACACAATAGTGAAAATTGCATAAGGAAAGTAAAGAATTAAGATCTCAAACCAGTTGTAATCCTACAAGCAACACCTTTCAACTACCCAAAACCAAAAGTCTCCAACAAGTTTCTAACAAACCAACCAACTAACTAACTCCTCAATTTCATAACTAAACTTCCTAATGAATACATGCTTGAAAATACTAAGGAGAATGGACTTGGATAGAAGCTTTAGCTACCCAACAAGCCCACCAATTTATAAGGAAAAGTCCAATCTAAAGTGGTGCAGAGGCAGTAACTTCACGTCCATATTTGATAATTCAAATGGTCAAACTGAGTTGAACTATAAAGAGAGAAGTTGTAGATTTTGTCTTAGCTTTCCAGGACTACCAAGATTGTCCAATTTGGAGGTCTGTAGCTCCAGATATGGCCTGCACAAGATAGCAACCTCATAGTGAAAATTAAGTCCGAAAATAAGCAAAGATTAACAACTATCCTCAATTAAGTTCAATGACCCAAGACTCAACCAATGTGTGATTATTAACCAAAAAACAATGTCAAATATGTCCAAAATAAGTCACTATTAAGTGCCTCAAAAATGCTTTATCAAATATCCCCACACTTGAACTTTTGGACTTCGAGCAAAATCAAGAAAATCTAAAATAAAAAAATTAAGTGGAAGGAAATGAGGCAAATGAACTAAAAAGTAAGTACAAAATAAAAATGAATCACCTTTCAATGAATCCTTAAGTCAATAAGAGGAATAAGAGTACAAGCATCCTAGAATCGAGGTACCCAACAATCTATGAATTTACTTCTAACATCTAAAACAAATAATATAACAATAAAAATTAAAGAATGACCTACAAATGATAGAACTCTCAAGATATATACTCTCAATCTCTCAAGTGTTTAGGTTTGTATTTACACTTAAGCATCCTATGCTAATTAGCACTACCAAGCTTTGACTAGCTTTGACTAGCCTTGAATTTCTACAATTTGAAACACATGCACAAATGATCAAAAGGACTTTTATTAAGGTTATAATGTGGCCAAGGACAAAGTAGGATATGAAAAGTGATTTAAGGTTGTACAACCAAAAAGGGAAGAGGAGCAATGGGGAATAAGTTAATAAGCATGAAGATCACCCCTAAACAATAGAAGTCATCCAAAACTAATGCAAAGCATTTCAAGACAACTAAGGTCCACTTTGCCTCCTTTCCTCTAATTTCTTTCTTTTTCAATTTCACTTCTCCTTGTTGCACCTCCACAACCTTTTATTGCATTTGTTTTTTCTTTCAACCTTTTTAGTGCATCTTTTTTTTCCAACCTTTTGTTGCCTTTTTCTTTCTTTGATTCATTTTTTCATACATTTATTTTTTCGAAAACAAATCATCACAACATAACAAGTTCCACTTGCACAAGCCAAACAATCAAGGTACCACTTGCAAAGCCTTGGGGTATCACCCCCACACTTATTTAAAACAATTCCTAAAACAATTACAAAGCTCCTTTAATCCCTAAGGTTAGGGTGGTCATGGTTTTCCACTTTAGGCTTGTATTCAGCTATAATATTAAAGAAATGGTTAGATAGGCTCAAAAGGGGTAAGCAAGGGATTTAATGCAAGGCAAATCTATTTGGTTAGTGGCTATAAAGAAATAAGGCCTAAATCATATCACCAATGCATGTGAGACAAGAAGTATAAAAGAGAATCAAGGCAAAACCTAGAGTAACTATCAACACATGCGCAAATCACACAAGAAAGAAAAGAATGAAGAGATGCAAACCATCAATGTACAAGGCTCAAAATCTTAAAAGGATAATTGCTCTATCACCAACGATTGAAACTTTAATTTCCAAGTCACTCATTACACTAAAGATGCAAAAAATGATTCCATATCAAATTGTGAAACCTCTTAATCAAGGATGATGTAACTATTCACAATTTATACAACCTAGAAATTCATTAAAAAGTACTAAAAACTACAAAATATATTTTTTTCTTTTTAGCAAAAACGAAATTGACAACAAATGGAAAAATTGATAAACAGTAGAAAATAGGGCAAATAGAAAAAAATAGCAAAATAGCAAAACATCAAACAAAGCAGCAAAAATAGCAAACAGAAAACAGCAAAACAGGAAAAAAAAAGCAGTAGAATTTAAAAACACCAACAGAATTTAAAAACAGTAGCAGAATTTCAAACAATAGCAAAATTTTAAAACAACAGTAAAATTTTAAAAATAGCAGCAGAATTTAAAATAACAACAATATTTTAAAAACAATAGCAAAATTTTTACAAAAAAAACAAAATTATTTACAATGACAACAAATAGAAATAGCAAAAATAATAAACACAAGTAGAAAACAGCAAAACAGAAAACAACAAACAAAACTTTTGTAAAGAAAACAGTAGTAGTGGAATTTTTTTTTACAACAAAGATAGTAGAAATAGTAAATAGAAGTAGAAAATAGCAAAAATAGAAAAATCATAAAACAACAAAATACTACTAAAACACCCCCTACACTTAAAAGAAGCATTGTCCTCAATGTAAGCGATGTAAGCATATATGGAAATAACACAAAGAGAACACAAGAAGCAATAATTATAAAGGAAAGGGTGAAATAAAAAAAAAATCTTCTCTATCAAGATGGAAAGAATGTGCAGAATTTTGCATTTAATATCCTTGCTCCACTCCTATTTGTAATTGCTTGGGGGAGCCTCCTCCTTATCCATCTTGATAATTCCAATGCCACATCTTCTCATGGTTTCTTCAATAAGAACCTTAAAGTTGAATGCTTGAGAAGGTGCTCATAGAAATCTCCCAGCTTCTTCAAGTCCTGCAACAACTCCTCATTTTGCTCAACTTGGACTTTGTTGGCTATAATTACTGGGGCATGTAATGGTTGTATCATGGATGACAATGAAGGTTGCACTACTACAACATCTATAACATTTAAAATATCTACGACTCCTGCACTTACATTAATAACATTACTAAATTTCTACACAATTAGGACATTTAGTTAATTCAGTACAGGTGCAATCACAATCAATTGAATTCTCAAAATAAGAAATTTCAGAAAATTCAGAACTCAAATTTAGTGATTGCTATTGTGGTAGCTCCTTGCCACTCCTTAAGGTTATGTTACTCATATTTTCTTATGAACTGAGAATGGTTTGAGAAGGAATTTGTCCAAAAGCCTTAGACTGCAACTGATTCACCGTGGTGGCCAATTGACTAATATGTGTTTCCAAATCCTAAATAATGATAGGCACATTCTCTTACAATTGAATGTTATTCATGGCCATCTACTTGACTAACTCCTTTAAGGAACTTTGTTGTACATGTTGCATGGGTTGTTGTGGTATGAATGGAGGTGGTGGTTGGTATCTTTGAGGTTCAATTTCTTACACAATGGGACAAGCATTAGTTGGATATTCTATAGAAGCACACATGTCACATCTCTTATTGGTGGACTACTATGGTATTGTCCAATGGCTAGCTATCTAACAAGAGAGGTTAGTTTAGTTATCTTATTTTCCAATATCTAATTGTCAACAACAACTACCTCATTCACTATTTTGGATGCAGAAGGCTCCCTAATGCCAAATTGTTGAGTGCTACCTACAAGACCATGAAACTTAGGCAACAAATGGGTTAGTCCATATTTATGCTCATATGATTAGGCTTGTTCTCATTTAGGATATCGAATACACCAAGGTTGGTACATAATATTAGGTGTAGCCCACTCCTTCAAGGTCCTATCATTGTTAGCCATATTATCCAAACTAAATAGGGATATAGCAATAGCAAAATCATAATAAGAACCAAAACTGAAATTACCAAGATCAAAATTAGCAATATCAGAATCACCACTATCAGAATAATAATCAATTTCTAGATTAGATGCAATATTAGCAAGATCATAATTAGAATTAGAACCAGAATTAGCAACCTATGGAATGACCTATCTATTTTTGAGTCATAAGCATACAAGTTACCAGGATTGCTCCTAATCATACACAACAAAAACAAATTGACATAAACTATAGAAACAACAGAAAAAAAAAACATCAAAAGTGAAATGACCAAAATACCCCTACAATACTAAAGACATGTCATGAAGGGTACATGAGGGGTAAAATGATATCAAACAATTTTTAAAAAAATTTCTAACACTACAATGATATTATATGATGTATTTATGATTTTTTGGAATTTTTGGCAATTTTTAAAAAACATGAAAATTAAAAAATTGAAGTGGTCTAAATGATTGAATTTAGCAAAAACAAGGTCAACCCATAGTGTCAAAACACAGTGGCCTTGATCTATGAATTTTATTCTATCTTGTGACCAAGTTTCAGCCAATTTTGGGTTACTCAATTTTTCATCCTCTAAGATTTCTACAAGTACTACATGGATTTCTACTAGTGCTACATGGATTTCTCCTAGTGCTACAATGATTTCTACTACTACTCTGCCCCTGACGGTGCTACAACACAAAAGAAAGTAAAAATTAACTAACAAAAACAATCTATACACCAAAAGACTCAACTATCATAAGATTAGGATACAACAACTTGTGTCCCTGACAATGACACCAGTTTGATAATGTTGTCAACACACTATCAAATCACTAGATTTCCCTAAATTTTTGTAGTGTAGGGACTAACCTAGGTCAATTCTCACAAGGACACAATCACATTATGCCTAATCTTGTTGATTAAAATCTAAAATGAATGTGAAAAATGGGGGGTTGGATGATATAGAATTATGTAAAACAAGAATTATGTAGAATAGAATTCATATAAAACAGAATGGACCTAAAATGATTTGTGTAACATCAATTCAAGGATTCAATCATGCAATCAATTATCATGGTTCTAAGAAGGATGCAATTTCATATCAACCTAAGTTTCTTTACATAATCATCTAACATTCGTGCTTGCATATTGAGATCATAATCATAGCCCCTAATTAGCATGGATTCAGGATCATAACTGGTTAATTTTAGGTTATCAATCAATTACCTAATATAAGACAATCGAAAACTCAAGTGAGATCACAATCATGAAAATGGATTAAGAATTGGAAAATACAATAGTAGAAATTCAATAAGGAAGTAAAGAATTAAGAGCTCAAACCGATTATAATCCTGAATCTTGAATTGATAATAAAGTTAGCCTTCCATGTTCATTGTCATAGAAGACTTAATAGCATTTAAAGATTGAAAAAAATAGAGAAGATGTAAAGAAAATTATAGAAAAAATGTAGCAGCGAAAATCTATGTAAAGAGTGGGAAACTTCTCCTACAAGCAACACCTTTCAACTACCCAAAACTAAAAGTCTCCAACAAGTTTCTAACCAACCAACCAACCAACTAACTCCTCAACTTCCTAACTAAACTTCCTAATGATTACATTCTTAAAAATGATAAGGAGAATGGACTTGGATAGAAGCTTTAGCAGCCCAACAGGCCCACCAATTTACAAGGAAAATTCAAATCCAGAGTGGTGTAGAGGCAATAACTTCATGTCCATATTTGACACTTCAAATGGTCGAACTGAGTTGAACTATAGAGAGAAGTTATAGATCTTTGTCTTAGCTGTCCAAGGCTTCCACGAATGGCTAATTTAGAGGTTTGTAGCTCCAGATATGGCCTACACAAGATAGAAACATCTTAGTGAAAATTAAGTCCGAAGATAAGCAAAGATTAACAACTATCCTCAATTAAGCTCAATGACTCAAGACTCAACTAATGTGTGATTATTAACAAAAAAAAATGTCAAATATGTCAAACATAAATCACTATTATATACCTCAAAAATACTTTATCACCTTCCATGACAATCGTCATAGAAAACACAACACAAAACATAATACAAAACACAAAGAAAACTTAGAAAATGAAAGAAAATAGAGAGGAAACTATTGAGCCAAGAAACCTCCTAAAAAGAAAAATTTGGAAAATCCTAAGAATGCCTTTCTTCCTAACCCTACTAACCAACTACTATTTATTACATGTTCTAAATTCCGAGGAAGGTTGTTTGGGCCAGAGGAATTCATAGCCCAAAGACCCAACCAAGGTCCCAAAATTAGATTAGAATATACAAAGAAAGGTCCAATGGAGTGGGTATAGAGATTGCAACTTCACGCAGACTTTTGACACTAAAGAAGGTCAAACTGGATTGATGCCAAAATAGAAAATTGTAGATATTTGTCTTAGTCTTGTAAAGCCACCAAGATTTTCCAATTTGGTGGTCTATAGCTCCAGATATCGTTTGCATAATATAGCAACACTATAATGAAAATTAAGTCAAAAAATAAGCATAGATTAGCAACAAAACCCAATTAAGTCCAATAACCCAAGACTTAATCAATGTGTCAATATTAACTATAAAATGATGTCAAATATGTCCAACATAAGTCACTATTAAGTGCCTCAAAAGTGCTCTATTAGACAACTCTTATGTCTTTTGGACGATTGGTACTTTGGACGAATCCTAGGTTCTTTGGACGATTCCTAGGTCCTGTAGACGACTCTAAGACCCTTTGTATGCACGCCCCTTTGAACGCTCGTCTGGCCAGTGTGCTCAAGCCTTGCTTTTTGAGCCACGTTTCTTTCAAAGCCCAAGACCTTTTCAGTTAGTTTGCTATTTCACCCCTTTTCTAAGCAGGATCAATGTATATATCTAATCCTAACTGGTTTTTAACCAACTTTGGTTTATTTGAGATAATTTTCTTAGTAAGCATTTGAGAGAGTTTTCTCGACTTATTGTTGGAGTAGAACACTTAATTCTCATCAAGTTCTCAATCACAATTGTGGCGAACCTCATTTTCCTTTATCTGATTTCCATGAAATTAGTGGTGAGTCATTTCTAAACCTTATTCATTTTCTTCTTTTCCATTCCTTTTTGTACTAAGTTTTTTTGTGACTCTACTCTAAAATTCAAGATAATCTTGTTCGTATTTTCATAGCAATGAAAGCTATGTTAAATGTGAGATCTAGGCTTCACCTAAATCAATCAAGCAAACATGAAGCTTAAGCGATTTGTATCAATCTCACCCTTCCTAGGTGTCACTCTTGGCCTCCTCCTCTAGTAAAAGATAATTTAGTTAATGAAAAAAATATTTTTATTATGATATATATTGATGAAAAATATAATAAATTAATAATACACTTTTGATCAAACAATGAGATACAAGAGAATAATATTGTTTTGATTTAATATAAAAAACATTTAGCTAGTAAAGATGGATTCATAAAAAATAAAGTGAACTAGTGCATTTATCATAGATATGTTAAAAATAATATATTTAGATTTATAGTACATGAGTCCATAAGATGAGATTTATATATCAAGTTTGTTTTAGATATGTTAAAAAAAAAAAACTTATGTTGATATAATTTAAATAATGTAAATTTTGTATGATAAATTTTCTAGCATTTTTTGTTACACATTTTATACGTGGATCTAAATATTTATTTGGGTAAATATCATTACAAGAATTTTTTGATTTTACTACTAATTTTAGCTACCATTTAAATTAGTAGTTAAATCCTAGCTAATTAACTATTAATTAACTAGAATATTATTTTTTCTAGCTAAATTGAAGTTATATTCATTTATACTTCTTATTACTACAAATTTGCTAGGAAATAACTACAAATTAACTAAGATTATTTTCTTAGCTAATTTGCTACTTATTTCATGCTACCATTCAATATTATAGTAATTTTGTAGCTAATTATTTTTACTAGAAATTAGCTATAAAATAACTATTGATTTTAAAATTAACCACAAAATTATTTTGTAGCACATTTTAAATTTTCTAGTAGTGTATGTGAGAAGATTAATTCAAATAGATGAAGTTTTTTTCTTTTTAATATGTTCTAATCATAAAATGTAATATTGTATATTTTTTTGTTTAAATTTATATAACGAGTTCTAAACATGGGATTTGACTAAATCAAATTAAATAACATTTATTCAAATTAATTAAGCATTCTCAAAATTAGTAACTTTCAGGAAAAATATAATAATAGATTTTTAAGAAATGATGTAAACTTGATTGTTAATTATTGAACCACAAAGATTAACCAAACAACTAAAAAAAGGAAGATATATTTAGATAATAGTTGTTTACCATGTTTATGGTCTTTGATCCTCACCAGTCCAATATAAATAGAATCGAATAATACTCCAAAATCAATTCATTCAAGTACAAGAAACAGTGTGCTACGAAAAAAAAAAAAAAAGAATATGAAGTTCATTATAGTAACAATTGTTTTATTTTTATTTGAAACTGACTTTAGTATCGCTCAACCTGGGGCTCTTGACATATCAAGATTTGGAGGAAAACCAAATACAAATATCGCGCAGGTATCATCTTGTCACATTGAAGAAAAGGAAAATGATTTCACCATTTGTTGACAAATTTTAACGGTAGTGTCAAGGAGTAAAATATTTTTTCTTTGTTATTATTACTTGTGTTTTTAATTAATTTTTTATTTGCACGTTCTTAAGGCTCTTACAAGTGCTTGGACTCAAGCATGTGCATCAACAACGGCTGCCAAAATTGTCATTCCTGCTGGTACATACCAGATGGGTGCAGTAGAAGTCAAAGGTCCTTGCAAGTCTCCTATTGAAATTCAAGTTGGTGGCACAATTCAAGCACCTACAAACCCAGCTGATCTTAAGGGGGCTGAGCAGTGGTTAAAGATTGGATATGTTAACTCTTTAACCATATCAGGCAGTGGAGTTTTTGATGGTCAAGGTGTGACAGCTTGGAAACAAAATGATTGCACAAAAAATAAGAACTGCAAGATGATTACCATGGTAAAAATAAATATTTGAATCTGAATTCAAGTAAAAACAAAAATAACATAAATTGTGCCTTTATCTAACATAAACTTATTTGGATTTTATTTTTTCAAATGCCATCAGAATTTTGGTTTTAATTTCATCAATAATTCAATTGTCCGTGACATTACTTCTAAGGATAGCAAAAGCTTTCATGTCAATGTTTTGGGTTGCAACAATTTGACATTTGATGGGTTTAAAGTGAATGCTCCAGCAGACAGCGCCAACACTGATGGGATCCACATTGGAAGATCAACAGATGTTAAGGTTCTTAATACCAATATTGCTACTGGAGATGATTGTGTCTCATTAGGTGATGGTAGTAGAAAAGTAACTATCCAAAATGTGAACTGTGGACCTGGCCATGGCATTAGTGTTGGAAGCCTTGGGAGGTATGAAAATGAAGAGCACGTTGAAGGTCTTCTAGTTAAGAATTGCACTTTCAAAGGAACTACTAATGGTGTGAGAATTAAGACTTGGCCTGACACAGCAATAGATATTACTGTTGTTGATATGAATTTTGAAGATCTTATCATGGTTGATGTTATGAACCCTGTCATCATAGACCAAGAGTATTGTCCTTGGAATCAGTGCACCAAAAAGGTATCGAATTTCATATCCATTATTGTATAAACTGTTGATATTATTTTTGTGAGTAAATAGTCCATATTAAGGTTATTAAAAAGGCTAATTTTTATTCCTTTTCTTTCTTTTTGGTGGCTTAGAATCCATCAAAAGTCAAGATAAGCAAGGTTTCCTTCAAGAACATTAAGGGCACTTCAAAAACTCAAGAAGGAGTAATTCTTATTTGTAGTGGTGGTGTACCATGTGATGGTGTACAAATAACTGATGTTGATATCACATTCAATGGAGCTCCAATAACAGCTAAATGTGCTAATGTCAAGCCCATAATAACAGGAAAAGCTCCTAAATGTGCAGCTTAGAAAGATCACCTATAGTGAAGCCCATTTCTTTACGCAAATTTCATTTACTTTCTGTCTTTGTAGACAAGTCATCCCAAAAATAGGAGATGTCAAGCAGTTATAGTCTATTTTAAAGAAATAATTCAACATTATTATTGTAGAATAATCACCATATATGTAATGCTTCTTGAATAAGAAATGACATTTTTTTATTCTTTTAATTTACGAGCTTGTATTTTTTCTCAAATATGTATTGTATCATATTTGAGAAAGTTCCATGGAATCATATAAAATGTAGGTGCAGATCGCAAAAATATTATGACTTCATTTATTCTTATTGATACACCACATTAATAATTATTATTAGAACAAGACTGGATGCATATGTTTCACTAGTGAATTTCAAGTAATCTATTGGGATGATAATGACGGTGATTATATTTATATGTACTATTTTTTGTTTCCCTAATAATTAAAAGATCCTATGATCAATATTCGGATTTAATTATTAATAAGCAATGTGTTTAGTTTGGGTAAAATACGAAACAAATCTTAAAACTTGGGTAATGATATATAATATTGAGAATTCATCATTCCTTCATTGGTTCTAATAAGATTTCAATTAATTCATTGATACATGTATACAAAAACATTTTTTTATAATAAGATATGGTAAATGTTTTTCTATTTATTTAATTTTAATAAATTTCAAAAAAAAAATTCAGACATTCTATATAACTTGTGGTCCAACTCAGATTTTCCAAAGTTAATTGTGCTCATCATGGGATGTTAGAGGAAGTTGCAAGGCCCATTTTGGGGATATATAAAGGAGTGACCAGTGAAACCGTAAAGATCTCTATTATTGCATTAATTTTCCTAAACTTTTCAAATTAGAGAGCATAGGAACGAGAACCTTTTGAGGAAACTGCTAAGGAACAAGAAGAACGACCTTGAAGAACGTGATTTTTATGTTTACTCTTCTCTAGCTAAAAGGGGAGTGACAAATCTCGTTCAAGGATGTGGATGGAGTGGTTGGCCTTAAACCTCGCTTACTGTGTGTGTTCAACTACCTTTGTCAATCGATAAAGTGTTTAGTCATTTTCCTGCTTATTTTTATGTTTGACTTCCTCTATCAATCATTAGAGTGTTTAGTCATTTTCATTCTTAGTATTTGTGTTTGATTGCCTCTATCAATCAAAGAGTGTTTAGGCATTTTCCCGCTTAGTATTTGTGTTTGGCTGCCCTTGTCAATCGAGAGAATATTTAGTCATTTTCTTGCTTGATTCTTGTATTTGACTACCTCTATCAATTGACAAAGTGTTTTATTGTTTTCCAATTGGTTGTTTGTTGTTTGTGTCTGACTATCCTATGATTGACAAAGTATTCATTTGTTTGCCTATTGGTTAATGTGTATGATTATCCTATGATTGACAAGGTGTTTAGTTGTTTTCTTATTAGTTATTTGTGTTTGATAATCCTATGACTAACCAAGTGTTTGGTTGTTTGCTTGCTGATTGCTTATGTTTGATTGCCTCTATGATTGGTAGAATATTTGGTTGTTTGTTTGTGGTTTTTTGTCTATATTGATTAATATAGTTGATAAGCCGGTTTTTGGTCGTCTTACATGCCTCAAATAATTACTAAAGCTAACTATAGTATAGCTAACCTAGGTCAATTCTCTCAAGGACACAATGTGTTTAGATTGTGCTAAGTGTGAAAATAAGAGTTAATACAGAAAACGTCTAGTGCAGAATGCTAACTCGCTCTTGGCAAAGACTAAGCCAATTCGCTCTTGGCAAAGACTAAGCCGATTCGCTCTCGGTAGAGGCGAATCTGACATGGTCTAGGCTAAGCGTAGACTCGGACTGACTCGATCTCGAATGAAGGCGACGAAGTTGGACTGACTCGATCTCGGACTCTGGAAAGTAGTAAATAAGGGGGTTATGTTTAAGTGCAGAAAATAAACTAAGTGCCGAAATTAAGCTAAATTAAGCTAAACTATGCTAAACTAATCTATGCTAACTACTGTACCAATTCGGAAATCAACACACAAAAGGTTACCATTCTTACCCAGAATCATACTCCGAATCAACCTTAGATTCTTACGACAATCGCCAAACGTTTGTCCGTTGCCATACCGAAGATTTACACAATCGCTACCTCATTACTTGGCAAGGAGTATGTACTTGGTTGATTTTAGGTTCTCTACCTAATCAGATTATTAAACCAGTTCCAATCAGCCCTAGTCTAACGTGATCTACTCTAACAACGTGCAATCGCGACAAAGGAAGATTAGATTGAAGCATAGGAATTATAATTAAGAGATAGAATTGCAAACCAGTTATGTCATTGAAAATAGAATCGAATACAAGGTGAGAAATTCAGACGTTCCAGAGAATCTACCTTCCACGACGATCGCCTTGGAAGGACGGTAGTGGTGCACCAATGATGGCCAGACGTTGAGGTTTCCATCCAACGGAGTGCGTCGGCTATACTGAGCAATCACCTCCAATAGCTTCCAACTTCCCAAATCCTGGTCATGTACCTCCTCGATCGAGAGAGACACCTTACTGAAGCTTTGTATAGAACCGTGCTAGCTTGGAGTGTTTGCAGCTGCTGACGGTGCTAGGTCTAGATTCTGCTGAAATTTCACACAGAAGATGTGGCCTAGCATGCTTTATTTATACACAAGCTGGCTAAATCTAAATCTAATCTCATAGAATCACTAATTCCTTATCCTAGCAGATTACAAATTTGAATTACTGATTACAGATTCTCAATCCTAGGAGATTAAAAATTTGAATTACTGATTCCAGATTCTCAATCCTAGGAGATTACAAATTTGAATTACTGATTACAGATTCTCAATCCTAGGAGATTACAAATTTGAATTACTAATTACAGATTCCTTAATCTTAGCAAATCATATATGCATTACAGATTCCTTAATTTTAGGAAAATCAAATATGCATTATAGATTCTTCAATTTCAGCATAATCCTATTTTCATTCTTCTTGGAGTGATTTTTGCCACTGAAGTCGACTTGGATCGGGATGCTCCTTTTGGACCGAGATGCTCTCGGCTTTCAGGCCTGCAAAATAAGTCCAATCTTTTGTTAGTTAAAATCCTTATTTTAGCACAAATTTATATTTTTCCTACTTCTAGGCCCATAATTCAAATCTTAACTAAGACAGGACTCTTAATCACTAAATAGTCTTAATAATACCTATCTTAAGCCCTTGTGAGGTATATAAAATATGACTTATCAATAGTATAAGGCTTTTTACATCGTAGTCATGGGTTAAGGGTTTTCCCCCTAAACCCCAAGTTTGTATGCCTTGGTTCCCTAAAGAGGGAAGCAAGTTAATGACTTTAACCTATTGTTAAAGACTATATGTCTTGGTTTTCTGAATGGGAAACCTAGTTAAGTGCTTATATTTGGAATTGTATGAAACTATGTGATATGTTCGTATATATCGTGATACATTGAATTCAAGACATGATGAGTCATGATATGTATTATAATAATAATTGAGAATGATAGTATGTGACATTAAATTTAGTAATAAGGTAAATATCCTCAAAAGATGACCTAGTTTGTGAGATACAATAATGGGCTCAAAGGACATTTGTCTAGTGAGCAATCTAACTTATGAAAGGCAAGAATGGGCCTTATCACCCAATGTTAAAAGTAGAATAATGACTAAATTGAATTGCATTTCATACATTATTTAATGAAACGGGTAGGAATGGCCCCATTAAATCTATTCCCCAGACATCGAAAATTTCACAAAACTGGATGGATTGTTGGGGCATTTCGTGCCTTCTGTTCATGGCCACTCCTGCTTTTTGGCAGTTCTCGCAGGTGGAGACGTATTCATGCGCGTCCCTGAAGATAGTTGGCCAGTAAAGGCCACAGTCTAGCACTTTCCTAGTAGTCCAAGTTGATCCATAATGGCCTCCTCCAGGTGCCGAGTGACAGAACTGGAGGACCGAGTTGGTCTCGGCATCAGGAATGCACCTGCGGATGACTTTGTCACTGCATAGTCTCCAAAGGTAGGGATCATCCCAAATGTAGTATTTGGCATTGCTTCGGAGTTTATCTTTGTATGCCCGAGATGCCTCTGGTGGAAACCGAGATGCTGTCACAAAATTACAAATGTCAGCAAACCATGGTGGAGACGTTCTTATGTGCAGTAGGTGCTCATCTGGAAACTCGTCTCTGATAGGTATTGGTTCGCTTTCTCTTTCAATTCTACTTAGGTGATCAGCTACAAAATTCTTAGCACCTCTCGTATCTCTGATTTTTATGTTAAATTCTTGAAGGAGAAGCATCCACCGAATCAGTCTTGGTTTCGCATCAGGCTTCTTCAACAAGTATCTCAAAGCAGCATGATCAGAGAACACAATGATCTTTGAACCGAGAAGGTATGGGTTGTCCAAGGAAAACACAATTGCCAATAGTTCCTTCTCAGTTGTTGTGTAATTCTGCTGGGCCGGATCCATAGTTCTAGATGCATAGGCAATCACGTGCACCGATTGGCCAGCTCTAGCTCGCTGGCCGAGAACAGCTCCTAATGTTGAGTTGGATGCATCACACATCAGCTCAAATGGCAAGTCCCAGCTTGGTGCTTGCAAAATAGGTGCGGATGTGAGTCTGCTCTTTAGCTCCTGAAATGCTTCTGTACAGGGCTGATTAAAATTAAACTCCACATCCTTCTGTAGCAGTCTAGATAGAGGCAAGGCTACTGCACTGAAGTTCTTGATAAATCTTCTGTAAAAGCCCGCGTGTCCAAGAAATGAGCGAACTTCCTGCATAGAAGTGGGGTTTGGGAGGGAAGTGATGATGTCTATCTTTGCCTTGTCTACCTCGATGCCTCTATTGGAGACCAGATGTCCCAACACTATCCAGTCTGACACCATGAAATGACATTTTTCAAAGTTGAGCACGAGATTTGTTTCACTGCATCTCTTCAACAGCCTTGATAGATTATTCAGGCATGCTTCAAATGAGTCAGCATACACCGTGAAGTCATCCATGAATACCTCCATGTAGTCCTGCAGCAAGTCTGAGAAGATGCTCAGCATGCAACGTTGGAATGTACTCGGCGCATTGCACAAGCCAAATGGCATGCGTGAATACGCAAAGGTACCAAATGGGCAGGTGAAGGTTGTCTTATGCTGATCTTCAGGTGAAATATGTTTTTGCATGTAGCCTGAGAATCCGTCTAGAAAACAGTAGTGGGATTTCCCAGATAACTTCTCAAGCATTTGGTCAATGAAAGGCAGAGGAAAATGGCCCTTGCGAGTTGCTTGATTCAATCTTCTGTAGTCTATGCATACTCACCAGCTATTCTGAATCCTTGTTTGGACCCACTCATCTTGCTAGTTTTTCATGACAGTCATCCCGAACTTCTTCGACACCACTTGCACAGGGCTCACCCATTGGCTATCCGAGATGGGGTATATGATCCCTGTTGCAAGGAGCTTTGTGACTTCTTTATTAACCACGTCCAGGAGTGTTGGATTCAGTCTTCTTTGCTGCTGCCTTATGGGCTTTATTTCCTCCTCCATTAATATTCTATGCGTACAAATGGAGGGGTTTATGCCATAAATGTCAGAAAGTTTCCACCTTATTGCCTTCTTATGTTGCCTTAGGACCTCTAGCAACTTGTCTTCTTGCTCTTGATGGAGATTGCTAGCAATGATAACTGGGAGTTGCTGTTCCTTGTCCAGGTAGGCATATTTCAGGTGACTCGACAATGTTTTTAATTCTATGGGTGCTGGCAGTAATGGAGATTTTTCAGTTTCTGAGTTTGGTTCCGACTGGCCGACTTGATCTTGATTCGGCACCAGGTGTGCTGACATGATTTCAGCCTTTAGCTCCTTTGGCCGACTCGACTTTGCGACTTCGGTTCTTGTCGGAATGGAGTTGGCATTGGCTTCTAACGCTCCTTTTGAGTCGGATCCGGATGGACCATCGATGTCTGTTACAGTCTGAGTTGGGTCTTCTTTGGCCGAGATGATCTCGGCAAGTTTGTCGGCCTTGGTATTTGATTCTTCGGCCGAGTTGACTTTGACTTCTTCCTTGACTCGGGCTTCTCTGGTCGACTCGCCTTCGGCTGAAAAGATTGTTGCCAGTTGTGCAGATAAGGGTTTCTTAGTCATGGCAACTTCAGCTCCTGCAATTTGTGAGCACTCCGGGTCTTCTTGATTGCGTGCTTGGCTTATCGTTTTGAATAACTCAGCTTTGAAATTCAAGTCAGCAATATCATCATACTCGTCCTCGGAGTCGGAGAGATCATGTACTTCTTCATTGTCGACTTCTTCTGTTGTGGTCCTTAAGCAACTAGTAGTATCAGTAACTTCAGCAAAATCTTTCATGCTCCCACTGCAACTGTCTAGTTGAAGGTATTCTTCAACCAGCTCTTCAATAAGGTCAACGCCAAAGAGGGAATGGTCTTCAGTGGGGTGCTTCATAGCTTCAAAGATGTTGAACTGCACCAGAGTGTCACCGAATTCCATTGAGAGAGTCCCGGCATGCATGTCAATCTTTGTTCTTGCTGTCATCAGGAATGGTCTCCCCAGAATTAAGGTTGATTCCTTTCCCGTTGTCTCATCCTCCATGTCTAGCACGTAAAAGTCAGCTGGAAAAATTAGCTCATTGACTTGGACAAGAACATCCTCGAGAACTCGCAGGGGTTGGACAATACTCTTATTTGCAAGTTGAATGGTCATCCCTGTGGGTTCCAAATCACCAAAATATAGGGATCTATAGATTGAGGCTTATTTGCAAGTTGAATGGTCATCCCTGTGGACAATACTCTTATTTGCAAGTTGAATGGTCATCCAGTTTTACATGTCAAGAAGGGTAGAGGCCACAGCCACCAAGACCAATGATGCCAAAGTCGTAGTGGATTTTTTAAAATTCATCATCTTTTACCGGTTTGGTGTGCCTAAAGCGCTCATAAGTGACCAAGGCAGTCATTTCTGCAACAGAGCCATGTCCTCTTTGCTCCATAAGTATGGGGTGGTGTATAGAATTGGCACAACCTATCACCCCCAGACCAATGGCCAAGCTGAAGTTTTCAACAGGGAAATGAAGAAAACACTGCAAAAGATGACCAATCCCAGTAGGAAGGACTGGAGCCAACTCCTTGAGGATGCCCTATGGGCATATAGAACTGCATACCGAACTCCGTTGGGGATGTCTCCCTACCGGATTGTCTTTGATAAAGCCTATCATCTTCCAGTGGAAGTAGAACACAAAGCTTATTGGGCAGTAAGATAGTGCAATCTGGATTATGAACAAATAGGGAAGCAGAGACAATTCTAGTTGCAAGAATTGCATGAATTGCGCTTGGAAGCCTACGAGAACTCTCGAATCTATAAGAAGAAAGTCAAGAAATTCCATGCTCAACAGATCTTGAGGAAAGAGTTCTGAGTCGACCAGAAAGTATTGTTGTTCAATTCATGTTTAAAGCTCATAGCAGGTAGGCTCCATTCTAGATGGGATGAACCTTTTGTTATCACTAATGTTTTCCCTATGGTGCAATAGAGCTGAAAGACGAACACACAAACAGCACCTTCCAGGTCAATGGGCATCATATCAAATTATTCCATAAAGGCCCAACACCAACTGCAGGAGACTTGGAGAATTTCACTGATGGAACCATCCCTGCCAGATGACGCTCATTGAGCCAACTTCCCCAGTCCCTCTCTGGTCATTACATGCATTGAAGACAATGCAACATTTAAGTTGGGGAGGGGGGGATTGCATGGCTATTTAAGGCTTGCTTGAAATCTTGTTCTGTTCTTCAAAGTTCAACCTCCATATCTGTTTTCAAACTCCATATTTGTTTAACTTTTGTTTTTTATTTTTCCATCTCTTTTCAAGTCATTTTCCTTTGTTAAGAGAATAAAGGCAACCTGAGTCGAGTCAATGCTGACTTCGTCTCGGCCTAGATAATTTTAAATTACAAAAGAAATTTGTAAAATTTCGTTTTCATTTTCCTAACTGAATTCTGAACTTTGATAGTTGAAAAAAATGCTTTGAAAAAGAATTTGAAGTAATTTCTTAAGTGTTGGATGGATCAGTAGGAAGCAATTCCGAACCCTGGAGGACAGATGTTTCAAGTTTGACAGGGAATGAAATTTTTGCACATTACGTAATAGGTGATTGAAAAACAGAAAAGATAAACCATTAGTGGTAGAGTAATTGACCGTGTGAGGATTCTTGAGCCTATGTACATATAGATGACTTTGTACCTTGCCATTCTCTCTTTCTTGTGTGATTTTTGCATCCATGATAATTGTGTATTCTAGATTTTTCCTTGACTCTTCGGATATATCTGGTTTCGCATGCAAGAATGAGATGATCTAGGCCGTGTTTCAATAAGCCTTGAGCCAAATGGTCCTACCTTGTAATTTACCCTTGTTTACCCCTTTTGAGCTTAAATGTCCATTCTTTTGTGACAACTCATTACAAGCCAAGGCCAAAAAACAACGATTACCCTCAACCTTAGGGGATAAAGAAGCTTTGGAATTGTTTTGGGGGTAATTTACGATCAAGTGTGGGGAAAGCGCCAGGGAGCAGAGCAAGAATAGTGTATGCTTGATTAGTCACAAATTATACATCTTTTAGACACCTACGAAGGGTGTTTGCAAGACTATTTTGTGCTTAAGAATTGATTGTTAGCTAAGATTCAATATCTAGGCTTAAGTATAGAGAAAATACAAATCTGTGATAATTCAGAAGTCTTAGCTAATAAAAAGCGTAACTCCCTCTTGTGCAGGTCAAGCCGAGTTGGTCCAGGGTCAATAGAAGAGTCTCAGCCGAGATGAAGTCGTCTCGGCCAGACCGACTCCATCTCAGCCAAGTCAGATTCGTCTCGGCAACCCATGACTTGCAGCCCAGCAGCCCAATAAAAGCGGCCCAATTGTGTTGTCCCCGTTAGTTATCCATCTCAGAAACCACCTCAGTGCCAACTCAGCTGCCATGTCACTCTTGGAGAATCTGCCACGTCACTTTGGAAGATCTTCACAAGGGTAGAATAGGAAGTTCACATTGTAATTCTGTTAGGATATTTTGTTAACGACATCTAGCTGCTCAGCTCAGGTATATATGGGAAGAGCTGTGCACGTCTTGAGGGTCTTTGAACTCACACTAAAAACACATACCCCATATATCCATTTTACCATTCTCATTCTTCCATTCTCTGGTGGTGCACGGTGCTGCATTCGCGTTTTTCTCGATTGAGGAAGTGCAGGTCTGAGAATGGGAAGCTGAAGTATGCCAGAGGGGTCCGATCAGATTACTGACGCACTCTAGTAATCTGATCCTCAGTGCTCAGGCTAACGGAGGTGAACCAGCACCATCATCCATGGCGATCGTTGTGGGAGATGGAACCACCTGAATTCAGACCACTGTGTTTGTATTTTGTTTTCTGATAGTTAATTCCAATTCTGCAATTCTGAATTTTGTTCCTCTCCTCTTCTTTATTCATGCTTGAATCGCGATTGCATTTAAACGTGAACAATGTTAAGCTAAGCCGATTGGAACTGGTTTAACTAATACAGTAGGTAATCAACTAGAGAACCTAAAATCAGCTTGAACCTAATCCTTGCCAACTGATGAGGTAGTGATTGTGTAAATCCTCGGTGTGGCAATGGACGAACCTTTGGCAATTGTCATAAGAATACCGAAGGTTGATATGGACTGGGAATTGGAGTGAAGGACCTGAACTGGACTTGATTAATGGGACTAAATACAGAACAATTATATAGTAATAATAATAATATAGTGAATACAGTAATATATTCTATTCGCAATTCATAGCATCAGTTTACTATTCTCGCATTCCAAATCCCCCCTATTTATCGCTTTCTAAGTCTGAAACAGAGTTAGTCCAACTTTGTTGCGTCTGTCCGCGCTTAGCCTAGGCCGAGTTGATACTCTCTGCGAAGACGATATTGGTTCAGTCTCAGCTGAGAGTGCCTCGGCCAGTGCCAAGATGAGTCCATAGTCTATACTTGAGCTTTCACATCATTTGTTTGCACACGAAACTACAATTGAACACACTGTGTCCTTGAGAAAAATCGACCTAGGATTGACTATACTATAGTTAGCTTTAGTTATTTGAAGCGCATAAAACGACTAGAAAATGCCTCTTATCAATGCTAAAGGGCTGAAAAAGAAAAGCAAGAAACAAGTGCAGGGGAACAAAAGAAAAATAAAAGAAGAAGCCAAAATCCATAAGCTGTAGCAAAACACAGCACAAAGCTGCAAAAGAAAAAAAAGAAAAGAAAAAAGGAAAAGAAAATTTGAGAAAGGGAAAGAAAGGAAGTAAGCTAGAACTATTTTGAGTAATATCATAGTATCTTGGGATGTCCCTCATACTGATGAAGCTTACTCCCCATTGCTCCTCTCTTCCCTATGGTTACTAAACTCACCTTCCCTCTTATATCCTACCCTAGACCTGACCTCATTACAAGCCAAAAAGAAGTCCTAGTGATCATAACTAAATTTGTTGTTGTAGGTACAGAAGGAGGGGCCAGTCAAAGTTTGGTAATACCAGTTACATGGGATGTTGAGTGTATATACAAGCCCAAACACTCGAGAGGCTGGGAGAATATAGTCCTAAGAAAAAATTCTGCCATTCTCGGTCGTCCTTTGATGTTTGTAGGTCTCTTAATTATCTTGGGTGGGGAGAAAGTACTTTTCACAGATCGCTTGAATATCTCAATCCTTGGGATGAATGAATGTTGAGCTATTTTGTCTAAAACTTGGGAAAATCATTGAAAATTCTTTTCTCATTTAAAAATCTCCCTTGTGTCGAACTCTTATTTTGCCCAGGAGTGCAAAATGTAAGTGTAGGGGTCTGTTGAGTCACATTTTATACACCTTGCATGGACCTAAGAAGGGTGTTTCTGAGGCCAATTAGTACTTAAACATTGAGTCTTAGCTAAGACTCATATTATGGACCTAAAAATATAGAAATCGTAAATCTATGTTAATTTGAAGGACTTAGCTAATAAAAAGTCTCGTCCCTTTCTTCTGCAGGATAAGCCAAATTGATCTTGGCCCAGAAGAGTTGTCTCGGCCAGCCGACTCCTTCTCAGTCGACCGACTCCTTCTCAGCCGACCGACTCAACAATCCAGCAGCCTGTGAAGAAATAGCCCAACAACCCAATAAGGAGTGGCCCAATTGCATCATCCACATCAGCAATCCAACATAGTGATGAGTCACATTTTATACACTTTATGTGGGCTTAATATGGGTGTTGTTAAGAATGTTTAATGATTAAGAGTCTTGTGTTATCCAAGATTTGAATTATGGGCCTGAAAATAGGAGAAATACAAGTACGTGCTAAAATAAGGTTTTTATTAACTAACAAAAAGGTTAAGACTTGTTTTGCAGGCCCAAGTCATCTCGGCCAAAGCCGGGAACATCCTAGCTAGTCCAGCGCTCCCGGTCAAGCCGACATCAGCGACAGAAATCTCGCCTAAAATCACTCTAGCAAGAATGCAGATATGATTTGCCAAGATTAAGCAATCTATAATGCATATATGATTTGCTAAGATTAAGGAATCTGTAATGCATATATGATTTGCTAAGATCAAGGAATCTGTAATTTGGATAACTAGGAATGCAAATATGATTTTGCTAGAAATTAGGAAACTGGGAAACTCCTAAGATTGAGGAACTTGTAATCTGTAATTCAAATTAGAATCTTTAGGATTTGAAATTCTGTTATTAGGATTGAATTTAGATTTAGCCAGCTTGTGTATAAATAAGCACACCAGGCCACGTCTTCAAACGTGGAATTTCAGTAGAGTCTAAACCTAGCACTGTCAACAAGTGCAAACACTCCAAGCTAGCACGGTGGTACACGAAACTTCAGTAAGGTGTCTCTCTCGGTCGAGGAGGTAAAGGATCAAGATTTGGGAAATTGGAAGCTATCAGAGGTGATCGCTCAGTATAGCGGACGCACTCCGGTGGACGGAAACCTCAATGTTTGGCCATCACTAGTGCACCACTACCATCCTTCCATTGGCGGTCGTCGTGGAAGGCGGGTTCTCTTGAAATTTTGAATTTCTTACCTTGTATTCAATTCTGTTTCAATAACACAACTGGTTTACTATTCTATCTTTTGATTTTAATCCTTGTGCTTTAATCTGCTTTAACATTGTTAGAGGTAGATCATGTTAGACTACGGCCGGTCGGAACTGGTTGAATAATCTTATTAGGTAGAGAACCTAAAATCAACCAAGTACATACTCCCTGCCAATTGATGAGGTAGCGGTTGTGTAAATCCTCAGTATGGCAATAGACAAACGTTCCGCGATCGTCATAAGAATCTCGAGTTGAATAGGAGCATAAGTCTAAGCAAGAATGGTAAACTACTGTGTGTTGATTTCTGAATTGGTACAGTAGATTAGTTTAGCGTAGTTAGTTTACTTTCAGTACTTGGTTTATTTTTTGCATTTAAACACAACCCCCCTTATTTACTGCTTTCTAGAGTCAGAAACTGAATCAGTCCGACTCCGTCGCGTCTAGTCCGAAACCAAGTCAATCCGACTCTGTTGTGTTCGAGTCTGTGCTCAGCCGAGACCGTGTTGGATTCATCTCTACCGAGACCGTGTTGGATTCATCTCTACCGAGACCGAATCGACTCAGTCTTTGCCGAGACCAAGTTGTCATTCTGCACTAGACATTTTCTGCATTAACTCTGATTTTCACACTTAGCACAATCTAAACACACCCGTCCTTGAGAGAATCGGCCTAGGTTAGCTATACTATAGTTAGCTTTAGTAATTATTTAAGGCGTGTAAGACGACTAAAAAACCGCTTATCAAATTGGCGTCGTTGCTGGGGACACAAGTTCTTTTGTGTCTTTGTGTGCCAAAACTTAGTCTAAGCCGAATCTCGAGTCTGTGGAATGCTATGTTTGTTTTTGAATTATAAGGTCTGTCTTTTGTCTGAGTCATCTGGGTATACCGAGTCTATTCTTCTACTACATCTTATCCTTGCTACATTCTGTTTTACTGCATTCTGCTATGCATTTCACTTCTTTTCGCATAACTAATGATGCATGACTAGAAGTAGTTCTGAACCATTGCATGATTTTGATCTTGAGATAGACAAAACTTTGCATCGTTTAAGGAAAGCTAGTTATACTGTAACACCTAATAGTAGTAGTTCTAATTCTATTTGGGATTCTGAGAATAGTCATTTTACTACTGGCGAATCTAATTTTTCTGAGCACCAAGAGGCAGGATCAATGGAGAACAATGACAGGACCCTCAAGGAGTTGGCCACACCAGATGTGGTGTATCAACCGTGGTGCATTCAATGTCCACCACTGGAGCCAGCTCAAAGTTACGAATTAAAGTCTAGTCTAATTCATTTACTGCCAAAATTTCATGGTCTTGCAGGTGAAGATCCTCACAAGCACTTGAAGGAGTTCCACGTGGTTTGTTCCACGATGAGGCCGTAGGGGATACCGGAAGACCATATTAAAATGAAAGTGTTTCCATTCTCCCTGGATGGAGTTGCAAAAGATTGGCTATATCTGCAGCCGATTCTCTTCAATACTTAGGGGGGATATGAAGCGCATGTTCTTAGAAAAATTCTTCCCAGCGTCCAGAACAGCGACCATAAGGAAGGAGATTTGTGGGATCAGGCAACACTCTAGCGAGACTCTACACAAATACTGGGAGAGGTTCAACAAGCTTTGTGCCACATGTCTACATCACCAGATCAGTGAGCAACTACTGATTCAATATTTCTATGAAGGTTTGATGACGATGGACCGAAGTATGATTGACATTGCAAGTGGAGGAGCACTGATGGACAAGATGTTGGCAGTACCACGACATCTGATCTTGAACATGGCTAGCAACACGCAACAGTTTGGAACCAAAGGAACCATAACACCCAGAATGGTGAATGAAATCGATATGATTGACAATCCGAGATTGAAGAATCAGTTGACCGAGCTAACATCACTAGTGAGACAGCTTGCCATTGGCCAACACCAACCCATTGCAGTAGTAAAAGCATGTGGTATATGTACTTCAGTGGAGCACCCTACTGACATATGCCCCACATTGCAAGAAACCGAGCCAGACAATCCCGAAAGTGTTGGGACAATAGGCGAGTACCAGTATGGGAAGTAGCGTATGCAACCCGGTCATTTGAAAGCCAACAATTCAAACGACCACCATACTAAGGGCTGTATGCAGCTCAAGGATTCAGTTCAAATCAGAGTATGCCGTAGAGCCAAGGCAACTATCAACAATCGAATCCGAGACACCAGGTGCCCCCGTTCCAACAGCAACAATAGCAGAAAACACCACCACCAGGTAACTCATCATCTTTGGAAGATCTGGTGAAGCAAATGACAACAAACAACATGGAGTTCTAGCAAAATATGAGCGCCACTATCCAAGATCTCAAGACGCAAGTGGGCCAGCTAGCCAACTCTATAAGTCAATTACATTCAGCCAGATCCGAGAACCTTCCCTCACAAATAATTCCAAATCCGAGAGGGAATGTGAGCGTAGTATCATTGAGAAGTGGTAAAGAATTACAAGCAGCACCGCAGCAGAAACTGAGATCCGCCAACACCAAGTCAAAATCGGATGCCGACTCACAACCACCGCAGCAGGCTAGTCTCACCCCAGTCCCTTTTCCAAGTCGGACACTCTCAACAAGGAAGCCCGAATATGATCAAGAGTTGCTAAAGATGTTTCGGAAGGTGGAGATCAATATCCCCCTCCTGGATGCCATAAAGAAGATACCCAAGGATGCAAAATTCCTTAAAGAGTTGTGTGTGCACACGAGGAAGAAGATGAAAGAAAGAGCGGAACTAGGAGGGATAGTGTCGGCACTAACCAGAAATGACGACCTCACTGCCGGCATAAGACAAGCCTTGCCAAAGAAATGCCGAGACCCTAGAATCTTTTCGATCTCATGCACCATTGGCGACTGTACCTTTGCCGATGCCATGCTGGACTTAGGAGCTTCAATAAGCGTCATGCAGATATCAATCTACAAGTCCTTGAATTGCGGAGACCTGGAGTCCACTAGGATGACCATACAACTAGCAAATATGAGCATCGTCCAGCCCCTAGGTGTTCTTAAAGATGTCCTAGTCCAAGTTGATGAACTAATCTTCCCAGCTGACTTCTATGTGCTGGATAAGGAGGACGAGACACCAGGAAAAAGGTCTACTTTGATCCTAGGCCGAACGTTTTTTATGACTTCTAGGACTAAGATTGATGTGCATGCCGGGACACTCTCAATGGAATTTGGTGACACTCTAGTGCAGTTCAACATTTTCGAAGTCATGAAGCATCCTGTGGAGAACACCTCACTCTTTGGCATTGACTTGATTGACGAACTCATCAAAGAGCACATGTAAGCGGACACTGGGAGTACCGAATTCTTCCAAGTCGTTGGAAAGACTGATGTAATTGACTGCTTGGGATCTATGTATGAGGAACCCGACTATGATGAACCTTGGGAAGTACACGACCTTTCCAACTCCGCAAAAGTTACTATTTCCCTTGCACACTTGAATCCTGATTCTAACAGTACCGGTTTATTTGACCAAGTCTGCAAGAATGAGAAACCAGAGTGTTTGAAACATGTAAGAGTCCTAGTTGCCGGGACCACGAAACAACAATCGGCACAAATAGCAAACACTTTTGTTGAGGACAAGTTGGCCAACATAAGCCGAGACTAGTCGAAGACCGAAGACACGTTGGTCACGAAAGCCGACACCAATGTGGCCAAAGAGGACTGGAAGCAAGTCTGAACCAAAGCTGAAATAGAGTCGGCCAATCAGCATAAGGAGCAATTAGAGGCCAGAATCATGCCGACAACCCAGTTACCAGACTCCAACCAAGTCGGCCAAACAGTTTCCAGACCAGCAGGTGAGGTCTCACCACCAAAACCACCCACTGAGTTGAAGCCATTGCTGGACCATCTGAAGTATGCCTACGTAGGTGATGAACAACAATTCCAGGTCATAATTGACAACAACCTTCACTAGGAATAGGAGGAGAAATTGTTACAAGTCCTCAAGCAACACAAGAAGGCCATAGGGTGGAAATTATCTAACCTCCCAAGAATAAATCCATCCATCTGCATGCACAGAATCTTGATGGAAGAAGAAGCACACCCCATAAGGCAACAACAAAGGAGATTGAACCCAACCATCCTGGATGTGGTAAAGAAAGAAGTGACTAAGCTACTTGTTATTGGAATCATTTATCCAATTTCAGATAGTAGATGGGTCAGTCTAGTGTAGGTAGTACCCAAGAAATTTGGGATGACTGTGATGAAGAATCAGAATGATGAACTAGTACCAACACGGGTTCAGAACAGCTAACGAGTGTGCATTGATTACAGGAAGCTGAACCAAGCAACCTGCAAGGACCATTTTCCTCTGCCATTCTTAGACCAAGTCTTGGAGAAGCTAGCCGAGAAGTCCCATTACTGCTTTCTAAACGGATATTCCGGATACATGCAAATACACATTGCACCTGAAGATCAACATAAGACAACCTTCACTTGTCCTTTCGACACATTTGCTTACACTAGGATGCCGTTTGGACTATGCAATGCCCCAAGCACGTTCTAGAGATGCATACTGAGCATCTTCTCAGATTTACTAGAGAATTGCATGGAGGTGTTCATGGATGATTTCATAGTGTACGCAGACACTTTTGATGCATGTTTGGGAAATTTGGCCCGAGTGCTGAAGCGATGCATAGAAACCGACCTGGTGTTGAACTTTGAAAAATGCCACTTCATGGTAGCAGAAGGGATTGTGCTCGGCCACCTGGTATCAAGTTGAGGGATCGATTTGACAAAGCTAAGATTGACATCATTACATCTCTCCCTAACCCCGCTTCTGTGCGGGAGGTTCGTTCATTTCTAGGACATGCAGGTTTTTATAGGCGTTTCATCAAGAACTTCAGCAAGACCGCCTTACCACTGTCCAAACTATTGCAAAAAGATGTGGAGTTTTGTCTTGAACAAAGAATGCATACAAGCCTTTGAGGAGTTAAAGACACCAATCCTTCAAGCACCTAACTGAGAACTCCCGTTCGAGCTTATGTGCGATGCATCCAACTTGGCCCTTGGAGCCGTTCTCAGCCAATGAGACGGAGTCGGCAGGCCGACACACGTAATCACCTATGCATCTCGAACCATGGACCAGGCCCAGATAAACTATACGACTACAGAGAAAGAGCTACTGGCAATAGTATTCGCCTTGAATAAATTTTGCTCATATCTGCTTGGCTCTAGAGTCATCATATTCTTTGATCATGCAGCCTTGAAATACCTACTGAAGAAGCCAGACGCCAAGCCATGACTCATTTGGTGGATGCTTCTCTTGCAGGAATTTGACCTAGAAATCAGAGACAAGAAGGGTGCCGACAATGCAGTAGCCGACCACCTGAGTTGGATTGAATGTGAACCTGACCCAAAGCCAATCCGAGACGACTTCTCGGACGAACAACTGCTGTGCATGGACACATCTACACCATGGTTCGTCGAAATATGCAATTTCATCGTTGCATCTCAGTTTCCACCAAAGGCGTCCTAATTGTATAAAAAGAAGATTAAGAGTGATGCCAGGTACTATATATGGGATGACCCGTATCTTTGGAAGCGCGGCAGCGACCATGTCATTCGTAGGTGCATTTCGGACTCCGAGATTAGCTCAGTCCTTCACTTTTTTCATGCAGCAGCCGAAGGCGGCCATCATGGATCAACTCAGACAGCTCGAAAGGTACTAGACTGTAGGTTTTACTGACCCACCATTTTTTGAGACGCCCACCAATTCGTCTCGACCTACGAACAATGCCAGCAAGCAGGAACAACCATGAGTCGCCGACATGAGATGCCTCAACAAACAATCCTATTTTGTGAAGTCCTCGACGTTTGGGGAATTGACTTTATGGGACTGTTCCCTATCTCCAATGGATACTCATACATTTTGCTGGTAGTGGACTACATGTCAAGATGGGTGGAAGTAGTGTCCACCAAGACCAATGATACCAAAAAGTCTAACATTTTTTGCAGGTTTGGTGTGCCAAAAGCTCTGATCAGTGACCAAGTAAGTCACTTTTGTAACCAAGCCATGTCTTCCCTCTTAGAAAAGTATGGGGTGGTGCATCAGATTGCCACAGCATACCACCCCCAAACAAACGGCCAAGCCAAAGAATTCAACACAAAAATCAAGAAGATTTTGCAAAAGCTGACCAACCTGAACCGGAAGGATTGGAGCCGCCACCTTAAGGACGCGCTTTGGGCACATCGGACAGCATACCGAACTCCGTTGGGAATGTCTCCCTACCAGATTTTTTTCGGTAAGCCTTGAGCAACATGACAATAAAAAGCTTCTCTATAATCCTGTCGTGCATTAAGAATAATGCATCATTTAACTGTAGGGGAGTGTTTGATGAGTCACAAATTGTACATCTTTTAGACACCTAAGAAGGGTGGTAGCAAGACTATTTCGTGCTTAAGAATGGATTGTTAGCTAAGATTCATTTTATGGGTTTAAGTATAGAGAAAATACAAATCGTTGTTAATTCATAAGTCTTAGCTAATAAAAAGTATCACTCCTTCTTCTACAGGTCAAGCCAAGTTGACCAGGGTCAATAGAAGAGTCTCAGCCGAGATGAAGTCGTCCCAGCCAGACCGACTCCATATCGACCAAGCCAGATTCGTCTCGGCAGCCCATGCCTTGCAGTCCAGCAGCCCAATAAAGAGCGGCCCAATTGTGCTTGTTCAGGTCACCTATCCAGCTCAAAGGCCACCTTAGCGCCAGCTCAGCCACCATGTCACTCTGGGAGAATCTGCCACGACATTTTGGAAGATCTTCACAGGGGTAGAATAGGAAATTCACATTGTAATTTTGTTAGGATATTTTGTAGCGTCATCTAGCTGCTCAGCTCATGTATATATAGGAGGAGCTGTGCACTTTTTAGAGGTCCTTGAATTCACTCTGATTACATTTTCATTTTATCCATTTTATCTCTCTCATTCTCTCCATTTCACGGTGGTGCACGATGCTGCTTTGGTGTTTCTCTCGATCGAGGAAGTGCAAGTTTGAGACTGGGAAGCTGAAGTCTATCAAAGGGGACCAATCAGATTACTGATGCACTTTGGTGGAGCTGATCCTCAGCGCTCAGGCTAACGGAGGTGAACCACCACTATCAACCATGGCGATCGTTGTGGGAGATGGAACAACCTGAATCCAAACCACTGTACTTGTATTTTGTTTCTATTAAATCAATCTCATTCTGCATCTCTTATCTCCATTCTCTTCCTCTCCTTTAATTCATGATTTAATCCGTGATTGCAATTGAATTGTGAACAATGTTAAGCTAAGCCGATTGGAACTGGTTTAACGACTTTAGTAGGTAATCATTTAAAGATTATTGATCGAGAACCTAAAATCAGCTCTGAATTTAATCTCTGCCAACTGATGAGGTAGTGATTGCATAAATCTTCGGTATGGCAATGCACGAACCTTTGGCGATTGCCATAAGACTTCCCAAGGTTGATATGGATTAAGAACTAGAGTGTGGAAATTGGACTGGACTTGGACCGACAGAACTGAATATGAATACAGTTATATCATAATAATAATAATAGGAAATCAGTAACAGTAGTACACGTTTACTGCATTCATAACCTTAGTTTAATTTCCGCTTTGCTTACATTCACAAACCCCCTGTTTACTGCCTTTCAATCCGAGATAGAGTTAGTCCATCTCTGTAGTGTTTGTCCGCATTCAGCCGAGACCAAGCCATATTATCTCTGTCGAGATCATCTCGGCTCAGTCTCTGTTGAGAGCGACTCGGCCAGTGCTGAAGAGAGTCAAAACTTTACAATTTAGATTCGATAACATTTTACTTCGCACTAAATCACAACTGAGCACAGTGTGTCCTTGAGAAGAATGACCTAGGGTTGGCTATGCTATAGTTAACTTTAGTTATTTGATAAAAGTTTAAAATGACTGGAAAAGAATTCATTATCAAATTGGCGCCGTTGTTGGGGACTCAAGTTCTTTTGTGTCTTTGTGTGCCAAGTTAAGTGAGGTCGAATCCCGAGTCTGTGAAGTGTGTCTGTCAAGTCAGTCTTGAGTCTTTGGAACTTGTCTATGTCTGTCTGTTTGTTTGTGGATCCTAAATAAAAAGCATGTTGACTATTATTTGTTTCTCTGCGTGAATTCACCGCCAAAAAAAGAAGAAATCCAACATTTATTTCTGTAGTTACGTAGTATTGGCATTTTATTTTGCATTCATTACTGCATCTTTCTCTTTTTACATTGCATTCTTGCTGGTTTATTTGCATTCTTTCTGTATGCCATTCAGTAGTTCCATTAGTTAGTTGACTCGTAGTTGTAGTTTCAAATTCTACATTCACTATTGCAAGTACTGTTTTCAATTCTGATTTTTCTACATAATCTGTACCATGCATGACTAGGAGTAGTACTGACCCATTGTATGCTTTTGACCTAAAGATAGAATTAACCTTACGTAGATTACAAAAAATTAGGAACGCTGCAGTAAATACTAGTAGTAGTATAGAATCTGTCGCTGACTCTAACCAGTTTTACACTGACACTTTTGTTTCTAGTTCTAACGTTTATGCAGAACCAGAACAAATGGAGAATAACGATAGAATGCTGAAGGAATTAGCTACTCCAGACGTGGTGTATCAACCTTGGTGCAACCAATACCCACAGATGGAGCTAGCTCAAACTTATGAGTTAAAGTCTGGTCTCATTCACCTGTTGCCAAAATTTCATGGTCTTGCAGGAGAAGACCCCCACAAGCACCTTAAGGAATTTCATGTGGTTTGCTCCACAATGAGGCCGTAAGGGATATCGGAGGACTATATCAAAATGAAGGCATTTCCATTCTCCCTGGATGGAGCAGCGAAGGATTGGCTGTATCTTTAGCCAGTACTTTTCAACATGTGGGGAGACATGAAACGCACTTTCCTGGAGAAGTTCTTTCCGGCATCCCGCACCGCGTCCATCAGAAAGGAAATATGTGAGATAAGGCAGCATACAGGAGAAACACTACACGAGTACTAGGAGAGGTTCAACAAACTCTGTGCCACCTGTCCATATCATCAGATCAGCGAACAGTTGCTGATCCAGTATTTCTATGAAGGATTATCATTGATGGACAGAAGCATGATAGACACAGCCAATGGCAGAGCCCTGATGGATAAAATGCCAGCAGCAGCAAGGCATCTGATCTCTAATATGGCAAGCAATACACAATAGTTTGGGATCAGAGGGCCAAATCAAACACGGATGGTTAATGAAATCGGTGAAGCTTCCAATCAGAGGCTGGAGAATCAGCTGACCGAATTGACATCATTGGTGAGACAGCTTGCAGTTGGACAACACCAACCAGCCATGGCAGTGAAGGTATGTGGCATATGTACTTCCGTGGAGCACCCCACTAATATGTGCCCCACTCTCCAAGAAACTAAGTTGGACCAACCACAGAATGTTGGAGCCATAGGTTGATTTCAGTACGGGAAGCAGCCGTATTAGAATCGACCGTTTGATAGCCAGCAACATGGGAGACAACCATTCCGGCCAGGACTGAATCAGGGGCCATACGCTGCCCAACAATTTGGATCTTCACCAAACACCTATCAGAGGCAAGCAGGTTATCAACAGCTGACTCCACAATATCAGGCACCACCTTTCCAACAGCAACAGCAACAACAACAGTAGAGAGTGCCTACCGAAGGTAACTCTCCATCTCTGGAAGACCCGATGAAGCCCCTCGCAACCAGCAACCTAGAGTTCCAACAATCTGTGAGCTCCAGCAATATGCAGTTCCAACAGAACATGACCGCCACCATCCAGGACCTCAAAACACAGATCGGTCAGTTAGCCAATACTGTGAGTCAAATGCAGTCGGTAGGATCCAACAGCCTTCCCTCTCAAACCATTCCAAATCCGAGAGGAAATGCGAGTGTAGTCAACCTTCGAAGTGGAAAAGAATTACCTCAACCTACACTACAGTAGTTGCTGAGATCAGCAGAAGTCGACTCCGAGCAAAATGTCGACTTGTAGTCTCGGACAGAGACAACTATCCCATTGCCATTTCCATCTTGGACTACTTCCGCAAGAAAATCAGAGTCAGATGAAGAGCTGCTGAAGATGTTCCGTAAGGTGGAAATCAACATTCCACTCCTCGACGCTATCAAGCAAATTCCCAAGTACGCAAAGTTCCTCAAGGAACTTTGTGTGCACAAGCGGAAAAAGATAAAAAGGAGTATGGAAGTTGGAGGCGTGGTGTCGGTACTGACCAGAAACGAATCTCCCACTACAGGAGCAAAAACACTGCCAAAGAAATGCAGAGACCCCAGAATCTTTTCTGTCCCATGTACCATTGGTGAATGTACTTTTGCCGATGCCATGCTGGATCTGGGAGCTTCAATTAATGTCATGCCAACACCAATCTACAAGTCCTTGAATTTTGGTCATTTGGAACCCATAGGGATGACCATTCAATTTGTAAACAGGAGTATTGTCCAACCCCTGGGAGTTCTCGAGGATGTTCTCGTCCAAGTCAATGAGCTAATTTTTCTACCTGACTTTTACGCGCTAGACATGGAGGATGAGACAGCCGGAAAGAAATCAACCTTAATTCTAGGGAGACCATTCCTGATGACAGCAAGAACAAAGATTGACGTGCATGTCGAGACTCTCTCAATGGAATTCGGTGACACTCTGGTGTAGTTCAACATCTTTGAAGCTATGAAGCACCTCACTGAAGACCACTCCCTCTTTAGTGTTGATCTTATCGAAGAGCTGGTTGAAGAATACCTTCAACTAGACAGTTGCAGTGGGAGCATGAAAAGTTTTGCTAAAGTTACTAATATTATCAGTTGCTTCGGGACCACAATAGAAGAAGCCGACAATGAAGAAGTACATGACCTCTCCAGCTCCGAGGACAAGTATGATGATACTACTGATTTGGGTCTCAAAGCTGAGTTATTCAAAACGATAAACCAAGCATGCAATCAGGAAGACCCAGAGTGCTCACAAATTGCAGGAGCTAAAGTTGCCAAGACTAAGAGACCTTTATCTGCATAATTGGCAACAATTTTTTCAGCTAAAGAAGAGTCAGCCAAAGAAAGCCGAGTCAAGGAAGTTGTCAAGGTCAACTCGGCCAAAGAGTCAAATATCAAGGCCGACAAGCTTGCTGAGATCGTCTCGGCCAAAGAAGACCTAACTCAAACTGTAGCAAAAATAAATGGTCCATCCGGATCCGATTCAACAGGAACGCTTGGAGCCAATGCCGACTCCAATCCGACAAGAACTGAAGTCGCGAAGTCGAGCCAGCCGAAGCAGCCAAAGGCCGAAATCATGTCGGCACATCTGGCGCCGAATCTAAATCAAGTCGACCAATCAGATCCAAACTCAGAAACTGAAAAAGCTCCATTACTACCACCACCCATGGAGTTGAAAACATTGCCGAGTCACCTAAAATATGCCTACCTGGACAAGGAACAGCAACTCCCGGTTATCATTGCTAGCAATCTCCGCCAAGAGCAAGAAGACAAGTTGCTGGAGGGCCTACGGAAACATAAAAAGGCAATACGGTGGAAACTTTCTGACCTTCCTAGCATAAACCCCTCCATTTGCATGCATAGAATATTAATGGAGGATGAAATCAAGCCCATAAGGTAGCAGCAAAGAAGACTGAATCCGACACTCCTAGACGTGGTTAAGAAAGAAGTCACCAAGCTCCTTGGGGCAGGGATCATCTACCCCATCTTGGATAGCCAATGGGTGAGCCTTGTGCAAGTGGTGCCAAAAAAGTCTGGGATGACTGTCATGAAAAATCAGTATGATGAGCTGGTCCCAACAAGGATTCAAAATAGCTAGCGAGTATGCATCGACTACAGAAGATTGAATCAAGCAACTCGTAAGGATCACTTCCCTCTGCCCTTTATTGACCAAATGCTAGAAAAGCTATCGGGGAAATCCCACTACTAATTTTTGGACGGTTTCTCAGGCTACATGCAAATACATATTGCACCTAAAGATCAGCATAAGACAACCTTCACCTGCCCATATGGTACCTTTGCGTACACACGCATGCCATTTGGCCTCTGCAATGCTCTGAGCACATTTCAACGTTGCATGATGAGCATCTTCTCGAACTTGCTGCAGGATTGCATGGAGGTATTCATGGATGACTTCACGGTGTATGTTGACTCATTTGAAGCATGCCTGAATAATCTATCCAGGGTGTTGAAGAGATGAATTGACACAAACCTCGTGCTCAATTTTGAAAAATGTCACTTCATGGTGACTGAAGGAATAGTGTTGGGCCACCTGGTATCAAACAGAGGTATTGAAGTGGATAAGGCTAAGATAGACATCATATCATCCCTTCCAAACCCCTCTTCTGTGAGGGAGGTTCGCTCATTTCTAGGACACGCCGGCTTTTACAGAAGATTCATAAAGAATTTTAGTAAACTTGGCCTGCCTCTATCCAAGCTGCTATAGAAGGATGTGGAATTTAACTTTGACCAGCCTTGTATTGAAGCATTTCAAGAGCTGAAAAATAGACTCACATCCACCCCTATTCTGCAAGGACCAAATTGGGACCTGCCATTTGAACTGATGTGTGATGCATCCGATTTGGCATTAGGAGCCGTTCTCGGCCAGAGAGCTAGAGTCGGCCTCCTTGTGCATGTAATTGCTTATGCATCTCGGACTATGGATTCGGCCCAGCAGAATTACACAACAACTGAGAAGGAACTATTGGCAATTGTTTTTGCCTTGAACAAATTCCGCCCATACCTTCTCGGTTCAAAGATCATTGCGTTCTCTAATCATGCTACTTTGAGATACTTGTTGAAGAAGCCTGATGCCAAGCCAAGACTGATTCGGTGGATGCTTCTCCTTCAAGAATTTAACATAGAAATTAGAGATAAGAGAGGTGCTGAGAATTCTGTAGCTGATCACCTGAGCAGAATTGAAAGAGAAAGCGAACCAATACCTATTCGAGATGAGTTTCCAGATGAGCACCTGCTGCACAAAAGAACGTCTCCACCATGGTTTGCTAACATTTGTAATTTTGTGGCAACATCTCGGTTCCCACCAGAGGCATCTCAGGCATACAAAGATAAACTCCTAAGCGATGCCAAATACTACATTTGGGATGATCCCTACCTTTGGAGACTATGCAGTGACAAGATCATCTGCAGGTGCATTCCTGATGCCGAGATCAATTCGGTCCTCCAGTTCTGCCATTCGGCACCTGGAGGTGGCCATTATGGATCAACTCGAACTGCTAGGAAACTGCTAGACTATGGCTTTTACTGGCCAACTATCTTTAAGGACGCGCATGAATTCGTCTCCACCTGTGAGAAATGCCAAAAAGCAGGAGTGACCATGAGCAAAAGACATGAAATGCCCCAGCAACCCATCCAATTCTTTGAAATTTTTGATGTCTAGGGAATAGATTTCGTGGGGCCATTCCCAGTCTCCAATGGATATTCATACATTATGCTGGCCGTAAATTATGTATCAAGATGGGTAGAAGCCATTGCTACTAGAACCACTAACGCAAGAGTAGTTGTGGACTTCCTGAAGTCCAATATTTTTTGTAGGTTTGGTGTGCCGAAAGCGCTCATAAGTGACTAGGGCAGTCACTTTTGCAATAGAGCCATGGCCTCTCTTCTTCAGAAATACGGGGTAGCACACAGAATTGATACTGCCTACCAACCCCAAACAAATGGCCAAGCAGAAGTGTTCAACAGGGAAATCAAGAAAACACTGCAAAAGATGACAAATCCCAGTAGGGACGATTGGAGCCGCCTCCTTGAGGATGCTCTTTGGGCACACAGAACTGCACACCGGACACCTCTAGGGATGTCTCCCTACAGTATTGTTTTCGGTAAAGCCTGTCACCTTCCTGTGTAGCTAGAACACAGAGCATATTGGGCTGTTAGGCAGTGCAATTTGGCCTATGACCAAGCTGGAGAATAGAGAAAATTTCAACTGCAAGAGTCAGATGAACTCCGCTTGGTAGCATATGAAAATTCTAGGATCTACAAGCAAAAAGTCAAGCGATTCCATGACCAGCAGAAAGTCCTTTTGTTTAACTCACGCCTTAAGCTCATTGCAGGTAAACTTCATTCTAGATGGGATGGACCTTTTGTTATCACTGATGTGTTTCCCCATGGTGCAATACAGCTAAAAAATGAACATAGTAACAGCACCTTCCAGGTCAATGGGCATCAGATTAAGCCATTCCATGAAGTTCCAGCGCCAATTACTCATGACATGGAGATAATCTCATTAATGGAACCAGCTACACCAAATGACCCTGCCTCGCATTGAGGACAATGCAAAATTTTAAGAGTGGGGGGGGGGGGGGATAATGTTACAATCATTTAAATTGCTTCTTGTTTCTATTCCCATCCTCCTGAACTCTGCTAATTTTAATTTGTCTATTTCATTTTGTTAAATGCTAATTTTAATTTGCCTGTTTCATTTTGTTAAATTGCATCTGTTTTTCAATAAGAGCTGTCCAACCCAAGTCCATTCTGGCCCTGTGCCATCTCGACCGGATTCGGAACGACTTCGGCCGGCCAGGATTCCAATTCTGTCATTTCAATTTTTGTTGATTTTCTCCTAGCAGAATCCCAAATTGGATTTTCGAAAAGAATTTGTTTTGAAAAGAATCTTGAATTGGCTTCTGGAAATTTGAAATTGACAGTAGGAAGTAATTCTGCAACTCTAGCAAGAAATTTCTCTAGCTTGAAGGGAGTGAAACTTTTGCGCTATAGTCAGTGGTTGACTGAAAAACTAAAAAGGAAACCCTTTATGATAGAGCAAAAACAACCCGTGTGAGATTTTGAGCCTTTGAAAATATTGATGGCTTACATCTTGCCGTTTCTCTTCTTTTTCTAGTGTGATTTTTGCATTCATGTTAACTGCATATTCTACATTTTGCCTTAACTCTCTAGATACAATTGTTCTCACATGTAGGAATGATATGATCTAGACCATGTTCCTTATAAGCCCTGAGCCAAATAAAAGCTTACCTGAACAAATGTGTCTGTTGTTTTCCCCTCTTTAGCCTAATTTAACCATTCTTTCTGATAGCTCACTACAAGCCAAGGCCAGGAAAACCATGAATTAACCTCACCCTCGGGGAATAGAGGAGCTTTGGAATTGTTTTGGGAGTAAGTCATGATCAAGTGTGGGGGGAACTCCAGGAAGCAAATTGTTCAGCACCCTCTAAGGCTCGGAAATGCAAGAAAAAGAATGAAAGCAAGTGAAAGAAAGAAAAAGAAAAAGTGGAGCAGCAGCTGAAAATCTGAGCTGAATTGGATAAAGAAAGAAAACAGCTGCATAAATTTGTATAGTAAGAAAAAGAAAAGGAAGTGAGCTAGTAGTAGCAAAAGAAGGAAATGACAGCATCCTGGGTTATCCCTCAGGCTGATAAAGCTTACTCCCCATTGCTCCTCTCTTCCTCATAGGTCCTGAAGCCAGTTTTCCCATATTTTATCCTACCTGTGACCCAGCCTCGCTACAAGCCGAAAAAGTCCTAGTGATCATAACTGTGTATTTTTGCAGGTGTGAGAAGAGAGCTTTGCCAAAGTATGGTAATATCAGTTCCATGAATGTTGAGTGTAAATACAAGCCCAAACACGTGAGAAATGAGGGAGTTATTTGCCTAGATGAGAGCTCTGTCACTCTTGGTTACCTTCTCTTGTTTGCAGGTCATGAATTTGCCTAGAACACATAAGAGTAATTTCAGATTGTTAGAGTATTTCGATCTTAGGGTGAATGAGCTCAGAGGCCACCTCAGCGTCAGCTCAACCACCATGTCACTCTGGGAGAATCTTCCACGACATTTTGGAAGATCTTCACACGGGTAGAATAGGAAATTCACATTGTAATTTTGTTAGGATATTTTGTAGTGTCATCTAGCTGCTCAGCTCGTGTATATATAGGAGGAGCTGTGCAATTTTTAGGGCTCCTTGAATTCACTCTGATTACATTTTCATTTTATCCATTTTATCGCTTTCATTTTCTCCATTTCACGGTGGTGCACGGTGCTGCTTTGGTTACCTTCTCCTGTCTGTTTTGATTTGGATCCTTTAATAAAAAAAACATGCTGAGTTTGTATTAAAATTCCTACGTGAATTCACTGCCAAAAAAAACTAGATTAAAGAAAATTTGCTTCCGCATTGTATTCAATTTCTACGTTGCATACTATTCATTTCTGCATTACAAAATTGACTTGCACTTTTATTCACATTGCATTCTTATAGTTTTATTAAGATTAACTGATAATGGTAGTTTACTGATCCTGAATTCACTGATTTAACTCTAATTTTCCTGCATGATTCCATAATGCATGACTAGGAGTAGCACCGACCCCTTATATGAATTAGATCCTGAATTAGAACTAACTTTGCATAGATTAAGGAAGGCTAGGAAGAAAGTAGTAAATAATAGTAGTAGCTCTGATTCTGTCATTAACTCTAACCAGTTGTCTATTGGCATTTCTCTTTCTAGTCTTAGCCATTTTGTAGAGCCAGGACAAATGGAGAACAATGACAAAACCCTAAAGGAGTTGGCTACACTTGATGTGGTGTATCAACCTTGGTGCATCCAATATCCACAGCTAGAACCAGCTCAAACGTATGAATTGAAGTTTGGTCTTATTCATTTGCTACCAAAATTTCATGGTCTTGCAGGAAAAGACCCCCACAAGCACTTAAAATAATTCCACGTGGTCTATTCCACGATGAGACCGTAAGGGATTCCAAAAGATTATATCAAGAGGAAGGCGTTCCCATTCTCGCTTGACGGAGTTGCAAAGGACTGGCTGTACCTTTAGCCAGCAATTTTCAACACTTGGGGGGACATGAAGCGCACCTTTTTGGAGAAGTTCTTTCCGGCATCCAGAATTGTGTCCATCCAAAAGGAAATATGTGGGATAAGGCAGCACATAGGAGAGACTCTGCATGAATATTGGGAGAGATTTAATAAGCTCTGTGCCACTTGTCCACACCATCAGATCAGCGAACAGCTATTGGTCCAGTACTTCTACGAAGGATTATCCATGATGGACAGAAGCATGATAGACGCTGCTAGTGGAGGAGCATTGATGGGCAAGATGCCAGCAGCAGCAAAGCACTTGATCTCCAACATGGCAAGCAACACACAATAATTCGGAGTTAGAAGGCCGAATCCATCTCAGATAGTGAACGAGATCGGCGTAGCCACCAACCAGAGGCTAGAAAACCAGCTGACCGAATTGACATCATTGGTGAGCCAGCTTGCTGTTGGACAACATCAACCCGCCATGGAAGCAAAAATATGTGGCATCTGTACTTTCGTGGAGCACCCTACTGATATGTGCCCCACGCTTCGAGAAACTGAGTCAGACCAACCAGAGAATGTTGGAGCCATAGGTAGATTTCAGTACGGGAAGCAGCCGTATCAGAGTTGGCAATTTGATAATCAGCAGCATGGAAGACAACCATTTCGGCCAGGACCGAATCAAGCCTTATGCAGCTCAACAATTTGAATCCATACCAAATGCATATCAGAGACAAGAAGGTTATCAACAACCGACTCCACAATATCAAGCACCACCTTTCCAGCAACAACAGCAGCAATAGAGAATGCCTACTCAAGGCAATTCTCTAAAAGACTTGATGAAGCAACTTGCAGCCAACAACTTGGAGTTCCAGCAATCTGTGAGCTCCGACAACATGCAGTTTCAGCAAAACATGACCTCCACAATCCAAGACCTCAAGACGCAGATAGGACAGTTAGCCAACACTATGAGCCAATTACAGTCGGTTAGGTCCAGCAACCTTCCCTCTCAAACAATTCTGAATCCGAGAGGGAACGCAAGGGAAGTCACATTGAGAAGTGGAAAAGAACTATCTCAACTAGCATAGAAGTTGCCGAGACCAACCGAAGCAAATTTCGAATCGAATGCCAACTCGCAGTCATGGCCAGAGAAAACTATCCCAACGCTGTTTCCAATGTGGACCATCTCGGCAAGGAAGCCAGAGTTAGATGAAGAGCTGCTGAAGATGTTCCGAAAAGTGGAAATCAATATTCCACTCCTCGATGCGATTAAACAAGTTCCTAAGTACGCCAAATTCCTCAATGAATTATGCGTACACAAAAGGAAAAAGATGAAGGGGAACAGGGAAATTGGAGGTGTGGTGTCGGCCTTAACAAGAAATGAAGAACTCATTGTAGGTGCCCCACAAGCACTACCAAAGAAATGTAGAGATCCTCGAATCTTTTCTGTCCCATGCACCATTGGCGAATGCACTTTTGCCGACGCCATGTTGGACTTGGGAGCCTCAATTAATGTCATGCCTACATCAATCTACAGAGCCCTGAACTTTGGTGATCTTGAAGCAATAGGGAAGATCATTCAACTTGCAAACAGAAGCATTGTTCAACCCCTGGGCGTTCTTGAAGATGTTCTTGTCCAAGTTAACGAGCTAATTTTTCCAACTAACTTTTATGTGCTAGACATGGAGGACGAGACATCTGGGAAGGAATCAACCTTAATTCTGGGGAGACCATTCCTGATGACTGCCAGAACAAAGATTGATGTGCATGCCGAGACCCTCTCAATGGAATTCGGTGACACCCTGGTGTAGTTTAATATCTTTGAAGCCATGAAGCACCCCACCGAGGACCATTCTCTCTTTGGCATTGGCATGATTGAAGAACTAGTTGAAGAATATTTTCAACTAGACAACTACTGTGAAGACATAGAATATTTTGCTAAAAATGTTAATGTCACCAATTGCTTAGGGTCCATAACAGAAGAGCCCGACTATAAGGAAGTACATAACCTCTTCCCTAATTCCGAGGACAATAATGATGATGTTGCCGACTTGGATTTTGAAGCTAAATTGCTTGAAGTAAAAGACTAAGCATGCAATCATGAAAACCTGGATGTAGTAGTCAAAGTTGCCGAAACCAGCAAGCCTTCATTTGCACAACTAGCAACGATTTTCACAACTAAAGGAAAGTTGACTACTGAAGGCTGAAACCAAAAGATGACCAAAGTCAACTTGGCCAAGATGCTAAGAGACAAAGTCGACATGCTTGTCAAGACCATCTCGGCCAATGAAAACCGGAAGCAAGCAAGAGCTAAACTCATTGTTCCATCCAGATCTGACTTTGAAGCAGCACGAGAAGCCAATGCCGACTCCAATCCGACAAGAGTTGAACCCACTATGAGGAGTCGACCGAAGCAGCCAAAGGTTGAAATCATGTTGGCACACCTGGTGTCAAGTCCAAATCAAGTCGACCGGATGGATCCGAAGTCATTAACCAAAATTTCTTCATCATCGCCACCACCCTTGGACTTAAAGCCATTGCCGAAACACCTGAAATACGCCTATTTGGATACTGAACAGCAACTCCCAGTCATCATTGCTAACAATCTCCGTCAGGAGCAAGAAGACAAGTTGACAAATGTCCTAAGGCAGCATAAGAGGGCAATTGGTTGGAAACTTTCAGACCTTCCTGGCATAAACCCCTCCATCTATATGCACAGAATCTTAATGGAGAAGGAAATCAAGCCCATAAGGCAACAACAAAGAAGACTGAATCTGACAATCCTAGATGTGGTCAAGAAAGAGGTCACCAAACTTCTTGCTGTACGGATCATTTACCCTATTTCGGATAACCAATGGGTGAGCCCTATGCAAGTTGTGCCGAAGAAATGTGGGATGACTGTCACGAAGAACTAACATGACGAGTTGGTGCTAATGAGGATTCAGAATAGCTGGCGAGTGTGCATTGACTATAGAAGATTAAACTAGGCAACTCACAAGGATCACTTTCCTTTTCCTTTTATTGACCAAGTCCTGGAAAAGCTATTAGGGAAATCCCATTGCTGCTTTTTGGATGACTTCTCAAGGTACATGCAAATTCATATTGCAACTGAAGATCAACACAAGACTACCTCCACCTGCCCATTTGGCACCTTTGCGTACACCCGCATGCCATTTAGACTGTGTAACGCTTCGAGTACATTCCAGCGTTGTATGATTAGCATCTTCTCGGACTTACTATAGGATTGCATGAAGGTATTCATGGATGAATTCACCGTGTATGCAGATTCATTTGAAGCATGCCTGAGCAACTTATCCAAGGTGTTGAAGAGATGTATTGACATAAACCTCGTGCTTAATTTTGAAAAGTGTCATTTCATGGTAACTGAGGGAATAGTGTTGGGTCATCTAGTATCCAATAGAGGCATTGAGGTGGATAAATCGAAGATAGACATCATCACCTCCCTTCCAAACCCCACTTCAGTGCGGGAAGTTCGCTCATTCCTAGGACACGCAGGCTTCTACAAAAGATTCATCAAGAACTTTAGTAAACTCGCTTTGCCACTGTCTAGATTGCTACAAAAGGATGTTGATTTTAATTTTGACCAGCCCTGTATTGAAGCATTTTAGGAGCTGAAGAACAGACTTACATCCGCTCCTATTCTACAAGTACCAAATTGGGACCTACCATTTGAATTGATGTATGATGCATCCAATTCAGCATTAAGAGTTGTTCTCGGCCAAAGAACCAAAGTCGGCCATCCAGTGCATGTGATTGCCTATGCATCTCACACCATGGACCTGGCCCAGTAAAACTACACAACAACTGGGAAGGAATTTGTGGCAATTATCTTTGCCTTGGACAAATTTCGCTCATACCTTCTTGGCTCAAGAATAGTTGTATTCTCTGACCATACTGCATTGAGATACTTGTTGAAAAAGCTAGATGCTAAACCAAGACTGATTCAGTGGATGCTTCTCCTTCAAGAATTCGACATAGAAATCAGAGACAAGAAAGGTGCTGAGAATTCTGTAGCTGACCACTTAAGCAGAATTGAAAGAAAAAGCGAACCAATGCCGATCTGAGACGAGTTCCCAGATGAACAGCTGCTGCACATCAAAACGTCTACACCATGGTTTGCCGACATCTGCAATTATGTGGAAACATCTCAGTTCCCACCAGAGGCATCCCGTCTATACAAGGAAAACCTCCAGAGCGATGCTAAATACTACATATGAGATGATCCCTACCTTTGGAGACTCTACAATGATAAATTCATTCGCAGGTGTACTCTTGAAACCGAGATCAATTCAGTCCTCCAATTCTGCCACTCAGCACCTAGAGGCGGCCACTATGGATCAACTCAGATTGCTAGGAAAGTGCTTGATTGTGGGCCCTATTGGCCCACTATTTTCAGAGACGCTCATCAATTCGTCTCCACCTACGACAAATGTCAAAAAGCTAGAATGGCCATGAACAGAAGGCATGAAATTCCCATCAACCCATCTTGTTTTATGAAGTCTTTGATGTTTGGGGTATTGATTTCATGGGGCCATTCCTAGTCTCCAATGGTTATTCATACATACTACTGGCCGTTGATTATGTTTCAAAATGGGTAAAAGCCATTGCCACTAAGGCCAATGATGCCAAGGTAGTAATGGACTTTCTTAAGTCCAATATCTTCAACAGGTTTGGTGTTCCGAAGGCGCTCATAAGTGACCAAGGTAGTCACTTCTACACCACAACCATGGCTTCGCTTCTTTAGAAGTATGGGGTGACACACAGAATTGCCACAACCTACCATCCCTAGACAAATGGCCAAGCTGAAGTTTTTAACAGGGAAATTAAGAAAACACTACAAAAGATGACCAACCCAAGCAGGAAAGACTGGAGCCGACTCCTTGTGGACGCTCTTTGGGTGCACAAAATTGCATACCAAACACCGTTAGGGATGTCTCCCTATCGGCTTGTCTTCGATAAAACCTGCCACCTTATTGTGGAGCTAGAGCACAAAGCTTACTGGGCTGTCAAACAGTACAATCTGGCCTATGACCAAGCTGGGGAGCAGAGGAAATTCTAGCTACAAGAGTTAGACGAACTCCGCTTGGAAGCATATGAGAATTCCAGGATCTATAAGAAGAAAGTCAAGAAATTCCATGACCAACAGATCCTGAGGAAAGACCTCCAAGTCGGTCAGAAAGTGCTGCTATTCAATTCACGACTAAAGCTCATAGTAGGTAAGCTTCGCTCTAGATGGGATGGACCTTTTGTTATCACTAACATATTTCCCTATGGTGTAGTGCAACTAAAAGATGAACAAAGTAACAGCACCTTCCAGGTCAATGGGCATCAAATCAAGCCATTCTATGAAGGTCCAACACCAATTGCAGGTGACATGGAGACCATCTCATTGATGGAACCAGCCCCACCAAATGGCACAACCCAAGCCTACTTTGTCAGCCCATCTCAATCATAGCAAGCATTGAGGACAATGTGGAATTCAAGTGTGGGGGGAGCACTATTTGGCCATCTAAGACTGTAGAATCTGAACCTTAAATTTTGTGCTAATGTTGTTCAAAACCTATCATTCTGGCTCAATTTTTGTTTTTGTTTGAATTTCTATTTTATTTGTTTTGTTTTTGTCTTTGTTTCAATTCTCCTTTGAACCATTTTTCCTTCCTTCCCTATTTTCAATAAAAGCTGTGAAGCCGAGTTCATCCCGGTTCTATGCCATCTTGGCCAGATTCGGAGTGACTTTGGCTAGGCAGGGTTTTAATTGTCTTTTGTTTTCTATCTTGTTTCCTCCCAGCAGAATTCCAGAATTGGATTGTCGAAAAAAAAAAGAAAAATAGAAAAGCGGCTAAGAATTCAAAACCGAAAACAAAGAATTACAGCAAAGCTGCATGAATACCAGAAAAGAAGAAAAAAAAGATAAGAAAGAGGGAAAGAAGTGAGTACATAAGATGGGAATAAAGGAAGGAGATCACAGCATCCTAGGCTACCCCTCATGCTGATGATGCTTACCCCCCATTGCTCCTTTCTTTCCCATGGGGTCTGAAACCATTTTCCATATTTTATCCTACCCGTGTCCCTAGCCTCGCTATAAATCGAAAAGAAGCCTTAATGATTATGGTTGCTTGTGTTTTTTTTGCATGTGTAGGAGGAAAGCCTTGTCAAAGTAAAGGAATGCTAGTTTCATGCAATGTTGAGTGTAAATACAAACCTAAACACTTGAGAGATTGAGAGAATACTTGCCGAAGTGAGAGCTCTATCACTCTTGGCTACCATTTGTTGTTTGCAGGTCATGAATTCACCTGGAGTAGAGGAGAAGTAGTTTCCAGATTGCTTGAGTATCTTAATCGTAGGGTGAATGAGTGCTGACTCTGTCTCGGTTGAACTTAAGGAAGCCAAATTGAAAAATTCTTTTCTATCTTTAAAAATCTCCCTTGTTGATTTCCATTTGATTTTTCCCAAGAGTGCAAAGGGTTAAGTGTGGGGGTATGATGAGTTACAAATTATACATCTTTTACGGATCTAAGAAGAGTGTTCTAGGATTATTTTGTGCTTAAGGAATAACTGTTAGCTGAGATTCACATTAAGGACCTAGGAATAGAGAAAATACAAAACTGTTTAAATTGAAAGCCTTAGCTAACAAAAAGCTTTCTTCTCTTCTTCTGTAGGACTAAGCCGAGTCCATCTCGGCCGAAACTGACTCCGTCTTGGCCAGGCCAGGCTGCTCGGTCCAGCCGACTCCATCTCGGCAGGCCAACTCAACGATCAAGCAGCCCAATAAGGAGTGGCCCAAAGGTGTATCCACCTCAGCTCCAGCTCAGCTACCACGTCACCCTTGGAGAAGCTTGCAACGCAAGTTATGTAAGGGTAGATTAGGAATCCAATTTGTAATTCTGTTAGGCTTCATAGTTAGAGCGCTTTAGAAATTCAGCTCTTGTATATATAGGAGGAGCTGTGCACTTTTTCGGGGCCCTTGGAAGTCATAGCTTCCCACTTTCATTGTTTCCATTCTCTCACTTTCATCTCCTACACTCAGGGTAGTGCACGATGTTATCATTAGCGCTTCCCTCGATTGAGGAAGTGCAAGTTAGGAACTAAGAAGCCGAAGGTTGCTAGAGGGGACCAATTGGATTACCAACGCACTCTAGTGGACTTGATCCCTAGCATCCTAGCCAGTAGAGGTGAACCATCGCCGTCGACCATGGCGATCGTCGTGGAAGATGCAATCACCGAATCTAGGCCCTGTGTTTGTATTTTGTTTCAAATAATATAAGTATTTTCTGATTTCTGCTCTCTGTTGCATTCCTAAACTCTAATTTATTTGCTGCATCGCGATTGCACATAGTAATGTGAACAAATGTTAAGCTAAGCTTATCAGAACTGGTTTAACTAATTTAGTAGGTAATCAACTAGAGAACCTAATTAAGAACCTAAAATCAACTCTAGACTTAATCCCTGCCAACTGATGAGGTAGTGATTGTGTAAATCCTCGGTATGGCAATGGACGAGTGTTTGGCAATCGTCATAAGAACAATAATGGTTGATGAGGACTGTGGACTGAGTGAATGAACCAGAAGGACTTGATTATTGGAGTAAAACATGAATACAGTGGTAGCATTAGCAGTAGAGTAGTTTAGTTTAATTGCATTCGCATTTTAACTTAATTCCATTCTACTTACTCGCACTTCAAACCCCCCTGTTTCCTGCTTTTCAGTCTGAGACAGAGTTAGTCCGACTTTGTAGCGTCCGTTGCCCTTAGCTGAGACTGTGTCGGATAAGGCTTTGCCAAGTCCATATCAGACGAGTCTCTACTAAGAGTGAGTCGGTACTCTGCACTCAAGAATTCTAGCTTTACTTCAGTTTTCACATAAAATCACAATTAAGCACATTGTGTCCTTGAGAAAATTCGACCTAGGGTTGACTATACTATAGTTAGCTTTAGTTTATTTGATACGCGTTAGAAGACTAAAAATGATCTTATCAATGGTCTTGACAGACACTTATCCGACACAGTCTCGGCTAAGTGCTGATAGACGCAAGAAAGTCAGACTAACTCTGGTTTAGACTAAAATGTAGGAAATAAGGGGGTTGAAATGCTAATAATGAAAGACACGAAGTAAACTAAGAACGTAAATACACTTAAGCTAAGCTACTCTACTGCTACTACTGTGTTCATGTTCAGTCTCAATAATCAAGTCCGATCTGGTTCATTCACTCCAAGTCACAGTCCATATCAACCTTAGGTTCTCTTATGACGATCGTCAAATGTTCGTCCACTACCATACTGAGGATTTACGCAATCACTACCTCATTAGTTGATATGGATTAAGCTCAAAGTTGATTTTAGTTTCTCAATTAGGTTCTCTAGTTGATTACCTACTAAATTAGTTAAACTAGTTCCGATCGACTTAGTTCAACATTGTTCACCACACTTTGTGCAATCGCAACACAGATAGGGAATTAAAGTATAGGAATGCAAATAGAAATCAGAATCAGAAAACACTCATATTATTGAAAATGAAATACAAACACAGATCTGAACTTAGTGACTCCGCCTTCTACAACAATCGCCATAGAAGAACGGTGATGGTTCACCTCCATTAACCAGAATGCTAAGGATCGGACCCACCAAAGTGTGTTGGTAGTCCAAGCGGTCCCCTCTGACGATCTTCGGCTTCTCAGTTTTTGACCTACACTTCCTCAATCGAGAGAAGCACCATTGATAGCATTGTGTGCCACTATAGACGTGAGAATGAGAGCAAGAGAATGGATATAATGGAAATGGACAATATGAAATTCAGATCCCCAAAAAAGTGCACAACTTGTCCTATATATACACAAGTTGTGAATTGCTACTCTAACGACTCTTAACAGAATTACAACTGAATTTCCTATTCTACCCTTGCGAAGATTCTTCAGAGTGATGTGGCAGATTCTCCAAGAGTGACATGGCAACTGAGCTGGAGTTGAGATAGCCTCTATGCTGGATTGCTGACGTGGATGATGCAATTGGGCCGCTCCTTATTGAGCTACTGGGCTATTTCTTCACAAGCTGCTGGACCGTTGAGTCGGCCGGCCGAGAAGGAGTCGGTTGGTTGGGATGACTCTCCTAGGCCGAGATCAATTTGGCTTATCCTACAAAAGAAAGGGACGAGACATTTTATTAGCTAATTCCATTAAATTAACACAGATTTATGATTTCTACATTTCCAGGTCCATAATATGAATCTCAGCTAAGACTCAATCCTTAAGTACTAATTGGCCTTTGAAACACCCTTCTTAGGTCCATGCAAGGTGTATAAAATGTGACTCATCACTCATCAAGAGTCTTGGTCAAGGAGAGTCGTCTTGGTCAGCTGACTCCTTCTCGGCCGGCCAACTCAACAGTTCAACAACCCAATAAGGAGCGGCCCAATTGCATCATCCATGTCAGTGATCCAACGCAGAGGCCATCTTAGCTCCAGCTCAGCTGCCACGTCACTTTTGGAGAATCTGCCACGTCACTTTGAGGAATCTTTGTAAGGGTAGAATAGGCAATTCAGATGTAATTCTGTTAGGAGTCGTTAGAGTAGTAGGGCACAGCTCGTGTATATATAGGAGGAGCTATACACTTTTTGAGGGTCTAGAATTCATATTGTCCACTTCCATTGTTTTTATTTTCTCGCTCTCGTTTTCTATACTCACGGTGCTCACAATGGTGCTTCTCTTGATTGAGGAAGTGCAGGTCAGAAACTGAGAAGGCGAACATCGTCAGAGGTGGCCGCTTGGATTACCAACCCACTCTAGTAGATCTGATCCTCAAGGTTCTGGTTAACAGAGGTGAACCATCGCCGTTCTTCCAAGGCGATTGTTGTAGAAGGCGGAGTCACTAAATTTAGATCCTGTGTTTGTATTTCAATCTTAATAATATGAGTGTTTTCTAATTTTGAGCTCTGGTTGCATTCTCACACTTTAATTCACTATTTGCGTTGCGATTGCACAAAGTGATGTGAATCATGTTGAACTAAGCCGATTGGGATTGGTTTAACTAATTGAGCAGGTAATCAACTAGAGAACCTAATTGAGAACCTAAAATCAACTCTGGACTTAATCCTTGTCAACTGATAACGTAGCGATCATGTAAATCCTTGGTATGGCAGTGGACAAACATTTGACGATCATCATAAGAGAACCTAAGGTTGATATCGACTGTGGACTCGAGTGATTAAACTAGAACGAAATTAATTGTAGAGACTGAACATGAACACAGTAATAGCAGTAGAATGACTTAGTTTAATTGCATTTACATTCTTAGTTTACTTCCCGTCTTTCATTACTTGTATTTCAAAACCCCTTGTTTTCTGCATTTTAGTCCAAAACAGAGTTAGTCAAACTCTGTTGCGTCTATTTGCTCTTAGCCGAGACTGAGTCGGATAAGTCTTTGCCAAGACCATATCAGCCCAGTCTCTATCGAGAGCAACTTGGCACTCTACACTTGAAAGTTCCAGTTTTATTTCAGTTTCACACAAAATCACAATTGAGCACACTGTGTCCTTGACAAAATTCGACCTAGGGTTGACTATGCTATAGTTAGATTTAGTTTATTTGATGCGCATTGAGACGACTAAAAATATGCTTATCAAACTGAAGTCGTTGTTGGTGACATAAGTTCTTTTGTGTCTTTGTATGCCAAAACTGAGTTAAGCTAAATTTCGAGTCTGTAGACTACTGTGTCAAAATGAAGGTGTTCCCATTCTCCTTGGATGGAGCAACGAAGGACTAGCTGTATCTTCAGCCTGTTCTTTTCAACACATGGGGAGATATGAAGCCCATGTTCTTGGAGAAGTTCTTTTCGGCATCTAGAACCGCGACCATCAGAAAGGAAATCTATGGGATAAGGAACTTGTCCACATCGTCAGATCAGTGAACAATTGTTGATCCAGTATTTCTATGAAGGTCTATCAATGATGGATAGAAGCATGATTGATGCTGCTAGTGGAGGAGCATTGAAGGATAAAACACCAGCAACAGTAAGGCATCTGATCTCTAATATGGTAAGTAATACACAACAGTTTGGGATTAGAGGACCTAGCCAATCCCAGATGGTAAATGAAATTGGTACAACTTCTAACCTGAGGATGGAAAACCAACTGTCCGAATTAACATCTCTGGTGAGGCAACTTGTTGTTGGACAACACCAGCAAAACATGACAGCCAAAGTTTGTGGCATATGTACTTTTGTGGAGCACCCCACTGAATTGTGCCCCACGTTACAAGAAACCGAGTCGGACCAACCAGAGAATGTTAGAGCCATAGGTGGATATCAATATGGGAAGCAACCATATCAGAACCGACCATTTAATAATCAACAGTATGGAAGACAACCATTTTGGCCAAGACCGAATCAAGGGCCTTATGTAGTCTAGAGATTCGAACCTACACCGAATGTACCTCAAGGATCAGCACGTTACCAACAGTCGGGTCAGCAACATCAAGCACCGCATTTCCAACAGCAGCAGGAGTAGAGAATGCCACTGCAAGGCAATTCTCCATCTATGGAGGACCTAATGAAGAAACTTGTTGCCAGCAATTTGGAGTTTCAGCAATCTGTAATCTCTAGTAACATGCAGTTCCAAAAAAATATGAACGCCACCATCCAAGACCTCAAGATGTAGATAGGAAAGTTAGCCAACACTGTGAGCCATTTACAGTCGGCCAGATCAAGCAACCTTCCTTCACAAACAATTTCAAATCCGAGAGGGAACGTGAGCACAATTACACTGAGAAGTGGAAAAGAACTATCTCAACCAGCACCACAGCTACCGAGATCAACAAAAGCCGACTCGAAACCGGATGCCAACTCGCAGGTGCAACAACAAGAAAAAATTGTCCCATTGTCGTTTCCAATTTGGACCATCTCAACAAGGAAATCAAAGTCTGATGAAGAACTGCTGAAGATGTTCCGCAAGGTGGAAATCAACATTCCACTCCTTGACGCCATTAAGCAAATTCCCAAGTACGCAAAATTCCTTAAGGAATTATGTGTGCATAAGAGGAAGAAGATGAAGGAGAATGTAGAAGTTGGAGGCATAGTATCAATGTTAACCAGGAATGAAGACTTCACTGCAGGAGCACAAGTACTGCCGAAGAAATGTCGAGATCCTAGAATCTTTTCAGTCCCATGCACCATTGGCGAATATGCCTTTGCCAATGCCATGTTGGACCTAGGAGCTTTAATCAATGTCATGCCGACGTCAATATACAAAGCCTTGAATTTTGGTGATCTAGAACCTACAGGGATGACAATAAAGCTACCAAACATAAGTATTGTTCAACCCTTAGGCATCCTAGAAAATGTTCTCGTCCAAGTGAACGAGCTGATTTTCCCAACTGATTTCTACGTGCTAGATATGGAAGATGAAACATTCGAACAAGGAACAACCTTAATTCTAGGGAGACCATTCTTGATGACGGCCAGAACAAAGATTGATGTGCATGCCGGGACACTCTCAGTGGAATTTTGTGACACCTTGGTGCAATTCAATATTTTCGAAGCCATGAAGCACCCCACCGAAGACCATTCCCTCTTTGGCATTGATCTGATTGATAAACTAGTTGAGGAATACTTCCAACTAGACATCCACAGTGAAGATATTGACAATTTTGCTAAGAGAACTAATTCAATTGGTTGCCTAAGGACCATCGCAGACGAAGAGACTGACTATGATGAATCAAGGGAAGTACATAATCTTTCTGACTCTGTGGATAATAACAATGACATTGCTGACTTAGACCTTGAAGCTGAATTGCTCGAAGTATTAGACCAAGTGTGCAAGCATGAGAACCTGGAGTGCTCTATTGAAGTAAAAGTTCAAGTTGCTGAAATGAAGAAGTTATTATTAACACAACAGGCAACAATATTCACTACTGAATACGAATCGGCCAAAGAAAGCCGAGATCAAGAGAGGACCGAAGTCATCTCGGCCAAAAAGACAACGGTCAAGGCCGACCTACATGTACAAACGTATGCCAAGATCATCTCAGCTAAAGAAGACCAAAAGCAAGCTGAAGTCGAGTCTACCTCGGACAATCAAGACAACGATTGTATTCCATTTGGATATGATTTCAGAACTGAAAAAAGAGCTGAGTCCAACTTCCATCTGATAAGAACTATGTCTAGAAGAAGGAGTTGGCCACAACAGCCAAAGGTCGATATCATGTCGGCACACCTTGATGATGCGGGCTTTTACAGTCGTTTCAACGCGCTTATCAAATAACTAAAGCTAACTATAGTATAGCTAACCCTAGGTCATTCTTCTCAAGGACACAGTGTGCTCAGTTGTGAATTGGTGTAGAGTGAAGTGGAGTAGAATCTAAGATGTAAAGTACCGACTCGTCTCGGTAATGGCCGAGTTGCTCTCAATAGAGACTGAGCCGAGTCGACCTCAACAGAGACGATCCTGCTTGATCTCAGTTGAGTGCAGACAGACACTACAGAGGTGGACTACCTCTGTCTCAGACTTAAAGGCAGTAGATAAGGGGGGTTGGAGTGCAAGTAAAGCAGAAAGTAAACTAAGACTATGAATGCAGTAAACATATACTACTGTTACTGATTACTATTGTTATTATTATATAACTGTGTTCATGTTCAGTTCCATTAGTTCAAGTCCAGTCTGGGTTCCACACTCCAGTTCTCAGTCCATATCAGCCTTTGGTAGTCTTATGACAATCGCTAAACATTCGTCCATTTCCATACCGAGGAATTATGAAATCGCTACCTCATCAGTTGGCAGGGATTAGGTGCAGAGCTGATTTTAGGTTCTCGATTAACTATCGTTAACTGATTACCTACTAAATTAGTTAAACCAGTTCCGATCGGCTTAGCTTAACATTGTTCATATTCAAATGCAATCGCGATTCAAACATGAATTAAGGAAGAGGGAAGAGAAAGGAGATATGAAATGTAGAGTGAAATCGATTAACAGAAACAGAATACAAATACAGTGGTTCTGACTTCAGATGAATCCATCTTCCACGACGATCGCCATGGTTGATGGTGGTGGTTCACCTCCGTTAGCCTGAACGTTGAGGATCAGTTCCACCAGAGTGCGTCAGTAGTCTGATCGTCCCCTCTGGCAGACTTTGGCTTCCCAGTCTCAGACCTGCACTTCCTCAATCGAAAGAAACGCCAATGAGCACCGTGCACCACCATGAAAACGAAGAGAGCGAGAGCGAGAAAAATGGGTACGGTGAGTATGGAATTTGAGTGAATTCAAAGACAGAACGTGTAAAAAGGGCACAGCTCTTCCTATATATACACGAGCTGTGATATGCTAATCCTAACGAATCCTAACAGAATTACATTGTGAAAGATCCTATTCTACCCCTATGCAGATCTTCTAACGTGACATGGCAGATTTCCTAGGAGTGACATGGCATTTGAGCTGACGCTGAGATGGCCTCCGAGCTGGATATCTGATGTGGTCAATACAACTGGGCCTCTCTCCTAGGCTGCTGGGCTGCAAGGCGTGGGTTGCCAAGACGACTCTGTTCTTGCCGAGATGGAGTGAGACTGGCCAGGATGACTTCATCTCGGCTGAGACTCCTTTTGTTGACCAGGGTCAACTCGGCTTGACCTGCAGAAGAAGGAGTGACACTTTTATTTGCTAAGAAATCTAAATTAACACAGATTTGTATTTCCTCTATAATCGAACCCATAGAATAAATCTTAGCTAACAATCCACTCTTAAGCACAGAATAGTCTTGCAAACCTCCTTCTTAGGTTTCTAAAAGATGTATAAATTGTGACTCATCACACCTAGTGCGAGTTCAACTCAAGTCGGCCAACCGGATCCGAAAGCATCTCATGACAATTCTTCATCACCGCCACCACCCATGGAATTAAAGCCATTGCCAAAATACTTAAAATATGCATATCTGGACACTCAATAGCAACTTCTAGTTATCATTGCTAATAATCTCCACTAGGAGCAGGAGGATAAACTGTTGCAAGTCCTAAGGTAGCATAAGAAGGCAATTGGATGGAAACTCTCTAACCTCCCTAGAATAAATCCTTCCATCTGCATGCATAGAATTTTAGTGGAGAAGGCAGCTAAGCCCATAAGGCAACAGTAAAAAAGGATGAATTCAGCCATCGTAGACGTGGTTAAGAAAGAGGTCACAAAACTCCTTGCTACAAGAATCATCTACCCCATCTCGGATAGTTAATCGGTGAGCCCTGTGCAAGTAGTGCCAAAGAAGTCCGAGATGATTGTCATGAAAAACCAACATGACGAGTTGGTACCTATGCAAATTCAAAACAGTTGGCGAGTCTGCATAGACTACAGAAGATTAAATCTGGCAACTCGCAAGGATCACTTTCCTTTGCCTTTCATAGATCAAGTCCTGGAAAAATTATCAAGAAAGTCCCATTACTGATTTCTGGATGGTTTCTCTGGTTACATGCAAATCCATATAACACCTGAAGATCAACACAAGACTACCTTCACCTGCCCATTTGAAACCTTTGCATACAATTGCATGCCATTTGGCCTGTGCAATGCGCTGAGCACATTTCAACGTTGCATGAGAAGCATCTTCTCAGACTTGCTACAGGATTGCATGGAGGTATTCATGGATGACTTCACCGTGTATGCCGATTCATTTGACGCATGTTTGGACAACCTATCCAAGGTGTTGACGATATGTATTGATACAAATTTAGTACGTAACTTTGAAAAATGCTATTTTATGGTAACAGAGGAAATTGTATTGAGACACCTGGTATCCAATAGAGACATCGAGGTTGATAAATCTAAGATAGATATCATCACCTCTCTTCCTAACCCTGCTTTTGTGTGGGAAGTTCGCTCATTCTTAGGACATGCAGGTTTCTATAGAAGATTTATCAAGAATTTCAGCAAACTTGCCCTGCCACTATCCAAGCTACTATAGAAGGATGTGGAATTCAAGTTTGACCAGCCCTGCATTAAGGCCTTTTAGGATTAGAGGTCTTTCTGTTGGCCGTAGATTACGTGTCAAGATGGTTAGAGGCCATAGCCACCAAGATGCCAAAGTAGTAGTGGATTTTCTGAAATCCAACATTTTCTGAAATCCACCAAGACCAAGGTAGTCACTTCTGCCATAGAGCCATGTCCTCCTTACTCCACAAGTATGGGGTAATACATAGAATTACCACAGCCTACCACCCCTAGACCAACAGTCAAGCTGAAGTATTTAATAGGGACAACAAGAAAATGCTGCAAAAGATAACCAATCCCAACAGGAAGGATTGGAGCCGACTCCTTGTGGATGCTCTATGGGCATATAGAACTGCATACCAAACTCCATTGGGGATGTCTCCCTACTGGATTGTCTTCGACAAAGCCTATCATCTTCCTGTGGAATTAGAACATAGAGCTTACTAGGAATTTAAATAGTGCAATCTGGATTATGACCAAGCAGGGAAGCAAAGACAATTCCAGCTATAAGAATTAGATGAATTGTGCTTGGAAGCCTACGAGAACTCTCGAATCTATAAGCAGAAAGTCAAGAAATTTCATGATCAACAAATCTTGAGGAAAGAGTTCCGAGACGGCCAGAAAGTACTATTGTTTAATTCACATTTGAAGCTCATAGCAGGTAAGCTCCGTTCTAGATGGGATGGACCTTTTGTTATTACTAATGTTTTTCCCTATGGTGCAATCGAACTAAAAGATGAACACACCAACAACACCTTCCAGGTCAATGGGCATCAGATCAAATTATTCCATGAAGACCTAACACCAACTATAGGCGACTTAGAGACCATTTCACTAATGGAACCAGCTCCGCCAGATGGCGCTCACTGAGCCAACTTTCGCATTCCCTCTCTAGTTATTACATGCATTGAGGGAAATGCAGAATTTAAGTGTGGGAGGGGGGATTGCATGGCCATTTAAAGCATGCTAAAGTCTATGCTTGATACCTTGTTCTATTTTTCAAAGTCCAAACTCCATATCTGTTTTAACTCTTATTTTAACTTCGGTCTTTATTATTTCGTTTCTTTTCATGCCATTTTCCTTTGATTAAAGGTAGTCTAAGCAGAGTCCATGTGGACTTCGACTCGGCCTAGCCAATTTCAACCTCTGTCAGAATTTTACTTTTGTTTTCCTAAACTGAACTCTAAACTATGAGTGCTGAGCAAAACACTTTGAAAAAGAGAGTTTTGAGAGGATTTCCTTAAGTATTGGATGAATGAATAGGAAGCAGTTCAGAACCCTACAAGACAGATTTTTAAAGATTGTCAGGGAATGAAATTTCTGTACCTTAGGTAACAAGTGATTGAAAAACAGAAAAGATAGACTATTAGTGGTAGAATAATTAATCGTGTGAGAATTTTGAGCCTATGTACATATAAATGGCTTTGCATCTTGCCATTCTCTCTTTCTTGTGTGATTTTTTGCATCCATGTTAATTGTGTATTCTGGATTTTGCCTTGACTCTTTGGATATATCTGGTTTCGCATGTAGGAATGAGATGATCTAGGCCATGTTTCTAATAAGCCTTGAGCCAAATGGACCTACCTTGTAAATTTTATCCCTTGTTTACCCTCTTTGAGCCTGAATGACCATCTATTTGTGACAACTCATTACAAGGCAAAGCCAGAAAACTATGATCGCACCTCAACCTTAAGGGACAGAGGAGCTTTGGAATTGTTTTGGGAGTAAGTCACGATCAAGTTTGGGGGGAGACACCAAGGGATGAAGCAAGGGTAGTGTATCATAAAATGGTTGAAAAAGAAAAATCATATGATGAAACAAAGAAAAAAACGGTAGTAGAAAGTTGGAAGCTGCAACAAAAAGGAAGAAAGAAACAAGTGCAGGAAAATAAAGAAGCAGCTAAAAGAGTTAAGCTATAAACACAGCACAAAGCTGCAAAAGAAGAAGTGAGAAAAAGAAGAAAAGAAAATTACAAAAGGGAAAGAAAGGAAGTGAGCTAAAACTATGTCGAGTGGACTTGTAGTGCCTTGGGGATACTCTCCATGCTAGCGAACTTACTCCCCATTGCTCCTCTCTTCCCTACGGTTAGAAAAATTCACTTATCCATCCTATACCCCACCTTTTGACTCTGTTCACTATACAAGTTGAGAATAAATCCCTTTTGATCATGACTACATATGTTTTTGAAGGTGTGGAAGGAGAGGCCAGTCAAAGTTTGGTAATACCAATTGCATGGGATGTTGAATCTATATACAAGCTCAAACACTTGAAAGGTTGAGAGAATATTTTCCTAAGAGAGAACTCTATCACTTTTGGTCACTCTTTGATGTTTGTAGGTCACACATTTGCCTAGGATACAGAAAAATTAATTTTCATAGATTGCTTGAATGTCTCAATCCTGGAGTGAAGGAATGCCAACTTTGTTCGTCAGAACTAAAGGAAGTCAATTAAAACCCTTTCCTCTTTTAAAATTCTCCCTTGCGTTTGAACTCTTATTTTTCCCAAGAGTGCAAAAGTGTAAGTATGGGAGTCTGATGAGTCGCATTTTATACACCTTGTAGGACCCTAAGATGAGTGTTTTGGGGATCATTTGGTGCTTAAGAATTGAGTATTAGTTAAGATTCATATTATGAACCTAGAAATAGGGAAAGCATAAATCTGTGCTAAATTGAGGATTTTAGCTAATAAAAGAACCTATTCATTTTTTTAGGCCAAATTGATCTTAGCTCATCAAGAGTCTCGGTCCAGGAGAGTCGTCTTGGCCAGCCGACTCCTTCTCGGCCGACCGACTCAGCGGTCCAGCAGCCCAATTGCGCCATCCACGTTAGTGATCCAGCGTAGAGGCCATCTTAGCTCCAGCTCAACTGCCACGTCACTCTTGGAGAATCTGCCACGTCCCTCTGAGGAAACTTCACAAGGGTAGAATAGGCAATTCAGTTGTAATTCTGTTAGGAGTCGTTAGAGTAGCAGGTCATAGCTCGTGTATATATAGAAGGAGCTATGCACTTTTTTGTGGTATGGAATTCATATTGTCCACTTCCATTGTTTTCATTTTCTCGCTCTTATTTTCTACGCTCACGGTGGTGCGCGGTGCTCTCAATGGTGCTTCTCTCGATTAAGGAAGTGTAGGTTAAAAACTAAGAAGTTGAAGATTGTCAAAGGTGACCACTTGGATTACCAACGCACTCTGGTAGATCCGATCCTCAGCGTTTTGGTTAACGGAGGAGAACCATTGTCGTTCTTCCATGGTGATTACTGTAGAAGGCGGAGTCACTGAATTCAGATCTTGTGTTTGTATTTCAATCTTAATAATATAAGTGTTTTCTAATTCTGTGCTCTGGTTTCATTCTCACACTTTAATTCACTACCTACGTTGCTATTGCACAAAGTGATATGAATCATGTTGAACTAAGCCGATTGGGTCTGGTTTAACTAATTTAGTGGGTAATCAACTAGAGAACCTAATTGAGAACCTAAAATCAAATCTGGACTTAATCCCTGTCAACTGATGAGGTAGCGATCGTGTAAATCCTAAGTATGGTAGTGGACGAACATTTGACGATCGTCATAAGAGAACCTAAGGTTGATGTGGACTATGGACTGAAGTGATTGAACTAGAATGGACTTGATTGTTGAGACTGAACATGAACACAATAATAGCAGTTGAATGACTTAGTTTAATTACATTTACATTCTTAGTTTACTTCCTGTCTTTCATTACTTGTATTTCAAAACCCCCTGTTTCCTACATTTTAGTCCAAAATAGAGTTAGTCCAACTCTGTTGTGTCTATTTGCGCTTAGCCGAGACCGAGTTGGATAAGTCTCTACCGAGACCATATTAGCCCAATCTCTACTGAGAGCAACTCGGCAGTCTACACTTGAAAGTTCCAGTTTTATTTCAGTTTCACACAAAATCACAATTGAGCACACTGTGTCCTTGAGAAAATTCGACCTAGGGTTGACTATGCTATAGTTAGCTTTTGTTTATTTGATGCACATTGAGACGACTAAAAATACGCTTATCGGTCAGGAATCCACGAATGAACCTTCTTCACTTCGCTCACCAACAGCAGAATCAATACCAATGTCATCCATAGCGCAGCCATTCCATGCCTTAGTAAATTTACATTTTGAATTGACTAAACACTCTTATTTTTTTGGAAATATGGATTTTAAGAATTCTGTTAATTGTGAGTGTACCTATACTGGATTAACTAAATCTTCTCTGTGTGTGAAAAGCAGCAATGACACTAATCCCAGTGCAGGAGTTATAAGCAATATTAAAGAGAAGCTACTAGAGGATATCATGTTGAAACTATCAAAATGGAAGAGGAGAAAGCTCCCCCAAGCTGTAGACAATAGGAGCAGAGCAAAAATACTGGATATCAAATTTTGCATATTCTTTCCACCCTAAATGCATTTGCTCTTATTTCACCCCTTCCTTTGAGCAGATATGCTTTGCATTAAGGACAATGCATCATTTAAGTGTGGGGTAGGAGGGTGATGGTTTGTTTGGTTTTGTTCTGTTTTTAGTTTTGTTATTTCGTTTTTATTTCGTTCCTGTTTTATTTCATTTTGTTTCGTTTCTTTTTATTCCGGTTCTGCTATTTTTATTTTTCCCGAGTCTGTGTTGGTCCTGGTACCATTTCTACCAAGTCCAGGTCGACTTTGGTTTTGTTCAATTTTGGTTTTCATTTTTGTTTTATTTTATTTTTCCTAGCTGACTTTTGATTTCGGATTGCCAATTACTAAGAAAACTATTTTGAAAAATTCTAAATGGATTTCTTTAAGTAAGATAAAAAGCATGAAGTAGTGCATGACCCTAGATGAGAGGTTTTTAAAATTGAGAGGGAGTGAATTTTTTGTGTCCTTTGGCAATAAGTGAAAAACTGAAAAGACGAACCATTAGTGACAGAGCAATTACCCGTGTGAGAATTTTTGAGCCTTGTATAAATGGCTTTGCATCTTGTCATTCTTTCCTTTCTTATGTGATTTTTGCATTTATGTTACTGGTTACTCTAGGTTTTGCCATAACTCTCTGGATACATCTAGTTTCATATGCATGAATGATATGATCTAGGCCATCTTTCTTTACATTTACTTAGCCAACTAAATCTTACCTTGTGAAAAACTCCTTTGGTTACTGATTAAGCGATTTTTTTAGTCGTCTTACACGCCTCAAATAAAATACTAAAGCTAACTATAGTATAGCTAACCTAGGTCGATTCTCTCAAGGACACAGTGTGTTCAGATTGTGCTAAGTGTAAAAATCAGAGTTTTGCAGAAAACGCTAAGTGTTATGGAATTGTTGACTTGACTTTGGCTAGGAAAATGCCGACTTGACCTCGGCGATACTAAGGCCGACTTGCTCTCGGCAATCCGGTCTCGGCTAACAGGAACCGATATGGTTTCGACCAAAAGTGATCTAGGCATAACAGTCGGACTGACTCGGTGTCGGACTCTGAAAGCAGTAATTAAGGGGGGTTTTGTGTTCAAGTGCGGAAAGTAAACTAAGAAATCTGAAGTAAACTAAACTATGCTAAACTAATCTATGCTAACTATTGTACCGATTTGGAAATCAACACAAAAGGTTGTCATTCTTACTTAGAATTATACTCCGAATCAACCTTAGATTCTTACGACGACCGCCGAGCGTTTGTCCGTTGCCATACCGAGGATTTACACAACCGCTACCTCATCGGTTGGCGGGGGAGTATGTACTTGGTTGATTTTAGGTTCTCTACCTAATCAGATTATTACACTAGTTCCGACCGCCCTAGTCTAACGTGATCTACCCCTAACAATGTGTCACGGCAAAGCTAAAAGCAGATTAAAGTGCAGGAATTATAATCAAGAAATAGAATTGCAAACCAGTTATATTATTGAAACCAAATCGAATACAAGGGTGAGAATTTAGAGTTTCAGAGAATCCGCCTTCCACGACGACCGCCAATGGAAGAACGGCGGTGATGCACCGATGGTGGCCAGACGTTGAGGTTTCCGTCCAACGGAGTGCGTCGGCTATACCGAAGATCACCTCTAAAGGCTTCCAGCTTCCCAACTCCTGATCCTGTACCTCCTCGGCCGAGAGAGACACCGTATTGAAGCCGTGCACCACTGTACTAGCTTGGAGTGTCTGCGATTCTTTGCTGAGGTGCTAGCTCTAGATTCTGCTGAAAATTCCACACTTGAAGACGTGGCCTGATGTGCTTATTTATACAAAAGCTGGATAAATCTAAATCTAATCTTAATAACAGAAATTCAAATCCTAAAGATTCTAATTCGAATTACAGATTGCAATCTTAGCAAATCATATCTTATCAAATCATATCTGATCTTATCAAATCATATCTGATCTTATCAAATCATATCTGATCTTATCAAATCATATCTGATCTTATCAAATCATATCTGATCTTATCAAATCATATCTGCATCTTATCAAATCATATCTGATCTTATCAAATCACATATGCATTTACAGATTCCTTGATCTTGGCAAATCATATCTGCATCTTAACAGATTATATCTGCATATTGCTAGAGTGATTTTAGGCAAGATTTTCATCACTGATGTTGGCTTGACTGAGAATGCTGGACTGGCCGAGATGTTCTCGGCATCCGAGATGACTTGGGCTGAGATGTTCTCGGCATGGCCGAGATGACTTGGGCCGAGATGTTCTCGGCATGGCCGAGATGACTTGAACCTGCAAAATAAGTCTTAATCTTTTTGTTAGTTAAAAATCTTATTTTAGCACGTATTTGTATTTCTCCTATTTTCAAGCCCATAATTCAAATCTCGGTTAACACAAGACTCTTAATCATTAAATATTCTCAACAACACCCATCTTAAGTCCACATAAAGTGTATAAAATATGACTCATCAGACCCCCACACTTACACTTTTGTACTCCTGGGCAAAATCAGATTCGAGAATTTAAGGAAATTGAAAGAGGCAATATGTTTTTCAAATGAACTCCTCAAACAGAACAGCTTAAGCATGCATTCATCCTAGAATCCAAGCATTCAAACGATCTATGAAAGTTACTTTCTCCATATCCAAAAAGCAAATAAGCAACCTGCAAACATTTAAGAGTAACCGAGAAGTGACTAAGCTCTCAAGACATATTCTCTCAGTCTCTCAAGTGTTTTAGGTTTGTATATACACTCAAACATCCTATGTCAACTAGCACTATCAAGCTTTGACTATCTTCTCCCTCCACACCTTCAAACACACATGCATAATGATCAATAGGACTTTTCGGGCTTGTAACGTGGCCAGGGTAAGGTAGGATTACAGAATGATTAAGTGAGCTTTAATAGCCAGAGGGACAAGAGGAGCAGTGGGGAATAAATCTATAAGCACAGAGATTATCTTCTTCGGGCATTACCAGTTTCTTGGAAGCATCTTTGTTCACTGTCCTTCTTTTCTATTTATATTTTTCTTACTTTTTCTCACTTTTCCGGTCTTGCAGCTTTTGTTGTTGCAATCTTACTTGCACTCTTTTCTTTTTGTTTCTACTACTTATTCTTCTTTTGTATCCTTTTTCTTTTCTTTTCTTAACTTTTCCTATTCTTCCAGCTATACCGCTCTCGTAATGCCTCTAGGTATCACCCCCACACTTATTCAAGATCTATTCCCAAAACAATTCCAAAGCTCCTCCGTTCCCTAAGGTTCGGGTTGATTATGGTTTTTCTGGCTTTAGGCTTGTAATGAGCTGTTATATCAAGAAACGAGTATAGGCTCAAAGGGGTAACCAAAGGAATTATTCACAAGGTAGGCTTTATTTGGCTAAGTAGCTGTAAAGAAAGATGGCCTAGATCATATCATTCCTGCATATGAAATGAGTTATATCTAGAGAATCAAGGCAAAACCTAAAGTAACCAGCAACATGGATGCAATAATCACACAAGAAATGAAAGAATGACGAGATACAAAGCCATTCATGCAAGGCTCAAAAGTTCTCACACGGTTAATTGCTTTGCCACTAATGGTTCACCTTTTCAGTTTTTCACTTACTCACTGCCTAAGGATGCAAAAATTTCACTCCCTGTCAGGTTTAAAAACCTCTCATCCAAGGTTATGCATTGCTTCATGTTGTTTCATCTTACTCAAAGAAATCCATTCAAATTTTTTCAAAATAGTTTTCTCAATAATTGGCAATCCGAAATTAGAAATCAGCTAGGAAAACAAAATAAAACGAAAATGAAAACCAAAATTGAACAAGAAATAGCAGAATCAGAATAAAAAAGAAAAGAAACAAAATGAAGTAGAACAGTAATGAAATAAAACGAAATAACAAAACTAAAAACAAAACCAAACAAACCGCACCCTCCTAAGAACACCCCCACACTTAAATGATGCATTGTCCTCAATGCAAAGCATATGTGCGCAAGGGAAGGGGTGAAATAGAAAGACTTATTTTTTTTTTTTTCAGGGTGGAAAGAATGTGCAAAATCTGATATCCAGTATTTTTTCTCCGCTCCTGTTGTCTACAGCTTGGGGGAGTTTTCTCCTCATCCATTTTGATAGTTTCAACATGATATCCTCCAGTAGCTTCTTTGCACTTTTGGCTGTAACTCCTGCACTGGGATTAGCGTCATTGCTACTTTTCACACACAAGGAAGGTTTAGTTAATCCAGTATAGGTACACTCATAATTAATAGAATTTTTAAAATCCATATTTCCAAAAAATTCAAAGTGTTTAGTCAATTCAAAATGCAAATTTACTAAGGCATGGAATGGCTGCACTATGGATGACACTAGTATTGATTCTGCTGCTAGTGAATGAAGTAAAGAAGGTTCATTCGGATTCTGACTTGGCTGCTTAGGGGAGTGGATTGACTTTTTCGAATGTAGAGTCGGATGGTCGCGTGTCATCTCAGTTATCCACATGTAGATGCAGTTACTGGATATAGTCTCGGCATCCTTCAAGTTTCGGCATCGGCTACTAAGGACACATTCAGACTTTTCTTGATACGGTTTGACCTTGATTACCGAGAATGGACTCGGCTTCCATGTTTGGGTCAGACACAGGTGATACTTGCTTGTGGATTCTATTGTCCGAGATGGATTCGAACGTGGCATGTGTCTCTTCACATGAGTTGGTTTCGTCTCGTCTCGGCTTCAATTGGCTGACTCGGTCAGGATTTGGTACTTGGGTTGCCGAGTCGGTCTCGGCCTTTAGCTGCTTCTTACTTTGTTTGTCTGAATCAGACTTGGTATCTGTCTTTATTGCTCGTGTCGCTCTCGGCTCTTGTCGGGTCTCGACAATTGGGAAGCAGCTCCTTCTCGACCTGTTTATGGTTGTGGCTCCCAAAATTGGGCTTAGTGGCCTCTTGATTGTTCGACTCAGAATAAGCTCCTTCTGAGTTGTTGGACTCGGCTATGGCTTCCTCTTGGATGTTAGAGTTGATCATCACTTCGTCCGTTTTTTCTAGAGTCAGCAAGATCCGAAATGGAGTCAGCACTTTCAATCATATTAACTTTGTTTGACTCATCAACCATAGAATTAGCATCCTCGGTCCCATCAGCAAAATTAGTGTCAGCATATCTGGGATTAGCAATCTTGGCATGAACACATATGGGATTAGTAATGTCAACATCAGCACATGCGAGATCAGCTATCTCGAACTTAGTAACTTGGTCTGAAATCTCATCCAATATCATATCAGTAAGATCAGTCTTAGAATTTGCAATCTGAACCACATTAGCTAGATCAGAAACAGTTGGCACATAGTCGTCAATCTCAGCCGTCTTAGTAGAGTCAGCAGCAGCAAGCATAGAGTGGGCAACAATATTGGAGTCGGCAAAGCCCAGCACAATGGTTGAATTCTCTGAATCCGAATTTCCAGAAAATCCATATTGCTCTTCTGGTGAGTGTTGTTGTGGCAGCTCCATGTCACTCCTCATGGTTATGTCACTTATATTCTTCTGTGGGCTGAGAATGGCTTGGGAAGGAACTTGTCCAAAATCTTCGAACTGCAGCTGATTTATTGTGGTGGCTAGTTGACCAATCTGTGTTGTCAACTCTTGCACCATGGCAATTATATTTTGTTGAAATTGCATGTTGTTTTGTATGGTATTTTGTTGAAATTCCATGTTGTTTTGTTGAAATTGTTGCACCAGATCTTCCAAAGAAGGTGAACTGTTAAGTTGTTGCATTGGTTGTTGTGTGGCAAACACATTCTTTTGGAATTGACTATTATTCATGGCCAATTGCTTCATTAAATCCTCTAATGAACTTTCTTGTACCGATTGTGGTCTGAATGGAGGAGGTGGTTCTTGCAAAATGGGACAATTATTGAATGAATGTCCTAAAGAACCACACATGCCACATCTATCTATGTATCCTTCAAATCTCTGATTGTCAGCAGCAGCAATCTCATTCCTTCCTCTGGATGCCGTGGATCCCCTATTGTCAAAATAATGACTGTTACCTGCAAAATCATACAACTCAGGCAACACAGATGTTAGCTTAGATGAATAATTCTCGTATGACCAGGCTTCATCCCATTCGGGATATTGAGGACACCATGTTTGATACATCATGGCATCAATGTGCAACTAAGTCCTTTCTTCACTGTAGCTTCTAAAGGATGGCTAGTCCAAGATGCTGAGCAAAGTTTGATTTTGGAAAAAACATCATCATTATGGGAATGTACATGCAGTAGAAAAATTATGCCAATCCATTGAGATATGGTATGCTACAAGTGAATATTTACGACAAGAAATGAATCCTAATTTTAGGATGACCAGGCTCCTTTAATCCAGTCCATATAATGTCTTTTTTGAGGTAGAGGAAATGTATCTCAAGTACACCAATTAGTAGGTATGAGAGGATTAATGTCAGATCCACAAGAACAAATGATTGATTTACCTATTCAAAGCAATTTACGTGAAGGACTATCTTTAACAGAATATATAATTTCTTGCTATGGAGCCAGTAAACAAAAGATAACTGAATTAAAATAGAAAAACATCAGAAGAATAGAATCAAAAACAGAAAAATAGAAAAATAAAAGATAGAGGGACAGAAAAAATAGAAGGAAAAAAAAAATATGCGGAAAAGAAATAAAGGCACATAAAGGCAATAAAATATTGAAAAATAACTGAACAATCATAAACTGGTCAAAATGTTAAAAAAATTAATGCATAAAATGAAAAAAAAATCATACAAAGAAATTGCAAAATCAAATATGCATAAAAATCGAAATCAGTTATGCAAAAGAAGTTAGAGTTAGTTATGCAAAAGAGGTTAGAGTTAGTTATGCAAAAGAAGTTAGAGTTAGTTATGCAAAACAAGTTAGAGTTAGTTATGCAAAACAAGTTAGAGTTAGTTATGCAAATTAGAAAAAAAAAAAAAAACAAGTAGCTATCAGAAAACAAAATCAATTATGTAGATGTAGTTAAATGCAATGATGCAGGGATGGTTGTTTTTTTTTTTTTTTTTTTTTTTTTTAGTAATGTAAAGACTCACGCAAACAAAAATTCAACACACATACGCAATAAAAAGTTAACAAATATTCAGCATGCTATATTATTTTTAGACTTGACCGAAAAGAAAACAAATACAGACTCAATAAACTCGACAGACTCTGACTCTATGACTTAAACAACATTCCACAGACTCGGGATTCAGCTTAAACTCAGACTTGGCACACAAAGACACAAAAGAACTTGTGTCCCCGGCAACGGCGCCAATTTGATAAGCGGTTTTTTTTAGTCGTCTTACACGCCTCAAATAAAATACTAAAGCTAACTATAGTATAGCTAACCTAGGTCGATTCTCTCAAGGACACAAAAATGTTCAGATTGTGCTAAGTGTAAAAATCAGAGTTTTGCGAGAAAACGCTAAGTGTTATGGAATTGTTGACTTGACTTTGGCTAGAAAATGCCGACTTGACCTCGGCGATACTAAGGCCGACTTGCTCTCGGCAATCCCGGTCTCGACTAACGAGGAACCGATATGGTTTTCGGACCGAAAGTGATCTAGACGCAATGAGTCGGACTGACTCGGTGTCGGACTGGAAAGCAGTAATTAAGGGGGGTTTGTGTTCAAGTGCGGAAAGTAAACTAAATCTTTGAAGTAAACTAAACTATGCTAAACTAATCTATGCTAACTATTGTACCGATTTGGAAATCAACACACAAAAGGTTGTCATTCTTACTTAGAATTATACTCTGAATCAACCTTAGATTCTTCTGACGGCCACCGAACGTTTGTCCGTTGCCATACCGAGGATTTACACAACCGCTACCTCATCGGTTGGCGGGGAGTATGTACTTGGTTGATTTTAGGTTCTCTACCTAATCAGATTATTACACTAGTTCCGACGGCCCTAGTCTAACGTGATCTACCCCCTAACAATGTGTCACGGCAAAGCTAAAAAGCAGATTAAAGTGCAGGAATTATAATCAAGAAATAGAATTGCAAACCAGTTATATTATTGAAACCAAATCGAATACAAGGGTGAGAATTTAGAGTTTCAGAGAATCCGCCTTCCACGACGGCCAATGGAAGAACGGCGATGATGCACTGCGATGGTGGCCAGACGTTGAGGTTTCCGTCCCAACAGAGTGCGTCGGCTATAAATGAGCGATCACCTCTGAAGGCTTCCAGCTTCCCAACTCCTGATCCTGTACCTCCCTCGACCGAGAGACACCCGTATTGAAGCTTCGTGCACCACCGCATTAGCTTGGGAGTTTCAAGGTTGCGATTGCCGCCTGCTAACTCTAGATTCTGCTGAAAATTCCACACTTGAAGACGTGGCCTGATGTGCTTATTTATACAAAAGCTGGATAAATCTAAATCTAATCTTAATAACAGAAATTCAAATCCTAAAGATTCTAATTCGAATTACAGATTGCAATCTTAGCAAATCATATCTTATCAAATCATATCTGATCTTATCAAATCATATCTGATCTTATCAAATCATATCTGATCTTATCAAATCATATCTGATCTTATCAAATCATATCTGATCTTATCAAATCATATCTGCATCTTATCAAATCATATCTGATCTTATCAAATCACATATGCATTTACAGATTCCTTGATCTTGGCAAATCATATCTACATCTTAACAGATTATATCTGCATATTGCTAGAGTGATTTTAGGCAAGATTTTCATCACTGATGTTGGCTTGACTGAGAATGCTGGACTGGCCGAGATGTTCTCGGCATCCGAGATGACTTGGGCTGAGATGTTCTCGGCATGGCCGAGATGACTTGGGCCGAGATGTTCTCGGCATGGCCGAGATGACTTGAACCTGCAAAATAAGTCTTAATCTTTTTGTTAGTTAAAAATCTTATTTTAGCACGTATTTGTATTTCTCCTATTTTCAAGCCCATAATTCAAATCTCGGTTAACACAAGACTCTTAATCATTAAATATTCTCAACAACACCCATCTTAAGTCCACATAAAGTGTATAAAATATGACTCATCAGTTACCCCTTTGAGCTTATAACTGTTTCTTGATATGACAACTCATTACAAGCCTAAAGCCGGAAAAACCATGATCAACCTGAATCTTAGGGAACAGAGGAGCTTTGGAATTATTTTGGGAAAAGGTCTTGAATAAGTGTGGGGGCGACACCTGGAGGCATTGCAAGAGCGGTATGTTTGGAAAAGAGTAAGTGTGTCCAGAAAAAGGTTTGATGAAAAGGAAAGAAAAAGGATACAAAAAGAAAGAAAAAGCAACGGAAACAAAAGGAAAAGATTACAAGTGAGATTGCAACACAGAAGCTGCAAGACAAGAAAAGTGAGAAAAAGAAAGAGAAAAATACAAAGGGAAAAGTAGGGCAGTGAACAAAATTGCTTTCAATAAACTGGTAGTGTCCGAAGGAGATAATCTCCATGCTTGCAGATTCATTCCCCATTGCTTCTCTTGCCCCTCTGGTTATTAAAGCTCACTCTACCATCCTAAAACCTACCTTACCCTAGCCACATTACAAGCCCGAAAAATCCTATTGATCATTTGTTCATGTGTTTTTGAAGGTGTGAAAGGAGAGGATAGTCAAAGCTTGACAATTCTAGTTGACATAGGATGCTTGAGTGTATATACAAACCTAAACAGTTGAGATATTGAGAGAATATGTCCTGAGAGAGCTTAGTCACTTCTTGGTTACTCTTTAATGATTGCAGGTTGCTCATTTGCCTTGAATGTGGAGAAAGTAACTTTCATAGATGTTTGAATGTCTAGACCCTAGGATAAATGTTTGCTTAATCTGTTTTGTCAAACTTGAGAAATTCATTTGAAAACATATTTCCTCTTTCAAATTTCCTTGAATGATCCAATTCTAATTTTGCCTAGGAGTGCATAAGTGTAAGTATGGTGGTTTGATAAGTCATATTTTATACACCTCACAAGAGCTTAAGATGGGTATTATTGAGACTCTTTGATAACTAAGAATCACATCTTAGCTAAGATTCGAATTATGGGCCTAGAAATAGGAAAATATAAATTTGTGCTAAAATGAGGATTTTAACTAATAAAAGAACGGATTTATTTTGTAGGCCCAACCTAAGGATGTCTCGGTGCAACAAAGAGCGTTCTAACCCAATTGAAACATCTCGGCCCAGAAGAAGCGGTCCTGGCCAAACTAGCCTTCCCGCCAAAGCCGACTTTAGTGGCTAAAATCACTCTGGCAAGAATGCAAATATGATTATGCTAGAATTAAGGAATCTGTAATGCAGATATGATTATGCTAGAATCAAGGAATTTGTAATGTAGATATGATTATGCTACAATTAAGGAATCTGTAATGCATATATGATTATGCTAGAATTAAGGAATCTGTAGTGTAGATATGATTATGCTAGAATTAAGGAATCTATAATGCAGATATGATTATGCTTGAATTAAGGAATCTATAATGCAGATATGATTATGCTTGAATTAAGGAATCTGTAATGCAGATATGATTATGCTAGATTTAAGGAATTTGTCATGCAGATATGATTATGATAGAAATTAGGAATCTGCAATACAAATATGATTATGATAGGATCAAGGAATCTGTAATCTCCTAGGATTGAGGAATCTATAATCTCCTAGGATTGAGAAATTTGTAATCAATAATTCAAATTTGTAATATGTTAGGATTAGGCTACGCTACAATTGCCCTACTTGTGTATAAATAAAGCATTCTAGACCACGACTTTGGTGTGGAATTTTAGCAAAATTTAGACTTAGCACTGTCAGCGACTACAGACGTTCCAAGCTAGCATGGTCGTACACGAAGCTTTAATGAGGTGTCTCTCTCGATCGAGGAGGTATAGGACCAGGATTTGGGAAGCTAGAAGCTGTCGGAGGTGATCACTCATTATAGCCGATGCACTCCGATTGGACGAAACCTCAATGTTTAGCCATCACTGGTGCACCACTACCGTTCTTCCATTGGTGATCGTCGTGGAAGGCGGACTCTCTAGAAAATGCTGAGTTCTCACCTTTGTATTCGATTCTATTTTCAATAATATAACCGGTTTGCAATTCTAACTTTGATTATATCACCTATGCTTTAATATGCTTTAACCTTACCGCGATTACACATTGTTAGAGGTAGATCATGTTAGACTAGGGCTGATTGGAATTGGTTTAATAATTTGATTAGGTAGAGAACCTAAAATCAACCAAGTACATACTCCCTACAAACTGATGAGGTAGCAATTGTGTAAATCCTTGGTATGACAATGGACAAACGTTCGACGATTGTCGTAAGAATCTAAGGTTAATTCAGAGTATAATTCTAAGTAAGAATGGTAAACTGTTGTGTATTGATTTCTGAATTGGTACAGTAGTTAGTATAGATTAGTGTAGCTTACTTTTCTACACTTAGTTATTTTCTACTCTTAAACACAAAAATCCCCCTTTTACTGTTTTTGCAGGGTTCGAGACTTAGTGAGTCCGACTCTGTCACGTCTAAGTTACTCTCAGCCGAAACCAGATTGGTTCCCTATTAATTGAGATTGGATTTTCGAGAGCAGGTCGGCCTTAGAATCGCTAAGGCCAAGTCGGTATTTTCACATACCAGTCGACCAACATCAAGTCAGCATTCTGCAAAACTTAGTGTTTTCTACACAAACTATGATTTCTACACTTAGTCACAATTTAACACACTATGTCCTCGAGAGAATTGACCTACGGTTAGCTATATTGTAGTTAGCTTTAGTATTTAATTAAGGCGCGTAAGACGACTAAAAGCCCGCTTATTAGCTAGCAGTGCCTTCAACCTTAGAAACGCTTCCTTAGTCTCCGCCGTCAAAACAAACGAGTCTCCTTTTTTGAGGGTGTTGAATATGGGGACAACTGTCTCCGCTGATCGGGATAGGAATCGTGAGAGTGTTGTGATCCTCCTGGTCAGTTGCTGCACCTCCTTGACCCGTCCATGGGCTTCTCATATTAATGATGGCTCGGCATTTCTCTTGGTTGGCCTCGAACCCTCTCTCGGTCAACATAAACCTTAAAAACTTTCCAGCTTGGACCCCAAAAGAGCATTTTTCAGGATTCAACTTGAGATGATGTCTTCTTAACATTTGAAAAACTCTTCCTAGGGCCCTATAGTGGTCTACTGCTGCTGCAAACTTTACCACCATATCATCCACATATACCTCCACATCACCTCCTATCAGACCCTGAAAGATCTTGTCCATCAAGCGTTGGTATGTCGCCCCTACATTTTTAAGTCCAAAGGGAATCACCTTATAGTAGTAAGCCCATGCATCCATGATGAAGGCGATGTTGGCCTCATCTCGGGGGTACATTTTGATCTGATTATACCCTGAGTATGCATCCATGAAACCCAGGAGGGCGAAGCCTGAAGCCCCATCAACCAACCAATCTATGCTGGGTAAGGGGTATCGGTCCTTTTGGTAGGCCTTGTTCAAGTCTATGTAGTCGGTGCACATGTTCCCATTGGCCTTCTTGACCATCACCATATTTACCAGCCATGTGATATATTGTATCTCCCAAACGAAATCGGCCGCGAGTAACTTCTTTGTTTCCTCTCAAGCCATCATTTGCTTTTCATCCCCCAATTTCCACCGTCGTTGGGTGACCAGCTGGAAACCTGGAGATATTGACAGATGATGGCATATGAATTTGGGATCGATCTCGGGCATATCAACTGGAGACCATACAAACACGTCCCGATTTTCACGCAAGAAGGAGATAAGGTTACTCTCATCCTCTTGTTCCAAAGCCATCCCTATCTTCGTCTTATACTTCGGTTTTGTGCCAATGTTAACCTCCTTTAGGTCCTCCGCTAGGATAGGTCTCTTGCGTTCGTCATCACATCTAAGGTCTAGGTCCAAGTCTAGGACATTCACGTTCGGCTCGTCGGCTTGAGAAGGTCGAGAACCTATTCTCAGACTATCCTCGTAACAACGTCTGGTAACTTGGTGATCAACCCACACCCTTCATACCTCCTTCCCCATGAGGTACTTCATACATAGGTGGTAAGTGGAGACTACTGCTCCCAACTTGTTCAATGTCGGCCATCCCATAATTTCGTTGTACGATGCTTCCATATTAATGACTGTGTATAGCACTAGGATGGTTCGTACATAGCTACACTCCCCAAATGTGGTTTCCAGCTCTGTAACCCCTTTTATTTCTACCTGGTCACCAACAAACCCATACAATTTTCTCGCGTAGGGCTCCATGTCGAACAGTTTTAACCCCAATTTCTTATACGTCGACCAGTATAGGATGTTGGCTGAACTTTCCTGGTCGATGATGACTCTCTCTACCTTGTACTCGACCACCATTACCAAGATCACCATGGGCTCGTCATGTCTTGGCGGCTCACTCTGCATGTCTTTTTCACCAAAAGTGATCACCGAGGTTGGTGTCGTGTTGGCTTTCTCTCATACTAATAGAACATTGCCAACCTTTCTCTTTCTGCTTCTCTCTACTCCTACACCACTTCCTCCCCAGGAAATGGTTGTGATGACACCCCTATGCCGGGTGTCCCTTCTTTGAGGCAACCCGCTTCTCTCTCTTCGCTTCTCTTTCCTTCTCGGTCCATCCCGAGTCTCCTTAGGTGCTTCACCTTTCTCTGTTCTTCTGGTGTTCGTGGGTTGGCTGGGGCTTTCATGTTCCCTCTTCGGACGTATTGGTTTAGGTGGGTGTCCTTCCTGTACCAGCCTTTCTATTTCCTCTTATAGGGTATGACAATCTTCAGTGGAGTGGCCGTAGGCCTTTTGGAATTCACACCATTCTTATACATTGGCTCCCAACTGTCGGCCCTTTGCGTCTTTCAGGTATTTCAATAAATTGGAGTGGTAAATTTCGCGTAATATTTGGGTTCTCTTTTAGTGCAATAGGGTTAAGGTTAGAGGATAGTCCTTCGGTTTAGTCTCGTCTAAAAGTACAAGTAGTGTAGTGTCGTAGTGTTTTCCAAAATCCAACCCTTACAAATGGGTATGAATTAGTATTTATACGAGAAAGAGGCGGGCTCAAGGGTGGTTTGACAGGCAAGTAACCTCCTAACTGCCTCATAACTAACTAAGAACTGCCTCCCAGGACTCCTCTTTGGGTGATGGGCCTTCGGGAGTGGGTTGCCATCTTGGGCTGGCCTCTTTCCAAATGGGCCTTGCTGGACCAGGAGGTTCGCACATTGGATCAGGGCCAGGATGGTCGATTGTCACAGTTAATTCTATTAAATCCGTTATTTTAGTTAATACAGTTATAGAGATAGTTAGGGTACATGTATAAATAAGAATGTATAGTTATGTTCTGAGGTTAGTGCAACTTATCGATAAACATGCCCTATCCATACACACACTTCCATTTTCCCATTACCACATCTTTGTTCAACGGTTCTTCAAAGATGCTTAGTCAGTTGAGTGGGCGTAGTGCAAAGTTCGAGCTGAGCAAAGTTGCTAGAGATAGATTGACCAGGAGGGATAAATTCGTTTGTTTTCACGGTACGTTTAGAGGGTACCACCTCTCATGTTCTCTGTTCTCCTTTGGTTGAACACTGTAGCTACCATGGCGGTTGTCGTAGGAAGTTGATCATCAACTTTTCCATTTGATCCACTACATGTATCAGTATTTTGGTTAATCAATGAATAACTATGCTTCTTTTGCTTGTATGTTTGTACTTTCTATGAGAAAAATATATTCTTGCATGTGTTACGATAGTGTCTAGTAAGACTAGATCATGCTAGATTAACGGTCAGTTGAAAACTGTCCAAACAACAATATAGATAATCGTTAGATAATCTACATCAACCAAGGGCTCAATCCCTACTACTTCGAGGCTGCAGTTGTGTAAGTCCTTAGTTGGCAATGGATGAATGTTAGGCGGTCGCCTTAGGAAGAAGGTTAGTGAGAAAGCACTCGCATACTAGTAATAGGAGCAGAAGCGATTCTTTGATCCCATTGTATTTGATATCATAAATATATGTAAATAGATATAGATATAATTCTTCACTTAGCTTAGTAATTATTTACTTTTCTTTAAACGCTGTAGTTAATCTTTACCCTTTCTTGCAAATTTACTTTTCTTGTAAAAACCCCCTTTTTGTTGAGATTGCATCCTACGTCCCAGTTTCACCCTTGTTTAGCCTTACACCTTAGAGAATATTAGACCAAAAGTGTCCTTGAGAAGAATGACCTAGGTTGACCCTGTGCTACTTTAGCTTAGGAAAATCTAGTATTTTGATAGTAGTAGTGACGACCAACTCAAACGCTTTATTAAAGATCATGAAGTCTAACCACTTCCTTAAAGAAAAGATTGGCCACAACACAAGAACCATTTACCTTATGGTAAGGTATGAAATGGACCATCCTAGAAAATCTATCTACTACTCAAAAAATAGGAGAGAATAAAAATAGAGTCTCTCCTATTTTTAGAGTTAGGCAAGCCTAAGACAAAGTTAATGAAAAGATCTACCCAAGGCATAGTAGGAAGCGGGTGTATGACCCATTGGGGTTGTCCTTACCCTTAGCTAACTTACAAACTGTGCACCTATTGCATATATGATATACATCCTTTTCATGTGGGGCCAAAAGAAGTGTTCTTGTAATATTTTGAAGGTCTTGTGTTCCTCAAAGTGACCCATTAAGACACCCTCTTGTGCCCTTTTCAATAGTAATTCCTTAATAGAACTTTTAGGCACATACAATCTTTTTTCTTTAAAGACGATGCCATCATGCCTCCATTGGCTGAAGTAGCATAAAGTTAATAGGTCTCTTTGAAATACTCATCTTGAAGGTATAATTCTTTCATGTGCTCAAAACCAAGAAGTTTAGTTTCAAGCATGACAAGCAAAGAATGCCTCCTAGAGGGCATTTTCCACCACACTTGCTTTTCGTTACTTATGTTTTATTACCTTCTAGAAGTGTTCTAAGAACTCTACCTATTTAGCATACCTTTTATTCAATTTATTTTGTCCTCCTAAATGTTTAAGGGCTTTCTGATCATTGTGCATAACAAACTCTTTGGACATTAAATAGTGTTGTCACACTTGAAAGGCTCTAACTAGAGCATAAAGCTCCTTCATAAGTAGAGTATTTTAATTGATAATTTTTAACCTTTTTAATAAAAAAAATGAAATAAGATTCCCCACTTGAAGTAGCATAGCCCTTATTGCATTGTTGGAAACAACACACTCAAGTTTAAAAGATTTATTGAAGTTTGGGAGTGCTAGAATAGGGGTTGTGACACCCTTTACCCCTAATACTAATCAATACTAATAAAATAATTTTAGAACAAATTTAAAAACAAACATATGTCAACTAGCGAATGATTCACAAAATTTGGTCATATACTATAATTGGAAACAAATAGACATCTCTACTAGCACTCCAAACATCAATTTCTAAAGTTGTAAAATATAAATCAAACTACGTAATCATAAAGTAATTATAAAAAAACCACCCGAATGTCATATGTCTTATCAGAGTGTAAACCCAAAAATAAAAGAAAGAGTAAAAGTAGTAAATGAGGAGCCCTATATCAATCCTCATTCTCTTACCCAATGTCACCCATAAAATGGCATTCAGCCTCAAAACAAACAACACCCAATAGAAGGGAGTGAGAAATGTTCTTCACTTAAGCTCGTGGTATGAGCACAATGATAAGTTATTTTTAGTCGTCAATTCAACTATCAAAAATAACTAGATTACCTATGTTTTATATAGCATAGGGGCAACCTAGGTTGAATCTCTCAAGGACATGTTATTCTTGTGATGTATAGTGTAAAAGGCTAAGAATCATATAGAACCAGGAGTGTAGAATACAGACTCGAACAATCAATAGAAAAGTAAGGGGGTTTATTGGCATTGCAAATTAAAGGCAAAAAGTAAACTAGCTAGCTACGGAATTAAAGGCAAACAAGCAATGAACAAAATACTTAGCATATCAGTCCAATGATTTAGCAAGTAATTGGGTCCCTTCCCTACTAAAGGATGTAATTCCAAACCAACCTATGTCTTAAGATGACCACCTAACATTCATTCGTTGCCGATTAAGGGCTTACACAACTGCAGCCTCGAGTTAGCAGGGATTCATGTGGTGGATTTTAGGCTTAGTATTGATTACCTAACGAGTTGCTAGATTGGTTCCGACTGACCCCTAACCTAACATGATCTATTCTTACACAAGCATGATCATGACACAAGCAAGAACAGAGAAACAAACAGGAATTACAAACAGATAAATAAAGAAATGCAAACCCATTTCATTGTAGAACTAGCTTATTGATACATGGAATATGGATACATGGAATTATGAACTCATCCTCCTATAACGACCGCCATGGCAGAACTGTAGTGTTCCACTAAAGATGGCCAAGTATATAGGGATTAGTCCACTAGAGTGTCCTAGTAACTGGTCAGTCTCCTCTAGCAATCGGCCTCTACCCAAACCTTGGTCCTACATCCACTCGACCGACTGGATTCCATACTGAAGCATCATGGAAACACCGATTAATGGAGCGAGGTTGTATGTGTGAACAATGGAGGTCGTGGTGTGTATGGATGCATTGATGCGTAACCCATGAACGAGCTACGCCTCTCTTTTTATACACGTTTTGATTAACTAATTAACTAATCGTATGCTAACTGAATTAACAAAAATATTTGACTTAACTAATTAACAACTAACTGGAATAACATATTTAACTAACTAACTAATTTTTTTCCTAAATGACCACATTCTCGAAATCACTAGAGTAGAGTGGGTCTTGTTGTTGAGATGGATCTGGATAGATAGGACGACTTCGGCATCTGGAGTCAACTACTGGAGTCGGAGTCGGCACACAGATTGGACTTGATTACTAGAGACAGAGTCGGCATGCGGAGACAGAGTCGTCTTGGAGAGGAACTTGTCTAGCTGGGACGACTTTGGTCTTTGTTGGGATGACTTCATCTAGAACTCCAGTTTCAATAACCAAAGGGGAGAGAGGAGCAATGGGGAATAAGTCTTATAAGTATGGAGACTAACTCTAAGATACTACAAGTCTTTTATTTTAAATATACTTCCAATCCTCTACTTTTTCCATTCTATTTTTCTTTCTTTTCTCTCTTTTATATTTTCCTTTTGTACTTTTGCAGCCTTGTGCTGTATTTTTCTTGCAACCTTTTTGCTTTTTGCCGCCTTTTTCTTTTCCATCCACCATTTTCTTTTCATATCTTTCTTTCAACAACCCTTTTTCTCAACGTACAAGCATCACTTGGTACAACTACTTTGGAGTACCTCTTACTTGTAAGGCCTTGGAGTATCACCCCCACACTTATGTGGAACCTACTCCTAAAACAATTCCAAAGCTCCTTTGACCCCCAAGGTTGAGGTGGATCATGGTTTTTCTGCTTTTGGGCTTGTAATGAGCTACCATATAAAAAAAAGATGGTTTTATAGGCTCAAAAAGGGTAAACAAGGGATTCATTGCAAGGTAGGTCTTGTTTGGTTAGTAGCTTATAAGAAAGAAGGCCTAGATCATATCATTAATGCATGTGAGACAAGTATAAAAGAGAGTCAAGACAAAACCTAGAGTAATCTATCAACATAGATGCAAAACCACACAAGAAAGAAGAGAATGGTAAGATAAAAGTCATTATTATATACAAGGCTCAAATTTTCACACAGTTTAAATGTAATATCATTAATGGTTTCAACTTTAATTTTTCAGTCACTCATTTGCCTAAGGATGCAAAAATTTCCTTCCATGTCAAGTTGAAAAACATATTATCCAGGATTATGCACTACGTCTTCATGTTTTATTCAACCTAAATAAATTCATTAAAAATTTTCAAGGCATTTTCTCAGCAATCGGAAAGCAGAAAAAACAAAGAAATAGAAAAACGAAAACAGAAAAAAATGAAAAACAAAAACAAAAACAACACGAAACCAAAGTCTGCAAGGACTTGGAATATCACAGAACCAGAGTTGGCATGGACTCGATAAAAACAACACACGCGTCTAGAGTCGAAGTCAGATTAGAACCGGTAAAATACAACACATACAAATGGAAATATATAGAACAAAAACACTACTCCCAGCTTCAATGCACCCCCCCCCACACACACACACTTAAATGATGCATTGTCCTCAATGCAAGCTTATGAACGTAAGGGGATAGGGAAATCTTCTCAAGGTGTGTCTTTCGGGAGGGCCGGTTCCATCAACGAGATGCTTTCCACCTCACCCACCATTGGTGTTGGACCGTCATGAAAGGGCTTTATCTCGTGCCTATTGACCTTGAAATTCCAGTTATTAGCTTTGTCTCTTAATCCTACTACACCATAGGGAAAAATATCAATAATAACAAATGGACCGTCCCATCTAGAGCGGAGCTTACCAACTATGAGCTTTAATCGAGAGTGGAACAAGTGTACCTTCTGGCCGACTCTAAACTACTTCCTGAAGATCCTGTTATCATGGAATTGTTTTACCTTTTTCTTGTAGATTTGGGAGTTTTCGTATGCTTCCAAGCACAGCTCCTCTAGTTCCTGCAACTAAAGTCTCCTTTCTTTGCCAGCTTGGTCATAGGCCATGTTGCACTTCTTGATTACCTAGTAAGCTCAATGTTCGATTTAACTTTGCAGGTGGCAAGCTTTACCGAAGATGATCCGGTAGGGAGACATTCCTAACGGAGTTCGGTAAGCTGTCTTGTGGGCCCATAGAGCAACCTCTAGGAGTCGACTCCAGTCGTTCCAGCTGGGATTCGCCATCTTTTGCAAAAGTTTCTTAATTTCCCTATTGAACACTTCAGCTTGGTGATAATGAATTCTTTTAGTCGTTTTGAGCTCTTATCAAATAACTAAAGCTAACTATAGTATAGTCAACCCTAGGTCATTCTTCTTAAGGACACAGTGCGTTCTAACTGTGTTTCAATGTGAAATAAACAGGAACTAAATCTAAGTGTAGAGTGCTGACTCACCTCGGCACTGGCCGAGTTGCTCTCGTAAAAGACTGAGCCGAGATGATCTTGGTAGAGATAATCTGGCTTGGTCTCGGCTGAGTGCAGATGGACGCTGTAGAGACGGGCTATCGCTGTAGAGACGGGCTATCTCTGCCTCGGACTCGAAAACAGTAAATGAGGGGGGTTGGAATACAATCGAAATCAAAACAGAAATCAACTATAATGCAAAAGCAATTGCGCTACTCCTAATGCTACTGCTATTACTGCGTTCATGTTTAGTTCCAATAATCAAGGTTTTTCTGGTTCAACCACTCCAGTTACAGTCCATATCAGCCTCCAATGTTCTTATGGAAATCGCTGAAGGTCCGTCCCTTGCCATACCGAGGATTTACACAATCGCTACCTCATTAGTTGACAGAGATTAAGTTCAAGCTAATTTTAGATTCTCAATTAACAATCGTTAAGTGATTACCTATTGAATTAGCTAAACCAGTTCCAATCGGCTTAGTTTAACATTGTTCTGTTACCATGTGCAATCGCAACGCAGTAATTGAACTTAGATTTTAGGAATGCAACAGAGAGAAGAATTTAGAAAATGCTTATACTATTGAAAACAAAATACAAACACAAGACCTAGATTCGGTGATTCCATCTCCCACGGCAATCGCCATGGACGATGGCGATGATCCACCTCTGCCAGCTAGAACGTTGAGGATCAAGTCCACCAAAGTGCGTTGGTGCTCCAATCGGTCTCCTCTGGTAACCTTCGGCTTCTCAGTTCCTAGCCTGCATTTCCTCAATCGAGAGAAATGCCAATAATAGCACCGTGCACCATGATGATGGCTTTTCTTCTAGTCGTTTTAAACGCTCATCAAATAACTAAAGCTAACTATAGTATAGCTAACCCTAAGTCATTCTTCTCAAGGACATAGTGTGCTCAGTTGTGATTTAGTGTGGAGCAAGCGGAAGTAGAATCTAAGTGTAAAATACCGACTCGTCTCGACACTGGCCGAGTTGCTCTCAATAGAGACTGAATCGAGTCGACCTCGACAAAGGCAATCCGGGTTGGTCTCGGTTAAGTGCAGACAGACGCTACAGAGGTGGACTACCTCTGTCTCAAACTTAAAGGTAATAAACGAGGGGGGGGGGTTGGAATGCAATTGGAATCAAAACAGAGGTTAACTACAATCAAAATTGAATTTAACTACGATGCAAATGCAATTACGCTACTCCTAATGCTATTGCTATTACTGTATTCATATTTGGTTCCAATAATCAAGGTCTTTCTGATTCAATCACTCCAATTACAGTCCTCATCAGCCTCCAGTATTCTTATGGCAATCGCCAAAGGTCCGTCCCTTACCATACCAAGGATTTACATAATCGCCACCTCATCAGTTGGCAGAGATTAAGTTCAAGCTGATTTTAGATTCTCAATTAACAATCATTAAGTGATTACCTACTGAATTAGCTAAACCAGTTCCAATCGACTTAGTTTAACATTGTTCTGTTACCATGTGCAATCGCAACGCAGTAAGTGAACTTAGATTTCAGAATTGCAACAAAGATCAGAAGTCAGAAAACACTTGTAATATTGAAAGCAAAATACAAACACAGGGCCTGGATTCGATGATTCCATCCTCCACGACAATCGCCATGGACGACGGTGATGATTCACCTCTGCTAGCTAGGATTCTGAGGTTCAGATGCACCAGAGTGCGTTGGTGCTCCAATCGGTCTCCTCTGATAACCATCGGCTTCTCAGTTCCTAGCCTGCATTTCCTCAATCGAGAGAAACGCCATTAACAGCGCTGTGTACCACCGTGGGTGGAGGAGAAGAAAATGAATGAGAATTTGGAAATTATGGATGCAGGAAGGTTTGAATGCCAAAAAGCCCCTATTCGTTCAGAGTTCTATCTATTTATACAAGAGTGGACACAGCTAACGATGCTAACAGAATTACATGTACAATTCCTATTCTTCCCTTGTTGTGACTTGCGTTGCAAGCTACTCCAGGTAGTGACGTGGAGTTCCACCTGGATATACCTAATTGGGCTCCCTGCATGGGCCGAGTCTCGGCCTGGCCGCGAGGCTCTCGGCCTGGGCTTTTAATGGCGGGCTGAGCTTGGCTGAACCTGCAATGAAGAGATAGTTAGCTAAAAACCTTGATTAAGCACAGGTTGTGTTTTACTCAAGTTTAGGCCATTAATCTGGATCTTAGCTAACAGTTATCTTTTAAGCTCGTGAGTTGCTCAATAGTACCCTTCTTAGGTCCACTTAAGATGTACATTTTATGACTCATCAAAAACCCCCACACTTAGCCTTTTGCACTCCTGGGCAAAACATATGACTTAATTAAGGGTGACTTTAGTGAGAGATTCTTCTATTTGATTTCCTTAAGCTGACTCTACAGAGTCGGCTTCTCTTCATCCTGGTTCAAAGCGCTCATGCAATCAGGGAGCTACTTCCTTTGGTTCTTAGGGGCCTTCATGGTTTCCAATTGGGAAGGGGTGCCCGAGAGTGATAGAACTTTTACTCGTGTGCTCAATTTTCTCGCTTCTCTCAAGTGTCTGGGCTGTGTTTACACTCAGCATTGCATGGAATTGGTGTTACCATATCTTGATAGAGCTCTCCTCTAACACCTGCGAACACAACAGTTATGATCACTAGGACTTTTCTGGCTTGTAGCGAGGTTGAGGTTATGGGTCGAATAGATGTAAGAAAACTAGCTTCAGGACCCACGGGCGGAGAGGGAGCAATGGGGAGTGAATGTAACCAGTATGAGGGCAGTCCCGGTTGCTGTTGTCTCCTTTGATCTTTATTTACTCGCCGTTTTACATTCTTTCTTCTTCTACTCATGCAACTTGCTGATTTTGTTTATTTCAGCTTATTTAATTCAGCTTCCTGTTTTCTGGTTATGTTTTCTTCTTCTAATTAATGTTTTCTGTTTTTATGTACTTTCTCTTCTTTTCTTTCATTTCATTTTCTCTTCTTCTTCTCTTCTTCTGAACCTTCAGCTGCTTTTTAAACGAATTTTGCTCCCTAGACTTCCCCCACACTTGATTCTAACTCACTCCCAAGACGATTCCACGGCTCCTCGGCTTCTCGGGGGTGAGGTAAGAATGGTTTTTCTAGCCTCGGCTTGTAGTGAGCTACAAGAAAAAGTGGTCAATTTAGGCTCAAAAAAGGGGGGTGATAAGGGTCAGCTTGTTTTTGGACAGCTTATTTGGCTCTGGGCTCATAAGAAATATGGCCTAGATCATTTCATTCCTGCATGTGTACAACAGTTGTATCCAGAGAGTTAAGGCAAAATTCAGCACACACAATTAACATGCTTGCAAAACTCACTCAGAAAGAAGGGAGATGGCAGAGTGTAAGCCATCTCTACGGCTCAAATTCTCACACTGGCTGATTCTGTTTCTTCACTCTAAAGGTTCCCTCTTCCCATTTTCGTCACTTACCGCTTAGGACCCAGAGGTTTGGTTCCCTTCAGGTAGAGGCGGCTTCTGCTCGGGAATGAAGAGATTCCTTCTACTGGCTCGTCAGACTCTCGGATTCAACAAGGAATTTCCTCTCTTCTTTTTGGACACGTAATTCTGCTAAGATGAGGCCATTTCGGCTGTGGTAGACTCGGCAATGGAGACTTTTTATTAAACACAAACTTAAGCAGCAAAAATACTAATGAGACATAAAATAGTATATCAGATATGTAAGAAACGAAGAAAAAAAAATAAAAAAAAAATTAGAGAGAATGAAAGAGTTAGAGAAGAGAAGGGTAGATATGACGTGAATGATCAGTTCCAGGTGGACAGAACCCCCCCAACCCCCACACTTAGTTTGAGCATTGTCCTCAATGTGAAGAGGTTGGTCGAGTTGGCTTAGGCTGTTCCATCTAGTGGAGTCGGTTCCACCAAGGAGATGCTCTCCGTATTTTCTCCCGTTGGGGCTGGACCTTCGAGGAAAGGTTTGACTTAGTGCCCGTTGACCTGAAAGGTGCGATTGGTATGTTCTTCATTGAGCTGTACTGCACCATGGGGAAATATGTTAGTGATAACAAAAGGTCCATCCCATCTGGAGCGAAGCTTACCTGCTATGAGCTTTAATCTGGAGTTGAAGAGCAGCACTTTTTGGCCAATATGGAGATCTTTTCTCAGGATCTTTTGGTCATGGAATTTTTTTACCTTTTGCTTGTAGATCCTGGCGTTCTCATAGGCTTCCCTACGAAGTTTGTCTAATTCTTGAAGTTGGAATTTCCTATGCTCTCCCGCTTGGTCATAGGCCATGTTACATTGCTTGACTGCCCAGTAAGCTTTGTGCTCTAGCTCCATAGGGAGGTGGCAGGCTTTCCCGAAAACAATTCAGTAGGGAGACATCCCTAGCGGTGTTCGGTATGCAGTCCTGTGAGCCCATAGCGCATCTTCAAGGAGTCTGCTCCAGTCCTTCCTACTGGGATTTGTCATCTTTTGCAATGTATGCTTAATTTCCCTGTTAAACACCTCAGCTTGCCCATTATTCTGGGGTGGTATGCTGTAGCTATCCTATGTGCCACCCCATATTTTTGAAGAAGGAAGGCCATGGCTCGGTTGCAGAAGTGACTCCCCTGGTCACTGATGAGCGCTTTTGGGACACCGAACCTGTAGAAAATATTGGACTTAAGAAAGTCCACTACTACCTTGGCATCATTGGTTCTGGTGGGAATGGCTTCTACCCATCTTGATACATAATCGACGGCAAGCAGGATGTATGAATAGCCATTGGAGATTGGGAATGGCCCCATAAAATATATGCCCCAGACGTCAAAGACTTCACAGAATAGGATGGGCTGTTGGGGCATTTCATGTCTTTGGTTCAGGGCCATCCCTGCTTTTTGACATCTGTCGCAGGTGGAGACGAATTGATGAGCGTCTCGGAAAATAGAAGGCCAATAGAGGCCACAATTGAGCACCTTCCTGGCAGTCCGAGATGAGCCGTAGTGGCCCCCTCTAGGGGCCGAATGGCAGAAGTGAAGGACCGACTTGATCTCGGTATCAGGAATGCACCTGCGGATGATCTTATCACTGCATAGTCGCCATATATAGGGGTCATCCCATACGTAGTACTTAGCATCACTTCTGATCTTCTCTTTATAAGTTCGAGATGCCTCAGGTGGAAATTGAGATGTTGCCACAAAATTACAAATATCTGCAAACCATGGTGTGGCCGTCTTGAGGTGCAGGAGTTGCTCATCAGGGAACTCGTCTCGGATAGGAAATTGTTCGCTTTCTCTTTCAATCTTGCTGAGGTGGTCCGCTACAGAATTTTCAGCACCTTTCTTATCTCTGATCTCCAAGTCGAATTCTTGGAGGAGAAGCATCCACCGGATCAATCTCGGCTTGGCATCCAGCTTCTTCAACAAGTACTTTAGAGCCGCGTGATCGGAGAACACGACTATCTTAGAAATGAGAAGGTAGGGACGAAAATTATCCAAGGCAAACACAATTGCCAGAAGTTCGTTCTCAGTTGTCGTGTAATTTTGCTGGGCCGAGTCCATGGTTCTGGACGCATACGCAATAACATGGACTGGTTGGCCGACTCCCGCTCTCTGGCCGAGAACATCTCCTAGTGCCGAATTGGATGCGTCGCACATGAGCTCAAATGGCAGGTCCCAGCTTGGTGCTTGCAGGAGGGTGCGGACTTAAGTTTGTCCTTCAGTTCCTGAAATGCCTCAATGCAGGGCTGGTCAAAGTTGAAATCCACATCCTTCTGTAGGAGTTTGGACAGAGGCAGAGCCATTTTGCTGAAGTCCTTGATGAACCTTCTATAAAAACCTACATGTCCCAAGAATGAGCGAACTTCCCGCACAGAAGCGGGGTTTGGAAGGGAAGTGATTATATCTATTTTCGCCTTGTCCACCTCGATGCCTCTGTTGGAGACCAAGTGTCCCAACACTATTCCCTCGGTCACCATGAAATGACATTTTTCGAAATTTAGAACCAAGTTTATGTTAGTGCATATCTTCAGCACCTTGGACAGATTGTTCAGGCATGCGTCGAATGATTCTGCGTACACCGTGAAGTCATCCATAAATACCTCCATGCAGTCTTGTAGCAAGTCTGAGAAGATACTCATCATGCAGCGTTGAAACGTACTCGGTGCGTTGCATAGGCCAAATGGCATGCGTGTGTACGCAAAGGTACCAAATGGGCAAGTGAAGGTCGTTTTGTGCTGGTCTTCCGGTGCAATGTGAATTTGCATGTATCCTGAGAATCCATCCAAAAAACAGTAGTGCGACTTCCCTGCTATCTTTTCCAGCATCTGGTCAATAAAAGGCAAAGGAAAGTGATCCTTGCGGGTTGCCTGATTTAGTCTTCTGTAATCGATGCACACCCGCCAGCTGTTTTGAATCCTCGTAGGTACCAACTCGTCCTGTCGGTTTTTCGTGACAGTCATCCTAGACTTCTTTGGCACTACTTGTACAGGACTCACCCATTGGCTATCTGATATAGGGTAGATGATGCCTGCAACAAGTAGCTTTGTGACTTCTTTTTTGACTACGTCCAGGATGGTAGGATTCAGCCTTCGTTGCTGTTGCCTTATGGGCTTGATGTCCTCCTCCATCAGTATTCTATGCATACAGATGGAGGGATTTATGTCTAGAAGGTCAGACAGTTTCCACCCAATTTCTTTTTTGTGCTGCCTTAGGACTTTCAGCAGCTCCTCTTCTTGCTCCGGGAGGAGGTTGCTGGCTACAATGACTGGGAGCTGCTGTTCATTGTTCAAGTAGGCATATTTTAGGTGGCTAGGCAATGGTTTCAGCTCCATGGGTGGTGGAGATGGAGATTCCTGAGTTACAGCTCTCGAATCCGTCTGGCCGACTTGTTCTAGACTCGGCATTAGGACTGCCGTCTGATAACTGGCGTTTTTAGTCGTTTCATCGCGCTTATCAAATAACTAAAGCTAACTATAGTATAGCTAACCCTAGGTCATTCTTCTCAAGGACACAGTGTGCTCAGTTGTGATTTAGTGTGATGCGAACAGAGGTCGAATCTAAGTGTAAAATACCGACTCGTCTTGGCAATGGCCGAGTTGCTCTCGATAGAGACTGAGCCGAGATGATCCCAATATTGATAATCTGGCTTGGTCTCGGCTGAGTGCAGACAGACGCTACAGAGGTGGACTATCTCTGTCTCAGACTTAAAGGTAGTAAACAAGGGGGGTTGGAATGCAATTGGGATCAAAACAGAGGTTAACTATAATCAAATACAATTACGCTACTCCTAATGCTATTGCTATTACTGTGTTCATGTTCAGTTCCAATAATCAAGTTCTTTCTGGTTCAATCACTCCAATTACAGTCCTCATTAGCCTCTAGTGTTCTTATGGCAATCACCAAAGGTCCGTCCCTTACCATACCGAGGATTTACACAATCGCCACCTCATCAGTTGGCAAAGATTAAGTTCAAGCTGATTTTAGATTTTCAATTAACAATCGTTAAGTGATTACCTACTGAATTAGCTAAATCAGTTCCGATCGGCTTAGTTTAACATTGTTCCGTTACCAGGTGCAATCGCAACACAGTACTTGAACTTAAGTTTCAAGAATGCTATGAAGTTCAGAATTCAGAAAATGCTCATAATATTGAAAGCAAAATACAAACACAGGGCCTGGATTCGATGAGTTCATCTTCCACGACGATCGCCATGGATGACGGCGATGATTCACCTCAACTAGCTACGACGCTGAGGTTCAAGTCCACCAGAGTGCGTTAGTGCTCCAATCGGTCTCCTCTGATAACCTTCGGCCTCTTAGTTCTAAGCCTGCATTTCCTCAATTGAGAGAAACGCCATTAACAGCACTGTGTACCACCGTGAGTGGAGGGGAAGAAAATGAGAGTAATTGGAAATGAATGGGCGCGAAAACGTTTGAATGCCAAAGACCCTTAATCGTTCAATGTTTTGCTTATTTATACAGGGACTAAACTAACTAACCTAACAAAATTACAAGTAAAATCCTTGTTCTACCCTTGTTGTGTCTTGCATAGCACGCTACTTAGGAGATGATGTGGCGCTTGAGTTGGCTCTTGTGTTGCTGATGTGGAGCGCCACCTTGGCCGAGCTTCCTGATTATGCTTTTGGCTGAATGGGTCGAGTCTTTAATTTGGCTGACAGGCTCTCGGCTTGGGCTGTCAGTGGCGGCTGGGCTTGGTTGGACCTACAATGAAGAGATAGTTAGCTAAAAGCCTTGAATAAACACGGATTGTGTTTTACTCTAGTTTTAGGCTATTAGTTTGGATCTCAGTTAACAATCCTCTTTTAAGTTCGTGAGTCGCTCAATGGCACTCCTCTTAGGTCCACTTAAGATGTACATTTTATGACTCATCACCGTCATAATCTCGGCCTTGTGCAGCCGACGCGGAAGGATGGTTTCGGTTCTTGGCGGATTGAGATCGGCTTTGACTGCTTGTGCAGTTTCGGTCTCGGATCCGGGCAGAACGATGAGCTTCTTGGGTTGAGTCTGGTCTTTACTAGTCGAAATGGTTTTGGCTAGTGGGTTGGCTTGTGTGTTTGACTCGTCGGCCGAGTTGACTTTTGACCTTGCATTGACTCAGCCTTCTTTGGCCGACTTCACTTCGACCGTGAATATGGTTGCCAGCTGTGTGGGTATAAGCTTTGTAGTCTCGGCAACTTTTACCTCTGCACTATTCTCACTCTCTAAGGGCTTGGGGTAGCAGACTTAGTTTATTAACTTGGTTAATTCTTTTTCAAACGCCAAGTTGCTGATGTCACTATGATCATTCTCCAAGTCTGGGGTCTCCAGTACTTTCGTGTGGTGAGCCTTTGAGCAACTACTCATTTCAGCAGTTTCAGCAAGGTCTTCCATTCCCTCAGTGCAACTGTTTAGTTGGAAGTATTCCTCCACTAGCTCTTCCATTATGTCTATACCAAAGAGGGAGTGGTCTTCGGTGGGGTGCTTCATGGCTTCAAAAATATTGAACTGCACCAATGTGTCACCGAATTCCATAGAGAGCGTTCTAGCATGTACGTCAATCTTTGTCCTTGCTGTCATTAAAAATGGCCTTCCCAGTATTAAGGTTGATCCTTTCCCTGATGTCTCGTCCTCCATGTCAAGCACATAGAAATCAGTTGGAAATATTAATTCGTTCACTTGGACTAGGACATCTTCGAGAACTCCCAGGGGTTGCACGATGCTTCTATTAGCAAGCTGAATAGTCATCGCTGTGGGTTCCAGATCTCCGAAATTTAGGGACCTATAGGTTGATGCAGGGATGACATTGATTGACGCTCCCAGGTCTAACATAGCATCAGCAAATGTGCAATCACCAATAATGCATGGGACCGAGATGATCCCTAGGTCTCGGCACTTCTTTGGTAAGACCTGTGAAATTCCTGCAGTGGGATTACTCCTAGTTACGCTTGAGACCACACCTCCAAGTTCTCGATTCCCTTTCATCTTTCTTCTTTTGTGTACGCATAATTCCTTGAGGAATTTTGCGTACTTCGGAATTTGCTTGATCGCATCGAGAAGTGGAATGTTGATTTCCACCTTCCAGAACATCTTCAGCAGCTCGTCATCGGAATCTGGTTTCTTTGCCGAGACAGTCCGGGATGGAAACGGTAACGGGACAACTGTCTCTAGACGAGACTGTGAGTTGGCTTCAGCTGGTTGCGGCTCCTGATGTTGTTCAGGCTGAGGTAATTCCTTACCACTTCTTAGTGTCATTGCATGAGCATTCCCTCTCGGATTCGGAATGGATTGAGAGGGGAGGCTGCCTGAGCCGGCTGACTGTAATTCGCTCACAGTATTTGCTAGCTGTCCTATTTGCATCTTGAGATCCTGGATGGTGGCGGTCATATTTTGCTGGAATTGCGAATTGCTGGAACTTACTGATTGTTGAAATTCCACGTTACTTGTTGCCAGCTGCTTCATTAAATCTTCCAGTGATGGTGGATTGCCTTGAGTAGGAGTTCTCTGTTGCTGTGGTGGGAAGGATGGTGCCGTGTATTGCGGACTCGGCTGTTGATAACCAGTTGTTCCATAGGATGCATTCGGCATGAGTACGGCTCTTTGAGCTGCGTATGGTCCTGGTTGTGGGTTTGACCGGAATGGTTGTTTCCCATACGATTGGGTTATCAATGCCGGTTCTGATAGGATTGCTTCCCATATTGAAATCCTCCTACGGCTCCAACACTTTCGGTTTGGCTAGACTCGGTCTCTTATAGAGTGGGGCACAGATCAGTCGGATGCTCCATTGAAGTACATATGCCACAGACCTTTGTTGCCATGGCTAGATGATGTTGACTAACAGCCAGTTGTCTCACTAGGGATGTCAGTTCGTTCAGCTAGTTCTCCAGCCTTTGGTTGAAGGCTGGGCCGATTTCATTCACTGGCCGAGACGAGCTTGGCCCTCTGATCCCGAATTGTTGAGTGTTGCTCGCTATGTTTGAGATCAGATGCCTTGCTGCTACTGGTGTTTTATCCATTAACGCTCCTCCACTAGCTGCATCGATCATACTCCTGTCCATCATTGACAATCCTTCGTAGAAGTACTAGATCAGCAGTTGTTCGCTGATCTGATGGTAGGGACAGGTGGCACATAGCTTATTGAAACGCTCCCAATATTCGTGCAGAGTCTCTCCTGCATGCTGCCTTATCCCACATATTTCCTTCCTGATGGTCGCAGTCCTAGAAGCTGGAAAGAATTTTTCTAGGAAGGTCTGTTTCATGTCTCCCCAGGTGTTGAAGAGTGCTGGCTGCAGATATAGCCAGTCCTTTGCAGCTCCGTCCAGAGAGAATGGAAATGCCTTCATCTTGATGTAATCTTCTGGGATTCCTTGCGGCCTCATCGTGGAACAAACCATGTGGAATTCTTTGAGATGCTTGTGGGGGTCTTCTCCTGCAAGACCATGAAATTTAGGCAGCAAATGTATCAAACCAGACTTCAATTCATATGTCTGAGCCGGCTCTAGTTCTGGATACTGGATACACCACATCTGCAGTGGCTAGCTCTTTCAATGTCCTATCGTGGTTTTCCATCTGCCCTGGCTCTGTGAAATTGTTAGTACTAATAATAAAATGGTCAGTACAAAATTGGTCAGAGTTAGTGGCAGAATTTATACTACTTCCACTATTTACTGTGGTATTTCTAATTTCTCGCAATCTACGTAAAGTTAGTTCTATTTCTGGATCGAAAACATACAATGGGTCAGTGCTACTTCTAGTCATGCATCATGCAGAATTTAAAGTATAAGCAATAATTAATTCTATTGAAAACAGAATATGGTCAATATGTATTGCAAAATTAAATGTAATGCAGATTTAGAAATTCAACTATACTCATATGTATATATTTGTTTTTGTTTAACAGTGAATTCACATAGAGATTTATTGACAAATTCATACTCAACAACTCTAAACAAAACTTCTTATAACTCGGATTCGACTCGGTTTACTTGGCACACTGAAACACAAAAGAACTTGTATCCCCGGCAACGACGCCAATTTGATGATGGCTTTCCTTCTAGTCATTTTAAACGCTCATCAAATAACTAAAGTTAACTATAGCATAGCTAACCCTAGGTCATTCTTCTCAAGGACACAGTATGCTCAATTGTGATTTAGTGTGGAGCAAGCAGAAGTAGAATCCAAGTGTAAAATACCGACTCGTCTCGGCACTGGCCGAGTTGCTCTCAACAGAGACTAAATCGAGTCGACCTCGACAAAGACAATCCGGCTTGGTCTCGGTTAAGTGCAGATAGACGCTATAGAGGTGGACTACCTCTGTCTCAAACTTAAAGGCAATAAACGAGGGGGGGTTTTGGAATGCAATTGGAATCAAAACAGAGGTTAACTACAATCAAAACTGAATTTAACTACGATGCAAATGCAATTACGCTACTCCTAATGCTATTTCTATTATTGTATTCATATTTGGTTCCAATAATTAAGTTCTTTCTGGTTCAATCACTCCAATTACAGTCCTCATCAGCCTCCAGTATTCTTATGGCAATCGCCAAAGGTCCGTCCCTTACCATACCGAGGATTTACACAATCGCCACCTCATCAGTTGGCAGAGATTAAGTTCAAGCTGATTTTAGATTCTCAATTAACAATCGTTAAGTGATTACCTACTGAATTAGCTAAACTAGTTCCAATCGACTTAGTTTAACATTGTTCCGTTACCATGTGCAATCGCAACACAATAAGTGAACTTAGATTTCAGAATTGCAACAGAGATCAGAAGTCAGAAAACACTTGTAATATTGAAAGCAAAATACAAACACAGGGCCTGGATTTGATGATTCCATCCTCCACGACAATCGCCATGGATGACGGTGATGATTCACCTCTGCTAGCTAGGATGCTGAGGTTCAGATCCACCAGAGTGCGTTGGTGCTCCAATCGGTCTCCTCTGATAACCTTCGGCTTCTCAGTTCCTAGCCTGCATTTCCTCAATCGAGAGAAACGCCATTAACAACGCCATGTACCACCGTGGGTGGGGAGAATTTGGAAATTATGGACATGGGAAGGTTTGAATGCCAAAAAACCCCTATTCGTTCAGAGTTCTATCTATTTATACAAGAGTGGACACAGCTAACGATGCTAACAAAATTACATGTACAATTCCTATTCTGCCCTTGCTGTGACTTGCGTTGCAAGCTACTCCAGGTAGTGACGTGGAGTTCCACCTGGATCTACCTGACTGGGCTCCCTGCATGGGCCGAGTCTCGGCCTGGCCGCGAGGCTCTCGGCCTGGGCTTCTGATGGCGGGCTGAGCTTGGCTGAACCTGCAATGAAGAGATAGTTAGCTAAAAACCTTGATTAAGCACAGGTTGTGTTTTACTCAAGTTTAGGCCATTAATCTGGATCTTAACTAACAGTCATCTTTTAAGCTCGTGAGTTGCTCAATAGTACCCTTCTTAGGTCCACTTAAGATGTACATTTTATGACTCATCACACCATCGTGAGCGGAGGAAGGAAAATGAGAGAAATTGGAGATGATGGACGCGGGAAAGTACGAATGCCAAAAGACCCCTAATTGTTCAGAGTTGCGCTTATTTATACAAGGCGCGAAACTAACTTAACAGAATTACAATTAAAATCCCTATTCTACCCTTGCTGTGACTTGCATTGCAAGTTACTCCAAGTAGTGACGTGGAGCTGAGCTGAATCGACGTGGCTTCTAGATGGATGGCTGACGTGGAGTGCCAATGGACTTAGCTTCTAATTGGGCTCTTTGCATAGGTCGAGTTCCGGCCTGATTGAGGCACCCTTGGCCTGGTCGATATGCTCTCGGCTTGGGCCTTCATTGGTGGGTTGCGAGCTTGGCTGGACCTGCAATGAAAGAATAGTTAGCTTAATGCCTTGAATTAACACAGATTATGCTTTCCTTAGATTCTAGGCCTTTAATCTGAATCCTAGCTAACAATCATCTTTTAAGCTCATGAGTTGCTTTGTAGCACTCTTTTAACCACTTAAGATGTGTATTTTATGACTCATCAGACCCCCACACTTAGTCTTTTGCACTCCTGGGCAAAATGTATGACTTAAACAAGGGAGATTTGAGGAAAAGAGTTTCTTCTGTTGACTTCCTTAAGTCTGACTGGACAGCTTCAGCTTCTCTTCGTTTCGGAACAAGGTGCTTTATGCAATCAGGGAACTACTTCTCTTGGAGTTAAGGTGCTTTCGTGACTTCAAATGGGAGGAGATACCCCAGAGTGGTAGAACCTCACTTAGGTGATTAATTTTCTTGATTCTCTCGAGTGTTTAGCTTGTGTTTGCACTCAGCACTGCATGGAATTGGTATCACCATATCTTGACAGAGCTCTCCTCCTACTCTTGTGAAACACAACAGTCGTGATTACTAGGACTTTTTCGGCTTGTAGCGGGGTTAAGGTCAAGGGTAGGATAGAATGTGGAAAAACTGGCTTCATGACCCATGGGGAGGAGAGGAGCAATGGGAGTGCGTTTTATCAGTATGAGGGCAATCCTGGTTGCTGTGGTCTCCTTCCATCCTTATTTACTCGCCCTTTTTTCATTCTTTCTTTCTTTCTACTTATGCAGCTTGTTGATTTTGTTTGTTTCAGCTGCCTGTTTTCTGTTTATATGTGCTTTCTTCTTTTCTTTTCTTTCATTGTTTTTCTTTTTCGCTTCTTTTGAGCCTTCAGATGCTTTTTGACCGAATCTTGCTTCCTAGACTTCCCCCACATTTGATTATGACTCGCTCCCAAGACAATTCCAAGGCTCCTCGACTTCCCGAAGGTAAGGTAAGACTGGTTTTTCTAGCCTCGGCTTGTAGTGAGCTGCAAGAAAAAATGGTTAATTTAGGCTCAAAGAGGGTGACAGGGTCAGTTTGTTTTCAGGCAGCTTATTTGGCTTTGAGCTCATGAGAAACATGACCTAGATCATGTCATTCCTGCATGTGTAAAGCAGTTGTATCTAGAGAGTTAAGACAAAATACAGCATACGCAATTAACATGTTCTGCAAAAATCACTCAGGAAGAAGGGAGATGGCGTGAATGTAAGCCATCGCTACTGTAGGGCTCAAATTCTCACATTAGTTGCTTTTGTTCCTTCACTCTAAAGGTTTTCTCTTCCCATTTTCGCCACTTGCTGCCTAGAACCCTAGGGTTTGGTTCCCCTCAGACAAAGGTTACCTTTGCTCGAAAAAGAGGAGATTGCTTCTGTTGGTTCGTCAGACTCTTGGACTCAATCAAGAATTTTCCGCTCTTTTCAATTTGGCTCCGTAATTCTGCTAAGCCGAGAGCTGACTGTGGCCGAAAGGCTTTTATTGAACAAATGCAGATATGCAGGGATTCAAAGTACTAATGAAACTAGCAACAACATAACAGATGTAGAAAAGAAAAAAATTAGACTTAAAAAAAATAAGAAAGTTAAAGAAAATGAGGAAGTTAGGGAAGAGAAGGGTAGATATGAATGATCAGTTCCAAATAGAACCCCCCCCCCCACACACACACACACACTTGATTTTGGCATTGTCCGCAATGCATAGATAGAAGGGGTTGGCCAAGTTGGCCTAAGTTGTGCCATCTGGTGGAGTCGGTTTGATGGGTCATAAAATGCACATCCTAAGTGGACCTAAGAAGGGCACCATTGAACAACTCACGAGCTTAAAAGATGACTGTTAGCTAAGATCCAGATTAATGGCCTAAACTTGAAGTAAAACACAATCTGTGCTTAATCAAGATTTTTAGCTAACCATCTCCTCATTGCAGGTTCAGCCAAACTTAGCCCGCCATCGGAAGCCCAGGCCGAGAGCCTCTCGGCCAGGCCGGGACTCAACTTATGCAGAGAGCCCAATCAGGCAGGTCTAGGTGGAACTCCACGTTAGCAATCAGAAACACCGTGGATCCAGCTCAGCTTCACGTCACTACCTGGAGTAGCTTGCAACGCAAGTCACAGCAAAGGGTAGAGTAGGAATTGTTCATGTAATTTTGTTAGCATCGTTAGCTGTGCCCACTCATATATAAATAGATAGAACTCTGAACGAATAGGGGCTTTTGGCATTCAAGCTTTTTCCGCGTTCATAATTCTCTTCTCCTCCGCTCACGGTGGTACACAAAGCTGTTAATGGCGTTTCTCTCGATTGAGGAAATGCAGGCTGAGAACTGAGAGGCCAAAGGTTATCAGAGGAGACCGATTGGAGCACCAACGCACTCTGGTGGACCTGATCCTCAGCGTCTTAGCTAGTTGAGGGGAATCATCGCCGTCTTCCATGGCGATCGTCGTGGAAGATGGAATCATCGAATCCAGGCCCTGTGTTTCTATTTTGCTTTCAATATTATGAGCATTTTCTGAATTCTGAACTCCATTGCATTCCTGAAATCTAAGTTCAATTACTGTGTTGCGATTGCACCTGGTGACGGAACAATGCTAAACTAAGCCGATTGGAACTAGTTTAGCTAATTCAGTAGGTAATCACTTGACGATTGTTGATTGAGAATCTAAAATCAGCTTGAACTTAATCTCTGCCAACTGATGAGGTGGCGATTGTGTTAATCCTCGGTATGGTAAGGGACGAACCTTTGGCGATTGCCATAAAAACACTGGAGGCTGATGATGACTGTAATTGGAGTGATTGAACCAGAAAGAACTCGATTATTGGAACTAAACATGAACACAGTAATAGTAATAGCATGAGGAGTAGCGTAATTGTATTTGATTACAGTTAACTTCTGTTTTGATTCCAATTGCATTTCAACCCCCTGTTTACTGCTTTCTAAGTCCGAGACAGAGACAGTCCATCTCAGAGCGTCTGTCTGCACTAAACCGAGACCAAGCCAGATCGTCTCTATTGAGATCGACTCGATTCAGTCTCTGTTAAGAGCAACTCGGCCATTGCCGAGACGAGTCGGTACTCTACATCTCAGATTCTACTTCCGTTTGCTTCACACCAATTCACAACTGAGCACACTGTGTCCTTGAGAAGAATGACCTAGGGTTAGCTATACTATAGTTAGCTTTAGTTATTTGATAAGTGATGGGTCATAAAATGCACATCCTAAGTGGACCTAAGAAGGGCACCATTGAACAACTCACGAGCTTAAAAGATGACTGCTAGCTAAGATCCAGATTAATGGCCTAAACTTGAAGTAAAACACAATCTGTGCTTAATCAAGATTTTTAGCTAACCATCTCCTCATTGTAGGTTCAGCCAAACTTAGCCCACCATCGGAAGCCCAGGCCGAGAGCCTCTCGGCCAGGCCGGGACTCAACTTATGCAGAGAGCCCAATCAGGCAGGTCTAGGTGGAACTCCACGTTAGCAATCAGAAACACCGTGGATCCAGCTCAGCTTCACGTCACTACCTGGAGTAGCTTGCAACGCAAGTCACAGCAAAGGGTAGAGTAGGAATTGTTCATGTAATTCTGTTAGCACCGTTAGCTGTGCCCACTCATGTATAAATAGATAGAACTCCGAACGAATAGGGGCTTTTGGCATTCAAACCTTTTCCGCGTTCATAATTCTCTTCTCCTCCGCTCACGGTGGTACAAAGAGCTGTTAATGGCGTTTCTCTCGATTGAGGAAATGCAGGCTGAGAACTGAGAGGCCGAAGGTTATCAGAGGAGACCGATTGGAGCACCAACGCACTCTGGTGGACCTGATCCTCAGCGTCTTAGCTAGTTGAGGGGAATCATCGCCGTCTTCCATGGCGATCGTCGTGGAAGATGGAATCATCGAATCCAGGCCCTGTGTTTCTATTTTGCTTTCAATATTATGAGCATTTTCTGAATTTTGAACTCCATTGCATTCCTGAAATCTAAGTTCAATTACTGTGTTGCGATTGCACCTGGTGACGGAACAATGCTAAACTAAGCCGATTGGAACTGGTTTAGCTAATTCAGTAGGTAATCACTTAACGATTGTTGATTGAGAATCTAAAATCAGCTTGAACTTAATCTCTTCCAATTGATGAGGTGGCGATTGTGCAATTCCTCGGTATGGTAAGGGACGAACCTTTGGCGATTGCCATAAGAACACTGGAGGCAGATGAGGATTGTAATTGGAATGACTGAACCAGAAAGAACTTGATTATTGGAACTAAAACATGAACACAAAGAATGAGTAATAGCGTTAGGAGTAAGCGTAATTGCATTTTGATTATAGTTAACTTATGCTTTGATTCCAATTGCATTTCAACCCCCTGTTTATCGCTTTCTAAGTCTGAGACAGAGACAGTCCATCTCTGTAGTGTCTGTCTGCATTCAACCGAAACCAAGCCGGATTGTCTCTATTGAGACCGACTCGGTTCAGTCTCTGTTGAGAGCAACTCGGCCATTGCCGAGACGAGTCAGCATTTTACGTCTCAGATTCTACTCACTTCACTTTACACCAATTCACAACTGAACACACTGTGTCCTTGAGAAGAATGACCTAGGGTTAGCTATACTATAGTTAGCTTTAGTTATTTGATAAGCGCGTAAAACGACTGTAAAAAAACGCCATCATCAAATTGGCGCCGTTGCCGGGGACACAAGTTCTTTTGTGTTTCGGTGTGCCAAGTAAACCGAGTCGAATCCGAGTTGTAAGAAGTTTCGTTTAGAGTTTTCGAGTTTGAATTTGTCAATAAATCTCTACGTGAATTCACTGATAAAATAAAAACAAATATATACATATAGATATAGAATAAATTCTCAATTCTGCATTGCATACATTAAATTTTCTGACTCTGCATTACATTTAATTTTGCATACATTACATTTAATTTTGCAGTAGAATTAATTGTTGTTTTAATTACTTTGAATCCCGCATGATGCATGACTAGGAGTAGCACTGACCCATTGTATGTTTTTGATCCAGAGATAGAACTAACTTTACGCAGATTGCGAAAAATTAGAAATACCACAGTAAATATCAGTAGTGGTGTGAATTATGCCATTAACTCTTACCAGTTTTGTACTGACCATTTTATTACTAGTGCTAACAATTTCACAGAGCCAGGGCAGATGGAACACCAAGACAGGACGTTGAAAGAGCTAGCTACTCCAGATGTGGTGTACCAACCATGGTGTATCCAATATCCACAACTGGAGCCGGCTCAGACATATGAATTGAAGTCTGGTTTGATACACTTGTTGCCTAAATTTCATGGTCTTGCAGGAGAAGACCCCCACAAACATCTCAAAGAATTTCATGTGGTTTGTTCCACGATGAGGCCGTAGGGAATCCCAGAAGATTACATAAAGATGAAGGCATTTCCATTCTCTCTGGACGGAGCTGCAAAGGACTGGCTATATCTGCAGCCAGCACTCTTTAACACCTGGGGAGATATGAAACGGAACTTCCTAGAAAAATTCTTTCCAGCTTCTAGGACTGCGACCATCAGGAAGGAAATATGTGGGATAAGGCAGCATACAGGAGAGACTCTGCACGAATATTGGGAGCGCTTCAACAAGCTTTGTGCCACCTGTCCCCATCACCAAATCAGCGAACAGTTGCTGATCCAGTACTTTTACGAAGGACTATCAATGATGGACAGGAGCATGATTGATGCCGCCAGTGGAGGAGCATTAATGGACAAAACACCAGTAGCAGCAAGGCATCTGATCTCGAACATGGCGAGCAACACTCAACAATTTGGGATCAGAGGGCCGAATCCATCTCGGCCAGTGAACGAAATCGGTGCAGCCTCCAACCAAAGGATGGAGAACCAGCTAACCGAATTGACATCTCTGGTGAGACAACTGGCTGTTAGTCAACATCACCCAGCCATGGCAGCAAAGGTCTGTGGCATATGTGCTTCAATGGAGCATCCAACTGATCTATGCCCCACTCTCCAAGAAACCGAGCCTGGCCAAACAGAAAGTGTTGGAGCCGTAGGAGGATTCCAGTACGGGAAGCAGCCATACGAGAACCGGCAGTTCGATAATCAACCATATGGGAGACAACCATTTCGGCCTAGCCCACAACAAGGACCATATGCAGCTCAAAGAGCCGGAACCATGCCAAATGTACCCTATGGAGTGGCTGGTTACCAGCAGCCGAGTCCGCAATACCCAGCACCATCCTTCCCACCACAGCAACAGAGAACTCCTATCCAAGGCAATTCTCCATCACTAGAAGACTTAATGAAGCAGCTGGCAACAAGCAATCTAGAATTTCAACAGTCAGTAAGTTCCAGCAACCTACAATTCCAACAGAATATGACCGCCACCATCCAGGACCTCAAGATGCAGATAGGACAGCTAGCAAATACTGTGAGCAAGTTACAGTCAGCCGGCTCAAGCAGCCTTCCCTCCCAACCCATTCCGAATCCGAGAGGGAATGCCAATGCAGTAATACTCAGAAGCGGCAAAGAATTACTTCAGCCTGCACAGCATCAGGTACTACAGCCAGCTGAAGCCGACTCTGAGGCAATGGCCGACTCACCGTCTCAACCACAGACAACTGTCCCATTGCCATTTCCATCCCGGACCGTATTGGCACGAAAACCAGATTCTGATGACGAGCTGCTGAAGATGTTCCGGAAGGTGGAAATCAACATTGCACTTCTCGATGCGATCAAGCAAATTCCGAAGTACGCAAAATTCCTCAAGGAATTATGCGTACACAAAAGAAGAAAGATGAAGGGGAATCGAGAACTCGGAGGTGTGGTCTCAAGCTTAACTAGGAGCCATCCCACTGCAGGGATTTCACAGGTCTTACCAAAGAAGTGCCGAGACCCCGGTATCTTCTCGGTCCCATGCACTATCGGTGATTGCACATTTGCTGATGCTATGCTGGACCTGGGAGCGTCAATCAACGTCATGCCCGCATCAACTTATAGGTCCCTCAATTTCGGAGATCTGGAACCTACAGGGATGACCATACAACTTGCTAATAGAAGCATCGTGCAACCCCTGGGAATTCTCGAAGATGTCCTCGTCCAGGTGAATGAACTAATATTTCCAGCTGATTTTTATGTGCTTGACATGGAGGACGAAGCATCTGGAAAAGGATCAACATTGATACTGGGGAGACCATTTCTAATGACGGCAAGGACGAAGATCGACGTGCATGCCGGAACACTCTCTATGGAATTCGGTGACACATTGGTGCAGTTCAACATTTTTGAAGCCATGAAGCACCCCACCGAAGACCACTCTCTCTTTGGCATAGACATAATGGAACAGTTGGTGGAGGAATACTTCCAACTAGACAGTTGCAGTGAGGGAATGGAAGATCTTGCTAGAACTGCCGAAGCCAGTAGCTGCTCCAAGGCCAACCATAATGAAGTGCTAAAATCCCCAGACTCTGAGGATGACCACAGTGACGTCAGCAACTTGGCATTTGCAAAAGAACTAACCAGGTTAATAAACCAAGTCTGCTATCCTGACCCGTCAGAGAATGAGAATAGTGCAGAGGTAAAAGTTGCCGAGACTACGAAGCCTCTACCTGCACAATTGGCAATAATCTTCACGGCCGAAATGAAGTCGGCCAAAGAAGGCCGAGACAATGCAAGTTCAAAAGTCAACTCGGCCGACGAGTCAAACACACAACCCGACACACTAACCGAAACTATCTCGGCTAGTAAGGACCAGACTCGAGCCAAGAGGCTCATTGCTCCACCCAGATCCAAGATCGAAGCTACAAAGGGAACCGAAGCCGACCTCAATCCGAGCCGGCCGAAGCAGTACAAGGCCGAGGCCATGACGACAGCCCTAATGCCGAGTCTAGAACAAGCCGGCCAGACGGATCCGAGAGCCGTAACTCAGGAATCTCCAGTTCCATCTCCACCGCCCACAGAGCTGAAACCATTGCCTAGCCACCTCAAATATGCCTTTTTGGACAGTGAACAGCAGCTCCCGGTCATCATTGCAAGTAACCTCCTCTTAGAGCAAGAAGACAAGCTGCTGGAAGTCCTTAGGCAACACAAAAAGGCAATTGGGTGGAAACTTTCTGACCTTCCAGGTATTAACCCCTCCATATGCATGCACAGAATATTAATGGAGGAGGATATTAAGCCCATAAGGCAACAGCAACGAAGGCTGAATCCTACCATTCTAGATGTGGTCAAGAAAGAAGTCACGAAGCTGCTTGCTGCAGGCATCATCTACCCTATCTCAGACAGCCAATGGGTAAGTCCTGTGCTAGTAGTGCCAAAGAAATCTGGAATGACCGTTATGAAAAACCAACAAGATGAGTTATAGCATGAGGAGTAGCGTAATTGTATTTGATTACAGTTAACTTCTGTTTTGATTCCAATTGCATTTCAACCCCACTGTTTACTGCTTTCTAAGTCTGAGACAGAGACAGTCCATCTCTGTAGCGTCTGTCTGCACTAAACCGAGACCAAGCCAGATCGTCTCTATTGAGATCGACTCGATTCAGTCTCTGTTAAGAGCAACTCGGCCATTGCCGAGACGAGTCGGTACTCTACATCTCAGATTCTACTTCCGTTTGCTTCACACCAATTCACAACTGAGCACACTGTGTCCTTGAGAAGAATGACCTAGGGTTAGCTATACTATAGTTAGCTTTAGTTATTTGATAAGCGCGTAAAACGACTGAAAAATACGCATCATTACGGTTCCACCAATGAAATGAACTCCATGTTCTCTCCAATTGGTGCTGGACCTTCGAAGAAAGGTTTGACTTGGTGCCCATTGACTTGAAAGGTGCGGTTAGTCTGTTCTTCTTTTAGCTGCACTGCACCATGGGGAAATATGTTAGTGATAACAAAAGGTCCATCCCATCTGGAGCGAAGCTTACCTGCTATGAGCTTTAATATGGAGTTGAACAGTAACACTTTTTGGCCAATATGGAGATCTTTTCTTAGGATCTTTAGTTCATGGAACTTTTTTACTTTTTTCTTGTAGATCCTGGCATTTTCATAGGCTTCCATGCGAAGTTCATCTAGTTCTTGAATTGGAATGTCCTATGCTCTCCTGCTTGGTGATAGGCCATTTTGCATTGTTTGACTGCCCAGTAAGCTTTGTGTTCTAGCTCCGCAGGGAGGTGGCAGGCCTTCTCGAAAACAATCCGGTAGGGAGACATCCCTAGCGGTGTTCGGTATGCAGTCCTATGTGCCCACAGAGCATCCTCAAGGAGTTTTCTCCAGTCTTTCCTGATGGGATTTGTCATCTTTTGTAGTGTATGCCACCCCATATTTCTGAAGAAGGGAGGCCATGGCTCTATTGTAGAAGGGACTTCCTTGGTCACTGATGAGTGCTTTTGGTACACCGAACCTGTAGAAAATATTGGACTGAAGAAAGTCCACTACAACCTTGGCATCATTGGTTTTGGTGGGAACGACTTCTACCCATCTTGACACATAATCAACGGCAAGCAGGATGTATGAATAGCCATTAGAGACTGGGAAAGGCCCCATAAAATCTATACCCCAGACATCAAATACTTCGCAGAACAGGATAGGTTGCTAGGGCATTTCATGTCTTTGGTTCAAGGCCATCCTTGCTTTTTGGCATATTTTGCAGGTGGAGACAAATTGATGAGCATCTCGAAAAATAGATGGCCAGTAAAGACCACAGTCCAGCACTTTCTTGGCAGTCCGAGATGATCCGTAGTGGCCTCGTCCAGGGGCCGAATGGTAGAAGTGGAGGACCGAATTGATCTCGGTGTCCGGAATGCACCTGTGGATGATCTTATCACTACATAGTCTCCACAGGTAGGGGTCATCCCATACGTAGTATTTAGCATCACTTCTGATCTTCTCCTTGTAAGTCCGAGATGCCTCAGGTGGGAATTGAGATGTTGCCACGATGTTGCAGATGTCGGCAAACCATGTTGTGGTCGCCTTGATGTGCAAGAGTTGTTCATCAGGGAAATCATCTCGGATAGGCAATTGTTCACTTTCTCTTTCAATCTTGCTTAAGTGATCCGCTACAGAATTTTCGACACCCTTCTTGTCTCTGATTTCTAAGTCAAATTCTTGGAGAAGAAGCATCCAGCGGATCAATCTCGACTTGGCATCCAACTTCTTCAGCAAGTACTTTAGAGCAGCGTGATCAGAGAACACGACTATTTTAGAACCGAGAAGGTAGGAACGAAACTTATCCAAAGCAAATACAATTGCCAGAAGTTCCTTCTCACTTGTCGTGTAATTTTGTTGGGCCGAATCCATAGTTTTGGACGCATACGCAATGACATGGGCTGGTTGGCCGACTCTAGCTCTTTGGCTGAGAATAGCTCCCAATGCCGAATTGGATGCGTCGCACATTAATTCGAACGGCAGATCCCAGCTTGGTGCTTGTAGGATAGGTGCATATGTAAGTTTGTTCTTTAACTCCTGAAATGCCTCAATGTAGGGCTGGTCAAAGTTGAAATCTACATCTTTCTGTAGCAGCTTGGACAGAGGCAGAGCCAATTTGCTGAAGTCTTTGATGAACCTTTTATAAAAACCTGCATGTCCCAGGAATGAGCAAACATCCCGCACAGAAGCAGGGTTTGGAAGGGATGTGATTATGTCTATTTTCACCTTGTCCACTTCGATGCCTCTGTTTGAGACTAGGTGTCCCAACACTATTCCCTCGGTCACCATGAAATGACACTTTTCGAAATTAAGAACCAGGTTCGTGTCAGTACATCTCTTTAGCACCTTGGACAGATTGTTCAGGCATGCTTCGAAGGAATTGGCATACACCGTGAAGTCATCCATAAACACTTCCATGCAATCCTGTAGCAGGTCAACGAAGATGGTCATCATGCAACATTGAAATGTGCTCGGAGCATTGCCTAGGCCGAATGGCAATCGAGTGTATGCAAATGTGCCAAAGGGGCATGTGAAAGTGATCTTATGCTGATCTTCAGGTGCTATGTGTATTTGCATGTATCCTGAGAATCCATCCAGAAAACAGTAATGGGATTTACCTGCTATTTTCTCCAACATTTAGTCACTAAAAGGCAAAGGGAAGTGATCCTTGCGGGTTACCTGATTTAGTCTTCTGTAATCGATGCACACTCACCAACTGTTTTGAATCCTCATAGGTACCAACTCGTCGTATTGGTTCTTCATGACAGTCATCCCAGATTTCTTTGGCACTACTTGTATAGGACTCACCCATTGGTTGTCTGAGATAGGGTAGATGATGCTTGCAGCAAGTAGCTTTGTGACTTCTCTCTTGACTACGTCCAGGAGTGTCGGATTCAGCCTTCGTTGTTGTTGCCTTATGGGCTTAATGTCATCCTCCATTAATATTTTGTGCATGCAGATGGAGGGATTCATGCCTGGAAGGTCAGAAAGTTTCCACCCAATTCCCTGCTTGTGTCACCTGAGGACTTCCAGCAGCTTATCTTCTTGTTGTAGGAGGAGGTTTTTGCGATAATGATTGGGAGCTGCTATTCACTGTCCAAATAGGCATATTTTAAGTGGCTAGGCAATGGTTTCAGCTCCATGGGTGGTGGTGATTCCGGAGTTACTGGTCTCGGCTCCGTCTGACCAACTTGTTCTCTACTCGGCATCATTATTGCCGACATGATCTCGGCCTTGTGCTGCTGTGGTCGACTCGGCAGGATGGTTTTGGGTCTTGTCGGGTTGAGGTCGGCTTTGACTTCTCGTGCAGCTTCGGTCTCGGATCCTGGTGGAATAGTGAGCTTTTCGGCTTGAGTCTGATCTTTATTGGCCGAGATGGTTTCGGCAAACGTGTTGGCCCTCATTCTTGACTCTTCGGCCGAGTTGAGTTGTAACCATGCATTGACTCGGCCTTCTTTGGTCGACTTCATTTTAGCCGTGAATATGGTTGCCAATTGTGCAGGTAGAGGTTTTTTAATCTCGGCAGCTTTTACCTCTGCATTGTTCGTGTTCTTTGAGGTCTTAGGGTAGCAAACTTGATTTATTAACTCTGTCAATTCTCTTTCAAATGTCAAGTCGCTGATGTCGCTATGATCATCCTCAAAGTGTGGGCACTCTAGTACTTCGTCATGGTCGGCCTTTGAGCAGCTACTCGCTTCAGCAATTCTGGCAAGACCTTCCATTCCCTCACTACAGTTGTTTAGTTGGAAGAATTCATCCACTAGCTCTTCCATTATATCTATACCAAAGAGGGAGTGGTCTTCGGTGGGGTGCTTCATGGCTTCAAAAATGTTGAACTGCACCAAGGTATCACCAAATTCCATTGAGAGTGTTTCGACATGCACGTCAATCTTTGTTCTTGCTGTCATTAGAAATGGTCTCCCCAGTATCAAGTTTGATCCTTTACCTGATGGCTCATCCTCCATGTCAAGCACACAAAAGTCAGCTGGAAATATTAGCTCGTTCACTTGGACGAGGACATCTTCTAGAACTCCTAGGGGTTGCACGATACTCCTGTTAGCAAGCTGGATGGTCATCCCTGTGGGTTCCAGATCTCCAAAATTGAGGGACCTATAGTTTGATGCTGGCATGACGTTGATTGACGCTCCTAGGTCCAGCATAGCATTAGCAAATGTACAATCACCGATAATGCATGGGACCGAGAAGATGCCGGGGTCTCGGCACTTCTTTGGCAAGACCTGTGAGATTCCTACAGTGGGATTATTTCTGGTTAAGGTTGACACCACGCCTCCTAGTTCTTGACTCCCCTTCATCTTTCTTCTTTTGTGTACACAAAATTCCTTGAGGAATTTGGCGTACTTCAGAATTTGCTTGATCACGTCGAGAAGTGGAATGTTGAATTCCACCTTCCGGAACATCTTCAGTAGTTCGTCATCTGAATCTGGTTTCCTTGCCGAGATGGTCTGGGATGGAAACGGCAATGGGACAGTTGTCTATGGACGAGACTGTGAGTCGGCTATTGCTTTGGATTCAGCTTCGGCTGGCTGCGGCACTTGATGCTATGCAGGCTGAGGTAATTCCTTGCCACTTCTCAGTGTCACTGCATTGGAATTCCCTCTCGGATTCAGAATGGATTGAGAGGGAAGGCTGCTTGAGTCGGTTGCCTGTAACTCGCTCACAGTATTTGCTAGCAGTCCTATTTGCATCTTGAGATCCTGGATGGTGGCAATCATATTCTGCTGGAATTGCATGTTGATGGAACTCACTGATTGCTGAAATTCTAGGTTTCTTGTTGCCAGCTGCTTCATCAAGTCTTCTAGTGATGGTGAGTTGCCTTGAGTAGGAGCTCTCTGATGTTGTGGTGGGAAGGATGGTGTTGTGTATTGCAGACTCGGCTGTTGGTAACCAACTGCTCCATAGGGTGCATTCGGCATGGATTCGGCTCTTTGAGCTGCATATGGTCCTTGTTGTGGGCTTGGCCGGAATGGTTGTTTCCCATATGGTTGGTTATCAAATTGCCGGTTCTGATATGGCTGCTTCCCATAATGGAATCCTCCTACGGCTCCAACACTTTCGGTTTGGCCGGACTCGGTCTCTTGTAGTGTGGGGCACATGTTAGTTGGATGCTCCACTGAAGTACATATGCCACAAACCTTTGCTGCCATGGCTGGATGATGTTGGCTAACATCCAGTTGTCTCACTAGGGATGCCAGTTCGGTTAGCTGGTTCTCCAGCCTTTGGTTGGAGGCTGCACTGATTTCATTCACTGGCCGAGACGGATTCGGCTCTCTGATCCCAAATTGTTGAGTGTTGCTCGCCATGTTCGAGATCAGGTGCCATGCTGCTGCTGGTGTTTTGTCCATTAACGCTCCTCCACTAGCGGCATCAATCATGCTCCTATCCATCATTGACAGTCCTTCGTAAAAGTATTGGATCAGCAGTTGCTCGCTGATTTGATGGTCAGGACAAGTGGCACAGAGCATGTTGAAACGCTCCCAGTACTCATGCAGAGTTTCTCCGATGTGCTGCCTTATTCCACAAATTTCTTTCCTGATGGTCGTAGTCCTAGAAGCTGGGAAAAATTTTTCTAGGAAGGTACGTTTCATATCTCCCCAGGTGTTGAAGAGTGCTGGTTGCAGATATAGCCAGTCCTTTGCGGCTCCATCCAGGGAGAATAGGAATGCCTTCATTTTGATGTAGTCTTCTGGAATCCCCTGCGGCCTCATCATGGAACAAACCACATGGAATTCTTCGAGATGCTTGTGTGGGTCTTCTCCTGCAAGACCATGAAATTTGGGCCACAAATGTATTAGACCAGACTTTAGTTCATAGGTCTGAGTCGGCTCCAGTTGTGGATATTGGATACACCATTGTTGATACACCACATCTGAAGTGGCTAACTCTTTCAACCTCCTGTCGTGGTTCTCCATCTGCCCTGGCTCTGAAAAAATGTTAGTACTAGCAACAGAATGGTCAGAACAAGATTGGTCAGAGTTAATGACAAGATCTACACTACTACTAATATTTACTATGGTATTTCTAATTTTCCATAATCTACATAAAGTCAGCTCTATCTCTAGATCAAATGTATACAATGGGTTAGTGCTACTCCTAGTCATACATCATGCAAAATTAAATGTAACGCAAGGTTAGAAGAGTACATGTATGTATGTAATGCAGAATTAGAAATTTCTACTATATCTATATGTATATATTTATTTTTGTTTTAACAGTGCATTCATATAAAGATTTATTGACGAATTCAGACTTAACAGACTCTAAACAAAACTCTTACAAACTCCAAATAGGTCCCTACAGACTCGGATTCGGCTCAGTTTACTTGGCACACGAAAACACAAAGGAACTTGTGTCCCCGTCAACGACGCCAATTTGATAATGAATTCTTTTAGTTGTTTTGAGCTCTTATCAAATAACTAAAGCTAACTATAGTATAGTCAACCCTAGGTCATTCTTCTCAAGGACACAGTGGGTTCTAACTGTGTTTCAATGTGAAATAAACAGGAGTAAAATCTAAGTGTAGAGTGCTGACTCACCTCGGCACTGGCCGAGTTGCTCTCGGCAGAGACTGAGCCGAGATGATCTCGGTAGAGATAATCCGGCTTGGTCTCGGCTGAGTGTAGATGGACGCTGTAGAGACGGGCTATCTCTGCCTCGAACTCGAAAACAGTAAATGAGGGGGGTTGGAATACAATCGAAATCAAAACAGAAATCAACTATAATGCAAAAGCAATTGCGTTACTCCTAATGCTACTGCTATTACTGTGTTCATGTTTAGTTCCAATAATCAAGGTTTTTCTGGTTCAACCACTCCAGTTACAGTCCATATCAGCCTCCAGTGTTCTTTTGGCAATTGCCAAAGGTCTGTCCCTTGCCATAACGAGGATTTACACAATCGCTACCTCATCAATTGACAGAGATTAAGTTCAAGCTAATTTTAGATCTTCAATTAACAATCGTTAAGTGATTATCTACTGAATTAGCTAAACTAGTTCCAATCGGCTTAGTTTAACATTGTTCCGTTACCATGTGCAATCGCAACGCAGTAATTGAACTTAGATTTTAGGAATGCAACAGAGAGTAGAATTCAGAAAACGCTTATACTATTGAAAACGAAATACAAACACAAGGCCTGGATTCAGTGATTCCATCTCCCATGGCAATCGCCATGGACGACGGCGATGATCCACCTCTACTAGCTAGAACACTGAGGATCAAGTCCACCAGAGTGCGTTGGTGCTCCAATCGGTCTTCTCTGGTAACCTTCGGCTTCTCAGTTCCTAGCCTGCAGTTCCTCAATCGAGAGAAATGCCAATAATAGCACCGTGCACCACCGTGAGCGGAGGAAGGAAAACGAGAGAAATTAGAGATGATGGATGCGGGAAAGTACGAATGCCAAAAGACCCCTAATTGGTCAGAGTTGCGCTTATTTATACAAGGCGCAAAACTAACTTAACAGAATTACAATTAAAATCCCTATTCTACCCTTGTTGTGACTTGCGTTGCAAGCTACTCCAGGTAGTGACGTGGAGCTGAGCTGGAATCGACGTGGCTTCTGGATGGATGGCTGACATGGAGTGCCACTGGACTTAGCTCCTGATTGGCTGGACCTACAATGAAAGAATAGTTAGCTTAATGCATTGAATTAACACAGATTATGCTTTCCTTAGATTCTAGGCCTTTAATCTGAATCCTAGCTAACAATCATCTTTTAAGCTCATGAGTTGCTTTGTAGCACTCTTCTTAGGTCCACTTAAGATGTGTAGTTTATGACTCATCACTTGGACATTGGTTGGGGATGATAAGTAGTGGCAACTTGGTGCACTTTCCCAAATTTTTTGAGTAGGGTGGACATTTCACAGTTGCAAAAGTGACTCCCTTAGTCACTATAAGTTCTCTCGACGCACCAAACCTGCAAAAAATATTGGATTTTACAAATTCCATAACAACTTTTGCATCGCTAGTTTTGGTGCTGTAGAACCCCGAATTGGTCCAGCCTAACGTAAGGAAGTCCATGAGTAGGCTAACCGGGTCACGACACGGCCCAAAAAGTGAGAAGAGTTGGACTAACTCGTTAATCAAAGGGATCTAGACAACTCAATCTGCCTCAATAAGAGAAAGGCCCAAGACGGCAGGCATGCAGAGGAGGCCCATGATGATGGGCGTTTTTTTAGTCGTTTATGTGCTTATCAAATAACTAAAGCTAACTATAGTATAGTCAACTCTAGGTCATTCTTCTCAAGGACACAGTGTGTTCTAAGTGTGTTTCAGTGTGGAGTAAACGAAAACAAAATCTAAGCGTAAAGTACTAACTCTCCTCGGCACTAGTCGAGTCGCTCTCGGCAGAAACCAAGTCGAGATGATCTCGGCAGAGACAATCTGGCTTGGTTTCAGCTAAGTGCAGACAGACGCTACAGAGATGGACTATCTCTGTCTCAGACTTAGAGAGCAGTAAATAGGGGGTTTGGAATGCGAATAAGCAGAAAATAAACTAAGACTACAAATGCAGTAAACATATATTAAGGCTACTAGTTTACGATTACTATTATTAATGTGATATAACTGTGTTCATGTTCGTTTCCATCAGTCCAAGTCCAGTTCAATGTCCACACGTCAATTCTCCATCCATATCAGTCTTTAGTGTTCTTATGGCAATCGCCAAAGTTCGTCCCTGACCATACCGAGGAATTACGCAATCGCTACCTCATCAGTTGGCAGAGATTAGGTTCAACTGATTTTAGGTTCTTGATTAACAATCGTTAAATGATTACCTACTGAATTAGTTAGACCAGTTCCAATCGGCTTAATCCAACATCGTTCACAATTCAATCACAATCGCAGATCAAATCATGAATTAAAGCAGAGAACAGGAATGGAAATGCGAAACTCAGAATAGAATTGATCAATAGAAACAGAATACAAACACAAGGCTCTGACTTTGGTGGTTCCATTATTCACAACGATTGCCGTGACCAACGACGATGGTTCACCTTGAGTAGCTAGAGTGCAGAGGATCAAATTCTCTAGAGTGCGTTGGTATTCCAACCGGTCACCCCCAGCAACCTTCGGCTTCTCAATTCTAGCATGCGTTCTTCGATCGAGAGAACGCCATTGACAACACCGTGCACCACCGTGAGTGTAGGAGAGGAAAACCAGAGAATGGAGAAAATGAAAAGCGGGAAAAATTTATGAATGCCAAAGACCCCTAATCGTTCAGAGTTGCACTTATTTATACAAGGCACGAAGCTAACTACTTCAACAGAATTACAAGTGGAATCCCTATTCTACCCTTGCTATAACTTGCATTGCAAGCTACTCCAGGCGGTGATGTGGCGCTGAGCTGGAACCGAGGTGGCTTCTGAATGGATGGCTGACATGGAGTGCCACTGGGTGGCTGTGAGATGCTCTCGGCTTGGGCCTCTAGTGGTGGCTGTGAGATTAGCTGGACTTGCCATGGATAGTTAGCTTAATGCCTTGAATTAACATAGATTGTGCTTTTCTTGGATTCTAGGCCTTTAGTCTAAATCTTAGCTAACAATCATCCTTTAAGTGCTGAGTTGCTTAATGACACTCTTCCTAGGTCCACTTAAGATGTGTATTTTATGACTCATCAAACCCCCACACTTAGCCTTTTGCACTCCTGGGCAAAATGTAACGACTCAGACAAGGGAGATTTCGGTTGAGGGAAAGAGATTCTTCTGTTGACTTCCTCAAGTTTGCCGAGACAGATTCGGCCTCTATTCATCTCGGAACAAAGTGCTTATGCAATCAGGGAACTACTTCCCTTGGGCCTAAGATGCTTTGTGACTTACACATGGGAGGAAATACCCCAGAGTGTTAGAACCTCACTTAGGTGATCAATTCTCTCGGTTCTCTCGAGTGTTTGGCTTGTGTTTACACTCAGCATTGCATGGAATTGGCGTTACCATATCTTGACAGAGCTCTCTTTCTTACTCCTGCAAAACACAATAGTTATGATCACTAGGACTTTTTTGGCTTGTAGCGAGGTTAAGGTCATGGGTAGGATAGAATGTAGGAAAACTAGCTTCAGGACCCACGGGAAGGAGAGGATCAATGGGGAGTGAGTTTTATCAATATGAGGGCAGTCCCGGTTGCCGTGGTCTCCTTCCATCTTTATTTGCTCGCCCTTTTCATACTCTTTCTTCCGTTCTTATTCATGCAGCTTGCTGATTTTGTTTAGTTCAACTTATTTACCTCAGCTGCCTGTTTTCTATTTATCTGTACCCTTTTTTTCTTTCTTTTCTTTCATTATTTTTTTTTCTTTTTCGCTTCTTTTGAGCCTTCAGATGCTTTTTGACCGAATTTTTCTCCCTAGACTTCCCCCACACTTGATTATGACTCACTCTCAAGACAATTCCAAGGCTCCTCGGCTTCCCACGGGTGAGGTGGAATAATGGTTTTTCTGGCCTTGGCTTGTAGTGGGCTACAGAAAAAAAATAGTCAAATTAGGCCCAAAGGGGTGAACAAGGGTAGAATTGATTTTCGACAGCTTTTTTGGCTCGGGGCTAGTAAGAAACATGGCCTAGATTATGTCATTCCTGGATGTGTAAAATAGTTGTATCCGGAGAGTTAAGGCAAAATACAACATACACAATTAACATGCTTGCAAAAATCACTCAGAAAGAAGGGATGGCGAGATTGCGAGCCATCACTGCTGCAAGGCCTAAATTCTCACACTGGTTGTTTTTGTTCCTTTACTCTAAAGGTTTTCTCTTCCCACTTTCGTCGCTTATTGCTTAGAACCCAAAGGTTTGGTTCCTTTCAGGCAAAGGCTACCTCTTGTTCGGGGAAGAGGAGATGGCTTCCGCTGATTCACCAGACTTTCGGATTCAATCGAGGATTCTCTTTTCAGTTTGGCTCTGTAATTCTGCTAGGCCGAAGTCATTCCGGCTGTGGTCGACTTGGCCGGGAAGCTCTTATTGACTTAAAACTTATGTGGCAGAGCTTACAAGTACTAATGAAACTAGGAACAGTCTAACAGATATAAAAGGAAATAAAAGGGAAATGAAACTAGAGGAAATAAAGAAACGAAGAGGGGCAGATATAAATGATCAGTATAAATCCTAGATGGTAAGAACCCTCCCCCCACACTTGATTTTGGCATTGTCCACAATGCATAAATAGAGGGGGTGGCCGAGTTGGCTTAGGCTGTGCCATCTGGTAGAGTTGGTTCCACCAGTGAAATGATCTCCGTGTGCTCTCTGATTAGTGCTAGACCTTCGAGGAATGGTTTGACTTGGTGCCCATTGACCTAGAAGGTGCGGTTGATATGTTCTTCCTTGAGCTGTACTGCACCATGGGGAAACATGTTAGTGATAACAAAAGGTCCATCCCATCTAGAGCGAAGCTTACCTACTATGAGCTTTAATCTAGAGTTGAAGATAAGCACTTTTTGGCCGATATGGAAGTCTTTGTGCAAGATCTTTTGGTCATGAAATTTCTTGACTTTTTGCTTGTAGATCCTGGCATTCTCATAAGCTTCCAAGCGAAGTTCATCTAATTCTTGGAGTTGGAATTTTCGATGTTCTCCTGCTTGGTCATAGGCCATGTTGCATTGTTTGACTGCCCAATAAGCCTTATGCTCTAGCTCCACAGGGAGGTGGCAGGCCTTGTCGAAAACGATCCGATAGGGAGACATCCCTATCGGTGTTCGGTATGCAGTCCTATGTGCCATTAGAGCATCCTCAAGGAGTTTGCTCCAGTCCTTCCTGCTAGATTTGTCATCTTTTACAGTATGTGCTTGATTTCCCTATTAAACACCTCAGCTTGGCCGTTTGTTTAGGGATGGTATGCTGTAGCTATCCGGTGTGCTACCCCATATTTTTGAAGAAGGGAGGCCATGGCTATGTTGTAGAAGTGACTTCCTTGGTCACTGACGAGCGCCTTTGGTACACCAAACCTGTAGAAAATATTGGACTTAAGAAAGTCCACTACAACCTTGGCATCATTGGTTCTGATGGGGATGGCTTCTACCCATCTTGACACGTAGTCGACGCCAAGCAAGATGTATGAGTAACCATTGGAAATTGAGAATGGCCCCATAAAGTCTATACCCCAAACGTCAAAGACTTCGCAGAATAGGATGGGTTGTTGGGGCATTTCGTGTCTTTGGTTCAAGGCCATTCTTGCTTTTTGACATCTCTCACAGGTGGAGATGAATTGATGGGTGTCTCTAAAAATAGAAGGCCAATAGAGGCCACAATCAAGCACTTTCCTGACAGTTCGAGATGATCCGTAGTGGCCTCCTCCAGGGGCCGAATGGCAAAACTGGAGGAACGAATTCATCTCGGTGTCAGGGATACACCTACGGATAATCTTATCACAGCATAACCTCCAAAGGTAAGGGTCATCCCATACATAATATTTGGCATCATTTCTGATTTTCTCCTTGTAGGCCCGAGATGCTTCCGATGGGTATTGAGATGTTGCCACAAAGTTGCAGATGTCGACAAACCATGGTGTGGCCGTCTTGATGTGCAAGAGTTGCTCATCAAGGAATTCATCTCGGATCAGCATTGGTTCGCTTTCATTTTCAATCCTACTTAGGTGATCTGCTACAAAATTTTCAGCACCTTTCTTATCTCTGATCTCTAAGTCGAATTCCTGGAGAAGAAGCATCCACCGGTTCAGTCTCGGCTTGGCGTCCGGCTTCTTCAGCAAGTATCTTAGGGCAGCATGATCAGAGAACACGACTATCTTGGAGCCAAGAAGGCAAGAGCGAAACTTATCTAAGGCAAATACAATTGCCAAAAGCTCCTTCTTAGTTGTCGTGTAGTTTTGCTGGGTCGAGTCCATGGTTCTGGACGCATACGCAATGACATGTACTGGTTGGCCGACTCCAGCTCTGTGGCCGAGAACAGCTCCCAGTGCCGAATTGGATGCATCACATATTAACTTAAATGGCAAGCCCTAGTTTGGTGCTTGTAGGATAGGTGCGGATGTAAGTTTATTCTTCAGCTCCTGAAATGCCTCAATGCAGGGCTGATCAAAGTTGAAATTCACATCATTCTGTAGTAGTTTGGACATAGGCAGGGCCAGTTTGCTGAAGTCCTTGATGAACCTTCTATAGAAACCTACAAGTCCCAAGAATGAGCGAACTTCTCACACAGAAGCGGGGTTTGGGAGGGAGGTGATTATGTCTATCTTTGCCTTGTCCACTTCAATGCCTCTGTTGGAGACCAAGTGTCCCAACACTATTCCCTCGGTCACCATGAAATGACATTTTTCGAAATTGAGAACCAGGTTCCTGTTAGTACATCTCTTTAGCACCTTGGATAGGTTGTTCAAGCATGCTTCAAAAGAATCAGTATACATCGTGAAGTCATCCATAAACACTTCCATGCAATCCTCTAGCAAGTCCGAGAAGATGCTCATCATGCAACGTTGGAATATGCTCGGAGCAATGCATAAGCCGAATGGCATGCGGGTGTATGCAAATGTGCCAAAGGGGCATGTGAAAGTGGTTTTATGCTGATCTTTAGGTGCGATGTGTATTTGCATGTAACCTGAGAATCCATCCAGAAAGCAGTAGTGGGATTTCCCTGCTATTTTCTCTAGCATTTGGTCAATAAAAGGCAAGGAAAGTGATCTTTGCGGGTTGCCTGATTTAGTCTTCTGTAATCGATGCACACCCGCCAGCTGTTCTGAATCCTCATAGATACCAACTCGTCATGTTGGTTCTTCATGACAGTCATCCCATATTTTTTTGGTACTACTTGCACAGGGCTCACTCATTGGCTATCCGAGATGGGATAGATGATGCCTGCAGCAAGTAGCCTTGTGACTTCTTTCTTGACTACATCCAGGAGTGTCAGATTCAACCTTCGTTGCTGTTGCCTTATGGGCTTAATGTCCTCCTCCATTAATATTCTATGCATGCAGATGGAGGGGTTTATGCTTGGAAGGTCTGAAAGTTTCCACCCAATCGCTTTCTTGTGTTGCCTTAGGACTTTCAGTAGCTTATCTTCTTGCTCTTGGAGGAGGTTGTTTGCGATAATAATTGGGAGCTGCTGTTCATTGTCCAAGTAGGCGTATTTTAGATGGCTAGGCAAAGGTTTCAGCTCCATGGGTGGTAGAGATGGAAGTTCCTCAATTATAGGCCTCGGATCCGTCTGGCCGGCTTGTTCTCGACTCAGAATCGTAAGTGCCAACATGATCTCGGCCCTATGCTGCTGCAGCTGACTCGGCAGGATGGTTTCGGTTCTTGTCAGATTGAGATCGGCTTTGGCTTCTTGTGCAGTTTCGGACGCGGATCCGGGTGGAACATCGAGATTTACTTTGCTTTGGCTCTGATCTTCAGTGGCCGAAATGGTTTCGGTGAGCTTTTCGACCCTCGTGTTTGACTCTTTGGCCGAGTTGACTTTCACCCTTGCGTTGACTCGGCCTTCTTTGGCTGACTTCATTTCAGTTGTGAATATGGTTGCCAGCTGTGCAGGTAGAGGCTTTTAGTCTCGGCAACTTTTACCTCTACATTATCTTTACTCTTTGAGGTTTTAGGGTAGCAGACTTGGCTTATCAACTCAGTTAGTTCTTTTTCAAATGCCAAGTCACTGACGTCGCTATGATCACCCTCAAATTCTGGAAACTCTAGTACTTCATCATAGTCGGCCTTTGGGTAGTTACTTGATTTTGTAATTCCAGCAAGATCTTCCACTTTTTTACTGCAGTTGTCTAGCTGGAAGTACTCCTCCACTAGCTCTTCCATTATATCTATGCCCAAGAGAGAGTGGTCTTCGGTAGGGTGCTTCATGGCTTCAAAGATGTTGAACTGCACCAATGTGTCACTGAATTCCATCGAGAGTGTTCCTGCATGCACGTCAATCTTCGTCCTTGCTGTCATTAGGAATGGTCTCTCCAGTATCAAGGTTTATCCCTTCCCCGACGTCTCGTTCTCCATGTCAAACACATAGAAATCAGCTGGAAATATTAATTTGTTCACTTGGACAAGAACATCTTCGAGAACTCCCAAGGGTTGAATGATGCTTCTGTTGGCATGCTGAATGGTCATCCCTGTGGGTTCTAGGTCTCCGAAATTGAGGGACCTGTAGGTTGATGCTGGCATGACGTTGATTGATGCTCCTAAGTCCAGCATGGCATCAACAAATGTACAATTACCGATAGTGCATGGGACCGAGAAGATGCTGGGGTCTCGACATTTCTTTGGCAGAACATGTGACATTCCTGTAGTGGGGTTGTTCTTGGTTAAGGCTGACACCACGCCTCCAAGTTCTCGGTTCCCCTTCATCTTTCTTCTTTTATGTACACATAATTCCTTAAGGAACTTTGCGTACTTCGGGATTTGCTTGATTGCGTCGAGAAGTGGAATGTTGATTTCCACCTTCCGAAACATCTTCAGTAATTCATTGTCAGAGTCTGACTTCTTTGCCGAGACGGTCCAAGATGGAAATGACAATGGGACAATTGTCTCAGGATGTGATTGTGAGTCGGCTATTGCTTCAGAGTCGGCTTCGGCTGGCTATGGCACCTGATGCTGTGCAGGTTGAGGTAATTCCTTGTCACTTCTTAGTGTCACTGCATTAGCATTCCCTCTTGAGTTCAGAATGGTTTGAGAGGGAAGGCTGCTTGAACCGGCTGACTGTAACTCACTCACAATGCTTGCTAGCTGTCCTATTTGCATCTTTAGATCCTGGATAGTGGCGGTCATATTCTGCTGGAATTGTAGATTGTTGGAACTTACTGATTGTTGAAATTCCAGATTACTTGTTGCCAGCTGCTTCATCAAGTCTTCTAGTGATGGTGAGTTGCCTTGGGTAGGGATTCTCTGTTCCTATGGTGGGAAGGATGGTGCTTGATATTGTGGAGTCGGCGGTTGGTAACCAGCTGCTCCATAGGGTACGTTTGGCATGGATCTGGCTCTTTGAGCTGCATATGGTCCTTGTTGTGGGCCTGGCCGAAATGGTTGTTTCCCATATGGATGGTTATCGAATTGCCAGTTCTAGTATGGCTGCTTCCCGTACTGGGATCCTCCTACGACTCCAACACTTTCTGTTTGGCCCGACTCGGTTTCTTGTAAGGTGGGGCACAAATCGGTGGGTGCTCCACTAAAGTACATATGCCACAGATCTTTGCTGCCATGGTTGGATGATGTTGACTAACAACCAGTTGTCACACCAGGAATGTCAACCCGGTTAGTTGGTTCTCCAGCCTTTGGTTGGAGGCTCCACCGATTTCATTCACCAACGGAGACAGATTCGACCCTCTGATCCCAAATTGTTGAGTGTTGCTCGCCATGTTCGAGATCAGATGCCTTGCTGCTACTGGTGTTTTGTCCATTAACGCTCCTCCACTGGCAGCATCAATCATGCTCCTATCCATCATTGACAGTCCTTCGTAAAAGTATTGGATCAGTAGTTGCTCGCTGATCTGATGGTGAGGACAGGTGGCACAGAGCTTGTTGAAACGCTCCCAGTACTCATGCAGAGTTTCTCCAGTGTGCTGCCTTATCCCAAAGATTTCTTTCCTGATGGTCACAGTCCTAGAAGCTGGGAAGAATTTCTGTAGGAAGGTTCGTGTCATATCTCCCCAAGTGTTAAAGAGTGTTGGCTGTAGATATAGCAAGTCCTTTATGGCTCCATCCAGGGAGAATGGGAATGCCTTCATCTTGATGTAGTCTTCTAGGACTTCCTGCAGCCTCATCGTGGAACAAACCACATGGAATTCCTTGAGATGCTTGTGGGGGTCTTCTCCTACAAGACCGTAAAATTTGGGCAACAAATGTATCAAACCAGACTTCAACTCATAAGTCTGAGTCGGCTCCAGTTGTGGATATTGGATGCACCATGGTTGCTATACCATATCTAGAGTGGCTAGCTCTTTCGACGTCCTGTCGTGGTTCTCCATCTGCCCTGGCTCTGAAAAAATGTTAGTACTAGCAACATAATGGTCAGTACAAGATTGGTCAGAGTTAATGACAGGATCTAAGCTATTACTAATATCTACTGTAGTATTTCAAATTTTTCGTAATTTACGTAAGGTTAGCTCTATTTCTAGGTCAAAAGCATACAGTGGGTTCGTATTACTTCTAGTCATGCATCATGCAGAATTAAAATAACTATGGTAACAGTTAACTCAATTAAAACAGAACAGGTAAGGAAGTTAAAGTGGTTAATATGTAATGCAGAATTTAAATGTAATGCAAAATCAGAATTTCTGTATATATTTCCCAACAGTGAATTCACGTAGACATTTATTGAACAAATACAGACTCAACAGACTCCAAACAAGACTTTACAGACTCTAAACAGGACTCTACAGACTCGGATTCAGCTCGGTTTACTCGGCACACGAAAACACAAGGGAACTTGTGTCCCCAACAACGGCGCCAATTTGATGATGGGCGTTTTTTCAGTCGTTTACGCACTTATCAAATAACTAAAGCTAACTATAGTATAGTCAACCCTAGGTCATTCTTCTCAAGGACACAGTGTGTTCTAAGTGTGTTTCAGTGTGGAGTAAATGAAAACAAAATCTAAGTGTAAAGTACTGACTCTCCTCGGCATTGGCCGAGTCGCTCTCGGTAGAAACCAAGTCGAGATGATCTCGGCAGAGACAATCCGGCTTGGTTTCAGCTAAGTGCAGACAGACGCTACAGAGATGGACTATCTCTGTCTCAGACTTAGAGAGCAATAAATAGGGGGTTTGGAATGCGAATAAGCAGAAAATAAACTAAGACTACAAATGCAGTAAACATATACTAAGGCTACTGGTTTATGATTACAATTATTAATGTGATATAACTGTGTTCATGTTCGTTTCCATCAGTCCAAGTCCAGTTCAATGTCCACACGTCAATTCTCCATCCATATCAGTCTTTAGTGTTCTTATGGCAATCGCCAAAGGTTCGTCCCTGACCATACCGAGGAATTACGCAATCGCTACCTCATCAGTTAGCAGAGATTAGGTTCAACTGATTTTAGGTTCTTGATTAACAATTGTTAAATGATTACCTACTGAATTAGTTAGACCAGTTCCAATCGGCTTAATCTAACATCGTTCACAATTCAATCGCAATCGTAGATCAAATCATGAATTAAAGCAGAGAACAGGAATGGAAATGCGAAACTCAGAATAGAATTGATCAGTAGAAATAGAATACTAACACAGGGCGATGTTTCACCTTGAGTAGCTAGAGTGCAAAGGATCAAATTCTCTTGAGTGCGTTGGTATTCCAACCGGTCACCCCCAGCAACCTTCGGCTTCTCAGTTCTAGCTTGCGTTCTTTGATCGAGAGAACGCCATTGACAGCACCGTGCACCACTGTGAGTGTAGGAGAGGAAAACGAGAGAATGGAGATAATGAAAAGCGGGAAAAATTTATGAATGCCAAAGACCCCTAATCGTTCATAGTTGCACTTATTTATACAAGGCACGAAGCTAACTACTTCAACAGAATTACAAGTGCAATCCCTATTCTACCCTTGCTATAACTTGCGTTGCAAGCTACTCCAGGCGGTGATGTGGCGCTGAGCTGGAACCGAGGTGGCTTCTGAATGGATGGCTGACGTGGAGTGCCACTGGAACTAGCTCCTGATTGGGCTATTTGCTTGCATGGGCTGAGTCTTGGTCTGACCGAGATGCTCTCGGCTTGGGCCTCTAGTGGTGGCTTCGAGATTAGCTGGACTTGCAATGGATAGTTAGATTAATGCCTTGAATTAACATAGATTGTGCTTTTCTTGGATTCTAGGCCCTTTGTCTAAATCTTAGCTAACAATCATCCTTTAAGTGCATGAGTTGCTTAATGACACTCTTCCTAGGTCCACTTAAGATATGTATTTTATGACTCATCAATCCACCAGCAATCGCCCACACAGGCTAGGCCCAAACCTCACAAAGTAAAACCTAGATCAGATTCGGAAGTACCAGATCAACGTTGACAAAGCCGACCACGTCAATGGAGTCAAGCCAAGTTATCTCCAGTGAAGTCTTGCTACCATGAAGCTCCCTAGCCGTTGGATTCTCTAGGGGGTGTGAGGATGAAGCCATATCAACGAACCCTGGTCCCACACATCAACGGAACTACGATCCTTGCCAATCATACACAAGGAACGCGCCACGACAGCCACTACCCGTTAAATGTGCAACGATTTCAGGGAGAACGTGCCACAATTGAGCGCGGGATCCAACGAGAATCAGCATGGGAAGTGCCACAGCTAACTGATTGTCTGGTTCCTATCCGTCAACTAGTTATGAAACTCTATCCTCCATATTTAATTCAAATAAGTAATATCAAAAATTTTCTCAAGCTCAATCAGATTCGAAAGGGGTTCTAACCAGATATTCTCTCTTTCCCTCAAGTGTTTGGGGCTTGTGTTTATACTCAAACATCCTATGTACCAACACTTCCAGGTTTTGACTAGCCTCTTCAATGCTACCAGTTAAATATGCATGCTCTGATGATCATTAGGACTTTTCATTCAAGTTGTAATGTGGTCTGGGTGAAAAGGTGGGATATAAAGGCATATGTGAGCTTCAAAGAAACCTCAAGGGAGTAAAGGAGAAATGGGGAGTAAGCCTTATAAGTATGGAGAGTTGACTCCAAGATACTACAAGTCTTTGTGTTATAATACCCATCTGACTCTTCACTTTTTTTTTCTCACTTTCAAACCCTTTTCTTCTTTTTCTCACTTTTGAACCCTTTTCTTCTGAACTTCTACGACATGTTGGGTTTTACTTTTGGGGAACCCTTATGCTTTTAATGTTGTCTCTCATTTGTCCATTATATATATATATATTTTTTTTTTAAAATTTTTTTTTATTTTTTGTTCTTTTTCAACCTTTCTTTTTATTTTTCACAACCCCTATTTTACTTTGGTACGTATTGCTTTCCTACCTAGTTACCTGTAGATTCCTGGGTCCCCCCCCACACTTATTGTGGATCTAACTCCTAAAACAATTTCAATGCTCCTTAAACCTGCCCCCCCAAGGTAAGGGTGAATCATTGGTTTTTCAGCTATTTGGCTTGTAATTAGTTACTAATCCAATAAGAAGGTTACAAGTTCAATGGGGTTAACAAGGAATGTACGTGCAAGGTGGTTTATTTGGTCAGTGGCTTATATAAGAAAGAGGGCCTAGATCATCTCATCATCTCATGCAAGTCAAACAGTATATAAAGAGTCAAGGCAAAATCTAGAGTAATCAAATAACATAGATGCATATTCATACGAGAAAAAAATGGCAAAATGAAACCATTTTTGTATACTTGGCTCAAAAACTCACCAGGGTTGTCTCTCTCATCACCTTCTGATTTTTATCTCAGAAAAATTTTGATTACTTATTCTCTAAAGATGCAAAGGTTCTCTTTTCATATCCAGTTGAACGTTTCACCTAAGACTACGTATGGCTTAATCATGTTTTATTATCCTAAAGAAATTTATTTAAGCTTTTTAAAAAACTTCCCTCCACCATCAGATAGTAGAAATAGAAAAATAGAAACAAACGACAGAAAACAAAGATGATAGACTGAGATGGAGTCGGCATAAACCCGATTTCCCAAGGAAACAGAGTTGGCTCAAACTCGGTCAAAACATAGTTAGTTTATGACAAAACAATAATAGATAAGAAAAACATAGAAATTTTAGCAAACTTAGATTTTAGATTTCATTCCCTTTACTACCTCACTGCCCCCTCTTTAAATCTTCATTTCCCTCAATGTAGTTATGAATTAAGAAAGTTAGGGACTTCTTCTAGTGGTCATTGGGAATGACAGGTTCCACCACTGTGATGATATCCACCTCTGCCAAGGTCGAACTCAGATTCGGACCTTCATGATATGGTTTCAATTGATGGCCATTGACTTTAAATGTATGATTACTAGATATGTCTCTTACTTTGACTGCACCATAGGAAAAAATATTAGTTATAACAAATGGCCCATCCCACCTAGAACGAATAGTCGACTATGAACTCCTTTCTCAAGATCCTACTATCATGGAAATGTTTTACCTTTTCCTTGTAGATTTGAGAGTTCTCGTAGGCCTCTAAGCGTAGCTCCTCTAGCTCCTACAACTGTAGTTTCCGCTCACGGCTGGCTTGGTCGTATGCCATGTTGCACTTCTTGACCGCCCAGTACACTCGATGTTTGATATCGACCGGTAGGTGACAAGCTTTGCCGAAGACAATCCGGTAGGGTGACATTCCCAACGGAGTTCGATAAGTTGTTCTATGTGCCCATAGAGCATCCTCCAAGAGGCGACTCCGATCATTTCGGTTTGGATTTGCCATTTTCTATAGCAACTTCTTGATTTCCCTATTAAAAACTTAAGCTTCCCCGTTGGTTTGCGGATGATATGCAGTGGCGACTTTATGCACTACTCCATATTTCTCTAGAAGTGTGGCCATGGTGTGGTTGCAGAAATGACTTCCTTGGTCACTAATCATTGCCTTTAACACACCAAACTTGTAGAAAATGTTAGACTTTACAAATTCCACAACAGTTTTAGCATCGTTAGTTTTGGTGGCCTTAGCCTCCACCCATTTTGAAACATAATCAACAGCTAACAGTATCTAAGAGTTTCCATAGGAGACTAGGAATGGTCCCATGAAGTCGATACCTCATACATCAAAAATTTCATAGAATATCATAGGCTGTTGAGGCATTTCATTCTTCCAAATTATAGCCACTCCAGTTTTCTAGCACTACTCACAGGTTGAGATGAACCTATGCGCATCTCTGAAGATGGAGGGCCAGTACAACCCACAATCAAGGACTTTTCGGGCCGTCCGCATTGATCCATAGTGGCCTCGTTTGGTCGCTGAGTGACAAAATGGAGGACTGACTTGATCTTGAATTCTGGAATGCACCTACACGTGACTTGATCATTGCACATCCTCCATAAGTAAGGATCATCCCAAATGTAGTACTTGGCCTCGCTCTCTAGTCGTTCTTTGGTAGCTTTTGATGCTTCCGAAGGATACAAAGATGCAACTAAGTAATTGCAAATATCTACATACCAAGGTGCTATATGAGTTACTCGCAATATTTGCTCATCTAGGAACTTGTCTCAGATTGGTATCGACTTGGCATCTTTCTCTAACCAACACAAGTGGTCGACCACAGCATTCTTTGCACCTTTCATGTCTCTGATCTCAACGTCAAATTCTTGGAGAAGTAGCATCCACCAAATTAGTCTCGGCTTTGCATCCGGTTTCTTCAAGAGGTATTTCAGTTCTGCATGATCAGAAAAGACTACAATTTTGGGGCCAAGTATTATCTAAACTTGTCTAATGCAAACACTATTGCTAAAAGCTCATTTTCAATGGTTCTGTAGTGATAAAGCTCGTTTCTTGTCATCTCAACGCGCATCAAATAAACTAAAGCTAATTATAACATAGTCAACCCTAGGTCGAGTTCTCTCAAGGACATAGTGCACTCAATTATGACTTTGTGTGAGAACTAAGTGATGCAAAAACTCAAGTGTAAAATGCAGACTCACTCTCGACTAGGTGTCGAGTTGCTTTGGGCAGAGACAAGTCCGATATGGACTCAGCAGAGCCTTATCCAACACGGTCTCGGCTAAGTGCTGACAGACGCAACAGAGCCAGACTAACTCCATTTCGAACTAAAATGCAATAAACAAGGGGTTGGATGTAGATTAAGCAAAACAACAATTAAAATAAGAATGTAAATGCAGCTAAACTAAACTACTTCTACTACTACTACTATATTCATACCAAGTCTTAACAACCAAGTCGGTTCTGATTCATTCACTCAAGTTCACGTTCCTTATTAACCTTAGGTTCTCTTACAATGATCGCCAAACATTCGTCCATTGGCATACCGAGGATTTACACAATTGCCACCTCATCAGTTGGCAAGGATTTAGTCCAGAGTTGATTTTAGGTTCTCTAATTGATTACCTACTAAAGTTGTTAAACTGGTTCCAATTGGCCTAGTTCAATGTTTGTCTACTGAACAATGCGCAATTGTGACATAGTAAAGTAGATTAAAATGCAGGAATCATAACTACTTATATTATTAAGAATGAAATACAAACACAAGGTGTGAATTCGACGAATCCGTCTTCCACGACGGTCGCCATAGTCGGGCGGCGATGCTTGACCTCTGTTAGCCAAGGTGTTGAGGATCAGGACCTCTGTTAGCCAAGGCACTGAGGATCAGGTCCACTAGAGTGCGATGGCAAGTCAAGCGGTCCCCTCTAACAACCTTTGGCCTCTAAGTCCATGACCTGTCCTTCCTCGATCAAGAGAAACACCATTAAAGGCACCGTGCACCACCGTGAAGATGAAGAATGTGCACAACAGAATGGAATGTGATGTATATGGAGAAAAGTCTGAATTTAACAACCATTAAATGTGCCTAGCTCTACCTAAATATACACGAGCTGGCATTATTGAACACACTAGATAACAAACTCCTAACAAAATTACAAACTGAACATCCTAATCTACCCTTGCATAACTTGCATTGTAGTCTTCTCTAGAGTGACGTCGCAGCTGAGCTGGCTCGGAGCTGCAGTGGCACTGAGTTGGGTTGCCTACATGGATGGTGCAATTGGCTACTCCTAATTGACTACTGGACCATAGAGTCAGCTAGGATCAATTCGGCCTGGGTCGGGACTCTTGATGGTCCGAGATCATCCATATTTTCCCTACAAAATTGGAATGAATCTTTTCTTAGCTAAGACCTGCAAATTAGCATAGATTTATACTTTCCTTATTTCTAGGTCCATAATATGAATCTTAACTAATACTCAATTCTTAAGCACCAAATAATCCCAAAAACACTTATCCTAGGTCCTTGCAAGGTGTATAAAATGTGACGTATTAGGCCCCCACACTTACACTTTTGCACTCTTGGGCAAAATAAGATTCAAACAACAAGGGAGATTTTAAAAGAGGAAAAGAATTTTCAATAAGTTCCTCAAGCCTTAGATAAGAAGATTCAACAATCCTTCACCCCAAGAGTTAACATGTTCAAGTAATCTATGAAAATTACTTTCTCCACACCTAAGGCAATTAAGTGATGTGACACCCTTCTACCCTGAATAGTTAAATTAAAATAATCAAGTAAATAAAAAGGAAGACAAGGTAATATATAAAATCAAGAAAACTCAATTCGTATTAAGGATAAAAGGTTCACATGGTCATTATCATGGTCATTATCATGTTCAAACATTAAGTACACATAAAAAAATTATCACATAAATTATTAATGTTGATCTAAACATGTCATTCATGTGTTTGACACATATTTCAAATATATAAATCACTTTCATTTCTATATACATTTAGTGAGTTATTGATATGCCCATCATTTTCAAATAGTTAAGATTCAAAAGTACGTATGAAAAGGCATAGAATCACTATTCTAAATCCCAAGCCTCGATGTCACACAAATCAGAGCAACACCCCACATCTTCAAAACTCGGCACCACGAGTGCCCTCAACATTACCTAAAAGAAAACCACGAGAGAGTATGGTGAGAAATAGTATTCAATCATATATAAATGCAGATAGTACCCCAAATCCCACCCATTACCGTACCTAATTTCTAACAGTTAACAAATACTCATATATCAATCACACGTTCCATCGCATTCAAAATCAATCACATTCCATTCATGTTTACAAAATGCACATGCTCGCATAATGCATATGCTCATCACCACACCTAAGAGTCTCGATTCGGAACTCCACACCATGGGCGAACCTCCTCAATCCCCTTAGTTTTCATTAATGATGGCCACACCGTTAAACACCCCATATGACCGGTGTGTCGCACAGTTAAACACTACCTATGGCTCGTGCGAAGACATTCTACACAACCGTTAAACACCACCTATGGTTGACATGTAGCATGGTTAAACACCACCTATGGCCCATGCATATGAATGTCCCCCATCATTAGTCCACCGTATTAAACACCACATATGGCCAGGGTATTATAGCCACATCTGGCTTATCATGCATCTCATGCATCTCATGTATCTCATGTCCATGCTCAATGCATTCTCATCCACATTCTCATTCTCATGATTCATACATCATTCACACAGTTCATAATCAAGCCAAAATCATATCAATTTAGCCATCATTACCATAAATCATTTACAAGAACGCACAAAAACGCACATAAAACACCACCCAATTTCACCATTACACACAAGAGTCCCAAATTGAACCTTAACCATGAATAACCATGAATAACCATGAACAACAATGAGAATCAAGTAAATAAGATGATTAACCATACAATTTCAAATGAAAAATCACATTAAGGCAAAACGTTAATCCAAGAATTTAATCCCCCTTCAAATGCACAAGACACCATACAATAACAATTATTAATAAGGTCCCTAGGGAAAACCCTACTGCTCTTTCTTATGTAAATGAAACCCAAATAGTGAGATAGAACTGACATCTCTGCATACTTGGAAGCATAATGAAGAAAACATGTTCATCAAAGTCATTATTCTTGTTCCTTTGGGTTTCCCTCTAGAGGTTTTCCTTCACACTGAAGGCAACTGATTACATTATCAATTAAGTCAACCAAAACCACGGTACACATTAACGAATCTTTTCAACCGATTAAAACATTTTTAGAACATAATAACCAAACAAATTTGAGAATTTAGATCCTAGAGGGACTTAGGGATTGCCCTCACTACCCGTACACCCCCGCATTCACATATAACCGAACCTATCTCCCCCGTACCTTAGATGTGAAGAACAGCGAGGATCTGATGCAACTCTAGGACGATCTGAACATCCTAACTCCTCCTTCTTGTAGGTTTGCGTTCTCTCTCCTCTAGGTTTGGCTGTCTGACGTGCAAAACACAAATTAGGGTAAACTGATTACCCCCTATCTAATATTCTAACTGGGTCGGGTCAACCCTGACCCACTCGTCAGCCCCCCATTAATTTAATTAATTAAATTAATAAATGAAAATAATTCAGATTAATGCCTCATTAGTTTATAAAATCATTAACTCCTCTATTAAGATAAAATTAAATGTAAATATTTAAGTACTAAATTAATTTTCTGCCATCATTAAGAATAATAATAATAATAATAACATTTCAGTTTCAAAATGCAATTATTTAATAAAATAATTTCCTATAGTAATTAATAATTAAAATAAAATTGATAATAATAATAATAATGAAATTTATTTCTAAAAATAATTAAATAAATTTTAGGATGTTACAAGTGACCTGCAAACATCAAAGGATGATTGAGAGTGATAGAGTTCTCTCTTAAGAAAGCATCCTCTCAACCTCTCTGGTGTTTAGGCTTGTATATACACTCAACATCTTATGCTACTAGTATTACCAAACCTTGGCTGGCCTCTCCTTCCACACGTTCAAAAACACATGTAGAAATGATCAAAAGGACTTCATTCTCGGCTTGTATCATGGCCAGGGTTAAAAGGTGGGATACAGGATGGGAAAGTGAGTTTTCTAACCACAAGTATAAAGGATGGCCCAAGATACTATGATTCTATTTGGAAACTATTTTGCTTATTTCTTTTATTTACTTTTTTCTATTTTTCTTTTCTGCTTTTCTCGCTTCTTATTTTGCAGCTTTGCATTGTGTTGTTGTTACAGTTGATGACTATTGGCTGCTTCTTTATTTTTCTTTGCTTTTCTGCACTTGTTTCTATCTTTCTATAGTTTTCTTTTCCAAACCTTTTTGAATACACTACTCTTGCTTTGTCCCCTAGTGTCCCCCCCACACTCGATCGTGACTTACTCCCAAAACAATTCCAAAGCTCCTCTATCCCCTATGGTTGAGGTTGATAGTGTGTTCTTTTAGTCATCTTAAATGCCTATCAAATAATTAAAGCTAAATATTGTATAGTCAACCCTAGGTCATTCTTCTCAAGGACATAGTGCGTTCTAAGTGTGTTTCAATGTGGAGCAAATGGAAGCAGAATCTAAGTGTAAAATACTGACTTATCTCGGCATTGGCCGAGTCGCTCTCGGTAGAGACTGAGCCGAGTTGATCTTGGCAGAGACAATCCGGCTTGGTCTCGGCTAAGTGCAGACAGACGCTACAGAGACGAACTATCTCTGTCTTAGACTTGCTAATAGTAAATGTGGGGGGTTGGAATGCAATCGAAATCAAAACAGAGATTAACTACAATCAAATGCAATTACGCTATTCCTAATGCTACTGCTATTACTGTGTTCATGTTTAGTTCCAATAATCAAGTTCTTTCTGGTTCAATCACTCCAATTACAGTCCACATCAGCCTCCAGTGTTCTTATGGCAATTTCCAAAGGTCCGTCCCTTGCCATACCGAGGATTTACACAATCGCTACCTCATCAATTGACAGAGATTAAGTTCAAGCTAATTTTAGATTCTCAATTAACAATCGTTAAGTAATTACCTACTGAATTAGCTAAACCAGTTCCAATCGGCTTAGTTTAATATTGTTATGTTACCATGTGCAATCGCAATGCAGTAATTGAACTTAGATTTTAGGAATGCAACAAAGATCAGAATTCAGAAAGCTCTTATATTATTGAAAATGAAATACAAACACAGGGTCTGGATTCGGTGATTCCATCTTCCACAGCAATCGCCATGGCTGACGGCGATGATCCACCTCTAATAGCTAAGACGCCGAGGATCAGGTCCATCGGAGTGCGTTGGTGCTCCAATTGGTCTCCTCTGGTAACCTTCGGCTTCTCAGTTCTTAGCCTGCATTTCCTCGATTGAGAGAAATGCCATTAACAACACCGTGCACCACCGTGAGCGGAGGAGAGGAGAACGAAAGAAAATGGAGACAATGGACGCGGGAAAATATGAATGCCAAAAAACCCTTAATCGTTTAGAGTTTCATCTACTTGTACGGGAATGGACGCAACTAACTAACTTAACATAATTACAAGTAAAATCCTTATTCTACCCTTGTTGTAACTTGCGTTGCAAGCTACTCTAGGAGATGATGTGGCGCTTGAGCTGGCACCGAGGTGGCTCTGTATTACTAACGTGGAGTGCCACCTAGACCAAGCTCCTGATTGTGCTATTGGCTGAATGGGCCGAGTCTCGGCCTGGCTGAAAGGCTCTCGGCCTGGTCTTCTAGTGGCGGGCTGCGAGCTTTGCTGGACCTACTATGAAGGAATAGTTAGCTTAATGTCTTCAATTAACACAGATTGTGTTTTTCTCTAATTCTAGGCCCTTAATCTGGATCTTAGGTAACAATCCTCTTTTAAGTTCATGAATTGCTTAATGGTATTCTTCTTAGGTCCACTTAAGATGTGTATTTTATGACTCATCAAACCCCCACACTTAGCCTTTTGCACTCTTGGGCAAAATACGATGACTTGGACAAGGGAGATTTCGGTTGAGGGGGAGAGATTCTTCCATTGACTTCCTCAAGTTTGACTAGACAGATTCGTCCTTTCTTCATCCCAGAACAAAGTGCTCATGCAGTCAGGGAGCTACTTCCCCTGGATCTAAGAGGCTTCCATGACTTATAGATGGGAGGAAGTGCCCCAAAGTGGTGGAACTCTTACTCATGTGCTCAATTTTCTCGCTTCTCTCAAGTGTTTGGACTGTGTTTACACTCAGCATTGCATGGAATTGGTGCTACCATATCTTGACAGAGCTCTCTTCTTACACCTGCAAAACACAACAGTCATGATCACTAGGACTTTTCTGGCTTGTAGCGAGGTTAAGGTTACGGGTAGGATAGAGTGTAGGAAAACTAGCTTCTGGACCCGCGAGGAGGAGAGGAGCAATGGGGAGTGAGTTTTATCTATATGAGGGAAGTCCCAGTTGCTGTGGTCTCCTTCCATCTTTATTTACTCGCCCTTTTTATATTCCTTCTTTTGTGTACTCATGCAGCTTGCTGATTTTATTTAGCTCAACTTATTTATCTCAGCTACCTGTTTCTTATTTATATGTACTTTCTTTTCTTTCATTCGATTTCTTTTCCTTTTTCTCTTTTTCTGAACCTTTAGATGCTTTTTGACCGAATTCTGCTCCCTAGACTTCCCCCACACTTGATTCTGACTCACTCCCAAGACGATTCCAAGGCTCCTCGGCTTCCCGAGGGTGAGGTAAGATAATGGTTTTTCGGACAGCTTATTTGGCTCTGAGGTCATAAGAAATATGGCCTAGATCGTCATTCTTGCATGTGTAAAACAGTTGTATCCGGAGAGTTAAGGCAAAATACAGCATACACAATTAACATGCTTTGCAAAAATCACTCAGGAAGAAGGGAGATGGCGGGAATGTAAGCCATCACTGTTGCAAGGCTCAAATTCTCACACTGGTTGCTTTTGTTCCTTCACTCTAAAGGTTTCCTCTTCCCATTTTCGTCACTTACCGCTTAGAACCCAAAGGTTTGGTCCCCTTCAGGCAAAGGCTACCTCAGCTCGGGAATGAGGAGATTGCTTCTGCTAGTTCGTCAGACTTTCGGACTCAATCAAGAATTTTCTCTCTTTTTGGTTTGGCTTCGTAATTCTGCTAAGCCGAGACCATTCCAGCAATGGCCGATTCGGCTGGGAAGCTCTTATTAAAAAAAATCTTAAGTAGCAGGAATTAAAAGTACTACTGAAACTAGAACAGTATAACAGATATGGAAGAAACAATTTAGAAAGAAAAATGAAAAAGTTAGAGAAGAGAAGGGCAGATATGAAATGAATGATCAATTCCAAATGGTCAGAACCCCCCTACACTTAATTTTGGCATTGTCCTCAATGCGAAGATGAAAGGGGTGGCCGAGATGGCTTAGGCTGTGCCATTTGATGGAATTGGTTCCACCAATGAAATGATCTCCGTATTTTCTCCAATTGGTGCTGGACCTTCATGGAATGGTTTGACTTGGTGCCCATTGACCTGAAAGGTGCGGTTGGTCTGTTCCTCTTTTAGCTGCACTACACCATGGGGAAATATGTTAGTGATAACAAAAGGTCCATCCCATCTGGAACGAAGCTTACCTGCTATAAGCTTCAATATGGAGTTGAATAGCAACACTTTTTGGCCAATGTGGAGGTCTTTTCTCAGGAACTTTTGGTCGTGGAATTTTTTTACTTTTTGCTTGTAGATCCTGTCATTCTCATAGGCTTCCATGCGAAGTTCATCTAATTCTTGAAGTTGGAATTTCCTATGCTCTCCTGCTTGGTCATAGACCATGTTGCACTGTTTGACTGCCCAATAAGCTTTGTGTTCTAGCTCTACAGGGAAGTGGCAGGCCTTCCCGAAAACAATCCGGTAGGGAGAAATCCCTAGCGATGTTCAGTATGCAGTCCTATGTGCCCATAGAGCATCCTCAAGGAGTTTGCTCCAGTCCTTCCTGCTGGGGTTTGTCATCTTTTGTAGTGTATGCTTGATTTCCCTGTTAAACACTTCAGCTTGCCCATTTTTTTGGGGATGGTATGCTGTAGCTATCCCGTGTGCCACCCCATATTTCTGTAGAAGGGAGGCCATGGCTCTGTTGTAGAAGTGACTTCCTTGGTCACTGACGAGCGCTTTTGGTACACCAAACCTGCAGAAAATATTGGACTTAAGAAAGTCCACTACGACCTTGGCATCATTGGTTCTGGTGGGGATGGCTTCTACCCATCTTGATACATAATCAACGACAAGCAAGATGTACGAATAACCGTTGGAGACTGGGAATGGTCCCACGAAATCTATACCCCAGACGTCAAAGACTTCGCAGAACAGGATGGGCTGCTAGGGCTTTTCAGGTCTTTGGTTTAGGGTCATCCCTGCTTTTTGGAATCTTTCGTAGGTGGAGACGACTTGATGGGCGTCTCTAAAAATAGAGGGCCAGTAAAGGCCACAATCGAGCACTTTCCTGGCAGTTCGAGATGAGCCGTAATGTCCTCCTCTAGGGGCCGAATGGAAGAATTGGAGGACTGAATTGATCTCGGTGTCAAGAACGCACCTGCGGATAATCTTATGACTGCATAGTCTCCATAGGTAAGGGTCATCCTATACGTAGTATTTGGCATCACTTTTGATCTTCTCCTTGTAGGTCCGAGATGCCTCAGGTGGAAATTGAGATGTTGCCACGAAGTTGCAGATGTCGGCAAACCATGGTGTGGCCGTCTTGATGTGCAGGAGTTACTTATCGGGGAACTCATCTCGGATAGGCAATTGTTCGCTTTCTCTTTCGATCCTGCTTAAGTGATCTGCTATAGAGTTTTCGGCACCCTTCTTGTCTCTGATTTCTAAGTCGAATTCTTGGAGAAGAAGCATCCACCGGATTAGTCTCGGCTTGGCGTCTAGCTTCTTCAGCAAGTACCTTAGAGCAGCGTGATCAGAGAACACGAATATTTTGGAACCGAGAAGGTAGGAACGAAACTTATCCAAGGCAAATACAATTCCCAGAAGTTCCTTCTCAATTGTCGTGTAATTTTGCTGGACCGGATCCATAGTTCTGGATGCATAGGCAATTAAATGTGTCGGTTGGCCGACTTCGGCTCTTTGGCCAAGAACAGCTCGCAACACCAAATTGGATGCATCACACATCAGCTCAAAAGGCAGGTCCCAGTTTGGTGCTTGCAGGATAGGTGCGGATGTGAGTCTTCTCTTAAACTCATGGAATGCTTCGATGCAGGGCTAATCAAAATTGAATTCCACATCCTTTTGTAAAAGTGTGGACAGTGGCAGGGCCAATTTGTTGAAGTCCTTGATGAACCTTCTGTAAAAACCTACATGTTCTAGAAAAGAGCGAACTTCTCGTATAGAAGTGGGGTTAGGAAGGGATGTGATAACATCTATTTTTGCTTTGTCCACTTCAATACCTCTGTTGGATACCAGGTGTCCCAACACTATTCCCTCGGTCACCATGAAATGACATTTTTCGAAATTGAGAACCAAGTTCGTGTCAATGCATCTCTTCAACACCTTGGACAGGTTGTTCAGGCATGCGTCGAATGATTCTGCATACACCGTGAAGTCTCCATAAACACCTCCATGCAGTCCTGTAGCAAATCCAAGAAGTTGCTCATCATGCAGCATTGGAACATGCTCGGTGCGTTGCACAGGTGATGAGTCACAATTTATACATCTTTTAAACACCCAAGAAAGATGTTTGCAAGACTATTCTCTTCCATTGCACACTTAGCGACAATTTTCACGGTCGAGAACAAGTCGGCCAAAGCAGGCCGAGTCAAGGAAGAAATGAAAGTCAACTCGGCCGAAGAGTCAAATAGCAAGGCTGACACGTTTGCCGAGACCGACTCGACAACTGAAGACAAGACACAGGCTGAGGTAGAATTCATTGTTCCATCCGGATCCGACTTTGAAGGAGCGTTAGAAGCCAAGGCCGACTCCATTTCAACAAGAACCAAAGTCGCGAAGTCTTGCTAGCCGAATAAGCCAAAGGCTGAAATAATTTTGGCACACCTGGTGCCAAATCAAGATCAAGTCAGCCAGTCGGATCCAACCTCAGAAACTGTCAAATCTCCATTACCGCCACTACCCATAGAATTAAAAACATTGCCGAGCTACCTGAAATATGCCTACCTGGACAAGGAACAACAACTCCCAGTTATCATTGCTAGCAATCTCCGCCAAGAGCAAGAATACAAGTTGCTGGAAGTCCTAAGGCAACATAAGAAGGCAATAGGATGGAAACTTTCTAACCTTCCTAGCATGAACCCCTCCATTTGCATGTAGAGAATATTAGTGGAGGAGGAAATCAAGCCCATAAGGCAGTAGCAAAGAAGACTGAATCCGACACTCCTGGGCGTGGTTAAGAAAGAAGTCACAAATCTCCTTGCGGCAGGGATCATCTACCTCATCTCGAATAGCCAGTGGGTGAGCCTTGTGCAAGTGGTGCCAAAGAAGTCCGGGTTGATTGTCATGAAAAATCAGTATGATGAGCTGGTAGCAACAAGGATTCAGAATAGCTGACGAGTGTGCATAGACTACAGAAGATTAAACCAAGCAACTCGCAAGGACCACTTTCCTCTGCCTTTCATTGACCAAATGCTTGAGAAATTAGCAAGGAGATCCCATTATCGTTTTCTTGTTGGATTCTCAGGCTACATGCAGATACATATTGCACCTGAAGGCCAACATAAGACAACCTTCACCTTCCCATTTGGTACATTTGCGTACACACGCATGCCATTTTGCCTTTGCAATGCGCCGAGTACATTCCAACGTTGCATGCTGAGCATCTCTTCTGAATTGCTGCAGGACTGCATGGAGGTATTCATGGATGACTTCATGGTGTATGTTGACTCATTTGAAGCATGCCTGAATAATCTATCAAGGGTGTTGAAGAGATGCATTGACACAAATCTCATGCTCAACTTTGAAAAATGTCACTTCATGGTAACTAAAGGAATAGTGTTGGGCTACCTGGTATCCAACAGAGGTATTGAAGTGGATAAGGCTAAGATAGACATCATATCATCCCTTCCAAACCCCTCTTCTGTGAGGGAGGTTCGCTCATTTCTTGGACACGCAGGCTTTTACAGAAGATTCATCAAGAATTTTAGCAAACTTGCCCTGCCTCTATCCAAGCTGCTATAGAAGGATGTGGAATTCAACTTTGACCAGCCCTGTATTGAAGCATTTCAGAAGCTGAAAAACAGACTCACATCCGCCCCTATTCTGCAAGCACCAAATTGGGACCTGCCATTTGAACTAATGTGTGATGCATCCAATTCGGCATTAGGAGCCGTTCTCGGCCAGAGAGCTGGAACCAGCCTTCCGGTGCAGGTAATTGCCTATGCATCTCGAACTATGGATCCGGCCTAGTAGAATTACACAACAACTGAGAAGGAACTATTGGCAATTGTGTTTTCCTTGGACAAATTTCGCCCATACCTTCTCGGTACAAGGATCATTGTGTTTTCTGATCATGCTACTTTGAGATACTTGTTGAAGAAGCCTGATGCCAAGCCAAGACTGATTCAGTGGATGCTTCTCCTTTAAGAATTCAACATAGAAATCAGATATAAAAGAGGTGCTGAGAATTCTGTAGCTGATCACCTGAGCAGAATTGAAAGAGACAGCGATCCAATACCTATCCAAGAGGAGGTTCCAAATGAGCACCTGTTGCACATAAATTCGTCTCCACCATGGTCTGTTGACATTTGTAATTTTGTGGCAGCATCTTGGTTTTCACTAGAGGCATCTCGGGCATACAAAGATAAACTCCGAAGCGATGCCAAATAATACATTTGGGGTGATCCCTACCTTTGGAGACTATGCAGTGACAAAGTCATCCGCAGGTGCATTCCTGAAGCCGGGACCAACTCGGTCCTCCAGTTTTGCCACTCGGCACCTGGAGGCGGCCATTATGGATCAACTCGGACTGCAAGGAAAGTGCTAGACTGTGGCCTTTACTGGCCAACTATCTTTTGGGATGCGCATGAATTCGTCTCCACCTACGAGAAATGCCAGAAAGTAGGAGTGGCCATGAGCAGAAGAAACAAAATGCCCCAGCAACTGATAATGTGTATTTTTACAGTCGTTTTACGCGCTTATCAAATAACTAAAGCTAACTATAGCATAGCTAACCCTAGGTCATTCTTCTCGAGGACACAGTGCGTCAATTGTGTATTTCTATGCATGGAAAACGGGAACCGAATTCTAAGTGCAGGATACTGACTCACCTCGACAGAGACTCGGCCGAATTGATCTCGGCAGAGATGATCCGGCTCAGTCTCGGTTGAGTACACCAGGACGCTACAGAGATTGAAGGACCCTGTCTCGGACTCGAAAAGCAGTAAATGAGGGGGATGATTCAGGCTGCAGATTAACTATAAACAGAAATTGAAATTACTAATACGCTGAATACTACTTCTAAGACTAATATTACTACTGTGTCCATGTTTAGTCCCAATATCCAAGGTTTTCTGGTTCGTTTACTCCAGTTACAGTCCATATCAGCCTCTAGCAGTCTTATGGCAATCGCCACAGGTCCGTCTCATGCCATACTGAGGATTTACACAATCATTACCTCATCTGTTGGTAGAGATTAAGTTCAAGCTGATTTTAGACTCTCGATTAATTGTCATTAAGTGATTATCTATTGAAGTAGTTAAACCAGTCCCAATCGGCTTAGTTTAACATTGTTCAATTACCAGATGCAATCGCAACACAACAATGGAATTTAAACATCAGGAATGCAATGGAGTTTAGAATTCAGAAATCGCTCATAATATTGAAAGTAAAATACAAACACAGGGCTTGGATTCGGTGGCTCCGTCTTCCGTAACGATCGCCATGGATGATGGTGATGGTTCACTCTGCTAGCTAGGAGTTAAGGTTCGGATCCACCAGAGTGCGTTGGAACTCCAATCGGTCTCCTCTGATGATCTTCGGCTTCTCAGTCCTTAGCTTACATTTCCTCAATCGAGGGAAATGCCATTGAAAGCACCGTTCACCACCGTGAGTGGAAGAGAGAAATTGAGGGAAGAATTAGAGAGTATGGGCGCGGGAAAGTTTTGAATGCCAAAAGCCCCTATTCTATCAGAGTTCCGTCTATTTATACAAGGTCGGGCACAGCTAACGATGCTAACAGAATTATAAGCGAAATTCCTATTCTACCCTTGCTGTTGCTTGCGTTGCAAGTTACTCTAGGAGGTGACGTGGAGCGTGAGTTGGCATCCAGGTGGTTCTTATATTGCTGACGTGGGATGCTACCTAGATCAACATGCTGATTGTGCTCCTGCTGAGCTGACCGAGTCGGCATCCTGGCCGAGATGGTCTCGGCCTGGGCTGCTGTTGGCGGCTGGGCTTTGTGTGAACCTGCAATGAAGAGATAGTTAGCTAAAAGCCTTGAATAAGTACAGATTGTGTTTTGTTCTAGTCTTAGGCTATTAATCTGGATCTTTAGCTAACAGTCCTCTTTTGAGTTTGTAAGCTGCTCAGTGGTACTCCCTTGGGTCCACTTAAGCTGTACATTTGATGACTCATCAGCAACCTATCCAGTTCTGTGAAATTTTTGATGTTTGGGGAATAGATTTCATGGGACCATTCCCAGTCTCCAATGGCTACTCATACATTTTGCTGGGCGTGGATTATGTATCAAGATGGGTAGAGGTCATTGCCACCTAAACTAATGACGCAAGAGTGGTTGTGGACTTCCTAAAGTCCAATATTTTCTACAGGTTTGGTGTGCCAAAAGCGCTCATAAGTGACCATGGCAGCCACTTTTGTAACAAAGCCATGGCTTCTCTTCTTCAAAAATATGGGGTAGCACACAGAATTGCTACTGCCTACCACCCCGAAACAAATGGCCAAGCAGAAGTGTTCAACTGGGAAATCAAGAAAACACTACAAAAGATGACCAATCCCAGCAGGAAGGACTGCAGCCGCCTCCTTGAGGATGCTCTCTGGGCACATAGAACTGCACATCGAACACCTTTAGGGATGTCTCCCTATAGGATTGTTTTTGGTAAAGCCTGTCACCTTCCTGTGGAGCTAGAACACAGAGCATACTGGGTTGTTAAGCAGTGCAATCTGGCCTATCACTAAGCTGGAGAATAGAGAAAATTTCACCTACAAGAGTTAGATGAACTCCGCTTGGAAGCATATGAAAATTCCAGGATCTACAAGCAGAAAATCAAGCGATTCCATGACCAGCAGATCCTGAGAAAAGAATTCAGAGTTGGCCAAAGAGTCCTCCTGTTTAACTCACGCCTTAAGCTCATTGTAGGTAAACTTCGTTTTAGATGGGATAGACCTTTTGTTATCACTAATGTGTTTCCCCATGGTGCAGTACAGCTAAAAGATGAACACAGTAACCGCACCTTCCAGGTCAATTGGCATCAGATTAAGCCATTCCATGAAGGTCCAGCGCCAATCACTCATGACATGGAGATAATCTCATTGAGGACAATGCAAATTTTACGTGTAGGGGGGGATAATGTTACAGTCATTTCAATTGCTTTGTCTTGTTTCTATTCCCATCCTCCTGAATTCTGCTAGTTTTATTGTGTTTTTTTCATTTTATTTTGATTAAATCTGTCATGTTTCATTTTACTTTTATTAATTCTCTGTCATGTTTTTCAAATAAAAGCTGCCCAAGCCGAGTCCATTCCGGCTCTGTGCCATCTCGGCTGGATCCGGAACGCCTTCGGCTTGGCAGAATTTCAATTCTGTCAATTTGTTTTAATCTTTCCTCCTAAACAGAATTCCAAAATGGAGTGTCAAAAATAAAATTGTTTCGAAAAGAATCTTAAACAGGCTTCTGAAAGTTTGAAAAAAACAATAGGAAGTAATTCAACAGCTCTAGCAAGAGATTCCTCTAGCTTGAGGGGAGTGGAACTTCTGTGTTCTAGTCAGTGATTGATTGAAAAATTGAAAAGGAAACCCCCTGTGGCAGAGCAAATGCAGGCTGTGTGAGATTTTGAGCCTTTGCAAATATTTATGGCTTACATCTTGCCATCTTTTTTCTCCTTCTAAGGTGATTTTTGCATTCATGATAACTGTATATTCTACATTTTGCCTAGACTCTCTCGATACAACTGTTATTACATGCAAGAATGACATGATCTAGGCCATGTTTTCTTAAGAGCCTTGAGCCAAATAAAGACTACCTGAACAAACGTGTCTGTTGTTTTCCCCATTTGAGCCAAATTTAACCATTCTTTCTGACAGCTCACTACAACCCAAGGCCAGAAAAACCATGAATTAACCTCACCCTAGGGGAGCAGAGGAGCTTTGGAATTGTTTTGGGAGTAAGTCATGATCAAGTGTGGGGGAAACTCCGGGAAGCAAATTTGTTCAACACCCTCTGAGGCTCGAAAATACAAGAAAAAGAATAAAAGCGAGTGAAAGAAAGAAAAAGAAAAAGCGGAGCAGCAGCTGAAAATCTGAGCTGAAACGAATAAAGAAAGAAAAATAGCTGCATAAATTTGTATAATAAGAAAAAGAAAAGAAAATGAGCTCGTAGCAGCAAGAAGAAGGAATTGGCAGCATCCTGGATCATTCCTCAGCTTGATAAAGCTTGCTCCCCATTGCTTCTCTCTCTCTCATGGTCTTGAAACCAGTTTTCCCATATTTTATCCTACCCATGACCCAGCCTCGCTACAAGCCAAAAAGAAGTCCTAGTGATCATAACTATGTGTTTTTGCAGGTGTAAGAAGAGAGTTTTGTCAAAGTATGGTAATATCAGTTCCATGAATGAGAGCTCTGTCATTCTTGGTTGCCTTCTCTGGTTTGTAGGTCATGAATTTGCCTAGAGCGGAGAAGAAGTAATTTTCAGATTGTTATAGTATCTTGATCCCGGGGTGATAGAGTGTCGACGCTGTCTCGGTTGAACTGAAGGAAGCCAAGTGAAAAATTCTTTTCTATCTTTAAAAAACTCCACTAGTGATTTTCATTTTATTTTGCCTAGGAGTGCAAAACGGTAAGTGTGGGGGTGTGATAAGTCACAATTTATACATCTTTTAAACACCCAAGAAGGATGTTTGCAAGACTATTCTGTACTTAAGAATGGATTGTTAGCTAAGATTCATTTTATGGGCATAAATATAGAGAAAATACAAATCGGTGTTAATTCAGATTTCTTAGCTAATCAAAAGTGTCATTCTTCTACAGGTCAAGCCGAGTTGACCAGGGTCAATAGAAGAGTCTCAGCCGAGATGAAGTTGTCCTGGCCATTCCGACTCCATCTCGGCCAAGCTAGAGTCATCTCGGCCAAGCCAGAGTCGTCTCGGTAGTTCATGCCTTGCAGCCCATGCAGCCCAATAAAGAGCGGCCCAATTGTGTTGTCCACGTCAACTATCCACCTCAACGCTAGCTCAGCTGCCATGTCACTTTTAGGGAATCTTCCACATGACGTTGAAAGATCTTCATAGGGGTAGAATAGGAAATTCACATTGTAATTCTGTTAGGATTCGTTAGGATTAGCATATCACAGCTCGTGTTTATATAGGAGGAGCTGTGCACTTTTTATGCGTCTTGGAATTCACTCGCGATACACTCTCATTATCTCATTTTCTTGCTCTCATTTCTCTCCATTCTACGGTGGTGCACGGTTCTGCTTTGGCTTTTCTCTCGATCTAGGAAGTGCAGGTCTAAGACTGGGAAGCCGAAGTCTGTCAAAGGGGACCGATCAGACTTCATTCTGCATTTCTTATCTCCATTCTCTTCCTCTCCTTTAATTCATTATTTAATTCGCGGTTGCAATTAAATTGTGAACAATGTTAAGCTAAGCCGATCAGAACTGGTTTAACTAATTCAATAGGTAATCATTTAACGGTTGTTATTCGAGAACCTAAAATCAGCTCTAAACTTAATCCCTGCCAACTGATGAGGTAGCGATTGCATAAATCCTCGGTATGGCAACGAACGAACCTTTGGCGATTGCTATAAGACTTCCCAAGGCTGATATGGACTGAGAACTGAAGTGTGGAAATTGGATTGGATTTGGACTTACAGGACTGAGCATGAACATAGTTAAATAATAATAATAGATAACTAGTAACGACAATATATGTTTACTGCATTCATAGTCCTAGTTTACTTTTTGCTTTACTTACATTCAAAATCCCCCATGTTTACTGTTTTCTAGTCTGAAACAGAGATAGTCCATCTCTGTAGCGTTTGTCTGCACTCAGCCGAGAGCAAGCCGGATTGTCTCTACCGAGATCATCTCGGCTCTGTCTCTGTTGAGAGCGACTCGGCCAGTGCCGAGGAGAGCCAAAACTTTACATCTTAGATTCGATAACATTTTACTTCACACTGAATCACAACTGAGCACACTGTGTCCTTGAGAAGAATGACCTAGGGTTGGCTATGCTATAGTTAACTTTAGTTATTTGATAAGAGTTCAAAACGACTGAAAAGCAAACCATTATCAACAGGCCAAATGGCCTGCGTGTGTACGCAAAGGTACCAAATGGGCAGGTGAAGGTGGTTTTGTACTGGTCTTCAGGTGCAATATGAATTTTCATGTATCCGGAGAATCCGTCCAAAAAACAGTAGTGGGATTTCCCTGCTATTTTCTCCAGCATTTGGTCAATGAAAGGCAAAGGGAAATGATCCTTGCGGGTTGCCTAATTTAGTCTTCTGTAATCGATGCACACCCACTAGCTATTCTGAATCCTCATAGGTACCAACTCGTCATGTTGGTTTTTCATGGCAGTCATCCTAGATTTTTTGGGTACCACTTGCACCAGGCTCACCCATTGACTATCCGAGATAGGGTAGATGATGCCTGCAACAAACAACTTTGTGACTTCTTTCTTAACTACATCCAGGATGGTAGGATTCAGCCTTCGTTGCTGTTGCCTTATGGGCTTCATGTCCTCCTCCATTAATATTCTATGCATGTAGATGGAGGGGTTTATGCCTGGAAGGTCAGAGAGTTTCCACCCAATTGCTTTTTTGTGCTGCCTTAGGACTTTCAGCAGCTTCTCTTCTTGCTCTGGGAGGAGGTTGTTAGCGATGATGATTGGGAGCTGTTATTCACTGTCCAAGTAGGCGTATTTCAGGTGATTTGGTAATGGTTTCAGCTCCATGGGTGGTTGAGATGGAGATTCCTCAGTTGTAGGTCTCGGATCCATCTTGCCGGCTTGTTCTCGAATCGGCATCATGATTGCCGACATGATCTCGACCTTGTGCTGCTTCGGCCGACTCAGTAGGATGGTTACGGTTCTTGTCGGATTGAGGTCGGCTTTGACTTCTTGTGCAACTTCGGACTCAGATCCGGGTGGAATATCGAGCTTAGTTTGAGTCTGATCTTTACTGGCCGAGATAGTTTTGGCAAGCTTGTCGGCTTCTGTGTTTGACTCTTCGGCCGAGTTGACTTTCATCCTCGCGTTGACTCGACCTTCTTTGGCCAACTTCATTTCGGCCATGAATATGGTTGCCAGTTGTGGAGGTAGTGGATTTTTAGTCTCGGTAACTTTTACCTCTACATTGTTCGTGTTCTCTGAGGTCTTAGGGTGACAGACTTGATTTATTAACTCTGTCAACTTTCTTTCAAATGCCAAGTCACTGACATCGCTATAATCATCCTTAAAGTTTGGGAACTCTTGTACTTCATCATTGTTGGTCTTTGAATAGCTGATTGATTCAGTGAGTTCAGCGCAATCTTCCACTTTTGCACTACAGATGTCTAGTTGGAAGTACTCTTCAACTAGCTCTTCCATTATGTCTATGCCAAAGAGGGAATGGTCTTCAGTGGGGTGCTTCATGGCTTCAAAAATGTTGAACTGCACCAATGTGTCACCGAATCCCATCGAGAGTGTTCCGACATGTATGTCAATCTTCGTCCTTGCTGTCATTAGAAATGGTCTCCCCAGTATCAAGGTTGATCCTTTTCTTGATGTCTCGTCCTTCATGTCAAGCACATAAAAATCAGCTGGAAATATTAGTTCGTTCACTTGGACGAGGACATCTTCGAGGACTCCCAAGGGTTGCACGATACTTCTGTTAACAAGCTGGATGGTCATCCCTGTGGGTTCCAGATCCCCGAAATTAAGGGACCTGTAGGTTGATGCTGGCATGACGTTGATTGACGTTCCTAGGTCCAGCATAGCGTTAGCAAATGTACAATCACCAATAATGCATGGGACTGAGAAGATTCCAGGATCTCGGCACTTGTTTGGCAAGACTTGTGAGATTCTTGCAGCGGGGTTATTCCTGGTTAAGGTCGACACCACGCCTCCTAGTTCTCGACTCCCCTTCATCTTTCTTCTTTTGTGTATGCATAATTCCTTGAGGAATTTTGCGTACTTCGGAATTTGCTTGATCGCATCGAGAAGTGGAATGTTGATTTCCACCTTCCGGAACATCTTCAGTATTCGTCGTCAGAATTTGGTTTCCTTGCCGAGATGGTCCAGGATGGAAACGACAATGGGACAGTTGTCTGTGGATGAGACTATGAGTCAGCCATTGCTTCAGAGTCGGCTTCGGCTGACTGTGGCATCTGATGCTGTACAGGTTGAGGTAATTCCTTACCGCTTTTGAGTGTTACTGCATTAGCATTCCCTCTCAGATTCGGAATAGATTGAGAGGGAAGGCTATTCGAACCGGCTCACTGTATTTCACTCACAGTGTTTGCTAGTTATCCTATTTGTATCTTGAGTTCTTGGATGGTGGCGGTCATGTTTTGTTGGAATTGCATGTTGTTGGAACTTACTGATTGTTGAAATTCTAGGTTGCTTGTGGCCAACTGCTTCATTAAATCTTCCAGTGATGGTGAGTTGACTTTAGTAGGAGTTCTCTGTTGCTGTGGCGGGAAGGATGGTGCTTGGTATTGTGAATTCGGCAGTTGGTAACCAACTGCTCCATAAGGTACATTTGGCATAGATCCGGCTCGCTGAGTTGCATATGGTCCTTGTTGTGGGCCTGGCCGAAATGGCTGTTTCCCGTATGGTTGGTTATCGAACTATCGAGGTTGATATGGCTGTTTCCAGTATTGGAACCCTCATACGGCTCCAACACTTTCTGTTTGCACCGACTCGGTTTCTTGTAATGTGGGGCATAAATCGATTGGATGCTCCACTGAAGTACATATGCCACAGACCTTTGCTGTTGTGGTTGGATAATGTTGATTAACAGCCAGCTATCTCACCAGGGACGTCAACTTGGTTAATTGGTTCTCCAGCCTTTTGTTGGAGGCTGCACCGATTTCATTCACTGATCGAGATGGGTTCGGCCCTCTGATCCCAAATGGTTGAGTGTTGCTCGCCATGTTCGAGATTAGGTGCCTTGCTGCTACTGGTGTTTTGTCCATTAAAGCTCCTCCACTGGCTACATCGATCATACTTTTGTCCATCATTGACAATCCTTCGTAAAATTATTTGATCAGCAGTTGTTCGCTGATCTGATGGTGAGGAAAGGTAGCACAGAGCTTGTTGAAACGCTCCCAATATTCATGCAGAGTTTCTCCAGTATGCTGCCTTATCCCACAAATTTCCTTCCTGATAGTCGCAGTTCTAGAAGCTGGGAAATTTTTTTCTAGGAAGGTCCGTTTCATATCTCCCCAAGTGTTGAAGAGTGCTGGCTGCAGATATAGTTAGTACTTTGCAACTCCATCCAGGGAGAATGCGAACGCCTTCATCTTGATGTTGTCTTCTAGGATTCCCTGCGGCTTCATCGTGGAACAAACCATGTGGAATTCCTTGAGATGCTTGTGGGGTCTTCTCCTGCAAGACCGTGAAATTTGGGCAACAAATGTATCAAACCGAACTTCAACTCATAAGTCTGAGCCGGCTCTAGTTGTGGATATTGGATACACCATGGTTGGTACACCACATCTGGAGTGGCTAGCTCTTTCAATGTCTTGTCGTGGTTCTCCATTTGCCGTGGCTCTGTGAAAATGTTAGTACTAGCAATAAAATGGTCAGTACCAAATTGGTCAGAGTTAATGACAGAATTTATACTACTACTGATATTTACTATGGTATTTCTAATTTTCCGTAATCTACGTAAAGTTAACTCTATCTCTGGATCAAAGGTATACAATGGGTCAGTGCTACTCCTAGTCATGCATCATGCAGAATTAAAGTAACTAAAGCAACAATTAATTCTACTAAGAACAGAATAGTTAAGGAAATGAATCTGGTTAATATGTGATGCAAAATTAAATGTAATGTAGAGTTAGAAATTACTCATATACCTATATGTATGTATATATTTTTGTTTTAACAGTGAATTCACGTAAAGAGTTATTGATAAATACAGACTCAACAGACTCTAAACAAAACTCTTACAAACTTGGATTCGACTCGGTTCACTTGGCACACGAAAACACAAAGGAACCTGTGTCCCCGGCAACGGTGCCAATTTGATAGTGTGTTCTTTTAGTCGTCTTAAACGTTTATCAAATAACTAAAGCTAACAATAGTATAGTCAACCCTAGGTCATTCTTCTCAAGGACACAGTGCGTTCTAAGTGTGTTTCAATGTGGAGCAAACGGAAGCAGAATCTAAGTGTAAAATACTGACTTATCTCGGCACTGGCCGAGTTGCTCTCGGCAAAGACTGAGCTGAGATGATCTCGGTAGAGACAATCCGACTTGGTCTCGGCTAAGTGCAGACAGACGCTACAAAGATGGCCTATCTCTGTCTCAGACTCACTAACATTAAATGTGGAGGGTTGGAATGCAATCGAAATCAAAACAGAGATTAACTACAATCAAATGCAATTACGCTATTCCTAATGCTACTGCTATTACTGTGTTCATGTTTAGTTCCAATAATCAAGTTCTTTCTGGTTCAATCACTCCAATTACAGTCCACATCAGCCTCCAGTGTTCTTATGGCAATCGCCAAAGGTCCGTCCCTTGCCATACTGAGGATTTACATAATCGCTACCTCATCAGTTGGCAAAGATTAAGTTCAAGCTAATTTTAGATTCTCAATTAACAATCGTTAAGTGATTACCTACTGAATTAGCTAAATCAGTTCCAATCGGCTTAGTTTAACATTGTTCCGTTACCATGTGCAATCGCAACACTGTAATTGAACTTAGATTTTAGGAATGCAACAGAGATCAGAATTCAGAATGTTCTTATATTATTGAAAACGAAATACAAACACAGGGTCTGGATTCGGTGATTCCATCTTCCACGGCAATCGCCATGGCTGACAGCGATGATCCACCTTTGATAGCTAGGACGCCGAGGATCAGGTCCACCGGTCTCCTCTAGTAACCTTCGGCTTCTCAGTTCCTAGCCTGCATTTCCTCAATCGAGACAAATGCCATTAATAGCACTGTGCACCACCATGAGCAAAGGAGAGGAGAACGAAAGAAAATGGAGACAATGGACGCGGAAAAATATGAATGCCAAAAAACCCTTAATCATTCAGAGTTTCGTCTACTTATATGGGAATGGACGCAGCTAACTAACTTAACAATATTACAAGTAAAATCCCTATTCTACCCTTGTTGTGACTTGCGTTGCAAGTTACTCGAGGAGATGATGTGGCGCTTGAGGTGGCTCTGTATTACTTACGTGGAGCGCCACCTGGACCAAGCTCCTGATTATGCTATTGGTTGAATGGGCCGAGTCTCGGCCTGGCTGAAAGGCTCTCGGCCTGGGCTTCCAGTGGCGGGCTGCGAGCTTTGCTGGACCTACTATGAAGGAATAGTTAGCTTAATGTCTTAAATTAACACAGATTGTGTTTTTCTCTAATTCTAGGCCCTTAATCTGGATCTTAGCTAACAATCCTCTTTTAAGTTCATGAATTGCTTAATGGCATTCTTCTTAGGTCCACTTAAGATGTGTATTTTATGACTCATCAGAGGTCAATCATGGTTTTTCCGGCTTTGGCTTGTAATGAGCTGGCAGAGAAGAATGGTTATTTAGGCTCAAAGAGGGTAAACAAGGGATAAAATTTACACGGTAGGTCCATTTGGCTCGAGGCTTCTTAGAAACATGGCCTAGATTATCTCATTCGTTCATGTGAAACCAAATATATCCAAAGAGTCAAGGAAAAATCTAGAATACACAGCTAACATGGATGCAAAAATCACACAAGAAAGAAAGAATGGCAAGATGCAAAGCCATTTATATGTACATAGGCTCAAAAATTTCTCACACAGTTAATTGCTCTGCCACTGATGGTCTATCTTTTTTGTTGTTCAATCACCTACTACCTAAGATGCAAAAATTTCATTCCCTGTCAAGATTGAAGAATCTGTCTTCCAGGGTTCCAAATTGCTTCCTATTGCCTCATCCAATACTTAAAGAAATTGTTGCAGATTCTTTTCCAAAGCATTTTCTTTAACAATCAGAATTCTGAATTTAGTTAGGAAAAACAAAATCAAAATTTTAACGAAAATTGAATTTATGAATTTAGCTAGGCCGAGCCGAAGAGGAGCCGGCATGGACTCAGCTTGGGCAGCTTTTTATTGGAAACAAGGGAAATGACCTTAAAAGAAAAATTGGACTGAAATGAAAATGGGAAAAGAGAATTAAGACGTAAAGGAAAAATCAAGATAGAAACAAAACAAAAAAAGACAGTCAGAATAGAATCGACATGGTAGAACAAAGGTTTCAAGCACAAAATTCAGCAAGCCTTGGATGGCCACACCATCCCCCCCCCCCCGGCCCACACGTAAATGTTGAATTGTCCTTAATGCATGGCCTAAATATATAGGAGGGTTCATGTGATTGGCTCAGGGTGTGTTATTCAGTGGAGCCGGTTCCATTAATGAGATGGTCTCCATGTCGCCTACTATTGGTGCTAAACATTCATGGAATATCTTAATCTGATGCCCATTGACCTGGAAGGTGTTGTTGGTGTGTTCATCTCTTAGTTGCACTGCACCATAGGGAAAAATGTTAGTGATAACTGATGAGTCATAAAATGTACATCTTAATTTGACCTAAGAAGGGTACCATTGAGCAACTCACGAGCTTAAAAGATGACTGTTAGCTAAGATCCAGATTAATGGCCTAAACTTGAGTAAAACACAACCTGTGCTTAATCAAGGTTTTTAGCTAACTATCTCTTCATTGCAGTCAGTGCCACCTTGGGTCCAGCTCAGCCCCACGTCACTACTTGGAGTAGCTTGCAACGCAAGTCACAGTAAGGGCAGAATAGGAATTGTACATGTAATTCTGTTAGCATCGTTAGTTGTGCCCACTCTTGTATAAATAGATAGAACTCTGAACGAATAGGGGCTTTTGGCATTCAAACCTTCCCGCGTCCATAATTTCCAAATTCTCTCTCGTTTTCTTCTCCTCCGCTCACGGTGGTACAAGGCGCTGTTAATGGCGTTTCTCTCGATTGAGGAAATGCAGGCTAGGAACTGAGAAGCCAAAGGTTATCAGAGGAGACCGATTGGAGCACCAACGCACTCTGGTGGATCTGAACCTCAGCATCCTAGCTAGTAGAGGTGAATCATCACCGTCGTCCATGGCGATTGTCGTGGAGGATGGAATCACCGAATCCAGGCCCTGTGTTTGTATTTCACTTTCAATATTACAAGTATTTTCTGACTTCTGATCTCTGTTGCATTTCTGAAATCGAAGTTCACTTACTGCGTTGCGATTGCACATGGTAACGAGACAATGTTAAACTAAGCCGATTGGAACTGGTTTAGCTAATTCAATAGGTAATCACTTAACGATTGTTAATTGAGAATCTAAAGTCAGCTTGAACTTAATCTCTGCCAACTGATGAGGTGGCGATTGTGTAAATCCTCGGTATGGTAAGGGACGGATCTTTGGCGATTGCCATAAGAATACTGGAGGCTGATGAGGACTGTAATTGGAGTGATTGAACCAAAAAGAACTTGATTATTGGAACTAAACATGAACACAGTAATAGCAATAGCATTAGGAGTAGCATAATTGCATTTGATTATAGTTAACCTCTGTTTTGATTCCAATTGCATTCCAACCCCCCTCATTTACTGCTTTTTAAGTCTGAGACAGAGGTAGTGCACCTCTATAGCGTCTATTTGCACTTAACCGAGACCAAGCTGGATCGTCTCTGTCGAGGTCGACTCGGTTCAGTCTCTGTTAAGAGAAACTCGGCCATTGCCGAGACGAGTCGGTATTTTACACTTAGATTCTACTTCCATTTGCTCCACACTAAATCACAATTGAACACACTGTGTCCTTGAGAAGAATGACCTAGGGTTAGCTATACTATAGTTAGCTTTAGTTATTTGATAAGCGCGTAAAACGAATATAAAACCACGCATCATCAAATTGGTGCTGTTGCCAGGGACACAAGTTCTTTTGTGTTTTAGTGTGCCAAGTAAACCGAGTCGAATCCGAGTTGTAAGAAGTTTTGTTTAGAGTTGTTGAGTCTGAATTTGTCAATAAATCTCTACGTGGATTCACTGTTAAACAAAAACAAATATATACATATAAGTATAGTAGAATTTCTAAATCTGCATTGCATTTAATTTTGCAGTACATATTGACCACATTCTGTTTTCAGTAGAATTTATTGTTGCTTAGTACTTTAAATTCTGCATGATGCATGACTAGAAGTAGCACTGACCCATTGTATATTTTTGATCCAGAAATAGAACTAACTTTACGTAGATTGCGAGAAATTAGAAATACCACACTAAATAGTGGAAGTAGTATAAATTCTGCCACTAACTTTGACCAATTTTGTACTGACCATTTTATTACTAGTACTAACAATTTCACAGAGCCAGGGAAGATGGAAAACCACGACAGGACATTAAAAGAGCTAGCCACTCCGGATGTGGTGTACCAACCATGGTGTATCCAGTATCCACAACTAGAGCCGGCTCAGACATATGAATTGAAGTCTGGTTTGATACATTTGCTGCCTAAATTTCATGGTCTTGCAGGAGAAGACCCCCACAAGCATCTCAAAGAATTCCACGTGGTTTTTTCCACGATGAGGCCGTAGGGAATCCCAGAAGATTACATCAAGATGAAGGCGTTTCCATTCTCTCTGGACGGAGCTGCAAAGGACTGGCTATATCTGTAGCCAACACTCTTCAACACCTGGGGAGACATGAAACGGACCTTCCTAGAAATATTTTTCCTAGCTTCTAGGACTGCGACCATCAGAAAGGAAATCTGTGGGATAAGGCAGCATACAAGAGAGACTCTGCATGAATATTGGGAGCGCTTCAATAAACTATGTGCCACCTGTCCCCACTACCAGATCAGCGAACAGTTGCTGATCCAGTACTTCTACGAAGGACTGTCAATGATGGACAGGAGCATGATCGATGTAGCTAGTGGAGGAGCGTTAATGGATAATACACCAATAGCAGCAAGGCATCTGATCTCAAACATGGCGAGCAACACTCAACACTCAACATATGATCTCAAACATGGCGAGCAACACTCAACACTCAACATCTGATCTCAAACATGACCGAACTGACGTCCCTGGTGAGACAACTGGCTGTTAGTCAACATCATTCAGCCATGGCAGCAAAGGTCTATGGCATATGTACTTCAGTGGAGCATCCGACTAATCTGTGCCCCACTCTACAAGAGACCGAGTCTAGCCAAACCGAAAGTGTTGGAGCCGTAGGAGGATTTCAATATGGGAAGCAATCTTATCAGAACCGGCAATTCGATAACCCACCGTATGGGAAACAACCATTCTGGTCAAACCCACAACCAGTACCATACGCAACTCAAAGAGCCGGATCCATGCCGAATGCATCTTATGGAACAACTGGTTATCAACAGCTGAGTCCGCAATACACAGCACCATCCTTCCCGCCACAGCAACAGAGAATTCCTACTCAAGGCAATCCACCGTCACTGGAAGATTTAATGAAGCAGCTGGCAACCAGTAACGTGGAATTTCAACAATCAGTAAGTTCCAGCAATTTACAATTCCAGCAAAATATGACCGCCACCATCCAGGATCTCAAGATGCAAATAGGACAGCTAGCAAATACTGTGAGCGAGTTACAGTCAGCCGGCTCAAGCAGCCTCCCCTCTCAATCCATTCCGAATCCGAGAGGGAATGCTCATGTAGTGATATTGAGAAGCGGTAAGGAATTACCTCAGCCTGTACAGCATCAGGAGCCGCAACCAGCTAAGCCAACTCTGAAACATCAGCCAACTCACAGTCTCGTCCAGAGATAGCTGTCCCGTTACCATTTCCATCTCGGACTGTCTTGGCAAAGAAACTAGATTCTGATGACGAGCTGCTAAAGATGTTCCGAAAGGTGGAAATCAACATTCCACTTCTTGATGCAATCAAACAAATTCCGAAGTACGCAAAATTCCTCAAGGAATTATGCGTACACAAAAGAAGAAAGATAAAGGGGAATCAAGAACTTGGAGGTGTGGTCTCAAGCTTAACTAGGAATAATCCCACTGCAGGAACTTCACAGGTGTTACCAAAGAAGTGCTGAGACCCCGGTATCTTCTCGGTCCCATGCACTATTGGTGATTGCACATTTGCTGATGCTATGTTGGACCTGGGAGCGTCAATCAATGTCATGCCTGCATCAACTTATAGGTCCCTCAATTTCGGAGATCTGGAACCCACAGCGATGACTATTCAGCTTGCTAATAGAAGCATCGTGCAACCCTTGGGAGTTCTCGAAGATGTCCTAGTCCAAGTGAATGAATTAATATTTCCAGCTGATTTCTATGTGCTTGACATGGAGGACGAGACATCAGGGAAAGGATCAACCTTAATACTAGGGAGGCCATTTTTAATGACAGCAAGGACAAAGATTGACGTACATGCTGAACGCTCTCTATGGAATTCGGTGACACATTGGTGCAGTTCAATATTTTTGAAGTCATGAAGCACCCCACCGAAGACCACTCCCTCTTTGGTATAGACATAATGGAAGAGTTAGTGGAGGAATACTTCCAACTAGACCGTTGCATTGAGGGAATGGGAGAACTTGCTGAAACTGCTGAAGTGAGTAGCTGCTCAAAGGCTGACCACACGAAAGTATTGGAGACCCTAGACTTTGAGGATGATCATAGTGACATCAGCAACTTGGCGTTTGAAAAAGAATTAACCGAGTTAATAAACCAAGTTTGCTACCCCAAGCCCTCAGAGAGTGAGAATAGTGCAGAGGTAAAAGTTGTCGAGACTAAAAAGCTTATACCCGCATAGCTGGAAACCATATTCACGGCCGAAGTGAAGTCGGCCAAAGAAGGCCGAGTCAATGCAAGGTCAAAAGTCAACTCGATCGACGAGTCAAACACACAAGCCGATACACTAGCCGAAACCATTTCGGCCAGTAAAGGCCAGACTCAACCCAAGAAGCTCATCGTTCTGCCTGGATCCGAGACCGAAACTACACAAACAGTCAAAGCCGACCTCAATCCGCCAAGAACCGAAACCATCCCTCTGCATCGGCCGACACAGCACAAGGCCGAGATTATGACGGCAGTCCTAATGCCGAGTCTAGAACAAGCCGGCCAGATGAATCCGAGAGCTGTAACTCAAGAATCTCCATCTCCACCACCCATGGAGCTGAAACCATTGCCTAGCCACCTAAAATATGCCTACTTGGACAGTGAACAGCAGCTCCCAGTCATTATGGCCAGCAACCTCCTCCTGGAGCAAGAAGAGGAGCTGCTGAAAGTCCTAAGGCAGCAAAAAAAAGCAATTGGGTGGAAATTCTCTGACCTTCTAGGTATAAATCCCTCCATCTGCATGCATAGAATACTGATGGAGGAGGACATCAAACCCATAAGGCAACAGCAGCGAAGGCTGAATCCTACCATCCTAGACGTAATAAAAAAAGAAGTCACAAAGCTACTTGCTGCAGGCATCATCTACCCTATATCAGACAGCCAATGGGTGAGTCCTGTACAAGTAGTGCCAAAGAAGTCTGGGATGACTGTCACAAAAAACCGACAAGACGAGTTGTTACCTACGAGGATTCAAAACAGCTGGCGGGTGTGCATCGATTACAGAAGATTAAATCAGGCAACCCGCAAGGATCACTTTCCTTTGCCTTTTATTGACCAGATGCTGGAAAAGATAGCAGGGAAGTCCCACTACTGTTTTTTCGATGGATTCTCTGCATACATGCAAATTCACATTGCACCGGAAGACCAGCACAAAACGACCTTCACTTGCCCATTTGGTACCTTTGAGTACACACACATGCCATATGGCCTATGCAACGCACCGAGCACGTTTCAACGCTGCATGATGAGTATCTTCTCGGACTTGCTACAAGACTACATGGAGGTATTTATGGATGACTTCATGATGTACGCAGAATCATTCGACGCATGCCTGAACAATTTGTCCAAGGTGCTGAAGAGATGTACTGACACGAACTTGGTTCTAAATTTCGAAAAATGTCATTTCATGGAGACCGAGGGAATAGTGTTGGGACACCTGGTCTCCAACAGAGGCATTGAAGTGGACAAAGCGAAAATAGATGTTATCACCTCCCTTCTTAACCCCTCTCCGGTACGAGAAGTTCGCTCTTTTCTAGGACATGCAGGTTTTTACAGAAGGTTCATCAAGGACTTCAGCAAACTGGCCCTGGCATTATCCAAGCTGCTACAAAAGGATGTAGATTTCAACTTTGACCAGCCCTGCATTGAGGCATTTCAGGAGCTGAAGAACAAACTTACATCTACACCCATCCTGCAAGCACCAAGCTGGGACCTGCCATTTGAGCTCATGTGCGACGCATCCAATTCGGCACTAGGAGCTGTTCTCGGCCAGAGAGCGGGAGTCGGCCAACCAGTCCATGTTGTTGCGTATGCGTCTAGAACCATGGACTTAGCCCAACAAAATTACAAGACAACTGAGAAGGAACTTCTGGAAATTGTATTTGCCTTGGATAAGTTTTGTTCCTACCTTCTCGGGTCTAAGATAGTCGTGTTCTCCGATCACGCGGCTCTAAAGTACTTGCTGAAGAAGCCGGATGCCAAGCCGAGATTGATCCGGTGGATGCTTCTTCTCCAAGAATTCGACTTAGAAATCAGAGATAAGTAAGGTGTCGAGAATTCTGTAGCGGACCACCTCAGCAGGATTGAAAGAGAAAGCGAACAATTGCCTATCCGAGACGAGTTCCTTGATGAGCAACTCCTGCACCTCAAGACGGCCACACCATGGTTTGTAGATATTTGTAATTTCGTGGCAACATCTAAATTTCCACCTAAGGCATCTCGAATTTACAAAGAGAAGATCAGAAGTGATGCTAAGTACTACATATGGGATGACCCCTATCTATGGAGACCATGCAGTGATATGATCATCCGCAGGTGCATTCTTGATACCGAGATCAAGTCGGTCCTTCACTTCTTTCATTCGGCCCCTGGAGGGGGCCACTACGGCTCATCTCGGACTGCCAGGAAGGTGCTTGATTGTGGCCTCTATTGGCCTTCTATTTTCTGAGACGCTCATCAATTCGTCTCCACCTATGATAGATGTCAAAAAGTAAGGATGGCCCTGAACCAAAGACATGAAATGCCCCAACAGCCCATCCTATTCTGTGAAGTCTTTGACGCCTAGGGCATTGATTTTATGGGGCCATTCCCAATCTCCAATGGCTACTCATACATCCTGCTTGCCGTCGATTATGTATCAAGATGGGTAGAAGCCATTCCCACCAGAACCAATGATGCCAAGGTAGTAGTGGACTTTCTTAAGTCCAATATTTTCTGCAGGTTCGGTGTCCCAAAAGCGCTCATCAGTGACCAGGGGAGTCACTTCTGCAATAGAGCCATGGCCTCCCTTCTTCAAAAATATGGGGTGGCACACAAGATAGCTACAGCATACCACCCCAGACTAATGGGCAAGCTGAGGTGTTTAACAGGGAAATTAAGCATACACTGCAAAAGATGATAAACCCAGTAGGAAGGACTAGAGCAAACTCCTTGAAGATGCGTTATGGGCTCACAGGACTGCATACCGAACACCGCTAGGGATGTCTCCCTACCAAATTGTTTTCGGGAAAGCCTGCCACCTCCCTGTGGAGCTAGAGCACAAAGCTTACTGGGCAGTCAAGCAATGTAACATGGCCTATGACCAAGCGGGAGAGCATAGGAAATTCCAACTTCAAGAATTAGACGAACTTCGTAGGGAAGCCTATGAGAATGGCAGGATCTACAAGCAAAAGGTAAAAAAATTCCATGACCAAAAGATCCTGAGAAAAGATCTCCATATTGGCCAGAAAGTGCTGCTCTTCAACTCCAGATTAAAGCTCATAGTAGGTAAGCTTCACTCCATATGTGATGGACCTTTTGTTATCACTAACATATTTCCCCATGGTGCAGTACAGCTCAACGAAGAACATACCAATCGCACCTTTCAGGTCAACGAGCACCAAGTCAAACCTTTCCTCGAAGGTCCAGCACCAACTGGAGAAAATATGAAGAGCATCTCCTTGGTGGAACCGACTTCACCAGATGGAACAGCCTAAGCCAACTCGGCCAACCTCTTCACATTGAGGACAATGCCGAAACTAAGTGTGTGTGTGTGTGGGGGGGGGTTCTGTCCATCTGGGACTGATCATTCACGTCATATCTTCTCTTCTCTTCTATAACTTTCTCATTTCCTCTAACTTTTTCATTTCGTTTCTTACATATCTGATATACTATTTTAAGTCGCATTAGTATTTTTGCTGCTTAAGTTTTTGTTTAATAAAAGAGTCTCCACTACTGAGTCTGCCACAGCCGGAATGGCCTCATCTTAGCAAAATTACGTGTCCAAAAAGAAGAGAGGAAATTCCTCGTTGAATCCGAGAGTCTGACGATCCAGCAGAAGGAATCTCTTCATTCCCAAGCAGAAGCTGCCTCTGCTTAAAGGGAACCAAACCTCTGGGTCCTAAGCGGTAAGTGGTGAAAATGGGAAGAGGGAACCTTCAGAGTGAAGAAACAGAATTAGCCAATGTGAGAATTTGAGCCTTGCAACCGAGATGGCTTACACTCTGCCATCTCCCTTCTTTCTGAGTGATTTTTGCAAGCATGTTAATTATGTGTGCTGAATTTTGCCTTAACTCTCTAGATACAACTGTTTTACACATGCAGGAATGAAATGATCTAGGCCATATTTCTTATGAGCCCAAAGCCAAATAAGCTGTCCAAAAACAAGCTGACCCTTGTCACCCCCCTTTTGAGCCTAAATTGACCACTTTTTCTTGCAGCTCACTACAAGCTGAGGCTAGAAAAACCATTCTTACCTCACCCTCGAGAAGCCGAGGAGCCATGGAATCGTCTTGGGAGTGAGTTAGAATCAAGTGTGGGGGAAGTCTAGGGAGCATAATTCGGTCAAAAAGCAGCTGAAGGTTCAGAAGAAGAGAAGAAGGAGAGAAAATGGAATGAAAGAAAAGAAAAGAAAGTACATAAAAATAGAAAACAGGCAGCTAAAATAAATGAGCTGAAATAAACAAAATCAGCAAGCTGCATGAGTAGAAGAAAGAAAGAATGTAAAAGGGCGAGTAAATAAAGATCAAAGGAGACCACAGCAACCGGGACTGCCCTCATACTGGTTACAGTCACTCCCCATTGCTCCTCTCCTCCCCCTAGGTCCTGAAGCTAGTTTTCTTACATCTATTCGACCCATAACCTCAACCTCGCTACAAGCCAAAAAAGTCCTAGTGATCATAACTGTTGTGTTTTGCAGGTGTAAGAGGAGAGCTCTGTCAAGATATGGTAACACCAATCCCATTCAATGCTGAGTGTAAACACAACCCAAACACTTGAGAGAAGCGAGAAAATTGAGCACATGAGTAAAAGTTCTATCACTCTTGGGGCACCCCTTCCCAATTGGAAACCATGAAGGCCCCTGAGAACCAAAGGAAGTAGCTCCCTGATTGCGCGAGCGCTTTGAACCAGGATGAAGAGAGGCCGACTCTATAGAGTCAGCTTAAGGAAATCAAACAGAAGAATCTCTCACTAAAGCCACCCTTAATTAAGTCATATGTTTTGCCTAGGAGTGCAAAAGGCTAAGTGTGGGGGTTTGATGAGTCATAAAATGTACATCTTAAGTGGACCTAAGAAGAGTACCATTGAGCAACTCACGAGCTTAAAAGATGATTGTTAGCTAAGATCCAGATTAATGGCCTAAACTTGAGTAAAACACAACCTGTGCTTAATCAAGGTTTTTAGCTAACTATCTCTTCATTGAAGGTTCAGCCAAGCTCAGCCCGCCATCAGAAGCCCAGGCCGAGACTCGGCCCATGAGCCCAGTCAGGTAGATCCAGGTGGAACTCCACGTCAGCAATCAGAGCCACCTTGGGTCCAGCTCAGCCCCACGTCACTACCTGGAGTAGCTTGTAACACAAGTCACAACAAGGGTAGAATAGGAATTTTACATGTAATTCTGTTACCATCGTTAGCTGTGTCCACTCTTGTATAAATAGATAGAACTCTGAACGAATAGGGGCTTTTGGCATTCAAACCTTCCCGCGTCCATAATTTCCAAATTCTCTCTCGTTTTCTTCTCCTCCGCTCACGGTGGTACACGACGCTGTTAATGGCGTTTCTCTTTATTGAGGAAATGCAGGCTAGGAACTGAGAAGTCGAAGGTTATTAGAGGAGACCGATTGGAGCGCCAACGCACTCTGGTGGATCTGAACCTCAGCATCCTAGCTAGTAGAGGTGAATCATCACCGTCGTCCATGGCGATTGTCGTGGAGGATGGAATCACCGAATCCAGGCCCTGTGTTTGTATTTCGCTTTCAATATTACAAGTATTTTCTGACTTCTGATCTCTGTTGCATTTTTGAAATCGAAGTTCACTTACTGCGTTGCGATTGCACATGGTAACGAAACAATGTTAAACTAAGCTGATTGGAACTGGTTTAGCTAATTCAGTAGGTAATCACTTAACGATTGTTAATTGAGAATCTAAAATCAGCTTGAACTTAATCTCTGCCAACTGATGAGGTGGAGATTTTGTAAATCCTCGGTATGGTAAGGGACGGATCTTTGGCGATTGTCATAAGAATACTGGAGGCTGATGAGGACTGTAATTGGAGTGATTGAACCAGAAAGAACTTGATTATTGGAACTAAACATGAACACAGTAATAGCAATAGCATTAGGAGTAGCATAATTGCATTTGATTATAGATAACCTCTGTTTTGATTCCAATTGCATTCCAACCCCCCTCGTTTACTGCTTTTTAAGTCTGAGACAGAGGTAGTCCACTTCTGTAGCGTCTGTCTGCACTTAACCGAGACCAAGCCAGATCGTCTCCGTCGAGGGTTGACTCGGTCATTCTCTGTTAAGAGCAACTCGGCCATTGCCGAGACGAGTCAGTATTTTACACTTAGATTCTACTTCCGTTTGCTCCACACTAAATCACAACTGAACACACTGTGTCCTTGAGAAGAATGACCTAGGGTTAGCTATACTATAGTTAGCTTTAGTTATTTGATAAGCGTGTAAAACGACTATAAAACCACGCATCATCAACAACAAAAGGTCCATCCATCTAGAACGGAGCTTACCTGCAATGAGCTTTAGACGTGAATTGAACAAGAGTACTTTCTGGCCGACTTGGAACTCTTTCCTTAGGATTTGTTGATTATTAAATTGCTTGACTTTCTGCTTATAGATCAAAGAATTCTCACAGGCTTGCAAGTGGAGTTTGTCTAGTTCTTGTAGCTAGAATTTTCATTTTTCCCTGCTTGGTCGTAGGCCAGATTGCACTGTTTGATTTCCCAGTAAGCTTTGTGTTTTATTTCCATCTGCAGATGACACGCTTTACCAAAGACAATCTGGTAGGAAGACATCCCTAATGGAGTTCGGTATGCGGTTCTATGTGCCCAAAGAGCTTCCTTAAGGAGTCAGCTCCAGTATTTTTGGCTGGGATAGGTCATCTTTTGCAGCGTCTTTTTTATTTCCCTATTGAAAACTTCAGCTTGGCCGTTGGTCTGGGGGTGGTAGGCTGTGGCAATTCTATGCACCGCCCCATACTTGTGGAGTAAAGAGGAGATGGCTCTATTGCAGAAGTGACTACCTTAGTCACTTATGAGCGCTTTCGGCACACCACACTGGCAAAAAATATTGGAGTTCAGAAAATCCACTACAACGGCAAAAAATATTGGAGTTCAGAAAATCCACTAAAACCTTGTCCTCATTGGTTTTGGTGGCTATAGCCTCTACCCATCTTGACACGTCGTCAACGGCCAGCAGAATTTATGAATAACCATTGAAGACTAGGAATGGCCCCATGAAGTTGATACCCCAAACATCAAAGACTTCGTAGAACAGTATAGGTTGTTGGGGCATCTCATGCCTTTTGCTAATGGCCACTCCAGCTTTTTGGCATTGTTTGCAGGTGGAGACGAATTGATAGGCATCCCTAAAAATGGTGGGCCAATAAAACCCGCAATCAAGTACTTTCCTGGCCGTCCGAGTTGATACATAGTGGCCGCCTCCAGGTGCTGCATGACAAAAGTAGAGGACTGAATTGATTTCAGTGTCAAGAATGCACCTGCGAATAACTTGATCATTACAAAGTCTCCATAGGTAGGGATCATCCCATATGTAGTATTTGGCATCATTTTGAAGTCTTTCTTTGTATATCTGAGATGCCTCTGGTGGAAATTGAGAAGCTGCCACAAAGTTGCAGATGTCTGCAAACCATGGTGTAAGCATGACGATGTGCAGTAGTTGCTCATTTGGGAATTCGTCTTTGATGGGCATCGAGTCATCCTCCCGCTCAATCCTACTCAAATGGTCTACTACTGAATTTTCAGCACCCTTCTTATCTTTGATCTCTATGTTGAAATCTTGAAGGAGACGCATCCACCAAATCAATCTCGGCTTCGCATCAGGCTTCTTTAGTAAGAATCGCAGTACAGCATGGTCAAAGAACACAACTATTTTGGAGCCTAGTAAATATGAATGAAATTTGTTCAGGGCAAGTACAATTGTCAATAGCTCCTTTTCAGTTGTTGTGTAGTTTAACTGGGTCGGGTCCATTGTTCGAGATGCATAGGCAATCATGTGTACTGGCTTGCTGACTCTAGCTCTTTGGCCTAAGACGGCTCCTAGAGCTGCATTGGATGCATCACACATAAGTTTGAATGCCAATTCCCAGTTCTTGAAAGGCTTCAATACAGGGCTGGTCAAATTTAAATTCCACATCCTTTTGTAGTAGTTTGGATAGTGGCAGGGCAATTTTGCTGAAATTCTTGATAAATCTTTTGTAGAATCCTGTGTTCCCAAGAATGAGCAAACTTCCCACATAGAAGTAGGGTTTGGAAGGGATGTGATGATGTCAATCTTTGATTTATCAACCTCAATGCCTCTATTGGACACCAAATGTCCCAACACAATTCCCTCAATCACCATGAAGTGGCATTTTTCAAAGTTGAGAACCAAGTTTGTGTCAATGCATCTCATTAACACCTTGGATAAGTTTTTCAGACATGCATCAAATGAATCAGCATATACCGTGAAGTCATCCATGAACACCTCCATGCACTCCTATAGTAGGTCCGAGAAAATGCTTGTCATGCAACGTTGAAATGTACTCGATGCGTTGCACAGGCAAAATGGCATGGGAGTATATGCAAAGGTACCAAATGGGCAGGTGAAGGTGGTTTTGTGTTGATCTTCAAGTGCAATGTCGATTTGCATGTATCCAGAAAAACCATCCAGAAAACAATAATGGGATTTCCCTGCTAGTTTCTCCATGACTTGATCAATGAAAGGCAAAGGAAAGTGATCCTTGCGAGTTGCTTGATTCAATCTTCTATAGTCGATGCAGACTCGCCAGCTATTCTAAATTCGCATAGGTACCAACTCATCGTGCTGGTTTTTCGTGACAATCATCCCAGACTTTTTAGCTACTACTTGCATTGGGCTCACCCATTGACTATCGAAAATGAGATAGATGATCCCTACAGCGAGCAATTTTGTCACCTCTTTCTTGACCATGTCTAAGATGGTCAGATTCATTCTTCTTTGCTGTTGCCTTATGAGCTTGCTTTCCTCCTCCATTAATATTCTATGCATGTAGATGGAGGGGTTTATCCTGGAAGGTCTGATAATTTCCACCCAATTACCTTTTTATGTTGCCTCAGGACGCTCAACAACTTATCTTCTACTCCTGGCAGAGATTGCTAGCAATGATGACTGGGAGTTGTTGTTCATCATCCAAGTATGTGTATTTCAAATGACATGGCAATGGTTTCAATTCCATGGGTGGTGGCAAAGATGAAGAGTTGTCAATAGGTACTTTCAGATCCAGCTGGCTGATTTGACTTGGATTCGACACCAAGTGTGCCGACATGATCTCGGCCTTTGGTTGTTGTGGCTGACTCCTTTTTTCCTGGGTAGAGTTGGCCCTTGTTGGTTTGGAGGCGGACTCGGCTCCTTGTGTCGCACTAAAGTCGGATCCAAAAGGAACGCGGTTCTTGCCTTGTTTGGCCGAGATAGGCTCGGCTCTTGCTTGTTTTTGGTCTTCTTTGGCTGAGATGATCTCGGCTTGCACATGTTCATGCAGGTCAGCCTTAACACTTGTCTTTTTGGCTGAGATGACTTCAGTCCCTTCTCGGTCTCGGCTTCTTTTGGTTGACTCACACTCAACTGTAAACATTGTTGCCACTTTTGCTTTGATTGGCTTTTTAGTCTTGGTAACCTAAACTTCTGCCTTGTTTACACACTCCAGGTTTTCATACTTGCACACTTGGTCTAGTAATTTGATCAACTCAGCTTTCTTACTCAAGTCAGCAAGAATATTATCATCCTCGGAGTTGGAAAGATTGTGAACTTCCCACACTTCTTCATAGTCTGCTTCTTCTTTGAGGGACCTTAGGCAGTCAATTAACTCAGTATCTTCAGCTAAATTTGAAATTTCTTCATTGTTGTTATCTAATTGAAAATACTCTTCAACTAGTTCATCAATCAAGTCTATGCCAAAGAGTGAATGGTCTTCGGTGGTGTGCTTCATGGCTTCAAAGATATTAAACTACACCAAAGTGTCACCAAATTCCATCGAGAGTGTCTGGGCATGCACATCAATCTTTGTTCTGGCAGTAATGAGGAATGGTCGCCCCAAGATTAAGGTGGATCCCTTCCTTGATGTCTCGACCTCCATATCAAGCACATAGAAATCCGCTGGGAAAATTAGCTCATTAACTTGGACAAGGACATCTTCGAGAACGCCCAAGGATTGAACAACACTTCTATTTGCTAGCTGTATTGTCATCCCCATGGGTTCCAGATCACCAAAATTCAAGGATTTGTATATTGAAGTTGGCATGACATTAATTGAAGCTCCCAGGTCCAACATGGCATCGACAAAAGTATAGTCGCTAATGGTACTTAGGATAGAGAAGATTTCGGGATCTCGACATTTCTTTGGCAATGCTTGTGCTCCTATAGTGAAATCTTCATTTTTGGTCAACGCCGAAACTATACCTCCTACTTCCGCACTTCCTTTCATCTTTTTCCTCTTGTGTACACACAATTCCTTGAGGAACTTTGCATACTTGGGGATTTGCTTTATTGCATCAAGGAGTGGCATGTTGATTTCCACCTTTCAAAACATCCTCAACAGCTTGTCATCCGATTCAAGCTTCTTTGCTGAGATTGTTCGGTTTGGAAATGGCAATGGGACAATTTTCTCCTGCTGAAGCACCTGTGAGTCGGTATTTGATAATTCGTTTTCTTTTAGTCGTTCAAACGCTTATCAATTAACTAAAGTTAACTATAGCATAGTCAACCCTAGGTCATTCTTCTCAAGGACACAGTGTGCTCAATTGTTACTTAGTGTGAAGCAAAATGACCTAGGGTAACACTTTACACCTTAGATTCGATAACAATTTGCTTCACACTAAGTAACAACTGAGCACACTGTGTCCTTGAGAAGAATGACCTAGGGTTGACTATGCTATAGTTAACTTTAGTTAATTGATAAGCGTTTGAACGACTGAAAGAAAACGAATTATCAAATTGGTGTTGTTGCCAGGGATACAAGTTCTTTTGTGTCTTTGTGTGCCAAGCTAAGTGAGGTCGAATCCTGAGTCTGTGAAGTGTGTCTGTCAAATTGAGTCGTTGATTTTGTATGTGTCTGTCCTTATGGGATCCTAAATAAAAGCATGTCAAGTGTTGTTAAGTTTTCTGCGTGAATTCACCGCCAAAAAAAAAACACTCATCTGCATTGCATTCGTTTTGTATTCCTTTCATATTCTTGTAGTTGACTTGCATTCTTTCTGCATTGCGTCCTTTCTATATTCCATCCTTGTAGTTCCGTTAGTTAGTTAACTGATAATTGTAGTTTCCATTTCTGCATTCACTGTTTCAAGTACTGTTTTCAATTCTGATTTTTCTGCATAATATGTACATGCATGACTAGGAGTAGTACTGACCCATTGTATGCTTTTGACCCAGAGATAGAATTAACCGTATGTAGATTACGAAAAATTAGGAACGCTGCAGTAAATATTAGTAGTGGTATAGATTCTGTCGTTGACTCTAACCAGTTTTACACTCACAATTTCATTTCTAGTTCTAACATTTTTGCAGAACCAGAACAAATGGAGAATAATGATAGAACGCTAAAGGAATTAGCTACTCCAGACGTGGTGTATCAACCTTGGTGCATCCAATACCCACAGCTGAAGCACACTTTCCTGGAGAAGTTCTTTCCGGCATCCCGCACTACGTCCATTAGAAAGGAAATATGTGGGATAAGGCAGCATACAGGAGAAACACTGCACGAGTACTGGGAGAGGTTCAACAAACTCTGTGCCACCTGTCCACATCATCAGATCAGCGAACAGTTGCTGATCGAGTATTTCTATGAAGGATTATCGCTGATGGACAAAAGCATGATCGACGCAGCCAGTGGCGAAGCCTTGATGGATAAAACGCCCGCAACAGCAAGGCATCTCATCTCTAATATGGCAAGTAATACACAGCAAATTAGGATCAGAGGGCCAATTCAAACACGGATGGTGAATGAAATCGATGCAGCTTCCAATCAGAGGTTGGAAAATCAGCTGGCCGAATTGACATCATTGGTAAGGCAGCTTGCTGTTGGACAACACCAACCAGCCATGGCAGTGAAGGTATGTGGCATATGTACTTCCGTTGAGCACCCTACTGATATGTGCCCCACTCTCCAAGAAACTGAGTGGGACCAACCAGAGAATGTTGGAGTCATAGGTGGATTTAAGTACGGGAAGCAACCGTATCAAAATCGGCCGTTTGATAGCCAGCAACATGGGAGACAACCATTTCGGCCAAGACCGAATCAGGGGCCATAGGCTGCTCAACAATTTGGATCCACACCGAACACCTATCAGAGGCAAGCTGGTTATCAAGCACTCCACAATACCAAGCACCACCTTTCCAACAGCAACAGCAACAGCAGAGAGTGCCTACTCAAGGCAACTCTCCATCTTTGGAGGACCTAATGAAGCAACTTGTGACCAACAATTTGGAGTTCCAACAATCCGTGAGCTCCAGCAACATGCAGTTCCAGCAAAATATTACTGCCACCATTCAAGACCTCAAAACGCAGATTGGACATCTAGCTAATACTGTAAGCCAATTACAGTCGGCCGGATCCAGCAACCTTCCCTCTCAAACCATTCCAAATCCGAGAGGAAACGCCAATGTAGTCACTCTTCGAAATGGAAATGAATTACCTCAACCTATACTACAGCAGTTGCCAAGATCAATAGAAGCCGATTCCGAGCAAAATGCCGACTTGTAGTCTCAGCCAGAGACAACTGTCCCATTGCCACGTCCATCTTGGACCACATCAGCAAAGAAATCAGGGTCAGATGAAGAGCTGCTGAAGATGTTCAGAAAGGTGGAAATTAACATTCCACTCCTTGACGCTATTAAGCAAATTCCCAAGTATGCAAAGTTCCTCAAGGAACTCTGTGTGCACAAGCGGAAGAAGATAAAAGGGAGTATGGAAGTTGGAGGCGTGGTGTCGGCACTGACCAGAAATTAAACTTCCACTACAGGAACAAAAACACTGCCAAAAAAATGCAGAGATCCCAGAATCTTTTCTGTCCCATGTACCATTGGTGAATGTAATTTTGCCGATGCCATGCTGGATCTGGGAGCTTCAATTAATGTCATGCCAGCCTCAATCTATAGGTCCTTAAATTTTGGAGATTTGGAACCCATAGGGATGACCATTCAACTTGCAAATAGGAGTATTGTCCAACCCTTCAGAGTTCTCGACGATGTTCTTGTCCAAGTCAATGAGCTAATTTTTCCAACTGACTTTTACGTGCTAGACATGGAGGATGATACAGCCAGAAAGGAATCAACCTTAATTCTTGGGAGACCATTCCTGATGACAGCAAGAACAAAGATTGACGTGCATGCCCGGACTCTCTCAATGGAATTCGGTGACACTCTGGTGCAGTTCAACATCTTTGAAGCTATGAAGCACCCCACTAAAGACCATTCCCTCTTTGGCGTTGACCTTATTGAACAGTTGGTTGAAGAATACCTTCATCTAGACAGCTGCAGTGGGAGCATGAAAGATTTTGCTGAAGTTACTGATACTACCGGTTGCTTAAGGACCACAACAGAAGAAGCCGACAATGAAGAAGTACATGATCTCTCCGACTCCGAGGACGAGTATGATGATATTGCTAACTTGAATTTTAAAGCTGAGTTATTCAAAATTATAAGCCAAGCACACAATCAAGAAGACCTGGAGTGCTCACAAATTGCAGGAGCTAAAGTTGCCATGACTAAGAAACCCTTATCTGCACAATTGGCAACAATCTTTTCAGCTGAAGGCGAGTCGGCTAGAGAAGGTTGAGTCAAGGAAGAAGTCAAAGTCAACTCGACCGAAGAATCAAATACCAAGGCCGACAAACTTGCCGAGATCATCTCGGCCAAAGAAGACTCAACTCAGACTGTAACAGACATCGATGGTCCATCCGCATCTGACTCAAAAGGAGCGTTAGAAGCCAATGTCGACTCCATTCCGACAAGAACCGAAGTCGCAAAGTCGAGCCGGCCGAAGGAGCCAAAAGCCGAAATCATGTGGCACACCTGGTGCTGTATCAAGATCAAGTCCGCAAGTCGGATCCAAACTCAGAAACTGAAAAATCTCCATTACTGCCACCACCCATAGAATTAAAAACATTGCCGAGTCACCTGAAATATGCCTACCTGGACAAGGAACAGCAACTCCCGGTTATCATTGCTAGCAATCTCCGTCAAGAGTAAGAAGACAAGTTGTTGGAGGTCCTAAGGCAACATAAGAAGGCAATAGGGTGGAAACTTTCTGGCCTTCCTGGCATAAACCCCTGTTTAACTCCCGCCTTAAGCACATTGCAGGTAAACTTCGTTGTAGATGGGATGGGCCTTTTATTATCACTAATGTGTTTCCCCATGGTGCAGTACAGCTAAAATATGAACACAGTAACCACACATTTCAGGTCAATGGGCATCAGATTAAACCATTCCATGAAGGTCCAGCGTCAATCACTCATGACATGGAGATAATCTCATTGATGGAACCATCTCCACTAGACGACCCTGCCCCGCATTGAGGACAATGCAAATTTTAAGTGTTGGGGGGGGGGATAATGTTTCAATCACTTCAATTTCTTTGTCTTGTTTCTATTCCCATCCTCCTGAATTCTGCTAGTTTTATTGCGTTGTTTCATTTTATTTTGTTTTATTTTGATTAAATCTATCATGTTTCATTTTGTTTTTATTAAATCTCTGTCATGTTTTTCAAATAAAAGCTGCCCAAGCCGAGTCCATTCCGGCTCTATACCATCTCGGCCGGAACCAGAATGCCTTCGGCCTGGCAGAATTTCAATTATGTCAATTTGTTTTAATTTTTCCCTCCTAAATAGAATTCCAAAGTGGAGTGTCAAAAATAAAATTGTTTCGAAAAGAATCTTGAACTGGCTTCTGAAAGTTTGAAAAAGACAGTAGGAAATAATTCTGCAGCTCTAGCAAGAGATTCCTCTAGCTTGAGGGGAGTGAATATTTTGTGTTCTAGTTAGTGCTTGACTGAAAAATTGAAAAGGAAACCCCCTGTGGCAGAGCAAATGCAGCCTGTGTGAGATTTTGAGCCTTCGTAAATATTTATGGCTTACATCTTGGCATCTCTTTTCTCCTTCTAATGTGATTTTTGCATTCATGTTAACTACATATTCTACATTTTGCCTTAACTCTCTAGATACAACTGTTCTCGCATGCAGGAATGACATGATCTAGGCCATGTTTCTTATAAGCCCTAAGCCAAATAAAGCCTACTTGAACAAACGTGTCTGTTGTTTTTCCCATTTGAGCCTTGATGATGTGTATTTTTACAATCGTTTCAACGCACTTATCAAATACTAAAGCTAACTATAGTATAGTCAACCCTAGGTCATTTTTCTCAAGGACACAGTGTGCTCAATTGTGATTTAGTGTCAAGTTAAACAATGCAGAATCTGAGATGTGAAGTGTTGACTCTCCTCGGTTGTAGCCGAGTCGTACTTGGCAGAGACTGAGCAGAGACGGTCTCGGCTAAGACTATCCGGCCTGGTCTCGGCTGAGTACAGACAGACGCTACAGAGGCGGATTACCTCTGTCTCAACCAGAAAACAGTAAAGAAAGCAGTAAACGGGGGAGTTGGGATGCGAGTAATGCAGAAAATAAACTAAGACTATGAATGCAGTGAATGTATACTACTGTTACTAGTTATCTATTGTTATTATCATATAACTGTGTTCATGTTCAGTTCCATTAGTCCAAGTCCAGTCCAGATTCCACACTCCAGTTCTCAGTCCATATCAGCCTTGGGTAGTCTTATGACGATCGCCAAATATTCGTCCATTGCCATACCGAGGATTTATGCAATCGCTACCTCATCAGTTGGCAGGGATTAAGTTCAGAGCTGATTTTAGGTTCCCTATTAACAATCGTTAAATGGTTACCTACTATATTAGTTAAACCAGTTCCAATCGGCTTAGCTTAACCTTATTCACATCTCAAATGCAATCGCGATTCAATCCGTGAATTAAAGAAGAGGATAGGAGAAAGGAGATATGAAATGCAGAATGAAATCGATTAACAGAATCAGAATACAAATACAGTGGTCCTGAGTTCGGATGATTCCATCTTCCTCAACGATCGCCAAGGTTGATGGTGGTGGTTCACCTCCGTTCGCCTAAGTACTGAGGATCAGCTCCACCAGAGTGCGTCAGTAGTCTGATCGGTCCCCTCTGGTGAACGTCCAGCTTCCCAGTCTTAGACCTGCACTTCCTCAATCGAGAGAAGCACCGCTGCAACACCGTGTACCACCATAAATGGAGAGAGCGAGAGCGAGAAAATGGAGTAAAGTGTTGTGTGAAAAGAGTGAATTCAAAGACGTCTAAACAGTGCACAGCTCCTCCTATATATACACGAGCTATGATTAGCTAATCCTAACGAATCCTAACAGAATTACAATGCGAATGTCCTATTCTACCCCCTATGCAGATCTTTTCTCGTGACATGGCAGATTTCAAGGAGTGACATGGCAGATGAGCTGACGCTGAGGTGGCCTCCAAGCTGGATAGCTGATGTGGACAATATACTTGGGCCACTCTTCGCTGGGCTGCTGGGCTACAAGTCAAGGATTGCCGAGACGATTCTGACTCGGCCCAGGGATGGAGCCGGTCTGGCGGGGGGCGACTTCATCTCGGTCGGGACTCCCTTGTTGACTTTGGTCAACTCGGCGACCTGCAAAAGAAGAAGAGTTACTTTCATTAGCTAAGAAATCTAAATTAGCACAAATTTGTATTTTCTATATATTTGAGCTCATAAAATGAATCTTAGCTAACAGTTCATTCTTAAGCATAGAATAGTCTTGCAAACCTCCTTCTTAGGTGTCTAAAAGATGTATAAATTGTGACTCATCACACCCCCACACTTACCCTTTTGCACTCCTGGGCAAAATAAGATGAAAATCTTAAGAGAAGAGTTTTTAAAGATAGAAGAGAATTTTTCACTTGGCTTCCTTTAGTTTGACCGAGACAGAGTCGGCTCTCATTCACTCTGAGCTTGAGATGCTCTTTCACTCTGAAATTACTCCTTCTATGCTCTAGGCAATTTAATGACCTGCGAATCTAGAGAAGACAACCAAGAGTGACAGAGCTTTTATTTGGACAATACTCCCTTACTTCTCTCGTGCCTGGGCTTGTATTTACACTCAACATTCATGGAACTGAATTCACCATACTTTGACAAAGCTCTCTTTTTTACACCTGTAAAAACACAGTTATGATCACTAGGACTTCTTTTTTGGCTTGTAGCGAGGCTGGTTCATGGGGTGGATAATATATGGGAAAAACTGGTTTCAGGACCCATGAGGAAGAGAGGAGCAATGGGGAGTAAGTTTAAATCAGCCTGAGGGTTACTCAGGTTGCTGCCAATTTCTCCTTCTTGCTGCCACCAGCTCATTTTCTTTTCTTTTTCTTATACAATACATTTATGCAGCTGCTTTCTTTCTTTATTTGCTTCAGCTCAGATTTTTAGCTACTGCTTTCCACTTTTCTTTTTCTTCCTTTTGCTCGCTTTTATTCCTTTATTGCTCTTTGAGCTTGGGAGAGTGTTGAACAATGTTTTGCTTCCTGGAGTTTCCCCCACACTTGATCATGACTTACTCCCAAAACAATTCCAAAGCTCCTCTGCTCCCATAGGGTAAGGTTAATTCATGGTTTTTCTGGCCTTGGCTTGTAGTGAGCTGTCAAAAAGAAGAATGGTTAGTTAGGCTCAAATGGGGAAACAACAGATACATTTGTTCAGGTAGGCTTTATTTGGCTCAGGGCTCATGAGAAACATGGCCTAGATCATGTCATTCCTGCATGTGAAAACAGTTGTATCTAGAGAGTTGAGGCAAAATGCAGAATATACAGTTATCATGAATGCAAAATTACAATAAAGAACAAGACGAGAATGGCAAGATGCAAGCCATCCAGTATTTACAAGGCTCAAAAATCTCACACAGGTTGTATCAGCTCTGACTCAAGGTTTTTCTTTTCAATTTTTCAGTCGATTATTGCCTAGAACACAAAAGTTTCATTCTCTTGAGCTAGAGAATTCTCTTGTCAAAGTTGCAGATATGCTTTCACTGACTTTATTCAAACTTTCAGAAACCAATTCAAAATTCTTTTCATGACATTTTTATTATTGACACTCCACTTGGAATTCTGTTCAGATGGAGAAACAGAAAATTTTAAGTTCTGCCAGGTCGAGTGTGTTCCGGATCCGGCCGAGATGGAACAGGACCAGAATGGACTTGGCTTGGCAGTTTTTTATTGAAAACATGAAGTTTGAAATGACACGTAACTTGAAATGAAACACACAATTGAAAAGAAATGACAAAGTAATTTAAACCAGCAAAGTTCAGGATGATGGGGATAGAAATTGTGATCATCCCCCCCCACACTTAAAATTTGCATTGTCCTCAATGCAAGGGAGGGTCATCTGGGGTTGCAGGTTCCATCAATGATATGTCCTCCATGTCCGGAATGATTGACATAGGACCTTCGTGGAATGGCTTAATTTGGTGCCCATTGACCTGGAAGGTGCTGTTGTTGTGTTCGTCTTTTAGCTGTACTGCACCATGGGGAAACACATTAGTGATAACAAAAGGCCCATCCCATCTAGAACGTAGTTTACCTGCAATGAGTTTAAGGCGTGAGTTAAACAGGAGGACTTTCTGGCCAACTCGGAATTCTTTTCTTAGGATCTGCTGGTCATGGAATCGTTTGATTTTCTGCTTGTAGATCCTAGAATTTTCATATTCTTCCAAGCGGAGTTCATCTAATTCTTGCAGCTGAAACTTTCTCTGTTCTCCAGCTTGGTCATAGGCCAAATTGCACTGCTTAACAGCCCAGTATGCTCTGTGTTCTAGCTCCACAGGAGACATCCCTAAAGGTGTCCAGTATGCGGTTCTATGTGCCCAGAGAGAATCCTCAAGGAGGCGGCTCCAGTCCTTTCTGCTGGGATTGGTCATCTTTTGCAGTGTTTTCTTGATTTCCCTGTTGAACACTTCTGCTTGGCCATTGGTTTGTGGGTGGTAGGCAGTAGCAATTCTGTGTGCTACTCCATATTTTTGAAGAAGGGAAGCCATAGCTCTGTTACAGAAGTGACTGCCTTGGTCACTTATGATTGCTTTTGGCACACCAAACCGACAGAAGATGTTGGACTTCAGGAAGTCCACTACTACTCGTGCATCATTGGTTCTGGTGGGAATGGCTTCTACCCACCTTGATACATAATCTACGGCCAGCAGAATGTATGAATAGCCATTGGAGACTGGGAATGGTCCCATGAAATCTATTCCCCAAACATCAAAGATTTCACAGAATTGGATGGGTTGTTGGGGCATTTCATGCCTTCATTCATGGCCATTCTGTTTTTTGGCAGTTCTTGCAGGTGGAGGCAATTCATGCTTGGCGTCTCTGAAGATGGTTGGCCAGTAGAGACCACAGTCTAGCACTTTCTGGCAGTCAGTGGATCCATAATGGCCGCCTCCAGGTGCCGAGAGTGGCAGAACTGGAGGACCGAATTGAACTTCGGCTTGGGGAATGCACTGCGGATGACTTTGTCACTGCACAGTCTCAAAGGTAGGGATCATCCCAAATGTAGTACTTGGCATCGCTTGGATTTTATCCTTGTACAGCCGAGATGCCTCTGGTGGGAACTGAGATGTTGCCACAAAATTACAAATGTCAGCAAACCATGGTGAAGACGTTTTTATGTGCAGAAGGTGCTCATCTGGAAATTCATCTCGGATAGGCATCGGTTCACTTTCTTTTGGATTCTGCTTAGGTGGTCTGCTCAGAGTTCTCACGCGCCTCTTTTATCTCTGATTTCAATGTTGATTTCTTGAAGGAGAAGCATCCACCGAATCAGTCTCGGCTTGGCATCCGGCTTCTTCAACAAGTATCTCAAGGCCGCATGATCAGAGAACACAATTATTCTAGTGCCGAGAAGGTATGGGCGGAACTTGTCCAGGGCAAATACAATTGCCAATAGTTCCTTCTCGGTGGTTGTGTAATTTCGCTGGGCCGCGTCCATAGTTCTTGATGCATAAGCAATTACCTGCACTGGGAGGCCGACTCCGACTCTCTGGCCGAGAACAGCTCCTAAGGCTGAGTTGGATGCATCACACATTAATTCGAATGGCAGGTCCCAGTTGGGTGCTTGCAGAATGGGAGCGGATGTGAGTCTGTTCTTCAACTCCTGAAATGCTTCAATACAGGGTTGATCAAAGTTGAATTCCACGTCCTTCTGTAGCAGCTTAGACAGAGGCAAGCCAAGCTTGCTGAAGTTTTTTATGAATCTTCTGTAAAAGCCTGCGTGTCCTAAAAATGAGCGAACCTCCCTCATAGAAGAGGGGTTTGGAAGGGAAGATATGATGTCTATCTTGGCTTTGTCGACTTCGATGCCTCTGTTGGATACCAGATGGCCTAATACTATTCCTTCAGTCACCATGAAGTGACATTTTTCAAAATTGAGCACGAGATTCGTGTCAATGCATCTCTTCAACACCCTTGATAGATTATTCAGGCATGCATCAAATGAGTCAGCATATACGGTAAAATCATCCATGAAGACCTCCATGCAGTCCTGTAGCAGGTCCGAGAAGATACTCATCATGCAACGCTGAAATGTACTCGGCGCATTGCACAGGCCGAACGGCATGCGTGTATACGCAAAGGTGCCAAATGGACAGGTAAAGGTCGTCTTATGCTGATCTTCAGGTGCAATATGTATCTGCATGTAGCCTGAGAATCCATCAAGAAAACAGTAATGGGATCTCCCTGCCAATTTTTCAAGCATTTGGTCAATGAAAGGCAGAGGGAAGTGATCCTTGCGAGTTGCTTGGTTTAATCTTCTATAATCAATGCACACTTTCGCCGGTGGTTCTGAATCCTTGTTGGTACCAGCTCATTCTGCTGGTTTTTCGTGACAGTCAGCCCGGACTTCTTTGGCACCACTTGTACAGGGCTCACCCATTGGCTATCCGAGATGGGGTAGATGATCCCTGCTGCAAGGAGCTTTGTGACTTCTTTCTTAACCACGTCCAGGAGTGTCGGATTCAGTCTTCTTTGCTGCTGCCTTATGGGCTTAATCTCCTCCTCCATTAATATTCTGTGCATGCATATGGAGGGGTTTATGCCAGGAAGGTCAGAAAGTTTCCACCCAATTGCCTTCTTATGTTGCCTTAGGACCTTCAACAACTTTTCCTCTTGCTCGTGATTGAGATGGCTAGCAATAATAACCGGGAGCTGCTGTTCCCTGTCCAAGTAGGCGTATTTTAGGTGACTCGGTAATTGTTTTAATTCTAAGGGTGGTGGTAATGGAGATTTTTCAATTTCTGAGTTCGGATCCGACTGGCCGACTTGGTCTTGATTCGGCACCAGATGTGCCGACATGATTTCGGCCTTTGGTTGCTTCGGCCGGCTCGTCTTCATGGACTCGGTCAATGTGGGGGCGGAGTCGGCCTTGGCTTCGAGTTGTCCTTCTGAGTCGGATCTGGATGGAACATTAGTGTTTTCCACAGTGTGAGTTGAGTCTTCTCTGGCCGAAATGATGTCGGTGGGCTTGTCGGCCGTGGTTTCTTTGGCCGAGTTGACTATGGCTCCTTCATTGACTCGGCCTTCTCTGGCCGACTCGGTTGCGTCTGAAACGATTGTTGCCAGCTGTGCAAATAAGTATTGGTTAGTTTCGGCAACTTCAGCCTCTTCACTTTCTAGAGCACTCCGGGTTTGTCGATTGCATGCTTGGTTCATTGTTTTTGAATAATTGACTTTGAATTCCAAGTCAGCGATGTCATCATATTAGATCCTCGGAGGTGGAGAGGGTATGTACTTCTTTACTTGTCGGCTTCTTCATAGATTCCTAAGCAACTGATAATATCAGTAACTTCAGCAAAATCTTCCATGCTTCCATTTGCAGTTTGTCTAGTTGAAGATATTCTTCAACCAGTTCTTCAATAAGGTCAATGCCAAAGAGGGAATGGTCTTCGGTGGGGTGCTTCATAGCTTGAAAATATTGAATTGCACCAGTGTCGCCGAATTCCATTGAGAGAGTCCCAGAGTATACATCAATCTTTGTTCGTGCCGTCATCAAGAATGGTCTTCCCAATTAAAGTTGATTCTTTTTAAATTTGTCTCATCCTCCATGTCAAGAACATAAAAGTCACCGGAAAAATTAGCTCATTAACTTGGACGAGAACATCCTCAAGAACACCCAGGGGCTGGACAATACTCCTGTTAGCAAGTTGAATGGTCATCCCTGTTGGTTCTAAATCTCCGAAATTCAGGGACCTGTAGATTGATGTCGGCATGACATTGATTGAGGCTCCCAAATCCAGCATAGCATCGGCAAAAGTGCATTCACCAATGGTGCATGGAACAGAAAAGATTCCAGGATCTCTGCATTTCTTTGGCAGTGTTGCTGTCCCTGTGGTGGAAGTTTCGTTCTTAGTTAAGGTCGACACCACACCTCCAACCTCCACACTTCCTTTTATCTTCTTCCGCTTGTGCACACAGAGTTCCTTGAGGAACTTTGCGTACTTGGGAACTTGCTTGATGGCATCAAGGAGTGGAATGTTGATTTCCACCTTACGGAACATCTTCAGCAACTCGTCATCCGACTCTAGCTTTCTTGCTGAAGTGGGCCGAGATGGAAATGGCAATGGAACAGCTTTTTCTGGCCGAGACTGTAGGTCGGCATTATGCTCTGAGTCGGCTTCTAGTGATCTCGGCATCTGCTGCAGTGTAGGTTGAGGTAGTTCTTTTCCACTCCGGAGAGTGACTACACTGGCGTTACCTCTCGGATTTGGAATGCTTTGAGAGGGGAGATTGCTAGATCCTGCCGACTGAAGTTGGCTCACTGTGTTAGCTAGCTGACCAATTTGCGTTTTGAGGTCTTGGATGGTGGCGGTCATATTTTCCTGAAACTGCATGTTGCTGGAGCTCACAGATTGCTGGAACTCCAGATTATTGGTTGCAAGTTGCTTCATTAGGTCCTCCAGAGATGGAGAGTTGCCTTGAGTAGGCACTCTCTCTTTGTTGTTGTTGTTCTTTGAAAAGGTGGTGCTGGGTATTCTTTGGGTCGGCTGTTGATAACCTGCTTGCCGCTGATAAGTGTTCGGTGCGGATCCGAATTGTTGGGTTGCATATGGCCCTTGATTCGGTCCTGGCCGAAATGGTTGTCTCCCATGCTGCTGGTTATCAAACGCCTTGTTACGTCTGGCCGCTTCCCCTCTTGAAATCCACCTATGGCTCCAACATTTTCTGGCTGGTATTCCGAGGCTCGGTTTCTGGAGAGTGGGGCACATATCAAATGGGGTGCTCCACGGAAGTACATATGCCACATAATTTTGCTGCCATGGCGGGTTGGTGTTGTCCAATAGCGAGCTGTCTCACCAATGATGTCAACTCGGTCAGCTGATTCTCCAGCCTCTGATTGGAAGCTGCACCGATTTCATTCACCATCCGGGATTGACTCGGCCCTCTGATTCCGAACTGCTGTGTATTACCAGCCATGTTGGAAATCAGGTGCCTTGCTGCTGCTGGTGTCTTGTCCATCAAAGCTCCACCACTAGCTGCATCTATCATACTCCTGTCCATTAGAGATAGTCCTTCATAGAAATATTGGATCAGCAAAATGCTCGCTGATCTGATGATGTGGACAGGTGGCGCAGAGTTTATTAAACCTCTCCCAGTATTCATGTAATATTTCACCTGTATGCTGCCTTATCCCACATATCTCTTTTCTGATGGTCGCAGCTTCGATGCCGGAAAGAACTTCTCCAGAATGCACGCTCATATATCTCCCAGTGTTGAAAAGGGCCGGCTGAAGGTACAGCCAATCCTTTGCTGCCCCATCCAGGGAGAATGGGAATGCCTTCATCTTGATATAGTCCTCCGATATCCCCTGCGGCCTCATGGTAGAGCAGACCACGTGGAACTCCTTCAAGTGCTTGTGAGGGTCTTCTCCTGCAAGACCATGAAATTTGGGCAACAGGTGTATAAGACCAGATTTCAACTCATATGTTTGAGCTGGCTCCAGCTGTGGGTATTGGATGCACCAGGGTTGATACACCACGTCTGGAGTAGCTAACTCCTTCAACGTCCTATCGTTATTCTCCATTCGTCCTGATTCTGCAAAAACGTGAGAACTAGAAACAAGATTATCAGTACAAAGCTGGTTAGAATTAGCTACAGATTCTATATCAGCACTACTATTTACTATAGTGTTCCTAATTTTACGTAATCTACGTAGGGTTAATTCTATTTCTGGGTCTAAAGCAGTCAATGGATCAGTACCACTCCTAGTCATGCATTATGCAGATTATGCAGAGAAGAAAGATACAGTAATGTATGCAAACAAAATACTACCTCTAAGTACTACGAAATGGTTTTACATAGAAAAATTATTGATATAGGGCATGCTTTTTATTCAGGATCCAAAAACAACAGAAAAACATAGACAAACTCAAAATATTCAAGACTGACTTACACTTCACAGACTCGGGATTCGACTTTACTTAGCTTGGCACACAATTACACAAAAGAACTTGTGTCCCCGGCAACGGCGCCAATTTGATGATGTGTATTTTTACAGTCGTTTCAACGCACTTATCAAATACTAAAGCTAACTATAGTATAGTCAACCCTAGGTCATTTTTCTCAAGGACACAGTGTGCTCAATTGTGATTTAGTGTCAAGTTAAACAATGCAGAATCTGAGATGTGAAGTGTTGACTCTCCTCGGTTGTAGCCGAGTCGTACTTGGCAGAGACTGAGCAGAGACGGTCTCGGCTAAGACTATCCGGCCTGGTCTCGGCTGAGTACAGACAGACGCTACAGAGGCAGATTACCTCTGTCTCAACCAGAAAACAGTAAAGAAAGCAGTAAACGGGGGAGTTGGGATGCGAGTAATGCAGAAAATAAACTAAGACTATGAATGCAGTGAATGTATACTACTGTTACTAGTTATCTATTGTTATTATCATATAACTGTTTTCATGTTCAGTTCCATTAGTCCAAGTCCAGTCCAGATTCCACACTCCAGTTCTCAGTCCATATCAGCCTTGGGTAGTCTTATGACGATCGCCAAATATTCGTCCATTGCCATACCGAGGATTTATGCAATCGCTACCTCATCAGTTGGCAGGGATTAAGTTCAGAGCTGATTTTAGGTTCCCTATTAACAATCGTTAAATGGTTACCTACTATATTAGTTAAACCAGTTCCAATCGGCTTAGCTTAACCTTATTCACATCTCAAATGCAATCGCGATTCAATCCGTGAATTAAAGAAGAGGATAGGAGAAAGGAGATATGAAATGCAGAATGAAATCGATTAACAGAATCAGAATACAAATACAGTGGTCCTGAGTTCGGATGATTCCATCTTCCTCAACGATCGCCAAGGTTGATGGTGGTGGTTCACCTCCGTTCGCCTAAGTACTGAGGATCAGCTCCACCAGAGTGCGTCAGTAGTCTGATCGGTCCCCTCTGGTGAACGTCCAGCTTCCCAGTCTTAGACCTGCACTTCCTCAATCGAGAGAAGCACCGCTGCAACACCGTGTACCACCATAAATGGAGAGAGCGAGAGCGAGAAAATGGAGTAAAGTGTTGTGTGAAAAGAGTGAATTCAAAGACGTCTAAACAGTGCACAGCTCCTCCTATATATACACGAGCTATGATTAGCTAATCCTAACGAATCCTAACAGAATTACAATGCGAATCTCCTATTCTACCCCTATGCAGATCTTTTCTCGTGACATGGCAGATTTCCAAGGAGTGACATGGCAGATGAGCTGACGCTGAGGTGGCCTCCAAGCTGGATAGCTGATGTGGACAATATACTTGGGCCACTCTTCGCTGGGCTGTTGGGCTACAAGTCAAGGATTGCCGAGACGATTCTGACTCGGCCGGGATGGAGCCGGTCTGGCGGGACGACTTCATCTCGGTCGGGACTCCCTTGTTGACTTTGGTCAACTCGGCTTGACCTGACAAAAGAAAGAAGAAGAGTTACTTTCATTAGCTAAGAAATCTAAATTAGCACAAATTTGTATTTTCTATATATTTGAGCTCATAAAATGAATCTTAGCTAACAGTTCATTCTTAAGCATAGAATAGTCTTGCAAACCTCCTTCTTAGGTGTCTAAAAGATGTATAAATTGTGACTCATCAAGCCTAATTTAACCATTCTTTCTAACAACTAACTACAAGCCAAGGTAAGAAAAACCATGAATCAACCTCACCCTCGGGGAGCAGAGGAGCTTTGGAATTGTTTTGGGAGTAAGTCATGATCAAGTGTGGGGGAACTCTAGGAAGCAAAGAATTGTTCAGCACCCTCCAAGGCTCAAAAATACAAGAAAAAGGATAAAAGCGAGTGAAGGAAAGAAAAAGAAAAAGTGAAGTAGCAGCTCAAAATCTGAGCTGAAACGAATAAAGAAAGAAAACAGCTGCATAAATTTGTATAGTAAGAAAAAGAAAATAAAATGAGCTGGTAGCAGCAAGAAGGAGGAATTGGCAACATCCTAGATCATCCCTCAGGCTAATAAAGCTTGCTCCCCATTGCTTCTCCCTCCAACATGGGTCTTGAAACCAGTTTTCCCATATTTTATCCTACCAATGACCCAGCCTCGCTACAAGCCGAAAAGAAGTCCTAGTGATCATAACTGTGTGTGTTTTTGCAGGTTTAAGAAGAGAGTTTTGTCAAAGTATGGTAATATCAGTTCCATGAATGTTGAGTGTAAATACAAAGCCCAAACACGAGAGAAGTGAGGGAGTTGTTCGCTTAAAGGAGAGCTCTGTCACTCTTGGTTGCCTTCTCTGGTTTGCAGGTCACGAATTTGCCTAGAGCACAGAAGAAGTAATTTTCAGATTGTTAGAGTATATTGATCCCGGGGTGACAGAATGCCGACTCTGTCTCGGTTGAACTGAAGGAAGCCAAGTGAAAAATTCTGTTCTATCTTTTAAAAACTCCCCTAGTGATTTTCATTTTACTTTGCCTAGGAGTGCAAAAGGGTAAGTGTGGGGGTGTGATGAGTCACAATTTATACATCTTTTAGACACCTAAGAAGGATGTTCACAAGACTATTCTATGCTTAAGAATGGATTGTTAGCTAAAATTCAATTTATGGGCTTGAATATAGAGAAAATACAAATATGTGTTAATTCAGACTTCTTAGCTAATAAAACTATCACTCCTTCTTCTGCAGGTCAAGCCGAGTTGACCAAGGTGAACAGAAGAGTCTCAACCGAGATGAAGTCATCCAGGCCAGACCGACTCCGTCTCGGCCAAGCCAGATTCGTCTCGGCAGCCCATGCCTTGCAGCCCAACAGCCCAATAAAGAACGACCCAATTGTGCTTGTCCAGGTCAGCTATCCAGCTCAGAGACCACCTCAGCGCCAGCTCAACCACCATGTCACTTTTAGGGAATCTGCCATGTCACGTTGAAATATCTTCAGAGGGGTAGAATAGGACATTCACATTGTAATTCTATTAGGATTCGTTAGGATTAGCATATCACAGCTCGTGTATTTATAGGAGGAGCTGTGCACGTTTCACGCGTCTTGGAATTCACTCTTGATACACTCTCATTATACCCATTCCTTCGCTCTCATTCTTCCATTCTATGGTGGTGCACGATGCTGCTTTGGCGTTTCTCTCGATCGAGGAAGTGAAAGTTTGAGACTGGGAAGCCGAAGTCTGTTAGAGGGGACCGATCAGATTAGTGACGCACTCTGGTGGAGCTGATCCTCAACGCTCAGGCTAACGGAGGTGAACCACCACCATCAACCATGGCAATCGTCGTGGGAGATGGAACCTCCTGAATCCAGACCACTGTATTTGTATTCTGTTTCTATTAAATCAATCTCATTCTGCATTTCTTAACACCATTCTCTTCCTCTCCTTTAATTCATGATTTAATCCGCGATTGCAATTGAATTGTGAACAATGTTAAGCTAAGACGATTGGAATTGGTTTAACTAATTTAGTAGGTAATCATTTAGCGATTGTTAACTGAGAACCTAAAATCAGCTCTAAACTTAATCCCTACCAACAGATAAGGTAGCGATTGCATAAATCCTCGGTATGGCAATGGACGAACCTTTGGCGATTGCCATAAGACTTCCCAAGGCTGATATGGATTGAGAACTGGAGTGTGGAAATTGGACTGGACTTGGATCGACAGAACTGAATATGAATACAGTTATATCATAATAATAATAATAGGAAATCAGTAACAGTAGTATATGTTTAATGCATTCATAACCTTAGTTTAATTTCTGCTTTGCTTACGTTCAAACCCCCCCTGTTTACTGCTTTTCAGTCTGAGATAGAGATAGTCCATCTCTGTAGCGTCTGTCCACACTCAGCCGAGACCAAGCCGGATTATCTCTGCCGAGATCATTTCGGCTCAGTCTCTATCGAGAGCAACTCGGCAAGTGCCGAGGAGAGTCAACACTTTACACCTTAGATTCGATAACATTTTGCTTCACACTAAGTAACAATTGAGCACACTGTGTCCTTAAGAAGAATGACCTAGGGTTGAATATGCTATAGTTAACTTTAGTTAATTGATAAGCGTTTGAACGAATGAAAGAAAACGAATTATCAAATTGGCGTCGTTGCCGGGGATACAAGTTCTTTTGTGTCTTTGTGTGCCAAGCAAAGTGAGGTCGAATCCCGAGTCTGTGAAGTGTGTCTATCAAATTGAGTCGTTGATTTTGTATGTGTCTGTCCTTATGGGATCCTAAATAAAAGCATGTTAAGTGTTGTTAATTTTTTTGCGTGAATTCACCGCCAAAAAAAAAAAACACTCATCTGCATTGCATTCTGTCACTGACTCTAACCAGTTTTAGACTGACAATTTCGTTTCTAGTTCTAACTTTTTGTAGAACAAGGACAAATGGAGAATAATGATAGAACGCTGAAGGAATTAGCTACTCCAGACATGGTGTATCAACCTTGGTGCATCCAATACCCACAGTTGGAGCCAGTTCAGACATATGAGTTAAGGTCTGGTCTTATACACATGTTGCCAAAATTTCATGGTCTTGTAGGAGAAGACCCCCACAAGCATCTTAAAGAATTTCATGTGGTTTGCTCTACAATGAGGCCGTAGGGGATGTCGGAGGACTACATCAAAATGAAAGCATTTCCATTCTCCATGGATGAAGCAGCGAAGGATTGGCTGTATCTTCAGCCAGTACTTTTCAACACTTGGGAAGACATGAAGCGCACTTTTTTGGAGAAGTTCTTTCCGGCATCCCGCACTGCATCCATCAAAAAGGAAATATGTGGGATAAGGCAGCATATAGGAGAAACACTGCACGAGTACTGGGAGAGGTTCAACAAACTCTGTGCCACCTGTCCGCATCACCAGATCGGCGAACAGTTGCTGATCCAGTATTTTTATGAAGCATTATCGCTGATGGACAAAAGCATGATCGACGCAGCCAGTGGTGAAGTCCTGATGGGTAAAACGCCCGCAGTAGCAAGGCATTTTATCTCTAATATGGCAAGTAATACACAGCAGTTTGGGATCAGAGGGCCAATTCAAACACGGACGGTGAATGAAATCGGTGCAACTTCCAATCAGAGGTTGGAAAATCAGTTGGCTGAATTGACATCATTGGTAAGGCAGCTTGCTGTTGGACAACACCAACCAGCCATGGCAGCGAAGGTATGTGGCATGTGTACTTTCGTGGAACACCCCACTGATATGTGTCCCACTCTCCAAGAAACTGAGTGGAACCAACCAGAGAATGTTGGAGCCATAGGTGCATTTCAGTACGGGAAGCAGCCGTATCAGAATCGGCCGTTGGATAGCTAGCAACATGGGAGACAACCATTTCGGCCAAGACTGAATCAGGGGCCATACGCTGCTCAACAATTCGGATCCATATCGAACATCTATCAGAGGCAAGCAGGTTATCAACAGCCGACTCCACAATACCAAGCACCACCTTTCCAACAGCAACAACAACAGCAGAGAGTGCCTACTCGAGGCAACTCTCCATCTCTGGAGGACCTAATGAAGCAACTTGCGACCAACAATCTGGAGTTCCAATAGTCCGTGAGCTCCAGCAACATGTAGTTCTAGCAAAATATTACCGCCACCATTCAAGACCTTAAAACGCAGATTGGACAGCTAGCTAATACTGTAAGCCAATTACAGTCGGCCGGATCCAGCAACCTTCCCTCTCAAACCATTCCAAATCCGAGAGGAAACGCCAGTGTAGTCACTCTTCGAAGTAGAAAAGAATTACCTCAACGTACACTACAGCAGTTGCCGAGATCAACAGAAGCCGACTCCGAGAAAAATGCCGACTTCCCATTGCCATTTCCATCTCGGACCACTTCAACAAAGAAATCAGAAAGGTGGAAATTAACATTCCACTGCTAGATGCTATTAAGCAAATTCCCAAGTACGCAAAGTTCCTCAAGGAACTCTGTGTGCACAAGCGGAAGAAGATAAAAGGGAGTATGGAAGTTGGAGGCGTGGTGTCGGCACTGACCAGAAATGAAACTTCCACTACAGGAGCAAAAACACTGCCAAAGAAATGCAGAGATCCCGGAATCTTTTCTGTCCCATGTACCATTGGTGAATGTACTTTTGCCGATGCCATGCTGGATATAGGAGCTTCAATTAATGTCATGCCAGCCTCAACCTACAGGTCCCTAAATTTTGGTGATTTGGAACCCACAGGGATGGCCATTCAACTTGCAAATAGGAGTATTGTCCAACCTTTGGGAGTTCTCGAGGATTTTCTTGTCCAAGTCAATGAGCTAATTTTTCTTGCTGACTTGTACGTGCTAGACATGGAGGATGAGACAGCCGGAAAGGAATCAAATTTAATTCTGGGGAGACCATTCCTGATGACAGCAAGAACAAAGATTGACGTGCATGTCGGGACTCTCTCAATGGTATTCGGTGACACTCTGATGTAGTTCAACATCTTTGAAGCTATGAAGCACCCCATTGAAGACCATTCCCTCTTTGGCGTTGACCTTATTGAAGAGCAGGTTGAAGAATACCTTCAACTAGACAGCTGCAGTGGGAGCATGAAAGATTTTGCTGAAATTACTAATACTACCAGTTGCTTAAGGACCACAACAGAAGAAGCCGATAGTGAAGATGTACATGATCTCTCCGACTCCGAGGACGAGTATGGTGATATTTCTAACTTGAATTTCAAAGCTGAGTTATTCAAAACGATAAGCCAAGCACGCAATTAAGAAGACCGGGAGTGCTCACAAATTGCAGGAGCTGAAGTTGCCATGACTAAGAACCCCTTATCTGCATAACTGGCAACAATCTTTTCAACCGAAGGCGAGTCGGCCAGAGAAGGCCGAGTCAAGGAAGAAGTCAAAGTCAACTCGGCCGAAGAATCAAATACCAAGGCCGACAAACTTGCTGAGATCATCTCGACCAAAGAAGACCCAACTCAGACTGTAACAAACATCGATGGTCCATCCGGATCCTACTCAAAAGGAGCGTTAGAAGCCAATGCCGACTCCACTCTGATAAGAACCAAAGTCGCAAAGTCGAGTCGGCCGAAGGAGCCAAAGGCCGAAATCATGTCGGCACACCTGGTGCCGAATCAAGATCAAGTCGGCCAGCCTAGACAAGGAACAGCAACTCGCGGTTATCATTTCTAGCAATCTCCGTCAAGAGCAAGAAGACAAGTTGTTGGAGGTCCTAAGGCAACATAAGAAGGCAATAGGGTGGAAACTTTCTGACCTTCCTGGCATAAACCCCTCCATTTGCATGCATAGAATATTAATGGAGGAGGAAATCAAGCACATAAGGCAGCAACAAAGAAGACTGAATCCAACACTCCTGGACGTGGTTAAGAAAGAAGTCACAAAGCTCCTTGCAGCAGGGATCATCTACCCCATCTCGGATAGCCAATGTGTGAGCCCTGTGCAAGTGGTGCCGAAGAAGTCCGGGATGACTATCATGAAAAACCAGCAAGATGAGCTAGTCCCAACAAGGATTCAGAATAGCTGGCGAGTATGCATAGAATACAGAAGATTGAATCAAGCAACTCACACGGACCATTTTCCTTTGCCTTTCATTGACCAAATGCTTGAGAAGTTATCTGGGAAATCCCACTACTGTTTTCTAAACGGATTCTCAGGCTACATGCAAATACATATTGCACTTGAAGATTAGCATAAGACAACCTTCACCTGCCCATTTGGTACCTTTGCATCTACACGCATGCCATTTGGCTTGTGCAATGCGCCGCGTACATTCCAATGTTGCATGTTGAGCATCTTCTCAGACTTGCTGTAGGACTGCATGGAGGTATTCATGGATGACTTCACGGTGTATGCTGACTCATTTGAAGCATGCCTGAATAATCTATCAAGGGTGTTGAAGAGATGCATTGACACAAATCTCGTGCTCAACTTTGAAAAATGTCATTTCATGGTGTTGGAGGGGATAGTGTTGGGACATCTGATCTCCAACAGAGGCATCGAGGTAGACAAGGCAAAGATAGACATCATCACTTCCCTCCCAAACCCCGCTTCTGTGCGGGAAGTTCGCTCATTTCTTGGACACGCGGGCTTCTACAGAAGATTTATCAAGAACTTCAGTGCATTAGCCTTGCCTCTATCCAGATTGCTACAGAAGGATGTGGAGTTTAATTTTGATCAGCCCTGTATAGAAGAATTTTAGGAGCTAAAGAGTAGACTCACATCCGCACCTATTTTGCAAGCACCAAGCTGGGACTTGCCATTTGAGCTGATGTGTGATGCATCCAACTCAGCATTAGGAGCTGTTCTCGGCCAGCGAGCTAGAGTCGGCCAACTGGTGCACGTGATTGCCTATGCATCCAAAACTATGCATCCGGCCCAACAGAATTACACAAAAACTGAGAAGGAACTATTGGCAATTGTGTTCGCCTTGGACAAATTCCGCTCATACCTTCTCGGTTCAAAGATCATTGTGTTCTCTGATCATGCTGCTTTGAGATACTTGTTGAAGAAGCCTGATGCCAAAGCAAGACTGATTCAGTGGATGCTTCTCCTTCAAGAATTTAACATAGAAATTAGAGATAAGAGAGGTGTTGAGAATTTTGTAGCTGATCACCTGAGCAGAATTGAAAGAGAAAGCGAACCAATACCTATCCAAGACGAGTTTCCAGATGAGCACCTGTTGCACATAAGAACCTCTCTACCATGGTTTGCTGACATTTGTAATTTTGTGGCAGCATCTCGGTTTCCACTAGAGGCATCTCGGGCATACAAAGATAAACTCCGAATCGATGCCAAATACTACATTTGGGATGATCCCTACCTTCGGAGACTATGCAGTGACAAAGTCATCCGCAGGTGCATTCCTTATGCCGAGACCAACTCGGTCCTCCAGTTCTGTCACTCGGCACCTAGAGGCGGCCATTATGGATCAACTCAAACTGCCAGGAAAGTGCTAGACTGTGGCCTTTACTGGCCAATTATCTTCAGGGACGCGCATGAATACGTCTCCACCTACAAGAACTGCCAAAAAGCAAGGGTGGCCATGAACAGAAGGCACGAAATGCCCCAGCAATCCATCCAGTTTTGTGAAGTTTTCGATGTCTAGGGAATAGATTTCATGGGGCCATTCCCAGTCTCCAATGGATATTCATACATTCTACTGGCCGTGGATTACGTATCAAGGTGGGTAGAGGCCATTGCCACTAGAACCAATGACGCAAGAGTAGTTGTGGACTTCTTGAAGTCCAATATTTTTTGCAGGTTTGGTATGCCGAAAGCGCTCATAAGTGACCAAGGCAGTCACTTCTGCAATAGAACCATGGCCTCTCTTCTTCAAAAATATGGGGTAGCACACAGAATTGCTACTGCCTACCACCCTCAAACAAATGGCCAAGCAGAAGTGTTCAACAGGGAAATCAAGAAAACACTGCAAAAGATGACCAATCCCAACAGGTAGGACTGGAGCCGCCTCCTTGAGGATGCTCTCTGGGCACATAGAACTGCACACCAAACACCTCTAGGGATGTCTCCCTATAGGATTGTTTTCGGTAAAGCTTGTCACCTTCCTATGGAGCTAGAACACATAGCATATTGGGCTGTTAAGTAGTGCAATCTGGCCTATGACCAAGCTGGAGAACAGAGAAATTTCAATTGCAAGAGTTAGATGTACTCCGCTTGGAAGCATATGAAAACTCTAAGATCTACAAGCAAAAAGTCAAGCGATTCCATGACTAGCAGATCCTGAGAAAAGAATTCAGAGTTGGCCAGAAAGTCGTCCTGTTTAATTCCCCCCTTAAGCTCATTGCAGGTAAACTTCGTTCTAGATGGGATAGGCCTTTTGTTATCACTAATTTGTTTCCCCATGGTGCAGTACAGCTAAAAGATGAACACAATAATCGCATCTTCCAAGTCAATGGGCATCAGATTAAGCCATTCCATGAAGGTCCAGCGTCAATCACTCATGACATGGAGATAATCTCATTGATGGAACCATCTCCACTAGACGACCCTGCCCTGCAATGAGGACAATGCAAATTTTAAGTGTGGGGGGGGATAATGTTACAATCACTTCAATTGCTTTGTCTTGTTTCTATTCCCATCCTCCTAAATTCTGCTAGTTGTATTGCGTTGTTTCATTTTATTTTGTTTTATTTTGATTATATCTGTCATGTTTCATTTTGTTTTTATTAAGTCTCTGTCATGTTTTTCAAATAAAAGCTACCCAAGCCGAGTCCATTCCGGCTCTATACCATCTCGGCCGGAATCGGAACGCCTTGGGCCTGGCAGAATTTCAATCTTGTCAATTTGTTTTAATTTTTCTCTCCTAAATAGAATTCCAAAGTGGAGTGTCAAAAATAAAATTGTTTCGAAAAGAATCTTGAACAGGCTTCTGAAAGTTTGAAAAAGACAGTAGGAAGTAATTTTGCAGCTCTAGTAAGAGATTCCTCTAGCTTGAGGGGAGTGAAACTTTTGTGTTCTAGTTAGTGATTGACTGAAAAATTGAAAAGGAAACCCCCTGTGGTAGAGCAAATGCAGCCTGTGTGAGATTTTGAGCCTTTGTAAATATTTATGGCTTACATCTTGGCATCTCTTTTCTCCTTCTAATGTGATTTTTGCATTCATGTTAACTACATATTCTACATTTTGCCTTAACTCTCTAGATACAACTATTCTCGCATGCAGGAATGACATGATCTAGGCCATGTTTCTTATAAGCCCTGAGCCAAATAAAGCCTACCTGAACAAATGTGTCTGTTGTTTTTCCCATTTGAGCCTAATTTAACCATTCTTTCTGACAACTAACTACAAGCCAAGGCAAGAAAAACCATGAATCAACCTCACCCTCGGGGAGCAGAGGAGCTTTGGAATTGTTTTGGGAGTAAGTCATGATCAAGTGTGGGGGAACTCCAGGAAGCAAAGAATTGTCAACACCCTCCAAGGCTCGAAAATACAAGAAAAAGGATAAAAGCGAGTGAAAGAAAGAAAAAGAAAAAGTGAAGTAGCTGTTGAAAATCTGAGCTGAAACAAATAAAGAAAGAAAACAGTTGCATAAATTTGTATAATAAGAAAAAGAAAATAAAATGAGTTGGTAGCAGCAAGAAGGAAGAATTGGTAGCATCCTAGATCATCCCTCAGGCTGATAAAGCTTGCTCCCCATTGCTTCTCCCTCCCTTATGGGTCCTGAAACCAGTTTTCCCATATTTTATCCTACCCATGACCTAGCCTCGCTACAAGACGAAAAGAAGTCCTAGTGATCATAACTCTGTCTGTTTTTGCAGGTGTAAGAAAGAGAGTTTTGTCAAAGTATGGTAATATGAGTTCCATGAATGTTGAGTGCTAATACAAAGCCCAAACATGAGAGAAGTGAGGGAGTTGTTCGCTTAAATGGGAGCTCTGTCACTCTTGGTTGCCTTCTCTGGTTTGCAGGTCATGAATTTGCCTAGAGCGCAGAAGAAGTAATTTTCAGATTGCTAGAGTATCTTGATCCCGGGGTGACAGAATGCCGAATTTGTCTCCGTTGAATTGAAGGAAGCGAAGTGAAAAATTCTTTTCTATCTTTAAAAACTCCCCTAGTGATTTTCATTTTATTTTGCCCAGAAGTGTAAAAGGGTAAAGTGTGGGGTGTGATGAGTCACAATATATACATCTTTTAGACACCTAAGAAGGATGTTTGCAAGACTATTCTATGCTTAAGAATGGATTGTTAGCTAAGATTCAATTTATGGGCTTGAATATAGAGAAAATACAAATTTGTGTCAATTCAGACTTCTTAGCTAATAAAAGTATCACTCCTTCTTCTGCAAGTCAAGCCGAGTTGACCAAGGTCAACAGAAGAGTCTTAGCCGAGATGAAGTCATCCCGACCAGACCAACTCCGTCTCGGCCAAGCCAGATTCGTCTCAGTAGCCCATGCCTTGCAGCCCAGCAACCCAATAAAGAGCGGCCCAATTGTGCTTGTCCAGGTCAGCTATCCAGCTCAGAGGCCACCTCAGCGCAGGCTCAGCCACCATGTCACTTTTAGGGAATCTACCACGTCACGTTGAAAGATCTTTAGAGGGGTAGAATAGGACATTCACATTGTAATTCTGTTAGGATTCGTTAGGATTAGCATATCACAGCTCGTGTATTTATAGGAGGAGTTGTGCACGTTTCACCCGTCTTGGAATTCACTCTTGATACACTCTCATTATACCAATTCCTTCGCTCTTGTTCTTTCATTCTACGGTGGTGCACGGTGCTGCTTTGGCATTTCTTTCGATCGAGGAAGTGCAAGTTTGAGACTGGGAAGCCGAAGTTTGTCATAGGGGACCGATTAGATTAGTGACGCACTCTGGTGGAGTTGATCCTCAGCGCTCAGGCTAACGGAGGTGAACCACCACCATCAACCATGGCAATCGTCGTGGGAGATGGAACCTCCTGAATCTAGACCACTGTATTTGTATTCTGTTTCTATTAAATCAATCTCATTCTGCATTTCTTACCTCAACTCTCTTCCTCTCCTTTAATTCATGATTTAATCCACGATTGCAATTGAATTGTGAACAATGTTAAGCTAAGACGATTGGAATTGGTTTAACTAATTTAGTAGGTAATCATTTAGCGATTGTTAACTGAGAACCTAAAATCAGCTCTGAACTTAATCCCTTCCAACTGATGAGGTGGCGATTGCATAAATCCTCGGTATGGTAATGGACGAACCTTTGGCGATTGCCATAAGACTTCCCAAGGCTGATATGGATTGAGAACTGGAGTGTGGAAATTGGACTGGACTTGGACCGACAGAACTGAATATGAATACAGTTATATCATAATAATAATAATAGGAAATCAGTAACAGTAGTATACGTTTAATGCATTCATAACCTTAGTTTAATTTCTGCTTTGCTTACGTTCAAACCCCCGCTGTTTACTGCTTTTCAGTCTGAGATAGAGATAGTCCATCTCTGTAGCGTTTGTTCGCACTCAGCCGAGACCAAGCCGGATTATCTCTGCCGAGATCATCTCGGCTCAGTCTCTGCCGAGAGCAACTCGACCAGTGCCGAGGAGAGTCAACACTTTACACCCTAGATTCGATAACATTTTGCCTCACACTAAGTAACAACTGAGCACACTGTGTCCTTGAGAAGAATGACCTAGGGTTGACTATGCTATAGTTAACTTTAGTTAATTGATAAGCGTTTGAATGACTGAAAGAAAACGAATTATCAAATTGGCGCCGTTACCGGGGATATAAGTTCTTTTGTGTCTTTGTGTGCCAACCTAAGTGAGGTCGAATCCCGAGTCTGTGAAGTGTGTCTATCAAATTGAGTCGTTGATTTTGTATGTGTCTGTCCTTATGGGATCCTAAATAAAAGCATGTTAAGTGTTGTTAATTTTTCTGCGTGAATTCACCAGAAAAAAAAAACACTCATCTGCATTGCATTCGTTTTGTATTCCTTTCGTATTCTTGTAGTTGACTTTCATTCTTTCTGCATTGCGTCCTTTCTATATTCCATCCTTGTAGTTTCCTTAGTTAGTTAACTGATAATTGTAGTTTCCATTTCTGCATTCATTGTTTCAAGTACTATTTTCAATTCTGGTTTTTCTGCATAATATGTACAATGCATGACTAGGAGTAGTACTGACCCATTGTATGCTTTTGACCCAAAGATAGAATTAACCTCACGTAGATTACGAAAAATTAGGAATGCTGCAGTAAATATTAGTAGTGGTATAGATTCTGTCGCTCACAGTATTGGCTAACTGTCCTATTTGCATTTTAAGGTCTTGGATTGTGGTGTTCATACTTTGCTCAAATTGCATATTGCTGGAGCTCATGGTTTGCTAAAACTCCAAGTTGCCAGTTGCTAACTGCTTCATCATGTCCTTGATAAGTCATATTTTATACACCTCACAAGGGCTTAAGACAGGTATTATTAAGATTGTTTAGTGATTAAGAGTCCTATCTTAGCTAAGATTCGAATTATGGGCCTAGAAATAGGAAAAATATAAATATGTGCTAAAATAAGGATTTTAACTAATAAAATATTGGACTTGTTTTGCAGACCTAAAAGCTGAGAGTATCTCGGCCCAAATGGAGCATCTTGACCCAGTAGAAACCGAGAGCATCCCAGCCCAAGCCAACTTCAGTGACTAAAATCGCTCCGGCAAGAATGCAGATATGATTATGCTAGAATCAAGGAATTTGTAATCTCCTAGGATTGAGAAATCTGTATTTGTAATCTAATAGGATCAAGAAAATATGTAATTCAGGTAACTAAGCAAGAAATCTATTGGAATCAAGGAATTAGCGATTTTGTAGGATTAGATTTAGATTTAGCCAGCTTGTGTATAAATAAAGCACGCCAGGTCATGTCTTCGGTGTGGAAAAATAGTGGAATTCTAGACCTAGCACCATCAGCAACTGCCAAAATTCCAAGCTAGCATGGTGGTACACGAAGCTTCAATAAGGTGTCTCTCTCGATCGAGGAGGTATAGGACGGAAACCTCAACGTCTGGCCATCACTAGTGCACCACTACCGTCCTCCCAAGGCGATCGTTGTGGAAGGTGGGATCTCTAGAGAACGCTAAATTCCAACCTTTGTATCCAATTCTATTTTCAACATTATGACTGGTTTGCAATTCTGTCTTTTGATTATAATTCCTACGATTTAAATTGCTTTTAACTTTGCCGCAATTGCACATTGTTAGGAGTAGATCACGTTAGACTAGGGCCGATTGGAATTGGTTTAATAATCTGATTAGGTAGAGAACCTAAAATCAACCAAGTACATACTCAATGCCAACTGATGAGGTAGCGATTGTGTAAATCCTCAGTATGGCAATGGATAAATGTTTGACGACTATCGTAAGAATCTAAGTTGATTTGGAGTATAATTCTAAGTGAGAATGGCAACCTGTTGTGAGTTGATTTCCGAATTGGTATGGTAGTTCGTATAAATTATTTTAGCGTAATTTAGTTACCTTCAATACTTAGTTTATTTCTATGCATTTAAACACAAACCCCCCTATTTACTTCTTTTCCAGAGTCCAAGACCAAGTCAGTCCGCCTCTGTCGCGTCCATCCGAAATCGACTTAATCCGACTCTGTTGCGTCCGAGTCTACCCTTAGCCAAGACCATGTCGGATTCGTCTCTACCAAGACCAAATCGGATCAGTCTTGTCGAGAGCGAGTCAGCATTCTACACTTAACGTTTCTGCATAAAACTTTGATTTCTACACTTAGTCACAATTCAACATATTGTGTCCTTGAGAGAATTGACCTAGGGTTAGCTATACTATAGTTGGCATTAGTATTTATTTAAGGCGTGTAAGACGACTAAAAACCTGCTTATCAAATTGGCGCTGTTGCCAGGGACATAAGTTCTTTTGTGTCTTTGTGTGCCAGGTTTGAGTTTAAGCCAAACCCCGAGTCTATGGAATGCTATGTTTATTTTTAAATTATAGGGTCTGTCTTTTGTTTGAGTCGTCTGGGTATACCGAGTCTTTTTTTTTCTTTTTCTTAATGCATCTTATCTTTTTTGCATTCTATTCTGCATTTTGTCTTGCATTTTATTCAATTCCAGATTAAAGCTCATAGTAGGTAAGCTTCGTTCAAGATGGGATGGACCTTTTGTTATTACTAACATATTTCCCCATGGTGCACTACACCTAAGGGAAGAACGGACCAACCGCACCTTTCAAGTCAACGGGCCACCCTTAGTGGAACCGACTCCACCAGATGGCACAGCCTAAGCCAACTCGGCCACCCTCTTCACATTGAGGACAATGCCGAAACTAAGTGAGGGGAGAGTTCTGTCCATCTGGGACTGATCATTCACGTCATATCTGCCCTTCTTTCATTTCTTTTATCTAACTTTTGAATTTCGCTTCTTTTATATACCATTTTAAGTTTCATTAGCATTTCTTTCATTACTATCTCCGCCGCTTAAGTTCTTGTTTAATAAAAGAGTCTCCACTGCCGAGTCCAGCTTAGCAAAATTACATGTCAAAGAGAGACAACTTCTTTTTAGGTTCGAGAGCCTGACAAACCGGCAGAAACACTCTCTCCATTCCCAAGTAGAAACTGCCTCTACCTGAAGGGGACCAGAACTTTGGATTTCAAGCGGTAAGTGGTGAAAATGGAAGAGGGAACCTTCAGAGTGAAGGAATAGAAACAACCAGTGTGAGATTTTGAGCCTTGCAATAATGATGGCCTACACTCTTGCCATCTCTCCTCTTTCTGAGCGATTTGTGCAGGGCATGTTAATTGTGTATGCTGAGTTTTTCCTTATACATCTTTTAGACACCTAAGAAGGAGGTTTGCAAGACTATTCTGTGCTTAAGAATGGATTGTTAGCTAAGATTCATTCTATGGGTTTGAATACAGAGAAAACACAAATCTGTGTTAAATCAGATTTCTTAGCTAATAAAAGTGTCACTCCCTCTTCTGCAGGTCAAGCCGAGTTGACCAGGGTCAACAAAAGGAGTCTCAGCCGAGATGAAGTCATCCTGATCAGTCCGACTCCATCTCGGCCGAACCAGAGTCGTCTTGGCAACCCACGCCTTGCAGCCCAAAGAGCCGGTAGAGAGGCCCAATTATATTGACCACATCAGCTATCCAGCTCGGAGGCCATCTCAGCGTTAGCTCAGCTGCCATGTCACTCCTAAGAAATCTGCCATGTCACGTTAGAAGATTCGCATAGGGGTAGAATAGGATCTTTCACAATGTAATTCTGTTAGGATTCGTTAGGATTAGCATATCGCAGCTCGTGTATATATAGGAAGAGCTGTGCACTTTTTACGGTCTGTCTTTGAATTCACTCTTGATACACTTCATTTGCTCCATTTTTCCTCGCCCTCATCTTGTCGTCCCTGGTGGTGCACGGTGCTGTATTGGCGTTTCTCTCGATTGAGGAAGCGCAGGTCTGAGACTAGGAAGCCGAAGTCTGCCAGAGGGGACCGATCAGATTACTGACGCACTCTGGTGGAGCTGATCCTCAACGCTCAGGCTGGCGGAGGTGAACCACCACCATCAACCATGGCGATCGTCGTGGAAGATGGATTCACCTGAATTTAGGACCACTGTAATTGTATTCTGTTTCTGTTAATCGATTTCATTCTGCATTTCATATCTCCTTTCTCTTTCCTCTTTTTTAATTCACGTTTGAATCGCGATTGCATTGGAATATGGACAATGTTAAGCTAAGCCGATTGGAACTGGTTTGACTAATTCAGTAGGTAATCAGTTAACGATAGTTAATTGAGGACCTAAAATCAGCTCTGCACTTAATCCCTGCCAACTGATGAGGTAGCGATTGCGTAATTCCTCGGTATGGCAATGGATGAATGTTTGGCGATCGTCATAAGACTACCAAAGGCTGATATGGACTGAGAACTGGAGTGCGGAACCTGGACTGGACTTGAACTAATGGAACTGAACATGAACACATTTATATAATAATAATAATAGATGACTAGTAACAGTAGTATATGTTTACTACATTCATAGTCTTAGTTTACTTTTTGCTTTACTTGCACTCCAACCCCCCTGTTTACTTTTTTTTTAAGTCCGAGACAGAGACAGTCCATCTCTGTAGCGTCTGTCTGCACTTGACCGAGACCAAGCCGGATCGTCTCTGTTGAGATCGACTCGGTTCGGCCTCTGTTGAGAGCAACTCGGCCATTGCCGAGACGAGTCAGTACTTTATATCTCAGATTCTACTCCACTTCACTTTACACCAATTCACAACTGAACACACTATGTCCTTGAGAAGAACGACCTAGGGTTAGCTATACTATAGTTAGCTTTAGTTATTTGATAAGCGCGTAAAACGACTGAAAAATACGCATCATCAAATTGGCGTCGTTGCCGGGGACACAAGTTCTTTTGTGTCTTTGTGTGCCAAGTAAGTGAGGTCGAATTCCGAGTCTGTAATGTGTGTCTGTCAAGTTGGTCTTGAGTCTTTTGAACTTGTCTATGTCTGTCTATTTTGTTTACGGATCCTAAATAAAAAGCATGACATTCTGTTTTGCATTCATCACTGCATCCTTCTTTCTGCATTGCATTCTTGCATTCAGCTAGTTTTTCTGTTTTGCATTCGTGCTAGTTTGATTGCACTTTTTTTTTTTTTTCCGTATGCCATTCTGTAGTTCCATTGGTTAGTTAATTGATAGCTGTAGTTTCCAATTCTGCATTCACTCTTTCAAATACTATTTCTAACTTTGATTTTTCTGCATAATATGTACAATGCATGACTAGAAGTAGTACTGACCCATTGTATGTTTTTGACCTAGAAATAGAATTAACTTTACGTAGATTACGCAAAATTAGGAACGCTGCAGTAAATACTAGTATCAATATAGATCCTGTAGCTGACTCTAACCAGTTTTACACTAACAACTTTGTTTCTAGTTCTGACGTTTTTGCAGAATCAGGACGAATGGAGAATAACGATAGGACGCTGAAGGAATTAGCCACTCCAGACGTGGTGTATCAACCTTGGTGCATCCAATACCCACAGTTGGAGCCAGCCCAAACATATGAGTTAAAATCTGGTCTTATACACCTGTTGCCTAAGTTTCATGGTCTTGCAGGAGAAGACCCCCACAAACATTTAAAGGAATTCCATGTGGTTTGCTCCACAATGCGGCCATAAGGATATCGGAAGACTACATCAAAATGAAGGCATTTCCATTCTCCTTGGATGGAGCAGCAAAGGATTGGCTGTATCTTCAGCCAGTGCTTTTCAACACTTGGGGAGATATGAAACGCACCTTCCTGGAGAAGTTCTTTCCGGCATCCCGCACCGCTTCCATTAGAAAGGAAATATGTGGGATAAGGCAGCATACAGGAGAAACACTGCACGAGTACTGGGAGAGGTTCAACAAACTCTGTGCCACCTGTCCACATCATCAGATTAGCGAACAGTTGTTGATCCAGTATTTTTATGAAGGATTATCGCTGATGGACAGAAGCATGATAGACGCAGCCAGTGGCGGAGCCCTGATGGACAAGACACCAACAGCAGCAAGGCATCTGATCTCTAATATGGCAAGCAATACACAACAGTTTGGGATCAGAGGGCCAAATCAACCACGGATGGTGAGTGAAATCGGTGCAGCTTCCAATCAAAGGTTGGAGAATCAGCTGACCGAGTTAACATCATTGGTGAGACAGCTTGCTGTTGGGCAACACCAACCAGCCATGGCAGCAAAAGTATGTGGCATATGTACTTTCGTGGAGCACCCCACTGATATGTGCCCCACTCTCCAAGAAACCGAGTCGGACCAGCCAGAAAATGTTGGAGCCATAGGTGGATTTCAGTACGGGAAGCAGCCGTATCAGAATCGGCCATTTGATAACCAGCAACAGGGAAGACAGCCATTTCGGCCAGGACCGAATCAAGGACCGTATGCAACCCAACAATTCGGATCCACGCCGAACATCTATCAGAGGCAGGCAAGTTATCAACAGCCGGCTCCGCAATACCAAGCACCACCTTTCCAGCAGCAACAACAACAGCAGCAAATGCCTACTCCAGGCAACTCTCCATCTCTAGAAGACCTAATGAAGCAGCTTGCAACCAACAACCTGGAGTTCCAACAATCTGTGAGCTCCAGCAATTTACAGTTCCAGCAGAACATAACTGCCACCATCCAGGACCTCAAAATACAGATTGGACAGCTAGCCAACACTGTAAGCCAATTACAGTCGGCAGGATCCAGCAACCTTCCCTCTCAAACCATTCCAAATCCGAGAGGTAACGCCAGTGTAGTCACTCTTCGAAGTGGAAAAGAACTACCTCAACCTACATTGGAGCAGGTGCCGAGATCGAAGGAAGCCGACTCCGAGTCAAATGCCGACTTACAGTCTCGGCCAGAGACAACTGTCCCATTGCCATTTCCATCTCGGACCACTTCGGCAAGGAAGCCAGAGTCGGATGAAGAACTGTTGAAGATGTTCCGCAAGGTGGAAATCAATATTCCACTCCTCGATGCTATTAAATAGGTCCCGAAGTACGCAAAATTCCTAAAGGAATTGTGTGTACACAAAAGGAGGAAAATAAAGGGGAGCAAGGAAACTGGAGGTGTGGTGTCGGCTCTGACACAGAATGGAGCAATCACTGCAAGTGCCTTAACTCTGCCAAAAAAATGCAGAGACCCTGGAGTCTTTTCGGTCCCATGCACCATCGGCGAATGCACTTTTGCCAATGCCATGTTGGACCTGGGAGCCTCGATTAGTGTCATGCCCACATCAATCTACAGGTCCCTGAATTTTGGTGACTTGGAACCCACAAGGATGACCATTCAGTTGGCAAATAGGAGTATTGTCCAGCCCCTGGGAGTTCTAGAGGATGTTCTCGTCCAAGTCAATGAACTAATATTTCCAGCTGATTTTTACGTGCTAGACATGGAGGACGAAACATCCGGGAAGGAATCCACCTTAATTCTGGGAAGACCTTTCTTGATGACAGCCAAAACAAAGATTGACGTGTATGCAGGGACGCTCTCCATGGAATTCGGTGACGCCTTGGTGCAATTCAACATTTTCGAAGCAATGAAGCACCCAACCGAAGACCACTCTCTCTTTGGCATTGATTTACTTGATGAACTAGTTGAAGAATATCTTCAACTAAAAGGCAGTGGTGAAAACATTGAGGAGTCTACTGAGAATGATGATGAAAGCAGCTGCCCAAGAGTTACAAATGAAGAGGCCGACTATGAAGGAGTACAAGACCTCTCCAACTCTAAGGACAATCACAGTGATGTTGTTGACCTGGCCTTTGAAGTGGAATTGTCCGAATTATTAGACCAAGTCTACAGCACAGAACACTCAGAGTATTCGAATGATGCAGAAAACAAAGTCGCTGAAGCCGAAAAGTCTTCCATTGCACACTTAGCGACAATTTTTACGGCCACAAATGAGTCGGCCAAAGAAGGCCGAGTCAATGAAGAAGTCAGAGTCAACTCGGCCAAAGAAGTCAAAGCCGACACGCTTGCCGAGACCATCTCGGCCACAGAAGACCTAACTCATACTGTAGCAAAAATAAAGAGTCCATCCGGACCCGACTCAGAAGGAACACTTAAAGCCAATACCGACTCTTGTCCGACAATAGCCAAAACCATGAAGTCGAGCCGGCCGAAGCAAACAAGGGCCGAAATTATGTCGGCACATCTGGTGCCTGATCAAGATCAAGTCGGCCAGTCGGATCCAACCTCAGAAACCGACAACTCCCCATCACCGTCACCACCCATAGATTTAAAAACATTGCCGAGTCATCTGAAATATGCCTACATGGACAAGGCGCAGCAACTCCTGGTTATCATTGCTAGCAATCTCAACCGAGAGAAAGAAGACAAATTGCTGGAGGTCTTAAGGCAACATAAGAAGGCAATAGGGTGGAAGCTTTCTGACCTTCCTGGCATAAACCCCTCCATCTGCATGCATAGAATATTAATGGAGGAGGAAATCAAGCCCATAAGGCAGCCGCAAAGAAGACTGAATCCGACACTCCTGGACGTGGTTAAAAAAGAAGTCACAAAGCTCCTTGCTGCAGGGATCATCTACCCCATTTCGGATAGCCAATGGGTGAGCCCTATGCAAGTGGTGCCAAAGAAGTCCGGGATGACTGTCATGAAAAATCAGCAGGATGAGCTGGTGCCAACAAGGATTCAGAACAGTTGGTGAGTGTGCATTGACTACAGAAGATTGAATCAAGCAACTCGCAAGGATCACTTTCCTCTGCCTTTCATTGACCAAATGCTTGAAAAATTAGCAGGGAGATCCCATTACTGCTTTCTTGATGGATTCTCAGGCTACATGCAAATTCATATAGCCCCTGAAGATCAACATAAGACAACCTTCACCTGCCCATTTGGTACCTTTGCGTATACACGCATGCCATTTGGCCTTTGCAACGCCCCGAGCACATTTCAACGCTGCATGCTGAGCATCTTCTCGGACTTGCTACAGGACTGCATGGAGGTATTCATGGATGACTTCACGGTATATGCCGATTCATTTGATGCATGCCTGAGTAATCTATCAAGAGTATTGAAGAGATGCATTGACACAAATCTTGTGCTCAATTTTGAAAAATGTCACTTCATGGTGACTGAGGGAATAGTGTTGGGACACCTGGTCTCCAACAGAGGCATCGAAGTGGACAAGGCGAAAATAGACATAATCACTTCCCTTCCAAACCCCGCTTCTGTGCGGGAAGTTCGCTCATTTTTGGGACATGCAGGTTTTTACAGACGATTCATCAAGAATTTCAGCAAATTGGCCCTGCCATTGTCCAAGCTGTTACAGAAGGATGCAGATTTCAACTTTGACCAACCCTGCATTGAGGCATTTCAGGAGCTGAAGAATAAACTCACATCTCCACCTATCCTGCAAGCACCAGACTGGGACCTGCCATTTGAGCTCATGTGCGACGCATCCAACTCGGCATTAGGAGCCGTTCTCGGCCAAAGAGCTCGAGCTGGCCAACCAGCGCACGTGGTGGCCTATGCATCCAGAACTATAGATCCGGCCCAACAAAACTACACATTTCGTTCTCACTATCACAGAGCGACAACAGATTGGCTACATCTACAGTCGGTTCTCTTCAATACCTGGGGGGATACAACAACCATAAGGAAGGAGATTTGTGGGAACAGGCAACACTCTGGTGAAACACTGCATGAATACTAGCAGAGGTTCAACAAGCTTTGTGCCACATGTCCATATCACCAGATCAGCAAGCAGTTACTGATTCAATACTTCTATGAAGGTTTGATGATGATGGACCAAAGTATGATTGACGTTGCAACTGAAGGAGCACTGATGGACAAGACGCCGGTAGCAGCACGGCATCTGATCTCAAACATGGCTAGCAACATGCAACAGTTCGGAACTAGAGGAACCATAGCACCCAGAATGGTAAATGAAATTGGTACGATTGACAATTTGAGATTGGAGAATCAGTTGACTAAGTTGACATCATTGGTTAGACAGCTTGCCATTGGCCAACACCAACCCATTGCAGCAATAAAAGCATGTGGTATATGTACTTCAGTGGAGCACCCTATTGACATGTGCCTCACATTGTAAGAAACTGAGTCGGACCATCCCGAAAGTGTTGGATCAATAGGTGGCTACTGATGAGTCATAAAATGTACATCTTAAGCGGACCTAAGAGGAGTGCCATTGAGCGACTCACGAACTTAAAAAAGGACTGTTAACTGAGATCCAAACTAATAGCCTAAAACTAGAGTAAAACACAATCCGTGTTTATTCAAGGCTTTTAGCTAACTATCTCTTCATTGCAGGTCCAACCAAGCCCAGCCGCCACTGACAGCCCAAGCCGAGAGCCTGTCAGCCAAATTGAAGACTCGGCCCATTCAGCCAAAAGCATAATCAGGAAGCTCGGCCAAGGTGGCGCTCCACATCAGCAACACAAGAGCCAACTCAAGCGCCACATCATCTCCTGAGTAGCGTGCTATTCAAGACACAACAAGGGTAGAACAGGGATTTTACTTGTAATTCTGTTAGGTTACTTAGTCCAGTCCCTGTATAAATAAGCAAAACACTGAACGATTAAGGGTCTTTGGCATTCGAACGTTTTCGCGCCCATTCATTTCCAATTACTCTCGTTTTCTTCTCCTCCGCTCACGGTGGTACACAGTGCTGTTAATGGCGTTTCTCTCGATTGAAGAAATGCAGGCTAAGAACTGAGAGGCCGAAGGTTATCAGAGGAGACCGATTAGAGCACCAACGCACTCTGGTGGACCTGAACCTCAGCGTCGTAGCTAGCTGAGGTGAATCATCGCCGTCGTCCATGGCGATCGTCGTGGAAGATGGACTCATCGAATCCAGGCCCTGTGTTTGTATTTTGCTTCCAATATTATGAGCATTTTCTAAATTCTGAACTTCATTGCATTCCTGAAACTTAAGTTCAAATACTGTGTTGCGATTGCACCTGGTAACGGAACAATGTTAAACTAAGCCAATCGGAATTGGTTTAGCTAATTCAGTAGGTAATCACTTAACGATTGTTAATTGAAAATCTAAAATCAGCTTGAACTTAATCTCTGCCAACTGATGAGGTGGCGATTGTGTAAATCCTCGGTATGGTAAGGGACGGACCTTTGGCGATTGCCATAAGAACACTGGAGGCTGATGAGGACTGTAATTGGAGTGATTGAACCAGAAAGAACTTGATTATTGGAACTGAACATGAACACAGTAATAGCAATAGCATTAGGAGCAGCGTAATTGTATTTGATTATAGTTAACCTCTGTTTTGATCCCAATTGCATTCCAACCCCCCTTGTTTACTGCCTTTAAGTCTGAGACAGAGATAGTCCACCTCTGTAGCGTCTGTCTGCACTCAACCGAGACCAAGCCAGATTATCTCTATTGGGATCATCTCGGCTCAGTCTCTGCCGAGAGCAACTCGGCCATTGCCGAGACGAGTCGGTATTTTACACTTAGATTCGACTTTTGTTCGCATCACACTAAATCACAACTGAGCACACTGTGTCCTTGAGAAGAATGACCTAGGGTTAGCTATACTATAGTTAGACTTAGTTATTTGATAAGCGCGTTGAAACGACTAAAAACGTCAGTCATCAAATTAGCGTCGTTGCCGGGGACGCAAGTTCTTTTGTGTTTCGGTGTGCCAAGTAAACTGAGTCGAATCCGAGTTGTAAGAAGTTTTGTTTAGAGTTGTTGAGTTTGAATTTGTCAATAAATCTCTGCGTGAATTCACTGGTAAAACAAAAACAAATATACACACATAAATATAGAAGAAATTCTTAATTCTGCATTGCATACATTAAATTTTCTAAATCTGCATTACATTTAATTTTGCAGTACGTATTGACCACATTCTGTTTTCAGTAGAATTAATTGTTGTTTAAGTACTTTAAATTCTGCATAATGCATGACTAGGAGTAGTACTGACCCATTGCGTGTTTTTGATCCAGAAATAGAACTAACTTTACGCAGATTGCGAAAAATTAGAAATACCACAGTAAATATCAGTAGTGGTGTGAATTCTACCGTTAACTCTGACCAGTTTTGTACTGACTATTTTGTTACTAGTACTAACAATTTCACAGAGCCAGGGCAGATGGAACACCAAGATAGGACGTTGAAAGAGTTAGCCACTCCAGATGTGGTGTACCAACCATGGTGTATCCAGTATCCACAACTAGAGCCGGCTCAGACATATGAATTGAAGTCTGGTTTGATACACTTGTTGCCTAAATTTCATGGTCTTGCAGGAGAAGACCCCCACAAGCATCTCAAAGAATTTCACGTGGTTTGTTCCACGATGAGGCCGTAGGGAATCCCAGAAGATTACATCAAGATGAAGGCATTTCCATTCTCTCTAGACGGAGCTGCAAAGGACTGGCTATATCTGTAGCCAACACTCTTCAACACCTGGGGAGACATGAAACGGACCTTCCTAGAAAAATTCTTTCCAGCTTCTAGGACTACGACCATCAGGAAGGAAATCTGTGGGATAAGGCAGCATACAGGAGAGACTCTACACGAATATTGGGAGCGCTTCAACAAGTTATGTGCCACCTGTCCCCATCATTAGATCAGCGAACAGCTGCTGATCTAGTACTTTTACAAAGGACTATCAATGATGGATAGGAGCATGATTGATGCTGCTAGTGGAGGAGCGTTAATGGACAAAACACCAGTAGCAGCAAGGCATCTGATCCCGAACATGGCGAGCAACACTCAACAATTTGGGATCAGAGGGCCGAATCCATCTCGGCCAGTGAACGAAATCGGTGCAGCCTCCAACCAAAGGCTGGAGAACCAGCTAACCGAGTTGACATCCCTAGTGAGACAACTGGCTGTTAGTCAACATCACCCAGCCATGGCAGCAAAAGTCTGTGGCATATGTACTTCAATGGAGCATCCAACTGATCTGTGCCCCACTCATCAAGAGACCGAGTCTGGCCAAACAGAAAGTGTTGGAGCCGTAGGAGGATTCCAGTACGGAAAGCAGCTATACCAGAACCGGCAGTTCGATAATCAACCATATGGGAAACAACCATTTCGGCCTAGCCCACAACAAGGACCATATGCAGCTCAAAGAGCCGGATCCATGCCGAATGCACCCTATGGAGTAGCTGGTTACCAGTAGCCGAGTCCGCAATACCCAGCACCATCCTTCCCACCACAGCAACAGAGAACTCCTACCCAAGGCAACTCTCCATCACTCGAAGATTTAATGAAGCAGCTGGCAACAAGCAATCTAGAATTTCAACAATCGGTAAGTTCCAGCAATTTACAATTCCAGCAAAATATGACCGCCACCATCCAGGATCTCAAGATGCAAATAGGACAGCTAGCAAATACTGTGAGCGAGTTACAGTCAGCCGGCTCAAGCAACCTTCCCTCCCAACCCATTTCGAATCCGAGAGGGAATGCCAATGCAGTAATACTCAGAAGCGGCAGAGAATTACCTCCGCCTGCACAGCATCAGGTACTGCAGCCAGCTGAAGCCGACTCTGAAGCAATGGCCGACTCACCGTCTCACCCACAAACAGCTGTGCCATTGCCATTTCCATCCCGGACCGTCTCGGCACGGAAACCAGATTCTGATGACGAGCTGCTGAAGATGTTCCGGAAGGTGGAAATCAACATTCCACTTCTCGATGCGATCAAGCAAATTCCGAAGTACGCAAAATTCCTCAAGGAATTGTGCGTACACAAAAGAAGAAAGATGAAGGGGAATCGAGAACTTGGAGGTGTGGTCTCAAGCTTAACTAGGAATAATCCCACTGTAGGGATTTCTCAATCCCATGCACTATTGGTGATTGCACATTCGCTGACGCTATGTTGGACCTGGGAGCGTCAATCAACGTCATGCCTGCATCAACTTATAGGTCCCTCAATTTCGGAGATCTGGAACCTACAGGGATGACCATACAGCTGGCTAATAGAAGCATCGTGCAACCCCTGGGAGTTCTCGAAGATGTCCTCATCCAAGTGAATGAACTAATATTTCTAACTGATTTTTATATGCTAGACATGGAGGATGAAGCATCCGGAAAAGGATCAACATTATTACTGGGGAGGCCATTTCTAATGACGGCAAGGACGAAGATCGACGTACATGCCGGAACACTCTCTATGGAATTCGATGACACGTTGGTGCAGTTCAACATCTTTGAAGCCATGAAACACCTCACCGAAGACCACTCTCTCTTTGGTTTGGATACAATGGAAGAATTAGTAGAAGAATACTTCCAACTAGACAGTTGTAGTGGAATAATGGAAGACCTTGCAGGAACTACTGAAGTCAGTAGCTGCTCCAAGGCCGACCATAATAGAGTACTAGAGCCCCCAGACTCTGAGGATGATCACAGTGACATCAGTAACTTGGCATTTGAAAAAGAACTAACCAGGATAATAAACTAAGTCTGCTACCCTAACCTGTCAGAGAGTGAGAACAGTGCAGAGATAATAGTTGCCGAGACTATGAAGCCTCTACCTGCACAATTGGCAACCATATTCACGGCCGAAATGAAGTCGGCTAAAGAAGACCGAGTCAACGCAAGGTCAAAAGTCAACTCGGCCGAAGAGTTAACCACGCAAGCCGACACACTTGCCGAAACCATCTCGGCCAGTAAGGACCAGACTCGAGCCAAGAAGCTCATTACTCCACCCGGATTCGAGATCGAAGCTACAAAGGAAACCGAAGCCGACCTCAATCCGAGTCCGCCGAAGCACTACAAGGTCGAGGCCATGACGGCAGTCCTAATGCCGAGTAGGGAACGAGCCGGCCAGACGGATCTGAGAGTTGTAACTTAGGAATCTCCAGTTCCATCTCCACTGCCCACAGAGTTGAAACCATTGCCTAGCCACCTGAAATATGCCTTTTTGAACAGTGAACAGCAGCTCCCGGTCATCATTGCAAGCCACCTCCTCCCGGAGCAAGAAGACAACCTGTTGGAAGTCCTTAGGCAACACAAACAAGCAATTGGGTGGAAACTTTCTGACCTTCCATGTATCAACCCCTCCATATGCATGCACAGAATATTAATGGAGGAGGACATTAAGCCCATAAGGCAACAGCAACGAAGGCTGAATCCCACCATTCTAGATGTAGTCAAGAAAGAAGTCACGAAGCTGCTTGCTGCAGGCATCATCTACCCTATCTCAGACAACCAATGGGTGAGCCCTGTGCAAGTAGTACCAAAGAAATCTGGAACAACCGTCATGAAAAACCAACAAGATGAGTTGGTATCTACAAGGATTCAGAACAGTTGGCGGGTGTGTATAGATTATAGAAGACTGAATCAGGCAACCCGCAAGGATCACTTCCCTTTGCCTTTTATTGACCAAATGTTAGAGAAAATAGTAGGGAAATCCCATTACTGCTTTCTGGATGGTTTCTCAGGATACATGCAAATACACATAGCGCCGGAGGATCAACATAAGACCACTTTCACATGCCCATTTGGTACTTTTGCGTACACCCGCATGCCATTCGGCCTGTGCAACGCCCCGAGCACATTTCAATGTTGCATGATGAGCATCTTCTCGGACTTGTTACAGGACTGCATGGAGGTGTTTATGGATGACTTCACGGTGTATGCAGAATCATTTGACGCATGCCTAAACAACCTGTCCAAGGTGTTGAAGAGATGCACTGACACGAACCTGGTTCTCAACTTTGAAAAATGCCATTTCATGGTGACCGAGGGAATAGTGTTGGGACACCTAGTCTCCAATAAAGGCATCGAAGTGGTCAAGGCGAAAATAGACATAATCACTTCTCTTCCAAACCCCGCCTCTGTGTGGGAAGTTCGCTCATTTTTGGGACATGCAGGTTTTTATAGAAGGTTCGTCAAGGACTTCTGCAAAATAGCTCTGCCTCTATCCAAACTCCTACAAAAGGATGTGGATTTCAACTTTGACCAGCCCTGCATTGAGGCATTTCAAGAGCTGAAGAATAAACTCACATCCGCACCTATCCTGCAAGTACCAGACTGGAACCTGCCATTCGAGTTAATGTGCGACGCATCCAACTCGGCATTAGGAGCTGTTCTCGGCCAGAGAACTGGAGTCGGCCAACCAGTCCATGCCATTGCGTATGCGTCTAGAACCATGGACTCGGCCCAGCAAAATTACACGACAATTGAGAAGGAGCTTTTTGCAATAGTATTTGCCTTAGATAAATTTCGCTCTTACCTTCTCGGTTCCAAAATAGTCGTGTTTTCTGATCACGCCGCGCTCAAATATCTATTGAGGAAGCCGGATGCTAAGCCGAGACTGATCAGGTGGATGCTTCTCCTCCAAGAATTTGACTTGGAAATTAGAGATAAGAAAGGTGCTAAAAATTCTGTAGCAGATCATCTGAGCAGGATTGAAAAGGGAAGTGAACCAATGCCAATCCGAGATGAATTCCCAGATGAACACCTCTTGCATATCAAGACGACCACACCATGGTTTGCTGACATCTACAACTTCGTGGCAACATCTCAATACCCACAGGACGCATCTCGGTCATACAAGGAAACACTCAAAAGTGATGCTAAATACTACGTATGGGATGACCCCTATCTATGGAGACTATGTAGTGATAAGATCATCCGCAGGTGCATTCCTGATACCGAGACCAAGTCGGTCCTCCACTTTTGCCATTCGGCCCTTGGAGGAGGTCACTACGGCTCATCTCGGACTGCCAGGAAGGTGCTTGATTGTGGCCTCTACTGGCCTTCTATTTTCCGAGACGCTCATCAATTTGTCTCTTCCTGCGACAGATGTCAAAAAGCAGGGATGGCCCTGAACCAAAGACATGAAATGCCCCAATAGCCCATCCTATTCTGCGAAGTCTTTGACGTCTAGGGCATAGATTTGATGGGACCATTCCCAATCTCCAATGGCTATTCATACATCCTGCTCACCGTCGATTATGTATCAAGATGGGTAGAAGCCATTCCCAGCAGAACCAATGATGCCAAGGTAGTAGTGGACTTTGTTAAGTCTAATATTTTTTGCAGGTTCGGTGTCCCAAAAGCGCTCATCAGTGACCAGGGGAGTCACTTCTGCAACAGAGCCATGGCCTCCCTTCTTCACAAATATGGGGTGGCACACAGGATAGCTACAGCATACCATGCCCAGACTAATGGGCAAGCTGAGGTGTTTAACAGGGAAATCAAGCACACACTACAAAAGATGACAAATCCCAACAGGAAGGACTGGAGCAGACTCCTTGAAGATGCGCTATGGGCTCACAGGACTGCATATCGAACACCGCTAGGGATGTCTCCCTACCGAATTGTTTTCGGGAAAGCCTGCCACCTTCCTGTGGAGCTAGAGCACAAAGCTTATTGGGCAGTTAAGCAATGCAACATGGCTTATGACCAAGCAGGAGAGCATAGGAAGTTCCAACTTCAACAATTAGATGAACTTCGCATGGAAACCTATGAAAACGCCAAGATCTACAAGCAGAAAGTAAAAAAGTTCCACGACCAAAATATCCTGAGGAAAGATCTCCATATTGGCCAAAAAGTGTTGCTATTCAATTCCAGATTAAAGCTCATAGCAGGTAAGCTTCATTCCAGATGGGATGGACCTTTTTTTATTACTAACATATTTCCCCATGGTGCAGTACAGCTAAGGGAAGAACGAACCAACCGCACCTTTCAGGTCAATGGGCACCAAGTCAAACCTTTCCTCGAAGGTCCAGCACCAACAGGAGAGAACATGGAGAACATTTCCTTAGTGGAACCGACTCCACCAGATGGCACAGCCTAAGCCAACTCGGCCACCCTCTTCACATTGAGGACAATGCCGAAACTAAGTGGGGGAGAGTTCTGTCCATCTGGGACTGATCATTCACGTCATATCTGCCCTTCTTTCATTTCTTTTATCTAACTTTTGAATTTCGCTTCTTTTATATACCATTTTAAGTTTCATTAGCACTTCTTTCATTACTATCTCCGCCACTTAAGTTCTTGTTTAATAAAAGAGTCTCCACTGCCGAGTCCGGCTTAGCAAAATTACATGTCAAAGAGAGACAACTTCTTTTTGGGTTCGAGAGCCTGACAAACCAGCAGAAACACTCTCTCCATTCCCAAGTAGAAACTGCCTCTACGTGAAGGGGACCAGAACTTTGGATTTCAAGCGGTAAGTGGTGAAAATGGAAGAGGGAACCTTCAGAGTGAAGGAACAGAAACAACCAGTGTGAGATTTTGAGCCTTGCAACAATGATGGCCTACACTCTTGCCATCTCTCCTATTTCTGAGCGATTTGTGCAGGGCATGTTAATTGTGTATGCTGACTCAAAGTTACGAATTAAAGTCCAATCTAATTCATTTATTGCCTAAGTTTCATGGTCTTGCAGGTTAAGATCCACACAAGCACTTAAAGGAGTTCCATGTGGTTTGTTCCACGATGAGGCCGGGGATACCGGAAGACCACATTAAAATGTAATTATTCCCATTCTCCCTGGACAGAGCGACAGAGCGACAAAAGATTAGCTACATCTACAGTCGGTTCTCTTCAATACCTGGGGGGATACAACGACCATAAGGAAGGAGATTTGTGGGAACAGGCAACACTCTGGTGAAACACTGCATGAATACTAGGAGAGGTTCAACAAGCTTTGTTCCACATGTCCATATCACCAGATCAACTAGCTGAGGTGAATCATCGTCGTCGTCTATGGTGATCGTCGTGGAAGATGGACTCATCGAATCCAGGCCTTGTGTTTGTATTTTGCTTCCAATATTATGAGCATTTTCTAAATTCTGAACTTCATTGCATTCCTGAAACTTAAGTTCAAGTACTGTGTTGCAATTGCACCTGGTAACGGAACAATGTTAAACTAAGCCGATCGGAACTGGTTTAGCTAATTCAGTAGGTAATCACTTAACGATTGTTAATTGAAAATCTAAAATCAGCTTGAACTTAATCTCTACCAACTGATGAGGTGGCGATTGTGTAAATCCTCGGTATGGTAAGGGACGGACCTTTGACGATTGCCATAAGAACACTGGAGGCTGATGAGGACTGTAATTGGAGTGATTGAACCAGAAAGAACTTCATTATTAGAACTGAACATGAACACAGTAATAGCAATAGCATTAGGAGTAGCGTATTTGTATTTGATTATAGTTAACCTTTTTTTTGATCCCAATTGCATTCCAACCCCCCTTGTTTACTGCCTTTAAGTCTAAGACAAAGATAGTCCACCTCTGTAGCGTCTGTCTGTAGTCAGCCGAGACCAAGCCATATTATCTCTATTGGGATCATCTTGGCTCAGTCTCTGCCGAGAGCAACTCAGCCATTACCGAGACGAGTCGGTATTTTACACTTAGATTCGACTTCTGTTCGCATCACACTAAATCACAATTGAGCACACTGTGTCCTTGAGAAGAATGACCTATGGTTAGCTATACTATAGTTAGCTTTAGTTATTTGATAAGTGCGTTGAAACGACTAAAAATGCCAGTCATCAGCTACCAGTACGGGAAGCAGCCGTATGCAAACCGGTCGTTTGAGGGCCAACAATTTGGACGGCCACCATACCGGCTGAATCCCAATTAAGGGTCGTATGCAGCTTAAGGATTCAGTTCAAACCGGAGCATGCCTTAGAGCCAAGGAAATTATCAACAGCCGAATCCAAGATACCAGGCGCCACCATTCCAACAGCAGCAGCAGCAGAAAATGCCACCACCAGGTGACTGACCATCTTTAGACAATTTCATGAAGTAGTTAGTAGCAAGCAACCTGGAGTTCCAGCAAAATATGAGCGCCATTGTTCAAGATCTCAAGATGAAAATAGGCCAGCTAGCTAACTCTGTAAGTCAATTACAATCAGCCAGATCCGGGAACCTTCCCTCGCAAACAATTCCAAATCCAAGAGGAATGCGAACGTAGTATCACTAAGAAGTGGTAGAGAGTTACAAGCAGCACCAGAACAGAAACCAAGATCAGCCGGCACCGAGTCTAAACCAAATGCCGACTTGCAAGCATCATAGCAGGCTAGACCTGTCCCAGTACCATTTCCATGTTGGACACTTTCGCCAAGGAAGCCCGAATCTAATGAAGAGTTGCTGAAGATTTTCCGGAAGGTGGAGATCAATATCCACTCTTGGATACCATAAAGTAGATCCCCAAGTACGCAAAATTCCTTAAGGAGTTATGTGTGCACAAGAAGAAAAAGATGAAGGGAGGAGTGGAACCAGGAGGGATAATGTCGGCACTAACTAGAAGTGACGACCTCATTGTCGGCACGAGACAAGCCCTGCCAAAGAAATGTCGAGACCCCAGAATCTTTTCGGTCCCATGCACCATTGGCGACTGTACCTTTGCCGATGCCCTGCTGGACTTAAGAGCTTCAATAAACGTCATGCCAATGTCAATCTACAAGTCCTTGAATTGTGCAGACTTGGAACCCATCGGGATGACCATACAACTGGTAAACAAAAGTGTTGTCCAGGCCCTAGGGGTTCTTGAAGACGTCCTGGTCCAAGTTGATGAACTAATTTTCCCAATCGACTTTTATGTGCTGGATGTGGAGAACGAGACACTAGAAAAAAGGTCTACCTTGATCCTAGGCCAACCATTTCTAATGACCACTGATGAGTCATAAAATGTACATCTTAAGTGGACCTAAGAAGGGCACCATTGAGCAACTCACGAGCTTAAAAGATGACTGATTAGCCAAGATCCAAATTAATGGCCTAAACTTGAGTAAAACACAACCTGTGCTTAATCAAGGTTTTTAGCTATCTATCTCTTCATTGCAGGTTCAGCCAAGCTCAGCCCGCCATCAAAAGCCCAGGTCGAGAGCCTCTCGGCCAAGCCGAGACTCAACCCATGCAAGGAGCCCAGTCAGGTAGATCCAGGGGGAATGCCTCGTCAGCAATCAGAGCCACCTTGGGTCCAGCTCAGCTCCACGTCACTACCTAGAGTAGCTTGCAACGCCAGTCACAGCAAGGGTAGAATAGGAATTGTACATGTAATTCTGTTAGCATCGTTAGCTGTGTCTACTCTTGTATAAATAGATAGAACTCTGAACGAATAGGGGCTTTTGGCATTCAAACTTTCCCGCGTTCATAATTCCGAATTCTCTCGTTCTCTTCTCCTCCGCTCACGGTGGTACACGGTGCTGTTAATGGCGTTTCTCTCGATTGAGGAAATGCAGGCTAGGAACTGAGAAGCCAAAGGTTATCAGAGGAGACCGATTGGAGCACCAACGCACTCTGGTGGACCTGAACCTTAACGTCGTAGCTAGCTGAGGTGAATCATCGCCGTCGTCCATGGCGATCGTCGTGGAAGATGAAATCATCAAATCCAGGCCCTGTGTTTGTATTTTGCTTTCAATATTATGAGTGTTTTCTGAATTGTGAACTCCATTGCATTCCTGAAGTTTAAGTTCAATTACTGTGTTACGATTGCACCTGGTAATAGAACAATGTTAAACTAATTTGATCGGAACTGGTTTAACTAACTCAGTAGGTAATCACTTAACGATTGTTAATTGAAAATCTAAAATCAGCTTGAACTTAATCTCTGCCAACTGATGAGGTGGCGATTGTATAAATCCTCGGTATGGTACGGGACGGACCTTTGGCGATTGCCATAAGAACACTGGAGGCTGATGAGGACTGTAATTGGAGTGATTGAACCAGAAAGAACTTGATTATTGGAACTAAACATGAACACAGTAATAGCAATAGCATTAGGAGTAGAGTGATTGCATTTGCATTGTAGTTAATTTTAGTTTTGATTACAATTAACCTCTGTTCTGATTCCAATCGCATTCCAACCCCCCTTGTTTACTGCTTTTTGGTCTGAGACAGAGATAGTCCATCTCTGTAGCGTCTGTCTGCGCTCAGCCAAGACCAAGCCGGATTATCTCTACTGGGATCATCTCGGCTCAGCCTCTGCCGAGAGCTACTCTGTCAGTTCCGAGGAGAGTCAGCACTTTACATCTTAGAATCTACGTCACTTCACTTAACACCAATTCACAACTGAACACACTGTGTCCTTGAGAAGAATGACCTAGGGTTAGCTATACTATAGTTAGCTTTAGTTATTTGATAAGCGCGTAAAACGACTAGAAAAACGCTCATCATCAAATTGGCGCCGTTGCCGGGGACACATGTTCTTTTGTGTTTTAATGTGCCAAGTAAACCAAGTCGAATCCGAGTTGTAAGAACTTTATTCGGAATTTGTTGAGTCTAAAGCTGTCAATAAATCTTTACACGAATTCACTGATAAAACAAAAACAAATATATACATATAGATATAGAATAAATTCTTAATTCTGCATTGCATACATTAAATCTTCTAACTCTGCATTGCACTTAATTCAGAATTACATATTAACCACATTCTGTTTTAGTAGAATTAATTGTTGTTTTAGTTACTTTAAATTCCGCATGATGCATGACTAGGAGTAGCACTGACCCACTGTATACTTTTGATCCAGAAATAGAACTAACTTTACGAAGACTGCGAAAAATTAGAAATACCATAGTAAATAGTAGTAGTAGTGTAAATTCTGTCGTTAACTTTGAGCATCCGACTGATTTGTGCCCCACTCTCCAAGAGACCGATTCCGGCCAAACCGAAAGTGTTGGAGCCGTAGGAGGATTCCAGTATGGGAAGCAACCTTATCAGAACCGGAAGTTTGACAATCAACCATATGGGAAACAATCGTTTTGGCCAAGCCCACAACAAGGTCCATATGCAGCTCAAAGAGCCGGATCCATGGCGAATGCACCCTATGGAGCAGCTGGTTACCAGCAGCCGAGTCTACAATACCCAGCACCAACCTTCCCGCCACAGCAACAGAGAACTCCGACCCAAGGCAATTCTCCATCACTAGAAGATTTAATGAAGCAGCTGGCAACAAGCAATCTAGAACTTCAACAGTCAGTAAGTTCCAGCAATCTACAATTCCAACAGAATATGACCGCCACCATCCAGGATCTCAAGATGCAAATAGGAAAGCTAGCAAATACTGTGAGTGAACTACAAACAGCCGGCTCAAGCAGCCTCCCCTCTCAACCCATTCCGAATCCGAGAGGGAATGCTCGTGCAGTGACACTGAGAAGCGGTAAGGAATTACCCCAGCCTGAACAGCATCAAGAGCCGCAGCCAACTGAGGCCGACTCTGAAACAATAGCCGACTCACAGTCCTCCTCACAGACCGTTGTCCCATTTCCGTTTCCATCCCGGACCGTCTCGGCAAGGAAACTAGATTCTGATGACGAACTGCTGAAGATGTTCCGAAAGGTGGAAATCAACATTCCACTTCTCGATGCGATCAAGAAAATCCCGAAGTACGCCAAATTCCTCAAGGAATTATGCCTACACAAAAGGAGAAAGATGAAGGGGAATCGGGAACTGGGAGGTGTAATATCGACCTTGACCAGGAATAACCCCACTGCAGGGATTTCACAGGTTCTGCCAAGGAAGTGCCGAGACCCCGGCATCTTCTCGGTCCCATGCACTATTGCTGATTGCACATTTGCTGATGCTATGCTGGACCTAGGAGCGTCAATTAACGTCATGCCAGCATCAACCTACAGGTCCCTCAATTTTGGAGATCTGGAACCCATAGGGATGACCATTCAACTTGCTAACAGAAGCATCGTGCAGCCTTTGGGAGTTCTCGAAGATGTCCTCGTCCAAGTAAATGAGTTAATATTTCCAGCTGATTTCTATGTGCTTGACATGGAAGACGAGACATCGGAAAAAAACTCAACCCTGATACTGGGGAGACCATTCTTGATGACAGCAAGGACGAAGATTGACGTGCATGCTGGTACGCTATCAATGGAATTCGGTGATACATTGGTGCAGTTCAACATTTTTGAAGCCATGAAACACCCCACCGAAGACCACTCTCTCTATGGTATAGATATAATGGAAGAACTAATAGAGGAATACTTCCAACTAGATAGTTGCAGTGGAGGGATGGAAAATCTTGCTAGAACTGCTGAAGCCAGTAGCTGCTCAAAGGCCGATCATAATGAAGCATTAGAATCCCCAGACTCTGAGGATGGCCATAGTGACACTAGCGACTTGGCAATCGAAAAAGAATTAACCACGTTAATAAACCAAGTGTGCTACCCTCAATTCTCAGAGAGTAAGGCTAGTGCAGAGGTAAAAGTTGCTGAGACTACGAAGCCCCCGCCTGCACAACTGGCAATAATATTGACGACCGAAATGAAGTTGGCCGAGGAAAGCTGAGTCAACGTAAGAATGAAAGTCAACTCGGCCAAGGAGTCAAACAAAAGGACCGACAAGCTCGCCGAAACCATTTCGGTCGCCAAGAATCAGACCCAAAGCAAAGTAAAGCTCGTCGTCCCACCCAGATCCGAGTTCGGAAATGCACAAGCAGCCACAACCAAACTCGACTCGCCAAGAGCCGAAACCTACCTGCCGAGTCGGTTGCAACCGCATAAGGCCGAGATCATGTCGGCACTTACGACGCAGGATCAAGAACAAGCTGGCGAGAAGGATCCGAAACCTATAATTGAGAAATCTCCACCTCCACCACCCATGGAGCTGAAACCATTGCCTAGCCACTTAAAATACGCCTTTCTGGACAGTGAACAGTAGCTCCCGGTCATCATTGCAAGCAACCTCCTCCCGGAGCAAGAAGACAAGCTGCTGGAAGTCCTTAGGCAACACAAACAGGCAATTGGGTGGAAACTTTCTGACCTTCCAGGTTTCAACTCCTCCATATGCATGCACAGAATACTAATGGAGGAGGACATTAAGCCCATAAGGCAACAACAACGAAGGTTGAATCCCACCATTCTAGATGTAGTCAAGAAAGAAGTCACGAAGCTGCTTGCTGCAGGCATCATCTACCCTATCTCGGACAGCCAATGGGTGAGTCCTGTGCAAGTAGTACCAAAGAAATCTGGAACAACCGTCATGAAAAACCAACAACATGAGTTGGTACCTACAAGGATTCAGAACAGCTGGCGGGTGTGTATCGATTACAGAAGACTTAATCAGGCAACCCGCAAGGATCACTTTCCTTTTCCTTTTATTGACCAAATGTTAGAGAAAATAGTAGGGAAATCCCATTACTGCATTCTGGATGGTTTCTCAGGATACATGCAAATACACATAGCACTAGAGGATCAACATAAGACCACTTTCACATGCCCATTTGGTACTTTTGCGTACACCCGCATGCCATTCGGCCTGTGCAATGCCCCGAGCACATTTCAACGTTGCATGATGAGCATCTTCTCGGACTTGTTACAGGACTGCATGGAGGTGTTAATGGATGACTTCACGGTGTATGCAGAATCATTTTGACGCATGCCTGAACAACCTATCCAAGGTATTGAAGAGATGCACTGACACGAACCTAGTTCTCAACTTCAAAAAATGCCATTTCATGGTGACCGAGGGAATAGTGTTGGGACACCTGGTCTCCAACAGAGGCATCGAAGTGGACAAGGCGAAAATAGACATAATCACTTCCCTTCCAAACCCCGCTTATGTGCGGGAAGTTCGCTCATTCTTGGGACATGCAGGTTTTTATAGAAGGTTCATCAAGGACTTCAGCAAAATAGCTCTGCCTCTATCCCAACTTCTACAGAAGGATGTGGATTTCAAATTTGACCTGTGATGAGTCACAATTTATACATCTTTTAGACACCTAAGAAGGAGGTTTACAAGACTATTCTGTGCTTAAGAGTGGATTGTTAGCTAAGATTCATTCTATGGGTTCGATTACAGAGGAAATACAAATCTGTGTTAATTTAGATTTCTTAGCTAATAAAAGTGTCACTCCTTCTGCAGGTCAAGCCGAGTTGACCAGGGTCAACAAAAGGAGTCTCAGCCGAGATGAAGTCATCATGGCCAGTCCGACTCCATCTCGGCAGGAACAGAGTCGTCTCGGCAACCCATGCCTTGCAGCTCAGCAGCCCAGTAGAGAGGCCCAGTTGTATTGACCACATCAGCTATCCAGCTCGGAGGCCATCTCAATGTCAGCTCAAATGCCATGTCACTCCAAGGAAATCTGCATGTCACGTTAGAAGATCTGCATAGGGGTAGAATAGGACCTTTCACAATGTAATTCTGTTAGGATTCGATAGGATTAGCATATCACAGCTCGTGTATATATAGGAAGAGTTGTGCACTTTTTACACGTTCTGTCTTTGAATTCACTCAAATTCCATATTCACTGTACCCATTTTTCTCGCTCTCGCTCTCCCCGTTTTCACGGTGGTGCATGGTGCTCATTGGCGTTTCTCTCGATTGAGGAAGTGCAGGTCTGAGACTGGGAAGCCGAAGTCTGCCAGAGGGGACCGATCAGACTACTAACGCACTCTGGTGGAGCTGATCCTCAGCGTTCAGGCTAACGGAGGTGAACCACCACCATCAACCATGGCGATCGTCGTGGAAGATGGATTCATCTGAAGTCAGAACCACTGTATTTGTATTCTGTTTCTGTTAATCGATTTCATTCTGCATTTCATATCTCCTTTCTCTTCCCTCTTCCTTAATTCATGTTTGAATCGCGATTGCATTTGAATATGAACAATGTTAAGCTAAGTCGATTGGAATTGGTTTGACTAATTCAGTAGGTAATCAGTTAACGATAGTTAATCGAGAACCTAAAATCAGCTCTACACTTAATCCCTGCCAACTGATGAGGTAGCGATTGCGTAATTCCTTGGTATGGCAACCCATTTAATGTTTGGCGATCGTCATAAGACTACCAAAGGCTGATATGGACTGAGAACTGGAGTGTGGAACCTGGACTGGACTTGAACTAATGGAACTGAACATGAACACAGTTATATAATAATAACAATAGTAATTAGTAATAGTAGTATATGTTTACTGCATTTATAGTCTTAGCTTACTTTCTGCTTTACTTGCACTCCAACCCCCCCTTGTTTACTGCCTTTAAGTCTGAGACAGAGGTAGTCCACCTCTATAGCATCTGTCTGCACTCAACCGAGATCAAGCAGGATCGTCTCTGTTGAGGTCGTCTCTGTTGAGGTCGACTCGGCTCAGTCTCTGTTGAGAGCAACTCGGCCATTGCCGAGACGAGTAAGTACTTTACATCTCATATTCTACTCCACTTCACCTTACACCAATTCACAACTGAGCACACTGTGTCCTTAAGAAGAATGACCTAGGGTTAGCTATGCTATAGTTAGCTTTAGTTATTTGATAAGCGCGTTGAAACGACTGAAAACGCCCATCATCAAATTGGCGTCGTTGTCGGGGACACAAGTTCTTTTGTGTCTTTGTGTGCCAAGTTAAGTGAGGTCGAATTCCGAGTTTGTAAAGTGTGTCTGTCAAGTCAGTCTTGAGTCTTTTGAACTTGTCTATGTCTGTCTATTTTGTGTATGGATCCTAAATAAAAAGCATGTTGACTATTATTTGTTTCTCTGCATGAATTCATCGTTAAAAATAGCTACGTAGAATTAGCATTCTGTTTTGTATTCACTACTGCATCTTTCTTTCTGCATTACATTCTTGCGTTCAACTAGTTTTTCTGTTCTGCATTCGTGCTAGTTTAATTGCATTCTTTCCATGTGCCATTCCGTAGTTCCATTGGTTAGTTAACTGATAGTTGTAGTTTCTAATTCTGCATTTACTATTTCAAATACTATTTCTAATTCTGAAATTTCTGCATAACATGTACAATGCATGACTAGAAGTAGTACTGACTCCTTGCATGTTTTTGACCCAGAAATAGAATTAACTTTACGTAGATTGTGCAAAATTAGGAACGCTGCAGTAAATACTAGTATCAATATAGATTATGTAGCTGACTCTAACCCGTTTTACACTAACAATTTTGTTTCTAGTTCTAACGTCTTTGCAGAATCAGGACAAATGGAGAATAACGATAGGACGCTGAAGGAATTAGCCACTCCAGACGTGCTGTATCAACCTTGGTGCATCCAATACCCACAGTTGGAGCTAGCTCAAACATATGAGTTAAAATCTGGTCTCACACACCTGTTGCCTAAGTTTCATGGTCTTGCAGGAGAAGACCCCCACAAGCATTTAAAAGAATTCCATGTGGTCTGTTCTACAATGAGGCCGCAAGGGATATCGGAAGACTACATCAAAATGAAGGCATTTCCATTCTCCCTGGACGGAGTAGCGAAGGATTGGCTGTATCTTCAGCCAGTACTTTTCAATACCTGGGGAGACATGAAGCGCACCTTCCTAGAGAAGTTCTTTCCGGCATCCCGCACTGCGTCCATTAGAAAGGAAATATGTGGGATAAGGCAACATATAGGAGAAACACTGCACGAGTACTAGGAGAGGTTCAACAAACTCTGTGCCACCTGTCCACATCCTCAGATCAGCGAACAGTTGCTGATCCAGTATTTTTATGAAGGATTATCGTTGATGGACAGAAGTATGATAGACGCAGCCAGTGGCGGAGCTCTGATGGACAAAACACCAGCAGCAGCACGACATCTGGTTTCCAATATGGCAAGCAATACACAGCAGTTTGGGATCAGAGGGCCAAATCAACCACGAATGGTGAACAAAATCGGTGCAGCTTCCAATCAGAGGTTGGAGAATCAGCTGACCGAGTTAACATCATTGGTAAGACAGCTTGTTGTTGGGCAACACCAACCAGCCATGGCAGCAAAAGTAGGTGGCATATGTACTTCCGTGGAGCAGCCCGCTGATATGTGCCCCACTCTCCAAGAAACCGAGTTGGACCAGCCAGGAAATGTTGGAGCCATAGGTGGATTTTAGTACGGGAAGCAGCCGTATCAGAATCGGCCATTTGATAACCAGCAACAGGAAAGACAGCCATTTCGGCCAGGACCGAACCAAGGACCATATGCAACCCAACAATTCGGATCCACGCCGAACACCTATCAAAGGCAGGCAGGTTATCAACAGCCGACTCTGCAATACCAAGTACCACCTTTCCTGCAGCAACAACAACAGTAGAGAATGCCTACTCCAGGCAACTCTCCATCTCTAGAAGACCTGATGAAGCAACTTGCAACCAACAACCTGGAGTTCGAACAATCTGTGAGCTCCAGCAATTTACAGTTCCAACAGAACATGACCGCCACCATCCAGGACCTCAAAACGCAGATTGGACAGCTAGCTAACACTGTAAGCCAATTATAGTCAGCAGGATCTAGCAACCTTCCCGCTCAACCCATTCCAAATCTGAGAGGTAATGCCAGTGTAGTCACTCTTCGAAGTGGAAAAGAACTACCTCAACCTACACTGGAGCAAGTGCCAAGATCAAAAGAAGCCGACTCTGAGTCAACTGCCGACTTACAGTCTCGGCCAGAGACAACTGTCCCATTGCCATTTCCATCTCGGACAACTTCGGCAAGGAAGCCAGAGTCGGATGAAGAATTGTTGAAGATGTTCCGCAAGGTGGAAATCAATATTCCACTCCTCGATGCTATTAAACAGGTCCCTAAGTACGCAAAATTCCTCAAGGAATTATGTATACATAAAAGGAAAAAAATAAAGGGGAACAAGGAAACTGGAGGTGTGGTGTCGGCTCTGACACAGAATGGAGCAATCACTACAAGTGCCTTAACTCTGCCAAAAAAATGCAGAGACCCTGGAGTCTTTTCGGTCCCATGCACCATCGGCGAATGCACTTTTGCCAATGCCATGTTGGACCTGGGAGCCTCAATTAATGTCATGCCCACATCAATCTACAGGTCCCTGAATTTTGGTGACTTGGAACCCACAGGGATGACCATTCAGCTGGCAAATAGGAGTATTGTCCAGCCCCTGGGAGTTCTCGAGGATGTTCTCGTCCAAGTCAATGAACTAATATTTCCAGCTAATTTTTACGTGCTAGACATGGAGGACGAAACATCCGGGAAGGAATCCACCTTAATTCTAGGAAGACCTTTCTTGATGACAGCCAAAACAAAGATTGATGTGTATGCAGGGACGCTCTCCATGGAATTCGGTGATGCTTTGGTGCAATTCAATATTTTCGAAGCTATGAAGCACCCAACCGAAGACCACTCTCTCTTTGGCATTGATATACTTGATGAACTAGTTGAAGAATATCTTCAACTAATTGGCAGTGGTGAAAACATTGAGGAGTCTGCTGAGAATGATGATGAAAGCAGCTGCCCAAGAGTTACAGATGCAGAGGCCGACTATGAAGAAGTACAAGACCTCTCCAATTCTGAGGACAATCATAGTGATGTTGCTGACTCGGCCTTTGAAGTGGAACTGTCCGAATTATTAGACCAAGTCTGCAACACAGAACACTCAGAGTATTCAAATGATGTAGAAAACAAAGTCGCTGAAGCTGAAAAGTCTTCCATTGCACACTTAGCGACAATTTTTACGGCCAAGAATGAGTCGGCCAAAGAAGGTCGAGTCAATGAAGAAGTCAAAGTCAACTCGGCTAAAGAAGTCAAAGCTGACAAGCTTGCCGAGACCATCTCGGCCACAGAAGACCTAACTCATACTGTAGCAAAAATAAAGAGTCCATCCGGATTCGACTCAGAAGGAACGCTTAAAGCCAATGCCGACTCCATTCCGACAATAGCCAAAACCATGAAGTCGAGCCGGCCGAAGTAGACAGAGGCCGAAATCATGTCGGCACACCTGGTGCCTGATCAAGATCAAGTCGGCCAGTCGGATCCAACCTCAGAAACTGACAAATCTCCATCACCGTCACCACCCATAGAATTGAAAACATTGCCAAGTCACCTGAAATATGCCTACCTAAACAAGGACCAACAACTCCCGGTTATTATTGCTAGCAATCTCGACCAAGAACAAAAGGACAAGTTGTTGGAGGTTCTCAGGCAACATAAGAAGGCAATAGGGTGGAAGCTAGCAGACCTTCCTGGCATAAACCCCTCCATTTGCATGCACAGAATATTAATGGAGGAGGAAATCAAGCCCATAAGGCAGCCGCAAAGAAGACTGAATCCAACACTCCTGGACGTGGTCAAAAAGGAAGTTACCAAACTCCTTGCTGCAGGGATCATCTACCCCATCTCGGATAGCCAATGGGTGAGCCCTGTGCAAGTGGTGCCAAAGAAGTCCGAGATGACCGTCATGAAAAATCAGCAGGATGAGCTGGTACCAACAAGGATTCAGAACAGCTGGCGAGTGTGCATTGACTACAGAAGATTAAACCAAGCAACCCGTAAGGATCACTTTCCTCTGCCTTTCATTGACCAGATGCTTGAGAAGTTAGCAGGGAAATCCCATTACTGCTTTCTGGATGGATTCTCAGGCTATATGCAAATTCATATAGCCCCTGAAGATCAACATAAGACAACCTTCACCTAACCATTCAGTACCTTTGCGTACACACACATGCCATTTGGCCTCTGCAATGCTCCGAGTACATTTCAACGTTGCATGATGAGCATCTTCTCGGACTTGCTGCAGGACTGCATGGAGGTATTCATGGATGACTTCACGGTATATGCCGATTCATTTGAAGCATGCCTGAGTAATCTAGCAAAAGTGTTGAAGAGATGCATTGACACAAACCTTGTGCTCAATTTTGAAAAATGTCACTTCATGGTGACTGAAGGAATAGTGTTGGGACACCTGGTCTCCAACAGAGGCATCGAGGTAGACAAAGCAAAGATATATATCATTACTTCCCTTCCAAGCCCCGCTTCTGTGCGGGAGGTTCGCTCATTCTTAGGACACGCAGGTTTCTACAGGAGATTTATCGAAAATTTTAGCAAAATTGCCCTGCCTCTGTCCAAGCTGCTACAGAAGGATGTAGAATTTCACTTTGACCGGCCCTGTATGGAAGCATTTCAGGAGCTGAAGAGAAGACTCACATCCGCCCCTATTTTGCAAGCACCAGACTGGGACCTCCCCTTTGAACTAATGTGTGATGCATCCAACTCGGCATTAGGAGCCGTTCTCGGCCAAAGAGCTCGAGCCGGTCAACTAGTGCACGTGGTGGCCTATGCATCCAGAACTATGGATCCGGCCCAGCAAAACTACACAACAACTGAGAAGGAGCTCTTGGCCATAGTTTTCGCCAGGGACAAATTCGTCCCTACCTTCTGGGTCCAAGATAATTGTGTTCTCTGACCATGCCGCCTTGAGGTACTTGCTGAAGAAGCCTGATGCTAAGCCAAGACTGATTAGGTGGATACTTCTTCTTCAAGAATTCAACCTGGAAATCAGAGATAAAAGAGGTGCTGACAATTCTGTAGCTGATCATCTGAGCAGAATTGGGAAAGAAGGCGAACTGATGCCTATCCGAGACGAGTTCCCTGATGAGCACTTGCTACATATTAAAACGTCTCCACCATGGTTTGCTGACATTTGTAATTTTGTGGCAGCATCTCGGTTTCCACTAGAGGCATCTCAAGCATACAAAGATAAACTCCGAAGTGATGCCAAATACTACATTTGGGATGATCCCTACCTTTGGAGATTGTGCGGGACAAGGTCATCCGCAGTGCATTCCCGGCCGAGTTCAATTCGGTTCTCCAGTTCTGCCACTCGGCTCTGGAGGCGGTCACTATGGGTCAACTCGGACTGCTAGGAAAGTACTCGACCAGGCCTTTACTGGCCAACTATCTTCGAGGACGCGCATGAATTGTCTCCACCTACGAATTGCCAAAAAGTAGGAGTGGCCATGAACAGAAGGCATGAAATGCCCCAGCAACCCATCCAATTCTGTGAAATCTTTGATGTAAGGGGAATAGACTTCATGGGGCCATTCCCAGTCTCCAATGGGGACTCCTACATTCTGCTGGCCATGGATTATGTGTTAAGATGGGCATAAGCCATTGCCACCAGAACAAATGATGCAAGAGTGGTTGTGGACTTTCTGAAGTCCAATATTTTCTACAGGTTTGGTGTGCCAAAAGCACTCATAAGCGACCAAGGCAGTCACTTCTGTAATAGAGCCATGGCCTCCCTTCTTCAAAAATATGGAGTAGCACACAGAATTGCTACTGCTTACCACCCCCACACAAATGGCCAAGCAGAAGTGTTCAACAGGGAAATCAAGAAAACATTGCAAAAGATGACCAATCCCAACAGGAAGGACTGGAGCCGCCTCCTTGAGGATGCTCTCTGGGCACATAGAATTGCATACCGGACACCTTTAGGGATGTCTCCCTATAGGATTGTTTTCGGTAAAGCCTGTCACCTTCCTGTGGAGCTGGAACACAGAGCATACTGGGCTGTTAAGCAGTGCAATCTGGCTTAAGACCAAGCAGGAGAGCAGAGAAAATTTCAGCTGCAAGAGTTAGATGAACTCCGCTTGGAAGCATATGAAAACTCTAGGATCTACAAGCAGAAAATCAAGCGATTCCATGACCAGCAGATCCTGAGAAAAGAATTCCGAGTTGGCCAGAAAGTCCTCTTGTTTAACTCACGCCTCAAGCTCATTACAGGTAAACTACGTTCTAGATGGGATGGGCCTTTTGTTATCACTAATGTGTTTCCCCATGGTGCAGTACAGCTAAAAGATGAACACAGCAACAGCACCTTCCAGGTCAATGGGCATCAGATTAAGCCATTCCATGAAGGTCCAGCGCCTATCACTCATGACATGGAGATAATATCATTGATGGAACCAACATCACCAGATGATCCTGCCTCGCATTGAGGACAATGCAGATTTTTAGTGTGGGGGGGATAAATATACAGTCATCTCAATTGCTGCGTCTTAACTCTGTCCCCACTCTCCTGAACTCTGCTAATTTTAATTTTTGTTTTGTTAGTTTTAATCACCTTGTTGTTTTCTTTCAGTTGCGTCGTTTCATTTTATTTTTTATTTTTTTTAAAAAAAAAAAATCTTTCATGTTTTTCAATAAAAGCTGCCTAAGCCGAGTCCATGCCGGTTCTGTGCCATCTCGGCCGGATCCGGAACATCTTCGGCCTGGCAGAGTTTCAATTTTGTCATTTACCTTTAATCTTTCCTCCTAATCAGAATTTTCAAATGGATTGTCAAAAGTAAAATTGTTTTGAAAAGAATCTTGAACTGGCTTCTGAAAGTTTGAATAAGTCAGTAGGAAGTAACTCTGCAACTGTGGCAAGAGATTTTTCTAGCTTGAGGGGAATGAAACTTTTGTGCTCTAGTCAATAGTTGATTGAGAATCTAAAAAGGAAACCCCCTGTGTCAGAGCAAATACAACCTGTGTGAGATTTTGAGCCTTGTAAATATTGATGGCTTACATCTTGCCATTTCTCTTCTTCTTCTAATATGATTTTTGCATTCATGTTAACTGCATATTCTACATTTTGCCTTAACTCTCTGGATACAACTGTTCTCACATGCAGGAATGACATGATCTAGGCCATGTTTCTTATAAGCCCTGAGCCAAATAAAGCCTACCTGAACAAATGTGTCTGTTGTTTACCCCCTTTTGAGCCTAATATAACCATTCTTCCTAAACAGCTCACTACAAGCCAAGGCCAGAAAAACCATGAATCAACCTCACCCTCGAGGAGCAGAGGAGCTTTGGAATTGTTTTGGGAGTAAGTCATGATCAAGTGTGGGGGAACTCCAGGAAGCAAAAGGTTGTTCAGCACCCTCTAAGGCTCGAAAATGCAAGAAAAAGAATAAAAGCGAGTGAAAGAAAGAAAAGAGAAAAAGAGGAAGCAGCAGTTGAAAATCTGAGCTGAAACAAATAAAGAAAGAAAATAGCTGCATAAGTTGTATAATGAGAAAAAGAAAATGAGCCGGTAGCAGCAAGGAGGAGAAATTGACAGCATCCTGGGTTATCCCTCAGGCTGAAAAAGCTTACTCCCCATTGCCCCTCTCTACCTCGTGGGTCCTGAAGCTAGTTTTCCCATATTTTATCCTACTCGTGACCCAGCCTCGCTACAAGCCAAAAAGAAGTCCTAGTGATCATAACGGTGTGTGTTTTTGCAGGTGTAAGAAGAGAGATTTGCCAAAGTATGGTAATATCAGTTCCATGAATGTTGAGTGTAAATACAAGCCCAAACACGTGAGAAATGAGGGAGTTATTTGCCTAAAAGAGAGCTCTGTCACTCTTGGTTACCTTTTCTTGTTTGCAGGTCATGAATTTGCCTAGAGCGCAGAAGGAGTAATTTCCGGATTGCTAGAGTATCTCGATCCCAGAGTGAATGAGTGCCGACTCTGTCTCGGTTGAACTAAAGGAAGCCAAGTGAAGAAAATTCTTTTCTATCTTTAAAAATTTCCCCTTGATGATTTTCATTTTATTTTGCCCAGGAATGCAAAAGGGTAAGTGTGGGGGTGTGATGAGTCACAATTTATACATCTTTTAGACACCTAAGAAGGAGGTTTACAAGACTATTCTGTGCTTAAGAGTGGATTGTTAGCTAAGATTCATTCTATGGGTTCGATTATAGAGGAAATACAAATCTGTGTTAATTTAGATTTCTTAGCTAATAAAAGTGTCACTTCTTCTTCTGCAGGTCAAGCCGAGTTGACCAGGGTCAACAAAAGGAGTCTCAACCGAGATGAAGTCATCCTGGCAAGTCCGACTCCATCTCGACAGGAACAGAGTCGTCTCGGCAACCCATGCCTTGTAGCTCAGCAGCCCAGTAGAGAGGCCCAATTGTATTGACCACATCTGCTATCCAGCTCGGAGGCCATCTCAGCGTCAGCTCAAATGCCATGTCACTCCTAGGAAATCTGCCATGTCACGTTAGAAGATCTGCATAGGGGTAGAATAGGACCATTCACAATGTAATTCTATTAGGATTCGATAGGATTAGCATATCACAGCTCGTGTATATATAGGAAGAGTTGTGCACTTTTTTACACGTTCTGTCTTTGAATTCACTCAAATTCCATACTCACTGTACCCATTTTTCTCGCTCTCGCTCTCTCCGTTTTCACGGTGGTGCACGGTGCTCATTGACGTTTCTCTCGATTGAGGAAGTGCAGGTCTGAGACTGGGAAGCCGAAGTCTACTAGAGGGGACCGATCAGACTACTAACGCACTCTGGTGGAGCTGATCCTCGGCGTTCAGGCTAACGGAGGTGAACCACCCCCATCAACCATGGCAATCGTCGTGGAAGATGGATTCATCTGAAGTCAGAACCACTATATTTGTATTCTGTTTCTGTTAATCGATTTCATTCTGCATTTCATATCTCCTTTCTCTTCCCTCTTCCTTAATTCATGTTTGAATCGCAATTGCATTTGAATATGAACAATGTTAAGCTAAGCCGATTGGAACTGGTTTGACTAATTCAGTAGGTAATCAGTTAACGATAGTTAATCGAGAACCTAAAATCAGCTCTGCACTTAATCCCTGCCAACTGATGAGGTAGTGATTGCGTAATTCCTTGGTAAGGCAACGGACGAATGTTTGGCGATCGTCATAAGACTACCAAAGGCTGATATGGACTGAGAACTGGAGTGTGGAACCTGGACTGGACTTGAACTAATGGAACTAAACATGAACACAATTATATAATAATAACAATAGTATATGTTTACTGCATTTATAGTCTTAGCTTACTTTCTGCTTTACTTGCACTCCAACCCCCCCCTTGTTTACTACCTTTAAGTCTGAGACAGAGGTAGTCCACCTCTATAGTGTCTGTCTGCACTCAACCGAGATCAAGCAGGATCGTCTCTGTTGAGGTCGACTCGGCTTAGTCTCTATTGAGAGCAACTCGACCATTGCCGAGACGAGTCAGTAGTTTACATCTCAGATTCTACTCCACTTCACCGTACACCAATTCACAACTGAGCACACTGTGTCCTTGAGAAGAATGACCTAGGGTTAGCTATGCTATAGTTGGCTTTAGTTATTTGATAAGCGCGTTGAAACGACTAAAAACGCCCATCATCAACCAGCCCTACATTGAGGCATTTCAGGAGCTGAAGAACAAACTCACATCTGCACCTATCCTGCAAGCACCAGACTTGGACCTGCCATTTGAGCTCATGTGTGACGCATCCAATTCGGCACTAGGAGCCGTTCTCGGCCAGAGAGCGGGAGTCGGCCAACCAGTCCATGTTATTGCGTATGCGTCTAGAACCATGGACTCGGCCCAGCAAAATTACACGACGACTGAGAAGGAACTCCTGGCAATTGTGTTTGCCTTGGATAAGTTTCGTTACTACCTTCTTGGTTCTAAGATAGTCGTGTTCTCCGATCACGCGGCTCTAAAGTACTTGCTGAAGAAGCTGGATGCCAAGCCGAGACTGATCCGGTGGATGCTACTTCTCCAAGAATTCGACTTAGAAATCAGAGATAAGAAAGGTGTTGAGAATTCTGTAGCGGACCACCTCAACAGGATTGAAAGAGAAAGCGAACAATTGCCTATCCGAGACTAGTTCCCTGATGAGCAACTCTTGCACCTCAAGACGGCCACACCATGGTTTGCAAATATTTGTAATTTCGTGGCAACATCTCAATTTCCACCTGAGGCATCTCGAACTTACAAAGAGAAGATCAGAAGTAATGCTAAGTACTACGTATGGGATAACCCCTATCTATGGAGATTATGCAGTGATAAGATCATCCGCAGGTGCATTCCTGATACCGAGATCAAGTCGGTCCTCCACTTCTGCCATTCGGCCCCTGGAGGGGGCCACTACGGCTCATCTCGGACTGCCAGGAAAGTGCTTGATTGTGTCCTTTATTGGCCTTCTATTTTCAGAGACGCCCATCAATTCGTCTCCACCCGCGACAGATGCCAGAAGGCAGGGATGGCCTTGAACCAGAGACATGAAATGCCCCAACAACCCATTCTGTTCTGCGAAGTCTTTGACGTTTGGGGTATAAATTTTATAGGGCCATTCCCAATCTCCAATGGCTATTCATACATCCTGCTTGCCGTTGACTACGTATCAAGATGGGTTGATGACTGGCATTTTTAGTCGTTTCAACGCGCTTATCAAATAACTAAAGCTAACTATAGTATAGCTAACCCTAGGTCATTCTTCTCAAGGACACAGTGTGCTTAATTGTGATTTAGTATGATGCGAACAAAAGTCGAATCTAAGTGTAAAATACCGACTCGTCTTGGCAATGGCCGAGTTGCTCTCGGCAGAGACTGAGCCGAGATGATCCCAATAGAGATAATTTGGCTTGGTCTCGGCTAAGTGCAGACAGACGCTACAGAGGTGGACTATCTCTGTCTCAGACTGAAAAGTAGTAAACAGGGGGGTTGGGAATGCAAGTAATGCAGGAAATAAACTAAGACTATGAATGCGATAAACATATACTACAGTTACTAGTTATCTATTATTATTATTATTTAACTGTGCTCATATTCGGTCCCATTAATCCAAGTTCAGTCTAGGCTCCACACTCCAGTTCTCAATCCATATCAGCCTTGGCAAGTCTTATGGCAATCGCCAAAGGTACGTCCATTTCCATACCGAGGATTTATGCAATCGCTACCTCATCGGTTATGTGATTAAGTTCAGAGCTGATTTTAGGTTCTCAGTTAACAATCGCCAATTGATTACCTACTAAATTAGTTAAACCAGTTCCAATCGGCTTAGCTTAACATTGTTCACACTTTAATTGCAATCGCGGATCAAATCATGAATTAGAGTAGAGGAAGAGAATGGAGATGAGAGTGCAGAATGAAATTGATTAACACAAATGGAATACAAATACAGTGGTCCTGAATTCAGGTGAATCCATCTTCCACGACGATCGCCATGGTTAACGGTGGTGGTTCACCTCCGTTAGCCTGAGCTCTGAGGATGAGCCCCACCAGAGTGCGTCAGTAGTCTGATCAGTCCCCTCTGGCAGACTTCGGCTTCCCAGTCTCAGACCTGCACCTCCTCAATCGAGAGAACGCCAATGCAGCACCGTGCACCACCAGGAATGGAAGGATGAGGGCGAGGAAATGGGGTAAATGAAGTGTATTAAGAGTGAATTCCAAGATAGAACGTGTAAAAAGTGCACAGCTCCTCCTATATATACATGACCTGTGATATGCTAATCTTAACGAATCCTAACAGAATTACACTGTGAAGATCCCATTCTACCCCTATGCAGATCTTCTATCGTGACATGGCAGACTTCCTAGGAGTGACATGGCAGTTGAGCTAACGTTGAGATGGCCTCCGAGCTGGATAGCTGATGTGGTCAATACAATTGGGCCTCTTTACTAGGCTGTTGGGCTGCAAGGCATGGGTTGCCGAGACGACTCTGGTCCGGCTGAGATGGAGTCAGACTGGTTAGGATGCCTTCATCTCGGCTGAGACTCCTTTTGTTGACCCTGATCAACATGGCTTGACCTGCAGAAGAAGGAGTGACACTTTTATTAGTTAAGAAATCTGAATTAACACAAATTTGTATTTTCTCTGTATTCAAGCCCATAGAATGAGTCTTAGCTAACAATCCATTCTTAAGCACAGAATAGTCTTGCAAACCTCCTTCTTAGGTGTCTAAAAGATGTACAAATTGTGACTCATCTTGGGTCGAAGCCACTCCCACCAGAACCAACGATGCCAAGGTTGTACTGGACTTTCTCAAGTCCAATATCTTCTGTAGGTTTGGTGTTCCCAAAGCACTCATTAGTGACCAGGGAAGTCACTTCTGCAATAGAGCCATGGTCGCCCTTCTTTAGAAATATGGGGTAGCATACAGGATAGCCACAGCATACCACCCCCAAACAAATGGGCAAGCTGAAGTGTTTAACAAGGAAATCAAGCATACACTGCAAAAGATGACAAATCCTAGCAGGAAGGACTGGAGTAGACTCCTTGCGGATGCTCTATGGGCACATAGGACCGCATACCGAACACCTCTAGGGATGTCTCCCTACCGGGTTATTTTCGGGAAAGCCTGTCACCTCCCTGTGGAGCTCGAGCACAAAGCTTACTGGGCAGTTAAGCAATGCAACATGGCTTATGACCAAGCAGGAGAGCATAGGAAGTTCCAACTTCAAGAATTATATGAACTTCGCATGGACGCCTATGAGAATGCCAGGATCTACAAACAAAAGGTAAAAAAATTCCATGACCAAAAGATCCTGAGAAAAGATCTCCATATTGGGCAAAAAGTGCTGCTCTTTAACTCCAGATTAAAGCTCACAGCAGGTAAGCTTCGCTCCAGATAGGATGGACCTTTTGTTATCAGTAACATATTTCCCCATGGTGCAGTACAGCTCAACGAAGAACATACTAATAGCACCTTTCAGGTCAACGGGCACCAAGTCAAACCTTTCCTTGAAGGACCAGCACCAACGGTAGAAAATACGGAGAGCATCTCCTTGGCGGAACCGACTCCACCAGATGGAACAGCCTAAGCCAACTTGGCCAACCTCTTCACATTGAGGACAATGCCGAAACTAAGTGTGGGGGTTGGGGGGTTCTGTCCATCTGGGACTGATCATTCACGTCATATCTACCCTTCTCTTCTCTAACTTTTTCATTCCCTCTAACTTTTTCATTTCATTTCTTACATATCTGATATACTATTTTAAGTCCCATTAGTATTTTTGCTGCTTAAGTTTGTGTTAATAAAAGAGTCTCCACTGCCGAGTCTGCCACAGCCAGAATGGCCCTATCCTAGCAGAATTACGTGTCCAAAAAGAAGAGAGGAAATTCCTTGCTGAGTCCCAGAGTCTGACGAGCCAGCAGAAGGAATCTCTTCATTCCCGAGCAAAAGTTGCCTTTCCTGAAGAGAGCCAAACCTCTGGGTCCTAAGCGGTAAGTGGCGGAAATGGGAAGAGGGAACCTTCAGAGTGAAGAACAGAATCAGCCAGTGTGAGAATTTGAGCCTTGCAACAGAGATGGCTTACACTTTGCCACCTCCCTTCTTTCTGAGTGATTTTTGCAAGCATGTTAATTGTGTGTGCTGAATTTTGCCTTAACTCTCTAAATACAGCTGTTTTACACATGTAGGAATGAAATGATCTAGGCCATATTTCTTATGAGCCCAGAGCCAAATAAGCTGTCCAAAAACAAGCTGACCCTTGTCACCCCTTTTGAGCCTAAATTGACCACTTTTTCTTGCAGCTCACTACAAGCCGAGGCCAGAAAAACCATTCTTACCTCACCCTCGAGAAGCCGAGGAGCCGTGGAATCGTCTTGGGAGTGAGTTAGAATCAAGTGTGGGGGAAGTCTAGGGAGCAAAATTCGGTCAAAAAGCAGCTGAAGGTTCAGAAGAAGAGAAAAAGGAGAGAAAATGGAATGAAAGAAAAGAAAAGAAAGTACATAAAAACATAAAACAGGTAGCTGAAATAAATAAGCTGAAATAAACAAAATCAGCAAGCTGCATGAGTAGAAGAAAGAAAGAATGTAGAACAGCGAATAAATAAAGATCAAAGGAGACCACAGCAACCGGGACTGCCCTCATACTGGTTACACTCACTCCCCATTGCTCCTCTCCTCCCCGTGGGTCCTGAAGCTAGTTCTCTTACATCTATTCGACCCATAACTTCAACCTCGCTACAAGCCAGAAAAGTCGTAGTGATCATAACTGTTGTGTTTCGTAGGTGTAAGAGGAGAGCTCTGTCAAGATATGGTAACACCAATCCCATGCAATGCTGAGTGTAAACACAGCCCAGACACTTGAGAGAAGCGAGAAAATTGAGCACATGAGTAAAAGTTCTATCACTCTGGGGGCACCCCTTCCCAATTGGAAACCATGAAGGCCCTTGAGAACCAAAGGAAGTAGCTCCCTGATTACATGAGTGCCTTGAACCGGGATGAAGAGAGGCCGACTCCGTAGAGTCATCTTAAGGAAATCAAACAGAAAAATCTCTCACTAAAGTCACCCTTAATTGAGTCATATGTTTTGCCCAGGAGTGCAAAAGGCTAAGTGTGGGGACTTGATGAGTCATAAAATGTACATCTTAAGTGGACCTAAGAAGGGCACCATTGAGCAACTCACGAGCTTAAAAGATGACTGATTAGCCAAGATCCAGATTAATGGCCTAAACTTGAGTAAAACACAACCTGTGCTTAATCAAGGTTTTTAGCTAACTATCTCTTCATTGCAGGTTCAGCCAAGCTCAGCCCGCCATCAGAAGCCCAGGCCGAGAGCCTCTCGGCCAAGCCGAGACTCAACCCATGCAGGGAGCCCAGTCAGGTAGATCTAGGGGGAACGCCTCGTCAGCAATCAAAGCCACCTTGGGTCCAGCTCAGCTCGACGTCACTACCTGGAGTAGCTTGCAATGCCAGTCACAGCAAGGGCAGAATAGGAATTCTACATGTAATTCTGTTAGCATCGTTAGCTGTGTCCACTCTTGTATGAATAGATAGAACTCTGAACGAATAGGGGCTTTTGGCATTCAAACTTTCCCGCGTTCATAATTCCGAATTCTCTCGTTCTCTTCTCCTCCGCTCACGGTGGTACACGGTGCTGTTAATGGCGTTTCTCTCGATTGAGGAAATGTAGGCTAGGAACTGAGAAGCCGAAGGTTATCAGAGGAGACCGATTGGAGCACCAACGCACTCTGGTGGACCTGAACCTCAACGTCGTAGCTAGCTGAGGTGAATCATCGCCGTCGTCCATGGCGATCATCGTGGAAGATGAAATCATCGAATGCAGGCCCTGTGTTTGTATTTTGCTTTCAATATTATAAGTGTTTTCTGAATTCTGAACTCCATTGCATTCCTGAAGTTTAAGTTCAATTATTGTGTTGCGATTGCACCTGGTAACAGAACAATGTTAAACTAAGCCGATCGGAACTGGTTTAACTAATTCAGTAGGTAATCACTTAAGGATTGTTAATTGAAAATCTAAAATCAGCTTGAACTTAATCTCTGCCAACTGATGAGGTGGCGATTGTATAAATCCTCGGTATGGTACGGGACGAACCTTTGGCGATTTCCATAAGAACACTGGAGGATGATGAGGACTGTAATTGGAGTGATTGAACCAGAAAGAACTTGATTATTGGAACTAAACATGAACACAGTAATAGCAATAGCATTTCGAGTAGCGTGATTGCATTTGCATTGTAGTTAATTTTAGTTTTGATTATAGTTAACCTTTGTTCTGATTCCAATTGCATTCCAACCCCCCTTGTTTACTGCTTTTTGGTCTGAGACAGAGATAGTCCATCTCTGTAGCATCTGTCTGCGCTCAGCCGAGACCAAGCCGGATTATCTCTACCGGGATCATCTCGGCTCAGCCTTTGCCGAGAGCTACTCGGTCAGTTCCGAGGAGAGTCAGCACTTTACATCTTAGAATCTACGTCACTTCACTTAACACCAATTCACAACTGAACACACCATGTCCTTGAGAAGAATGACCTAGGGTTAGCTATACTATAGTTAGCTTTAGTTATTTGATAAGCGCGTAAAACGACTAGAAAAACGCTCATCATCAACCGCCAAGACCAAGATTGATGTGCATGTCGGGACACTCTTAGTGGAGTTTGGTGACACTTTGGTGCAGTTCAACATTTTCGAAGTCATAAAGCACCCTGTGGAGGACACTTCACCCTTTGGCATTGACTTGATCAACGAACTCATCGAAGAACACATGCAAGCAGACACTGGCAATATCGAAATTTTCCACGTTGCTGGAAACACTGATATACTTGACTGCTTGAGATCTGTGATTGAGGAACCCGATTATGATGAATCTTGAGAAGTACATGACAAAAAAGTTACTACTACCCTTGCACACTTGGATCATGACTCTAAATGTATCAATTCATTTGTCCAAGTTCGCAAGAATGAGAAATCGGAGTCTTCAAAACATTCAGAAGTCCAAGTTGTTGGGACCACGAAACAATAATTAGCACAAATAGCAAACACTTTTGCTGAGAATGAGTCGACCGACATAGGGCGAGACTAGACGAAGATTGAAAACACGTCAGTCACAAAAGCCAACATCAATGCGACCAAAGAAGACTAGAAGCAGGCCAAAATCAAAGTCGAAATAAAGTCGACCAAACAGCATGAGGAGCAATCAGATGCCAGAATCATGCCGACAACCTAGGTACCCGACTTTAACCAAGTCGGCCAAACAGTTTCCAAACCAATAGGTGAGGTCTCTCCGCCAAAACCACCCATTGAGTTAAAGCCATTACTGGACCATCTGAAGTACGCCTACCTAGGCAATGTACAACAATTCCCAATCATAATTCTAGCAACCTTCACCAGGAACAGGAGGAGAAATTGCTACAAGTCCTTAGACAACACAAGAAAGCTATAGGGTGGAAATTATCTGACCTCCCAGGAATAAATCCCCCATCTGTATGCATAGAATCTTGATGGATGAAGAGCATGCCCTGTAAGGAAACAACAAAGGAGATTGAACCCAACCATCCAAGATATAGTAAAGAAAGAAGTGATTAAGCTACTCGCTATTGGAATCATTTATCCAATTTTAGATAGCAACTAGGTCACTCCAATGCAGGTAGTACCCAAGAAGTCTGGGATGACCGTGATGAAGAACCGAAATGATGAACTGGTACCAACTCAGGTTCAAAACAGTTGGCAAGTGTGTATTGACTATAGGAAGCTGAACCAAGCAACTTGTAAAGACCATTTTCCTCTACCATTCTTAGACCAGAAGCTGGCCAAGAAGTCCCACTACTACTTCTTAAACGGGTATTCTGAATATATGCAGATACACATCACGCTTGAAGATCAATACAAGACAACCTTCACTTGTCCCTTCGGCACATTTGCTTATAATAGGATGTCGTTTAGACACTACAACCCCCCAAGCACGTTCCAAAGATGCATGCTGAGCATTTTCTCATATTTATTGGAGGATTACATGGAGGTGTTCATGGATGACTTCACAGTGTATGCAGACACTTTCGATGCATATTTAGGAAATCTGGCCCGAGTACTAAAGTAGTGCATAGAAATTGACCTAGTGTTGAACTTTGAAAAATGCCACTTCATGGTAACTAAGGGGATTGTCCTAGGCCACCAGGTATCAAGTCGAGGGATCGAGGTTGATAAAGCCAAGATTGACATCATCACATCTCTCCCCAACCCCGCCTCTATGTGGGAGGTTCGTTCATTTCTAGGACATGCGTATTTTTACAGGCATTTCATCAAGAACTTTAGCAAGACTGCCTTGCCATTGTTCAAACTACTACAAAAAGATGTGGAGTTTGTCTTCAACAAAGAATGCATACAGGCCTTTGAAGAGTTGAAGACCAGATTGACATTGATGAGTCATAAAACACACATCATAAGTAGACCTAAGGAGAGCGCCATTAAGCAACTCATGAACTTAAAAGATGATTGTTAGCGAAGATTCAGATTAAGGGTCTAGAATCAGAGAAAAGCACAATTTGTGTTAATTCAAGGCATTAAGCTAATTATTCCTTCATTGCAGGTCCAGCCAAGCTCGAAGCCCGTCACTAGAAGCCCAGGTCAAAAGCCTCTCAACCAGGCCGAGACTCGGCCTAGGCAAGCAAATGGCCCAATCAGGAGTAGCTTGCAACGCAAGTTATAGCAAGGGTAGAATAGGGATTTCACTTGTAATTCAGTTATGTTGGTTAGCCTCGTGCCCTGTATAAATAAGCAAAACTCTGTACGATTAAGGGTCTTTGGCATTCATATTTTTCCACCTACATTATCTTAATTCTCTCTCGTTCTCCTACACACACGGTGGTGCACGGTGTTGTCAATGGCATTTCTCTTGATTGAGGAAATGCAGGTTAGGAACTGAGAAGCCGAAGGTTACAAAAGGAGGACCGACTGAGTACCAACGCACTTTGGTGAACTTGATCCTCAGCGTTCTGGCTAATAGAGGTGGATCATCGCCGTCGACCATGGCGATTGTCGTGGAAGATGGAATCATCGAATCCAGGCCTTGTGTTTGTATTTCGTTTCCAATAATATAAGCATTTTCTGAATTCTCATCTCTGTCACATTCCTCAAATCTAGTTCAATTGCTGCGTCGTGATTGTGCATAGCAACGTGAACAATGTTAAACTAAGCTGATTGGAACTGGTTTAGCTAATTCAATAGGTAATCACTTAACGATTGTTAATTGAGAATCTAAAATCAGCTTGAACGTAATCCCTACCAACTGATGAGGTAGCGATTGTGTAAATCCTCGGTATGGCAATGGACGAACCTTTGGCGATTGCCATAAGAATTCCCAAGGCTGATACGGACTGTAGGCTAGAGTGACTGACTCAGAAGAACCTTGATTAATGGGACTAAACATGAACACAGTAATAGAAGTAGCACTAGGAGTAGTGTAATTGCATTTACATCGTAGTTAATTTCTGTCTTTACTTCAACTGCATTCCAATCCCCCTCGTTTACTGTTTTCAATTATGAGGTAGAGATAGTCCATCTCTGTAGCGTCTGTCTACACTCAGCCGAGACCAAGCCGGATTAATCCCTACCGAGATCATCTCGGCTCATCTCTGCCGAGAGTAACTCGGTCAATGCCGAGGTGAGTAAGTACTTTACACTTAGATTTGCTCATGTTTACTCCACATCGAAACACACCAAGAACGCACTGTGTCCTTGAGAAGAATGACCTAGGGTTGACTATGCTATAGTTAGCTTTAGTTATTTGATAAGCGTTTGAGACGACTAAAAAGAACCATTATCAAATTGGCGCTGTTGTCGGGGACACGAATTCCTTTGTGCTTTCGTGTGCCAAGTAAACCGAGCCGAATCCGAGTCTATAGAGTTTTGTTAGAGTTTGTTGAGTTTGTATTTGTTCAATAAATCTCTACTTGAAATCACTTTTAAAACAAAAATACATATACATATAGATATATAAGGAATTTCTAACTCTACATTACATTTAATTCTACATTACATATTAACCACATTCACTTCCTTACCTGTTCTGTTTTTAGTTGAATTAATTGTTACCGTAGTTACTTTAATTCTACATGATGCATGACTAGAAGTAACACTGACCCATTGTATACTTTTGACTCAGAGATAGAATTGACTTTACGTAGATTACGAAAAATTAGAAATACTGCAGTAAATATTAGTAGTAGCATAGATTCTGTCATTAACTCTGACCAATCTTGTACTGACCATTTTGTTGCTAGTACTAACATTTTTACAGAGTCAAGGTAGATGGAGAACCACGACAGGACGTTGAAAGAGCTAGCCACTCCAGATGTGGTGTACCAACAATGGTGTATCCAATATCCACAACTGGAGCCGGCTCAGACCTACGAATTGAAGTCTGGTCTAATACATTTGTTGCCCAAATTTCATGGTCTTGCAGGAGAAGACCCCCACAAGCATCTCAAGGAATTCCACGTGGTTTGTTCCATGATGAGGCCGTAGAGAATCCCAGAAGACTAAATCAAAATGAAGGCATTCCCATTCTCCCTGGATGGAGCCGCAAAGGACTGGCTATATTTGCAGCCAGCACTCTTCAACACCTGGGGAGACATGAAACGGACCTTCCTAGAAAATTTTTTCCCAGCCTCCAGGATTACGACCATCAGGAAAGAAATTTATGGGATAAGGCAGTACACTGGAGAAACTCTGCATGAGTATTGGGAGCGTTTCAACAAGCTCTGTGCCACCTGTCCTCACCACCAGATCAGCGAGCAACTATTGATCCAATATTTTTACGAAGGACTGGCAATGATGGACAGGAGTATGATCGATGCAGCCAGTGGAAGAGCTTTAATGGACAAAACACCAGTAGCAGCAAGGCACTTGATCTCGAACATGGCAAGCAACACTCAACAATTTGGGATCAAAGGGCCAAATCCGTCTCGATCAGTGAATGAAATCGGTGCAGCCTCCAACCAAAGGCTGGAGAACCAGCTAACTGAGTTGACGTCCCTGGTGAGACAGCTGGCTGTTAGTCAGCATCATCCAGCCACGGTAGCAAAGGTCTGTGGCATATGTACTTTAGTGGAGCATCCAACCGATTTATGCCCCACCTTACAAGAAATCGAGTCGGTGCAAACAAAATGTGTTGGAGCCGTAGGAGGATTCCAGTACGGGAAGCAACCATATCAAACTCGGCAGTTCTATGACCAGCCATATGGGAAATAGCCATTACGGCTAGGCCCACAACAAGGACCATATACAGCCTAGAGAGCTGGATCCATGCCAAATATACACTATGGAGCAGCTAGCTACCAACCTTCGACTTCACAATATCAAGCACCATCCTTCCCACCACAGCAACAGAGAGCTTCTACTCAAGGAAACTCACCATCACTAGAAAATTTAATGAAGCAGCTAGCAACAAGCAATCTGGAATTTCAACAATCAGTAAGTTCTAGCAACATACAATTCCAGCAAAACATGGCCACCACCATCCAGGATCTCAAGATGCAAATAGGACAACTAGCAAACACTGTGAGCGAATTACAGTCGGCCAGCTCGAATAGCTTTCCTTCTCAACCCATCCTGAATTCGAGAGGGAATGCTAGTGTAGTAACATTTAGAAGCAACAAGGAATTACCTCAGCCTTCACAGCATCAGGTGCCGCAGCCAACCGAAGCCGACTCTGAAGCAATGGCTGACTCACAGTTACATCTCGAGACAGTTGTCCCATTGTCGTTTCCATCCCGGACCATCTTGGCAAGGAAGCCAGATTTTGACGACGAACTGCTGAAGATGTTCCGGAAGGTGGAAATCAACATTCCATTTCTCGAAGCGATCAAGCAAATCCCAAAGTATGCGAAGTTCCTCAAAGAGTTATGCGTACACAAAAGAAGAAAGATGAAGGGGAGTCAAGAACTTAGAGGCATGGTATCGGCCTTAACGAAGACTAATTCCATTGCAGGAATTTCACAAGTCCTGCCAAAGAAATGTCGAGATCCCGACATCTTCTCGGTCTCATGCACAATTGGTGATTGTACATTTGCTGACGCTATGCTGGACCTAGGAGCGTCAATTAACGTGATGCCAGCATCAACCTACAGGTCCCTCAATTTCGGAGATCTGGAACCCACAGGGATGACCATTCAGCTTGCTAACAGAAGCATCGTGCAACCCTTGGGAGTTCTCGAAGATGTCCTTGTCCAAGTGAATGAATTAATATTTCCAGCTGATTTCTATGTGCTCGACATGGAGGACGAGACATCGGGAAAGGGATCAACCTTGATACTAGAGAGACCATTCCTAATGACAGCAAGGACGAAGATTGACGTACATGCCGGAACACTCTCGATGGAATTCGATGAAACATTGGTGCAGTTCAACATCTTTGAAGCCAAGAAGCACCCTACCGAAGACCATTCTCTCTTTGGCATAGACATAATGGAAGAGCTAGTCGAGGAGTACTTCCAACTAGATAGCTGTAGTGAAAAAGTGGAAGATTGCGCTGAACTCATTGAATCAATTAGCTGCTTACAGGCCAACTATGATGAAGTACAAGAGTTCCCAAACTCTGAGGGTGATCATAGCGACGTCATTGACTTGGCAGTTGAACAAGAATTAATGAAGTTGATAAATCAAGTCTGCTACCTTAAAGGCCTCTACCTACACAGCTGGCAACCATATTCACGGCCGAAATGAAAGGATAAAAGTCAACTCGGGTCGAAGAGTCAAACATGAAAGCCAACATGCTTGTCGAAACCATCTCGGCCAGTAAAGACTAGACTCAAACTGAAAAGCTCATTGCTCCACGCAGATCCAAGTTCGAAGCTGCTCACGAAGTCAAAGCTGACCTCAATCCGACAAGACCCGAAACCATCCTGCCGAGTCGGCCGAAGCAGCATAGGGTCGAGATCATATCGGCACTCATGATGCCAAGTCGAGAACAAGCCGGTCAGACGGATCCGAGGCCTATAACTGAGGAATCTCCATCTCTACCACCCATGGAGCTGAAACTACTACCAAGTCACCTAAAATACGCCTACTTGGACAATGAACAGCAGCTCCCAGTTATTATCGTAAACAACCTCCTCTCGGAGCAAGAAAAAAAGCTGCTGAAAGTCCTAAGGCAACACAAGAAAGCAATTGGGTGGAAACTCTTTGACCTTCCTAGCATAAACCCCTCCATTTGCATGCATAGAATATTAATGGAGGAGGACATCAAGCCCATAAGGCAACAACAATGAAGGCTGAATCCTACCATCCTGGATGTAGTCAAGAAAGAAGTCACAAAGCTACTTGTTGCAGGCATCATCTACCTTATCTCGGACAGTCAGTGGGTGAGCCCTGTACAAGTGGTACCAAAGAAATCCGGGATGACTGTTATGAAAAACCAACAAGACGAGTTGGTGCTTATGAGGATTCAGAATAGCTGGTGGGTGTGCATCGATTACAGAAGACTAAATCAGACAACCCACAAGGATCACTTTCCTTTTCCTTTTATTGACCAAATGCTGGAGAAAATAGTAGGGAAATCCCATTACTGTTTTTTGGATGGATTCTCAGGCTACATGCAAATTCATATTGCACCTGAAGATCAGCACAAAACAACCTTCACCTGCCCATTTAGTATCTTTGCATATACACGGATGCCATTTGGCCTATGCAATGCACCGAGCACGTTCCAACGTTGCATGATGAGCATCTTCTCGGATTTGCTACAAGACTGCATGGAGGTGTTTATGGATGACTTCACGGTGTACGCAGAATCATTCGACGCATGCCTGAATAACCTGTCCAAAGTGTTGAAGAGATGTACTGACACGAACCTGGTTCTTAATTTTGAAAAATGTCATTTCATGGTGACTGAGGGAATAGTGTTGGGACACCTGGTCTCCAACAGAGGCATTGAAGTGGACAAAGCAAAGATAGACGTTATCACATCCCTCCCTAACCCCACCTCTGTACAGGAAGTTCGCTCTTTTCTGGGACTTACAGGTTTCTACATGAGGTTCATCAAGGACTTCAACAAACTGGCCATGCCACTGTCCACACTGCTATAGAAGGATGTGGAATTCAACTTTGACCAGCCCTGTATCGAAGCATTCCAGGAGCTGAAGAGTAGACTCACATCCGCCCCTATCCTGCAAGCACCAAACTAGGACCAGCCATTTGAGCTAATGTGTGATGCATCCAATTCGGCGTTGGGAGCTGTTCTCAACTAGAGGGCCGGAGTCGGCCAACCGACGCATGTAATTGCCTATGCATCCAGAACTATGGATCCGGCCCAGCAAAACTACACGAAAACTGAGAAGGAACTTTCGGCAATTGGGTTTGCATTGGATAACTTTCACTCCTACCTTCTCGGTTCCAAAATAGTCATGTTCTCTGATCACGCTGCTTTAAGATACTTGCTGAAGAAGCCAGACGCCAAGCCGAGACTGATCCGGTGGATGCTTCTTCTCCAAGAATTCGACTTAGAAATCAAAGATAAGAAGGGCGCCGAAAACTCTATAGCAGATCACCTAAGCAAGATTGAAAGAGGAAGCGAATCAATGCCTATCCAAGATGCGTTCCCTAATGAGCAACTCCTGCACATCAAGACGGCCACACCATGGTTTGCCGACATCTGCAACTTCATGGCAACATCTCAATTTCCTCCTAAGGCATCTTTGTCCTACAAGGAGAAAATCAGAAGTGATGCCAAATATTACGTATGGGATGACCCCTACCTTTGGAGATTATGCAGTGATAAGATTATCCGCAGGCGTATTCCTGACACCGAGATCAATTCAATCCTCCAGCTCTGCCATTCGGCCCCTGGAGGAGGACATTACGGCTCGTCTCGAACTACTAGGAAAGTGCTGGATTGTGGCCTTTACTGGCCCTCTATTTTTAGAGAGACCCATCAATTCGTCTCCACCTACGAAAGTTGCCAAAAAAGCAGGGATGGCCTTGAACTAAAGACACGAAATGCCCCAACAGCCCATCATGTTCTACGAAGTCTTTGACGTCTGGGGTATAGATTTCATGGGGCCATTCCCAATCTCCAATGGTTATTCATACATCCTGCTTGCTGTAGATTATGTATCAAGATGGGTAGAAGCCATCCCCACCAGAACCAATGATGCCAAGGTTGTAGTGGACTTTCTTAAGTCCAATATTTTCTTCATGTTTGGTATACCGAAAGCGCTCATCAGTGTCCAAGGAAGTCACTTCAGTAACAGAGCCATGGCCTCCCTTCTTCAGAAATATGGGGTGGCGCACAGGATAGCTACAACATACCATCCCCAAACAAATGGTCAAGCTGAGGTGTTTAACAGGGAAATCAAGCACAGATTACAAAAGATGACAAATCCCAACAAGAAGGACTGGAGCAAACTCCTTGACGACACTCTATGGGCACATAGGACTGCATACCGAACACCGCTAGGGATGTCTCCCTACCGGATTATTTTTGGCAAGGCCTGCCACCTTCCTGTGGAGTTAGAACATAAAGCTTATTGGGCAGTCAAACAATGCAACATGGCCTATGACCAAGCAGGTGAGCATCGAAAATTCCAACTCCAAGAATTAGATGAACTTTGCTTGGAAGCTTATGAGAATGCCAAGATCTATAAGCAAAATGTCAAAAAATTCCATGACCAAAAGATCCTGAGAAAAGACTTCTATATTGGCCAAAAAGTGTTGCTATTCAACTCCAAATTAAAACTCATAGCAGGTAAGCTTTGCTCCAGATGGGATGGACCTTTTGTTATCACTAACACATTTCCCCATGGTGTAGTGCAGCTAAAAGAGGAACATACCAACCGCACCTTTCAGGTCAATGGGCACCAAGTCAAACCATTCCTCGAAGGTCCAGCACCAATCGGAGAGCACACAGAGATCATTTCATTGGTGGAACTGACTCGACCAGATGGCACAGCCTAGGCCAGCTCGGCCACCCTCTTCTATCTACGCATTGAGGACAATGCCGAAATTAAGTGTAGGGGGGGGTTCTGACCATCTGGGACTGATCATTCATATCTGCCCTTCCTTAGTTTCTTTATTCTCTTCAGTTTCATTTTCATTTTATATCTGTTATACTGTTCCTAGTTTCATTAGTACTTTTAAGTTCTGCCAGATAAGTTTTAATTCAATAAGAGCTTCCTGGCCAAGTCGACCACAACTAGAATGACCTCGGCCTAGTAGAATTATATAGCCAAACTGAAAAGAGAGAAAATTCTCGATTGAGTCCGAATGTTTGATGAACTAGCAGAAGCAATCTCCTCATTCCTGAGTAGAGGTAGCCTCTGCCTGAAGGGGACCAAACCTTTGGGTTCTAAGTGGTAAGTGACGAAAATGGGAAGAGAAAACCTTTTGAGTGAAGGAACAAAAACAACCAGTGTGAGAATTTGAGCCTTGTAGTAGTGATGGCTTACACTCTCGCCATCTCCCTTCTATTTGAGTGATTTTTGCAAGCATGTTAATTGTGTATGCTGTATTTTGCCTTAACTCTCCAGATACAACTGTTTTACACATGTAGGAATGACATGATCTAGGCCATATTTCTTATGAGCTCTGAGCCAAATAAGCTGTCCGAAAACAAGCTGACCCTTGTTCACCCCCTTTAGGCCTCATTTGACCATTTTTCTTGCAGCTCACTACAAGCCGAGGCCAAGAAAATCATTATCTTACCCCACCCTCAAGGAAGCCGAGGAGCCTTGGAATCGTCTTGGGAGTAAGTCAGAATCAAGTCTGAGGGAGGTCTCGGGAGCAGAATTCGGTCAAAAAGCATTTGAAGGCTCAGAAGAAGAGAAAAAGGAAAGGAAATTGAATGAAACAAAAGAAAAGAAAGAAAAGAAAGTACATATAAACAGAAAACAGGCAACTGAGATAAATAAGCTGAACCAAACAAAAACAGTAAGCTGCATGAGTAGACCGGAAGAAAGAATATAAAAAAGGGCGAGCAAACAAAGATGGAAGGAGACCACAGCAATCGGGACTGCCCTCATACTAATAAAACTCACTCCTCATTGCTCCTCTCCTCCACGCGGGTCTTGAAGCTAGTTTTCCTACATTCTATCCTACCCGTGACCTTCACCTCGCTACAAGCCGAAAAAGTCCTAGTGATCATAACTGTTGTGTTTTGCAGGAGTAAGGAGGAGGGCTCTCTCAAGATATGGTAATGCCAATTCCATGCAATGCTGAGCGTAAACATAAGCCAAACACTCGAGAGAATCGAGAGAATTGATCACCTAAGTGAGGTTCTACTACTCTAGGGTATTTCCTCCCATTTGTAAGTCATGGAAACATCTTAGATCCAAGGGAAGTAGTTCCCTGATTGCATGAGCACTTTGTTCCAGGATGAAGAGAAGTCGAATTTGTCTAGTCAACTTGAGGAATTCAAGGGAAGAATCTCTTTCCCTCAAACCGAAATCTCCCTTGTCTAAGTCATCTCACTTTGCCCAAGCGTGCAAAAGGCTAAGTATGGGGGTTTGATGAGTCATAAAACACACATCATAAGTAGACCTAAGGAGAGCGCCATTAAGAAACTCATGAACTTAAAAGATGATTGTTAGCGAAGATTCAAATTAAGGGTCTAGAATTAGAGAAAAGCACTATTTGTGTTAATTCAAGGCATTAAGCTAACTATTCCTTCATTGCAGGTCCAGCCAAGCTCACAGCCCGTCACTAGAAGCCCAGGTCGAAAGCCTCTCAACTAGGCCAAGACTCGGCCTAGGCAAGCAAATGGCCCAATCAGGAGTAGCTTGCAACACAAGTTATAGCAAGGGTAGAATAGGGATTTCACTTGTAATTATGTTAGGTTGGTTAGCCTCGCACCCTATATAAATAAGAGAAACTCTGTACGATTAGGGTCTTTGGCATTCATATTTTCCTGCATACATTATCTTCATTCTCTCTCGTTCTCCTACACAGGCGGTGGTGCACGGTGCTATCAATGGCATTTCTCTCGATCGAGGAAATGTAGGTTAGGAATTGAGAAGCCGAAGGTTACCAAAGGAGACTGACTGGAGTACCAACAGACTCTGGTGGACTTGATCCTCAGCGTTCTAGCTAACAAAGGTGGATCATCGCCGTCGACCATGGCAATTGTCGTGGAAGATAGAATCATCGAATCCAGGCCCTGTGTTTGTATTTCGTTTCCAATAATATAAGCATTTTCTGAATTCTGATCTCGGTCACATTCCTCAAATCTAGTTCAATTGCTGCGTCGCGATTGCGCATAGTAACGTGAACAATGTTAAACTAAGCCGATTGGAACTGGTTTAGCTAATTCAGTAGGTAATCACTTAACGATTGTTAATTACGAATCTAAAATCAGCTTGAATGTAATCGCTGCCAACTAATGAGGTAGCGATTGTGTAAATCCTTGGTATGGAAATGGACGAACCTTTGGCGATTGCCATAAGAATTCCCAAGGCTGATACGGACTGTAGGCTAGAGTGACTGAATCAGAAGAACCTTTATTAATGGGACTAAACATGAATAGCACTAGGAGTAGTGTAATTGCATTTACATCGTAGTTAATTTCTGTCTTTACTTCAACTGCATTCCAATCCCCCTCGTTTACTGTTTTCAAGTTTGAGGCAGAGATAGTCCATCTCTGTAGCGTCTGTCTGTACTCAGCTGAGACCAAGCCGGATTAATCCCTGCCGAGATCATCTCGGCTCAGTCTCTGCCGAGAGTAACTCGGTCAGTGCCAAGTTGAGTCAGTACTTTACACTCACATTTGCTCATGTTTACTCCACATCAAAACACACTAAGAACGCACTGTGTCCTTGAGAAGAATGACCTAGGGTTGACTATGCTATAGTTACCTTTATTTATTTGATAAGCGTTTGAGACGACTAAAAAGAACCATTATCAGACATCCACGCCAGTTCTTCAAACACCTAATTGGGAGCTCCCTTTCGAGCTAATGTGCGACACATCTAACTCGACCAGCGAGACAAAGTCGGCCGACCGGCACACGTGATCGCCTATGCATCTCAAACATGGACTCAACCCAGATAAACTATACGACTATTGAGAAAGAGCTATTGGAAATAGTATTTGCCTTGGACAAATTTTGCTCCTATCTGCTTGGCTCCAAAGTCATCATATTCTCCAACCATGCTGCCTCCAAATACCTGTTAAAGAAGCTAGAGGCCAAACCACGACTAAATCGGTGGATGCTTCTCTTGCAGGAATTTGACCTAGAAATCGAAGACAAGAAGGGTGTTGATAATGTAGTGGCCGACCACCTGAGTCGGATTGAACGTGAACCTGATCCGATGCCAATTCGAGATGACTTTCTGGATGAGCAACTACTGCACATGGATACATCTACACCATGGTTCGCAAACGTATGCAATTTCATTGTTGCATCTCAGTTTTCACCAAAGGCATCCCGGCTGTATAGAGAGAAGATCAAGAGTGATGCCAAGTACTATATATGGGATGACCCGTATCTTTGGAAATGCGGCAGCGACCAAGTCTTTCGTAGGTGCATTCTGGACTCTGAGATTAGCTTAGTCCTCCACTTTTGTCATGCAGTAGCCAGAGGCGGCCATCATGGATCAACTCGGACAGCCTGAAAGGTACTAAGACTATGGATTTTACTGGCCCATCATTTTTCGAGATGCCCACCAATTCGTCTCGACCTGTGAACAATGCCAGAGAGCAGGGACCACCATGAGCCGCCAACATGAGATGCCCCAACACCTAATCTTATTATGTGAATTCTTTGACGTTTGAGGAATTGACTTCATGGGGCCATTCCCTGTCTCCAATGGATACTCATACATTCTTTTGGTCGTGGACTACATGTCAAGATGGGTAGAAGCAGTGGCCACCAAGACCAATGATGCTAAGGTAGTTGTGAATTTTCTTAAGTCTAACATTTTCTATAGGTTCGGTGTGCCGAAAGCTCTAATCAACGACCAGGGAATTCGCTTTTATAAACGGACCATCTCTTCCCTCTTAGAAAAGTATGGGGTGGTGCATCGGATTGCCACAGCATACAACACCCAAATAAACGACCAAGCTGAAGTAGTCAATAAGGAAATCAAGAAGATTTTGCAAAAGTTGACCAATCCGAGCCAGAAGGACTGGAGTTGCCACCTTGAAGACGGGCTTTGGGTATATAGGACGGCATACCGGACTCTGTTGGGAATGTCTCCTTATCGGATTGTTTTCGGCAAAGCCTGTCACCTACCACTTGAATTAGAACACTAAGTTTATTGGGCAGTCAAGAAGTGTAACATGGCCTATGACCAAGTTGGGGAAGAAAGAAAGCTCCAACTATAAGAGTTGGAGGAACTCCATTTAGAAGCTTACGAGAACTCCCGCATCTACAAGCAGCGAGTCAAACAATTCCATGACTGACAAATTTTGAGAAAAGAGTTCCAAGTCGGCCAGAAAGTGCTCTTGTTCAATTCAAGATTAAAGCTCATCGCTGGTAAGTGATAATGGCTTCTTTTTGTCGTTTTGAACTCTTATCAAATAACTAAAGTTAACTATAGCATAGCCAACCCTAGGTCATTCTTCTCAAGGACACAGTGTGCTCAGTTGTGATTCAGTGTGAAGTAAAATGTTATCGAATCTAAGATGTAAAGTTTTGACTCTCCTCGGCACTGGCCGAGTCCCTCTCAGCAGAGACAGAGCCGAGATGAACTCGGCAGAGATAATCCGGCTTGGTCTCGGTTGAGTGCAGACAGACACTACAGAGATGGACTATCTCTATGTCAGCCTAGAAAATAGTAAACAATGGGGATTTTGAATGTAAGCAAAGCAAAAAGTAAACTAAGACTACGAATGCAGTAAATATATACTACTACTAGTAGTTATCTACTATTATTACTATTTAACTGTGTTCATGCTCAGTCCCATTAATCCAAGTTCAGTCCAGGTTCCACACTCCAGTTCTCAATCCATATCAGCCTTGGGAAGTCTTATGGAAATTGCTAAAGGTTCGTCAATTGCCATACCGAGGATTTGTGCAATCGCTACCTCATCAATTGGCAGGGATTAAGTTCAGAGCTGATTTTAGTTTCTCGAATAACAATCGTGAAATGATCACCTACTGAATTAGTTAAACCAGTTCCAATCGGCTTAGCTTAACATTGTTCACAATCTAATTGCAATCGTGGATTAAATCATGAATTAAAGGAGAGGAAGAGAATGGAGATAAGAAACGCATAATGAAATTGATTAACAGAAATAGAATACAAATACAATGGTTCTGAATTCAGGTGGATCCATCTTCCACAACGATCGCCATGGTTGATGGTGGTGGTTCACCTCCGTTAGCCTGAGCACTAAGGATCAGCTCCATTAGAGTGTGTCAGTAATCTGATCGGTCCCCTCTGACAGGCTTCGGCTTCCCAGTCTCAAACCTGCACTTCCTCGATCGAGAGAAACGCCAATGAGCACCGTGCACCACCGTGAAATGGAGAGAATGAGTGCAAGAAAATGGATATAATGAGTGTGGAATCAAAGTGAATTCAAAGACTTGTAAAAAGTGCACAGCTCCTCCTATATATACACGAGTTGAGCAGTTAGATAACGCTAACAAAATATCCTAACAGAATTACAGTGTGAATGTCCTATTCTACCCCTGTGAAGATCTTCCAACGTGACATGGCAGATTCTCCAAAAGTGACATGGCAACTGAGCTGGCGCTGAGGTGGATAGCTGACGTGGACAACACAATTGGGCCGCTCTTTATTGGGCTGCAAGGGCTGCAAGGCATGAATTGCCGAGACGACTCTAGCGTGGCCGAGATAGAGTCGGTCTGGTCGGGACGACTTCATCTCGGTTGAGACTCTTCTATTGACCCTGGTCAACTCGGCTTAACCTACAGAAGAAGGAGTGATACTTTTTATTAGCAAAGAAGTCTGAATTATCACAGATTTGTATTTTCTCTATATTTAAGCCCATAAATTGAATCTTAGCTAACAATCCATTCTTAAGCAAAGAATAGTCTTGCAAACATCCTTTTTAGGTGTCTAAAAGATGTATAAATTGTGACTTATCAGTAAGCTCTGTTCCAGGTGGGACCGTCCATTTATTATCACTAAAGTTTTGCCCTATGGTGTAGTAAAATTACAGGATGAACTCACAAGAAGCACCTTCCAAGCCAACAAGCAGTAGCTCAAAATTTTCCATGAAGGCCCAACGACAACAATAGGCGAGGTGGAGAGCATCTCCCTAATAGAACCGGCCATGGTGATGGGTCATAAATGGTACATCGTAGGTGGACCCAAGAAGAATGTTAATAAGTAACTCATGTACTTAAAAGATGACTGTTAGCTAAGATTCAGATTAGGAACCAGAAAACAGAGAAAACACAATTCTGAGTTAAATCAAAGGTATTAGCTAACTATTCTTCCATTGCAGGTCCAGCCAAGACTCTCAACCATCCAAAGAAGGCCCAACCGAGAGCATTCTTGACCTGGTCAACTCTATCTCGACCAGGCTGAGACTCGGCCTAGAGAGCAAGAGCAGCAAGCAGTAGAGTGGCCCAATAAGGAGCGAAACCCAGTTGCGTCTTCCATGACAGCCATCCAACACAAAGGCCAGCTTGATGAGTCATGAAATACACATCATAAGTGGACCTAAGAAGAGTGCCATTAAGCTACTCATGAACTTAAAACATGATTGTTAGCTAAGATTCAGATTAAGGGCCTAGAATCAGAGAAAAGCACGACCTGTGTTAATTCAAGGCATTAAGCTAACTATTCTTTCATTGCAGGTCCAGCCAAGCTCGCAGCCTGCCACTAGAGGCCCAGGCCGAGACCCCGCCCATGCAAGCAATTGACCCAATCAGGAGCTAGGTCCAGTGCTACTCCACGTCAGCGATCCATCTAGAAGCCACCACGGTTCCAGCTCAACGCCACGTCACCTCCTAGAAAAGCTTGCAACGCAAGTTATAGAAAGGGTAGAATAGGGATTTCACTTGTAATTCTGTTAAGATAGTTAGCTTCGTCCCTTGTATAAATAAGCGCAACTCTAAACGATTAGGGGTCTTTGGGCATTAATATTTTTCTGCTTCCATTATCTTCATTCTCTCTCGTTCTCCTACACACACGATGGTGCACGGTGTTGTCAATGGCATTTCTCTCGATCGAGGAAGTGCAGGTTAGGAACTGAGAAGCCAAAGGTTACCAGAGGAGACCGATTGGAGTACCAACGCACTCTCGTTGACTTGATCCTCAATGTTCTAGCTAATAGAGGTGGATCATCGCCGTCGGCCATGGCGATTGTCGTGGAAGATGGAATCATCGAATCCAGGCCCTGTGTTTGTACTTCGTTTCCAATAATATAAGCATTTTCTGAATTCTGATCTCTGTCACATTCCTCAAATCTAGTTCAATTATTGCATCGCGATTGCGCATAGTAACGTGAACAATGTTAAACTAAGCTGATTGGAACTGGTTTAGCTAATTCAGTAGGTAATCACTTAACGATTGTTAATTGAGAATCTAAAATCAGCTTGAACATAACCCCTGCCAACTGATAAGGTAGCGATTGCGTAAATCCTCAATAAGGCAATGGACGAACCTTTGGCGATTGCCATAAGAATTCCCAAGGCTGATATGGACTGTATGCTAGACTGACTGAATCAGAAGAACCTTGATTATTGGGACTAAACATGAACACAGTAATAGAAGTAGCACTAGGAGTAGTGTAATTGCATTTACATTGTAGTTAATTTCGGTCTTTACTTCAATTACATTCAAATCCCCATCGTTTACTATTTTCAAGTCTAAGGCAGAGATAGTCCATCTCTGTAACGTCTGTCTGCACTTAGCCGAGACCAAGCTGGATTAATCTTTGCCAAGATCATCTCGGCTCAGTCTCTGTTGAGAATAACTCAGTCAGTGCCGAGGTGGTCAGTACTTTACACTCAAATTTTGCTCTTATTTACTACACATCGAAACACACTTAGAACGCACTGTGTCCTTGAGAAGAATGACCTAGGGTTGACTATGCTATAGTTAGCTTTAGTTATATGATAAGCACGTAAAATGACTCAAAAAAAAAACTATCATTATCACAGCTCAGCAACAGCATGGAAGCCACGTCACTCCTGAAGAGACCAAGTTCTTTCTAGCGCACTTTGCAAGGGCAGAATCGGAAATCTACGTTTGTAATTCTATTAGGCATCGTGGTTCGTGTGTCCATGTATAAATAGGAGTAGTCGTGTACAATTTAGGGGACTTTCAATTCATTCTCTACGCACTTCATTACATCCACTACCTCGCTCTCGCTTCTCTCCATTGCGGTGGTTCACGGTGCTACATTGGTGTTTCTCTCAATCGAGGAAGTACAGGCTTGAGACTGAGAAGCTGAAGTTTGCCAGAGGTGACCGCTTGGGATTCCCACGCACCCTGGTGGAGCTGATACTCAATGTTCAAGCAATTGGAGGTGAACCACTACCATCAACCATGGCGATCGTCGTGGAAGATGGATCCATCTGAATTCGGACCATTGCGTTTGTAATCTATCTTCTGTTAATTAATTTCGTTCTGCATTCCTTGCCTCTGCTCTTCTCCTCTTCCTTTATTCATGATTTAATCTGCGATTGCAATTGAACCATGAACAAGTTAAACTAAGCCGATTGGAACTGGTTTAGCAAATTTAGTAGGTAATCCCTTAATGATTGTTAATAGAGAACCTAAAATCAGCTCTGAAATTAATCCCTACCAACTGATGAGGTAGCGATTGTGTAATTCCTCAATGTGGTAATGGACGAACCTATGGCAATTGCTATAAGAATCCCCAAGGCTGACCTGGATTGAGAACTGGAGTAAGGAACCTGGACTGGACTTGAATTAATGGAATTGAACACGAACATAATTATATTTTAATAATAATAGTAGCCATATCGTATCAGCAGCATCCTTCTATTCACATTTATTTCCTGCATTTGTTTACTCGTTTTTGTAATTAAAATCCCCTTGTTTACTGCTTTCCAAGCCCAAGACAGAAATAGTCCATCTCTATTGCGTCCGTCCGCACTTAGCTGAGACAAGTTGGATAAGTCTCTACTGAGACCATATCGTACCTGTCCCTACCGAGAGCGACTCGGTCAGTGCCGAGACGAGTCAATACTGTGCAACTTAGGTTCTGCTTTATCTTACTTCGCATTAATTCACAATTCAAGCATAATGTGTCCTTGAGAAAAATCGACCTAGGGTTGACTATGCTATAGTTAGCTTTAGTTATTTGATGTGCGTTAAGACGACTAAAACGAGTTTATCAAATTGGCACCGTTGCCAGGGACACAAGTTCTTTTGTGTCTTTGTATGCCAAGCTAAGTGAAGTCGAATCCCGAGTCTGTAGAGTGTTTGTGGAGTCAGTCTGTTGAGTCTTTGAATTTGTCTGCGTCTTTCTTCTAGATTTTGGATCCTAAATAAAAAGCATGCTGAGTGTTTGTTAAATTTTCTGCATGAATTCACCACCAAAAAAAAAACAACAAAAAACAAAAACCACGATAAAACATTTGTCTCTGCAGTGCATAGTGTTAGCATTCTATCTTGCATTCATTTCCGCATTGCACAATTCACTTGCATCCTTTTACATTGCATTCTTGTAGTTTTATTAGGTAATTGACTGATAGTTGTAGTTTACTATTTTGTAAGTACTGCTTGAAGTCTGATTTTTATGCATAATATGTACAATGCATGACTAGGAGTAGCACTAACCTCTTATATGCTTTTGACCCTAAAATAAAGAAAACTCTACGTAGACTAAGGAGGACTAGGAATCTAATAGTAAATAATAGTAGAAGTTCTTATTCTGGCATTAACTCTAACCAGTTTTGTACTGACAATTCTATTGCTAGTTCTAAGATTTTTGAAGAGCCAGGACAGATGGAGAATAATGACAGAACATTGAAGGAATTGGACACTCTAGACGTGGTGTATCAACTTTGGTGTATCCAATACCCATAGCTGGAGCCGGCCCAAAAATATGAATTAAAATTTGGTCTTATACACTTGTTGCCTAAATTTCATGGTCTTGTAGGAGAAAACCCCCACAAGCATCTAAAGGAATTCCATATGGTTTGCTCCACAATGAGGCCGTAAGGGATATCGGAGGACTAAATCAAAATGAAGGCGTTTCCATTCTCCCTGGATGGAGAAGCGAAGGATTGGATGTACCTTCAGCCAGCACTATTCAACACTTGGGGAGATATGAAGTGCACATTCCTGGAGAAGTTCTTTCCGGCATCCAGAACTGCGTCCATCAGGAAGGAAATATGTGGGATAAGGCAGCATCCAGGAGAAACTGTGCATGAGTACTGGGAAAGGTTCAACGAACTCTACACCACCTATCCACACCATCAAAGCAGCGAGAAGTTTCTGGTCCAGTATTTCTATGAAGGACTCTCAATGATGGGCAGAAGCATGATCAATGCAGCTAGTGGAGGAGCCTTGATGGATAAAACACCACCAGCAGCAAGGCACCTGATCTCCAATATGGCAAGTAATACATAATAGTTTGGGATTAGAGGGCCAAGTCAATCTTGGATGGTGAATGAAATTGGTGCAGCTTCCAACCAAAGGCTAGAGAATCAGGTGACCGAATTGACATCATTGGTGAGACAGCTTGCAACATGGAAGACAGCCAGTTCGGCCAGGACCGAATCAAGGGCCATACGCAACTCAACAATTCGGATCCACACTGAATGCCTATCAGAGACAAGCAGGTTATCAACAGCCGACTCCACAATATCAAGCACCATCGTTCCAACAACAACAACAACAGTAGAGAGGGCCTACCCAAGGCAACTCCCCATCTCTGGAAAACCTGATGAAGTAGCTTGCAACCAGCAACCTGGAGTTTCAACAATCCGTGAGCTCTAGTACTATGCAGTTCCAGCAGAACATGACTGCCACTGTCCAATACCTCAAAACGCAGATTGGACAGCTAGCTAATATTGTGAGTCAATTACAATCGCCTGGATCCAGCAACCTTCCCTCTCAAACCATTCCAAATCCAAGAGGAAACGCCAGTGTAGTCACTCTTTGAGGTGGAAAAGAATTACCTCAACCTACACTGCAGCAGTTACCGAGATCAGCTAAAGCCGACTTTGAGACAAATGCCGACTTGCAGTCTCGACCGGAGACAACTGTTCCATTGCCATTTCCATCTCAGACCATCTCGAAAAGGAAGCCAGAGTCAGATGAAGAATTGTTGAAGATGTTCCGAAAGGTGGAAATCAATATTCCACTCCTCGATGCTATTAAACAGGTCCCTAAGTACGCAAAATTCCTCAAGGAATTGTGCGTGCACAAAAGGAGAAAGATAAAGGGGAGCATGGAAATCAGAGGCGTGGTGTTGGCCTTGACCAAGAATGAAGAATTCACTGCAGGTACTTCACAAGCACTGCTAAAGAAGTGCAGAGATCCTGGAATATTTTCTATCCCATGCACCATTGGCGACTGCACCTTTGCTGACGCCATGTTGGACCTGGGAGCCTCGATCAATGTCATGCCTGCATCGATCTACAGGTCCCTAAACTTTTGTGATTTAGAACCCACAGGGATGACCATTCAGCTGGCGAACAGGAGCATTGTCCAACCCTTGGGAGTTCTCGAGGATGTTCTCATCCAAGTCAACAAACTAATATTTTCAACTGATTTTTATGTGCTAGACATGGAGGATGAGACATCTGGGAAGGAATCCACCTTAATTTTGGGAAGACCTTTCTTGATGACAACCACACCAAGATTGATGTGCATGCCGAGATGCTCTCGATGGAATTCGGTGATACCTTGGTGCAATTTAATATTTTCGAAGCAATGAAGCACCCAACCAAATACCACTCTCTCTTTGGCATCGATTTACTTGATGAGATAGTTGAAGAATACTTTCAACTAAATGGAAACAATGAAGACACTAAGAAGTTCGCTGGAAGCACTGATGAGATTAGCTGCCTAGGGGTCTGATGATGTGCGTTTTTACAGCCGTTTTACGCGCTTATCAAATAACTAAAGCTAACTATAGTATAGATAACCCTAGGTCATTCTTCTCAAGGAAACAGTGTGTTCAGTTGTGAATTGGTGTTAAGTGAAGTAAAATGCTATCGAATCTAAGCAATAAAGTTTTGACTGACTCTCCTCGGTACTGGCCGAGTCGCTCTCGGCAGAGACTGAATCGAGATGATCCCAATAGAGATAATCCGGCTTGGTCTCGGTTGAGTGCAGACAGATGCTACAGAGGTGGACTATCTCTGTCTCAGACTAAAAAGCAATAAACAGGGGGATTGGGAATGCAAGTAATGCAAGAAACAGACTAAGACTATGAATGCGATAAACATATACTACTGTTACTAGTTATCTATTATTATTATTATTTAACTGTGCTCATATTTGATCCCATTAATCCAAGTTCAGTCCAGGCTCCACACTCCAGTTCTCAATCCATATCAGCCTTGGGAAGTCTTATGGCAATCGCCAAAGGTTCGTCCATTGCCATACCGAGGATTTTTGCAATCGGTACCTCATCAGTTGGCAGGGATTAAGTTCAGAGTTGATTTTAGGTTCTCAGTTAACAATCGCCAAATGGTTACCTACTATATTAGTCAAACCAGTTCCAATCGGCTTAGCTTAACATTGTTCACAATTTAATTGCAATCGCGGATCAAATCATGAATTAAAGTAGAGGAAGAAAATGGAGACAAGAGTTGCAGAATGAAATGGATTAACAAAAAGGGAATACAAATGCAGTGGTTCTGAATTCAGATGAATCCATCTTCCACGACGATCGCCATGGTTGATGGTGGTGGTTCACCTCCGTTAGCCTGAACGCTGAGGATCAGCTCCACCAGAGTGCGTCAGTAGTCTGATCGGTCCCCTCTGGCAAACTTCGGCTTCCCAGTCTCAGACCTGTGCTTCTTCAATCGAGAGAAACGCCAATGAGCACCGTGCACCGCCGTGAAAGTAGAGAGAGCGAGAGCGAGAAAAATGGGTACAGTGAGTATGGAATTAAAGTGAATTCCAAAGACAGAACGAGTAAAAAGAGCACTACTCTTCCTATATATACACGAGCTGTGATATGTTAATCCTAACGAATCCTAACAGAATTACACTGTGAAGATCCTATTCTACCCCTATGCAGATCTTCTAACGTGACATGGCAGATTTCCTAGGAGTGACATGGCTTTTGAGCTAACACTGAGATGGCCTCCGAGCTGGATAGCTGATGTGGTCAATACAATTGGGCCTCTCTACTGGGCTGCTGGGCTGCAAGGCATGGGTTGCCGAGACGACTCTGGTCCTGCCGAGATGGAGTTGGACTGACCAGGATGACTTCATCTCGGCTGAGACTCCTTTTGTTGACCCTGGTCAACTCGGCTTGACCTACAGAAGAAGGAGTGACACTTTTATTCGCTAAGAAATCTGAATTAACACAGATTTGTATTTTCTTTGTATTCAAACCCATAGAATGAATCTTAGCTAACAATCCATTCTTAAGCACATAATAGTCTTGCAAACCTCCTTCTTAGGTGTCTAAAAGATGTATAAATTGTGACTCATCAGGGTCGTAGATGAAGAGGCCGATTATGAGGAAGTACAAGACCTTCCCAACTCTGAGGACAACCATAGCGATATTGCTGACTTGGATTTTGAAGTTGAATTATCTAATTTGATTACCCAAGTCTGCAATCTTGAAAACCCAGAGAGTATAACTAATATAGAAGTCAAAATTATCGAAACTGAAGAGTCTCCCATTGCACAATTGGCGACCATTTTTACGATCGAAATCAAGTCGGCCAGCATAGGTCGAGTCAAGGAAAACATAAAAGTCAACTCGGCCAAAAAGTCAGACAACAAGGCCGACACGCTTGTCGAGACCATCTCGGCTAATGAAGACCAAATGAAGCTGGAGTGGAAATTACAATTCCATCTGGATCCAACTCCAAAGCAGCACAAGAAGCCAATGTCGAGTCCGATCCAACAAGAACGGAAGCCACTGAGTCGAGCCGGCCGAAGCAACCAAAGGCCGAAATCATGTCGGCACACCTGGTGCCAAGTTGAGAAAAGTCAGCCAGACAGATCCGAGCCCGTTAATTGAGGAATCTCCATCCCCACCTCCCATGGAATTGAAACCATTGTCGAGTCACCTGAAGTATGCCTACTTGGACGAGGAACAACAACTTCCAATTATCATTGCCAACAATCTCCACCAAGAGCAAGAAGACAAGTTGTTGGAAGTCCTCGGGCAACACAAGAGGGAAATAGGGTGGAAGTCATCAGACCTTCCTGGCATAAACCCCTCTATCTGCATGCACAAAATATTGATGGACGAGGAAGTCAAGCCCATAAGGAAACAATAAAGAAGACTGAATCAGACACTCTTGGGTGTGGTCAAGAAGGAAGTTACGAAGCTACGTGCTGCAGGCATCATCTATCCCATCTCGGATATCCAATCGGTGAGCCCTGTGCAAGTGGTACCAAAGAAATCTGGGATGATTGTCATGAAAAACCAACAAGAAGAGTTGGTACCTATGCGGATTCAGAATAGTTGGCAGGTCTGCATCGATTATAGAAGATTAAACCAGGCAACCCGTAAGGATCATTTTCCTTTGCCTTTTATTGACCAAGTCCTGGAAAAACTTGCAGGGAAATCCCATTATTGTTTTCTGGATGGCTTCTCAGGCTACATGCAAATACATTTTGCACCTGAAGACCAGCATAAAATAACCTTCACCTGCCCATTTGGTACCTTTGCGTATACACGCATGCCATTTGGCCTATGCAATGCTCCGAGCACATTTCAATGTTGCATGACAAGTATCTTCTCGGATTTTCTATAGGACTGCATGGAGGTGTTCATGGATGACTTCATAGTGTACACAGATTCATTTGAAGCATGCCTGAGCAACCTATCCAAGGTGTTGAAGAGATGTATTGACACAAACCTTGTGCTCAATTTTGAAAAATGTCATTTCATGGTGACTGAGGGAATTGTGTTGGGACATCTGGTTTCCAACAGAGGCATTGAGGTTGATAAATCAAAGATTGATATCATCACCTCACTTCCTAACCCCACTATTGTGCGGGAAGTTCGCTCTTTTCTTGGACATGCAGGTTTCTACAGAAGATTCATCAAGAACTTCAGCAAACTTGCCCTGCCACTGTCCAAGCTGCTGTAGAAGGATGTGGAATTTAACTTCGACCAGTCCTGTAGTGAAGCATTTCAGGAGCTGAAGGACAAACTCACATCCGCTCCTATCCTGCAAGCACCAAACTGGCACCTGCCTTTCAAACTAATGTTTGATGCCTCCAATTCGACATTAGGAGCTGTCCTCGGCCAAAGAGCTGGAGTCAGCCAATCAGTGCAAGTAATTGCTTATGCATCCAGAACCATGGACTCGGCCCAACAGAATTATACCACAACGGAGAAGGAATTGTTGGCAATCGTGTTTGCCTTAGACAAATTTCGTTCCTACCTTCTCGGTTCGAAGATAATTGTGTTCTCTGACCAAGCTGCTTTGAGATACTTGTTGAAGAAGCCCGACGCCAAACCAAGACTAATAAGGTGGGTGCTTCTTCTCCAAGAATTTGACTTAGAGATAAGAGACAAAAAGGGTACTGAGAACTCTATGGCAGATCACTTAAGTAGGATTGAAAAAGGAAGCGAACTGATGCCTATCTGAGACGAATTCCCCGATGAGAAACTTCTGCGCATCAAATCAGCTACACCATGGTTTGCCGACATTTGTAATTACGTGGCAACATCTTAGTTCCCACCAGAGGCATCTTAGTAATACAAGGAGAAACTCTAGAGTGATGCTAGGTATTACATTTGGGATGACCCTTACCTTTGGAGACTGTGCAGCGACAAAGTCATTTGTAGGTGCATTCCTGAAACCGAGATCAGTTTGGTCCTTCAGTTCTGCCACTCGACACCTGGAGGCGGTCACTATGGATCGACTCGAACAGCTAGGAAAGTACTAGATTGTGGCCTTTACTGGCCCACTATCTTTAGAGATGCCCACCAGTTTGTCTCCACCTGTGAAAGATGCCAAAAAGCAGGGATGGCCATAAACCGAAGGCATGAAATGCCCTAGCAACCTATCTTGTTTTGTGAAGTCTTCCACGTCTGGGGTATAGACTTTATGGGACCATTCCCAGTCTCCAATGGCTATTCGTACATTTTGTTGGCCGTCGATTATGTATCAAGATAGGTAGAAGCCATTTCCACCAAAACCGATGATGCCAAAGTAGTGGTGGATTTTCTTAAGTCCAATATTTTTTGCAGGTTTGGTGTGCCGAAAGCGCTCATCAGTGACTAAGGGAGTCACTTCTGCAATAGAGCCATGGCCTCCCTTCTCTAAAAATATGGGGTGACACACAGGACTGCTACAGCATATCACCCCCAAACAAATGGCCAAGCTGCGGTTTTCAATAGGGAAATTAAGCAAACGCTGCAAAAGATGACAAATCCAAGCAGGAAGGGCTAGAGCCGACTCCTTGAGGATGGTCTTTGGGCACATAGAACTACATACCAAACGCCATTAGGGATGTTTCCCTACCAGATTGTCTTTAGTAAAACCTACCATCTTCCTGTGGAACTAGAGCACAAAGCTTACTAGGCTATCAAGCAGTGCAACATGGCCTATAACCAAGCGGGAGAACAGAGGAAATTCCAACTCCAAGAACTTGACGAACTCCACTTGGAAGCATATGAGAATTCCAGGATCTACAAGCAAAAAGTCAAGAATTTTCATGACTAGAAGATCCTGAGGAAAGACTTCTCTATAGGACAAAAAGTGCTGCTGTTCAACTTAAAATTGAAGTTCATAGCAGGTAAGCTTCATTCTAGATGGGACGGACCTTTTGTTATCACTAACATATTTCCCCATGGTGCAGTACAGTTAAAGGACGAACATACTAACAGCACCTTCCAAGTCAATGGGCATCAACTCAAGCCATTCCATGAAGGTCCAGCGTCAACCATAGATGATATGGAGATCATTTCATTGGTGGAACTAGCTCCACCTGTGGCACAGCATAAGCCTTTCCGGCTTCACCCCTTTCAACCTACACTATGCATTACGGACAATGCCGAATTCAAGTGTGTGTGTGTGTGGGGGGGGGTTTGACCATCTGAGACCAACAAAACAAGTTGTCATTCTATCTGGCCCTAACCCTCTTCTTACATACTTTCCTTTACCTCTCTCTTTACTTAACTTTTCTTTAATTTTCCCAATTTCATTATTTGAATTTGCTATTTACGAGTCCCTTATTTGAATAAGATGTTACCCCAGCAGAGTCATAGAAGTGGTCGCAGGAGAAGAGAAAAATTCCTAATTGAATTTAGAAGATTGATGAAACAGCAGAAGCAATCACTTCAACCCTGGAAAAAGATGATCCATGCCTGAAGGGAACCAAACCATTGGGTCCTAAGAGACAAGTGACTGAAAAATGGGAAGAGGAAACCTCTAGGGTGAAGGAGCAAAAACAACCGGTGTGAGAATTTGAGCCTTGCAACAGTGATGGCTTACATTCTTGCCATCTTCCTTCTTCTTAAGTGATTTTGCATGCGTGTTAATTGTGTATTCTTCATTTTGCCTTAACTCTCCAGATACAACTATTTCCACATGCAAGAATGACATGATCTAGGCCATATTTCTTATGAGCTCCGAACCAAATAAAGCCTACCTGAAAAAAAGAATTTTGTCCATTGTTCACCCCCTTAGGCCTAATCTAACCATTCCTTCTTACAGCTCACTATAAGTCGTGGCCAGAAAAACCATAATTTCACCTCACCCTTTGGAAGCGGAGGAGCCGTGGAGTTGCATTAGGAGTGAGTCAAAATCAAGTGTGGGGGAGGCCTAGGAAGCAGAATCTGGTCAGAAGTACCTGAAGGCTCTAAAGAAAAGAAACAAATGAAAGGAAGAAAAAGAAAAATCATATATGGTAGAAAATAAGCAGTCGAGACATTAAGCTAAATCAAACAAAAACAGCAAGCTGCATGAATACAAGAAAGAAAAAGAAAGAAATGAAAAGGAAAGGCGAGCAAATAAAGATGGAAAGAGACCATAACAATCGGGACTGTCCTCATATTGATAAGATTCACTCCCTATTGCTTCTCTCCTCCCCATGGGTCCTAAAGCCAATTTTCCTACATTCTATCCTACCCGTGGCCTTAGCCTCACTACAAGCCGAAAAAGTCCTAGTGATCATGACTATTTGTGTTTTGCAAGTGTAAGAAGAGAGCTTTGACAAGATATGGTAATACCAATTCCATGCGATGCTAAATGTAAATACAAGCCAAACACTTGAGAGAATTGGTTGCCTAATTGAGAGTTCTACCACTCTTGGGTACCTCCTCCCACTTGTAAGTCATGAAGGCGTCTTAGACCCAAGGGAAGTAGTTCTCCGATTGCATGAACACCTTGAGCCAGGATGAAGAAAGGCCGACCCTGTCTAGTCAACCTGAGGTGGAGGTGGCTCAAAATCTTCCATGAAGGCAGTAGCTCAAAATCTACTAAAGAAAGACAGAAGCTCAAAATCTTCCATGAAGGCCCAACGATAACAGTAGGCGAGGTGGAGAGCATCTCCCTAACAGAACCAGCCACGGCGGCCGGCATGCCCTGAGCAACACGATAACAAACCCCCCCTCTATATTTCTGTCATGCATTGAGGACAATGCATCATTTAAGTGTGGGGAGGTGTTTCCTAGGAGGGTGACAGTCTGTTTGGTTTTTAGTTTTGATATTTCGTTTTTATTTTGTTCTTGTTCTATTTCATTTTGTTTCTTTTCTTTTCAATTCAATCTATTTTCAAGTCATTTTCCCTTGACCGAAATAAAAAAGTTGTCCAAGTCGAGTCCATGCCAACTTCGGTTTCATCTTGGCCGGATCTGGATTGACTTCGGCCTTGTCTCATACTTTGCTTTTAAATTATGATTTTTGTTTTGTTTTCCCTTAATTGAATTCTGATTTTTGATTGCCAAGAAAAATCTGTTGAAGAAACGGATTTCCTTTTGGATCAGATGAAATAGTAAGAGGCAGTGCATGACCCTAGAGAGAAGATTTTTCTCAAACTTGATAGGGAATGAAATCTCTACATCTTTGGGAATTGAGTGATTGAAAAACTATAAAATAGGAAACTTTAGTGAATGAGCAACCATCCATGTGAGATTTTTCGAGCCTTGCGTACATAATGGCTTTACATCTTGTCATTTTTTCCTTTCTTGTGTCATATTTGCATTCATAATGATTGGTTACTCTAGATTTTGCCTTGACTCTCTGGATACATCTTGTTTCGCATGCAGGAGTGTTATAATCTAGGCCATGTTTTAATTAAAGCCCCGAGCCAAATGGACTTACCTTCCAAACTTTATCCCTTGTTTACCCTCTTTGAGCTTGAATAACCATTTTTTTCTAATATGACAGCTCATTACAAGCCAAAGCTGAAAATCCATGACCAACCTCAACCTTAGGGGGACAAAGGAGCTTTGGAATTATTTTGGGAGTGGGTGTTGTTCATGTGTGGGGGGAGACACCCAAGGACATAGTAATAACAATGAATCCAAAAGGGAGATGTACATTTTATGACTCATTAGGGATCTTCTCCTACATGACCATGAAATTTAGGCAACAAGTGTATAAGATCAGATTTCAATTCGTATGTCTAAGCTGGTTCTAGTTGAGGGTACTGGATGCACCAAGGTTGGTACACCATGTCAGGTGTAGCCAACTCCTTCAGAGTTCTATCATTATTGTTCTCCATCTGCTATGCAAAATTGTTAGTGCTACTATGTTCAACAAAATCAGAAATGTTAGTAATAGGACTACTATTGTTAGAACTATAAACAGAATTAGAATTATTACTTACTACTATATTCCTAGCTTTTCTTACCCTATGTAAATTTATTTCTATTTCAGGATCTAAATCATACATAGGGTTAGAACTACTTCTAGTCATGCATTATATAAACTCATGCAAAAAAATGCAAGCCACTTATGCAGAACTATCAATGTTAATTATGCAAGTCAATACTAGTTACAACAGGAATTAATAACTATCAGATTACAAAATCAAATATGCAATTAAGGAAATGAATGCAACATTGCAGAAATGGTTAGTATTTGGGTTTTTTTTAGTAGTGGAACTAAGGCACCAAAATTTTACACATACTCAACATGCTATTTTATTACAGGATCCAAATCAAACAGACACAATAGAGTTGGACTAACTCTGTTTCGAACTAAAATGTAGTAAACAAGGGGTTGGATGTAGATTAAGGAAAACAACAATTAAACTAAGAATATAAATGCAGCTAAACTAAACTACTTCTACTACTACTACTGTATTCATACCAAGTGTTAACAACCAAGTCGGTTCTAATTCGTTCACTCAAGTTCACGTTCCTTATCAACCTTAGGTTCTCTTAGGACGAACACCAAACATTTGTCCATTGCCATACCGAGGATTTACACAATCGCTACCTCATCACTTGGCAGGGATTAAGTCCATAGTTGATTTTAGGTTCTCTAATTGATTACCTACTGAAGTTGTTAAACTAGTTCCAATCGCCCTAGTTCAATGTTTGTCTATTGAATAATGTGCAATCGCAACATAGTAAAGCAGATTAAAATGCAAGAATCGCAATGCAAGATTGGAATCAGAACTACTTATATTATTAAGAATGAAATACAACACAAGGTGTGAATTCGATGAGTCCATCTTCCAAGATGATCACCATGGTTGGCCGGTGATGGTTCACCTCTGTTAGCCAAGGCGCTGAGGATCAAGTCCACCAGAGTGCGATGGCAAGTCAAGTGGTCCCCCCTGACAACCTTCGGCCTCTCAGTCCATGACCTACGCTTCCTCGATCAAGAGAAACACCATTAAAGGCACCGTGCACCACCATGAAGATGAAGAATATGCACGAGAAAAATGGAACATGATGTATATGGAGATAAGTCTGAATTCAACAACCATTAAACGTGTCGAGCTCTATCTAAATATACACGAGCTGGCTTTATTGAACATGCTAGATAACGAACTTCTAATAGAATTACAAACTAAACTTTCTAATCTACCCTTGCATAACTTGTGTTATAGGCTTCTCTAGAGTGACATGGCAACTGAGTTGGCTCGGAGCTACAATGGCATTGAGTTGGGTTGCCTACATGGATAGTGCAACTAACTACTCCTAATTGGCTATGGACCGTAGAGTCAGCTAGGATCAATTCGGCCTGGGCCGGGACTCTTGATGGGCCAAGATCATCCAGATTTTCCCTACAAAATTGGAATGAATCTTTTATTAACTAAGACCTATAAATTAGCATAAATTTATACTTTCCCTATTTCTAGGTCCATAATATGAATCTTAACTAATACTCAATTCTTAAGCACCAAATGATCCCAAAAACACTCATCTTAGGTCCCTATAAGGTGTATAAAATGTGACTCATCATGTAGTTAACTTGGGCTACATCCATCATTCAAGAGGCGTAAGCAATAACGTGCGACTGCTTGCCTACTCGTTGGCCTAGGATTGCTCCTAGCGTGGGGTTGAAGGCGTTACACATCAGTTTAAATGGGAGCTCCCAATTTGGTGCTTGGAGTATGGGCATGGCTGTGAGCCTTCTCTTTAGTTCTTGAAATGCGTCCACATAAGACTAATTGAAGATGAAATCGACATCCTTTTGTAGCAACTTGGATAGAGGTAGGGTGATCTTGCTAAAATCTTGAATGAATCACCTATAAAAACCTGCATGACCAAGAAATAAACGAACCTCCCGCACAGAGGCGGGGTTAGGTAAAGAAGAGATAACATCTATTTTAGCTTTATCGACCTTGATACCTCTGGCCAAGACAAGGTGTCCCAAGACAATACCATTAGTAACCAAAAAGTGGCACTTTCAAAGTTTAAAACTAGGTTACTATCTATGCACCTACATAGTACTTTAGAGAGTTTATTTAAACAGGCTTCAAATGATTTAGCGTAGACCGTGAAATCATCCATGAAAACCTCCATGCAGTCCTCCAAGAGATCCGAGAAGATGTTGATCATGCATCTTTGGAAGGTGCTTGGGGTGTTGCAAAGTCTGAACGATGTTCGTGTATATGCGAACGTTCCAAACAGACATATGAAGGTGGTCTTGTGTTGATCCAAAGGCGCTTTATGAATCTGCATATAACCTGAAAAACCATCCAAAAAGCAAAAATGGGATTTACCTGCTAATTTTTCTAACACTTGGTCAATGAACAACAATAAAAAATGATCCTTGTGATTTTCCTTTCAGTTTCCTATAATCAATGCAAACTCGTCAGCTATTATAAATCCTAGTTGGCACCATTTTGTCTTGCTGGTTCTTGATGATCGTCATCCTGGACTTCTTAGGTACTACTTGAACCGGACTTACCTAGTGGCTATCCAAGATGGGATAAATGATCCCAACTACAAGTAGTTTTGTAAATGGAAGGGTTGATCTCAAGAAGGTCGGCTAGCATCCAGCCAATTGCTTTCTTATGCTTCTTGAATACCTCGAGAAATTTCTCTTCTTGATCTCTGTGGAGATTGTTGACTATGATTACTAGAAATTGCTGGTTGACCCTCAGGTAAGCATACTTGAGGAGTTTGGGCAATGGCTTCAAGTTACTTGCTTGAGGTTGAAGTGAAACATATTTTGGGTTGGTGGAGTCGGTTGGTTGACTCTATTTGAAGGCAGATCCAAATGTCCAAAATCGGACATGACCTTTGTTTGCTTGGACGAATCGGATCGGGCCTCTTATCTGCTACTAGGCACGATAACGGCTCTATCTGGGTTAATCGAGTTGGTGTCGACTGACTTATGCATGATGGAGTTGAACTCGGCTTCCCTCTCTCCCTTAGAGTCGGACTCAGTCCTTTTGTCCTCTTGGAAACCAATCCTAGAATCGGACTCGGTGCTCATCAATGTTATTGTTACTAATACTCCCAGCTTGCTGTTGTTGGAGGCATGAAATTCGGGATAGTGGGAGGTTCTGGGGGATTCGACAATCCTGCAAGGAATTAAGTCAGAAATAACATCCTAGAATAAGAGAAAGGAAGTATGTGAGGTAGTATTTCGGAATCAGCTCCTGCCGTCTCAATATAGAATTCATTGATTACATCAATCTTATCAACAAAACTAACTAAACTAGTAATACCAATGCCTAATCGAAAGTATTCTTCCATGAGTCCATCAATGGCGTCCAGACTAAAGGTCGAATGATCTTTAGCAAGATGTTTTAGTGCTTCAAAGATATTGAACTCTATATAAATATCCTCAAACTCCATTGAAAGGGTCCCGACATGAACATCGATCTTGGTCTTTGCTGTCATAAAAAATGGCCGTCCCAAAATCAATGCAGATCCGCCCTCAAACACGTCATCTTCCACATCCAACACATAAAAATTTGCTGGGAAAATCAACTCCTTGACCTAGACGAGTACGTCTTCGAGGACGCCAAGGGGTTGCACAACACTTCGGTTGGCGAGTTGGACCTCCATCCCGGTCGGCTCCAAATCCCTAAGGTTGAGCGACTTGTAAATTGATGCTGGCATCACGTTGATCAAGGCTCCAAGGTCCAGCATGGCATTGGTGAATGTTTTTTTGCCTATGATGCATGGGACCACAAATATGCCCGGATCTGGACACTTCTTAGGCAGAATACGTTGAATCCAAACTCTGGTATCTTCATGCAATACCAATAACGATACAACTCCTCCTGTCTCAACATCTCCCTTTATCCTCCTCCTCTTATGAACACAAAGTTCCTTGAGGAACTTAGCATATTTAGGAATCTATTTTATCGCATCGAGTAACAGAATGTTGATCTCTACCTTCCTGAACAAATTTAGCAAGTCTTCATCCATCTCGGATCTCTTTGCTATAGTTGCTCGGTTGGGGAATGGTAGTGGAACATTCTTGGCTCCCGGCTTAGCCTTGGTTGTGATTGATCATGGAGTCGGCAGTAGCACGACCAACTATGGTAACACCTTACCACTTCAAAGTCACGTCATGCCAACTCCTCCTCCTGTCGGATTCGGATTCATCTAGGAAGGGATTGTTTCGGAACCGGGCGACTGCATCTGGTTCACCATGTCGACTAGTTATCCCATCTGTATTTTTAAGTCTTGTATAGTCGCGATTATCTTTTGTTGGAATTGTAGAATCAAGCCCTTCATTGTAGGACTATTCTCCCATGGTGGCATTTGCTGGTGCTGCTATTGGCAGAATGACGGTACTTGGTATCTTGGTCCTTGTGGCTCATAATTGGCTTGACTTGGACCCGGCATGGTCTCGGCTGGTCCAAACCTTGGTAATGTATGCTACGTCAGATTCAGATTCGATTGGTGCAACAGCCTCCGAAATTGTTGATTATCAAACGAGGCTCAGATACGGCTGCCTCCCATATTGGTGCCTACCTCCTAATGCTCCAACGCACTTTGTACTCTCAGTTTTGAACTCTTGTAAAGTGGGGCACATATCAGTCAGGTGCTCCACTGATGATGGACGTTTTTACAGTCGTTTTACGCGCTTATCAAATAACTAAAGCTAACTATAGTATAGCTAACCCTAGGTCATTCTTCTCAAGGACACAGTGTGCTCAGTTGTGAATTGGTGTAAAGTGAAGTGGAGTAGAATCTGAGATGTAAAGTACTGACTCATCTCGGCAATGGCCGAGTTGCTCTCAATAGAGACTGAGCCGAGTCGACCTCAACAGAGACGATCCTGCTTGATCTCGGTTGAGTGCAGACAGACGCTATAGAGATGGACTATCTCTGTTCCAGACTAAAGAGTAGTAAACAGGGGGGTTGGGAATACAAGTAAAGCAAGAAATAGACTAAGACTATGAATGCAGTAAACATATACTACTGTACTAATTATCTATTGTTATTATTATATAACTGTGTTCATGTTCAGTTCCATTAGTTCAAGTCCAGTCCAGGTTCCACACTCCAGTTCTCAGTCCATATCAGCCTTTGGTAGTCTTATGACGATCGCCAAACATTCGTCCGTTGCCATACCGAGGAATTACGCAATCGCTACCTCATCAGTTGGCAGGGATTAAGTGCAGAGCTGATTTTAGGTTCTCGATTAACTATCGTTAACTGATTGCCTACTGAATTAGTTAAACCAGTTCCAATCGGCTTAGCTTAACATTGTTCATATTCAAATGCAATCGCGATTCAAACATGAATTAAAGAAGAGGGAAGAGAAAGGAGGTATGAAATGCAGAGTGAAATCCATTAACAGAAATAGAATACAAATACAGTGGTTCTGACTTCAGATGAATCCATCTTCCACGACGATCGCCATGGTTGATGGTGGTGGTTCACCTCCGTTAGCCTGAACGCTGAGGATCAGCTCCACCAGAGTGCGTCAGTAATCTGATCGGTCCCCTCTGGCAGACTTCGGCTTCCCAGTCTCAGACCTGCACTTCCTCAATCGAGAGAAACGCCAATGAGCGCCGTGCACCACCGTGAAAACGGAGAGAGCGAGAGCAAGAGAAGTGGATACAGTGAGTATGTAATTTGAGTGAATTCAAAGACAGAACGTGTAAAAAGTGCACAGCTCTTCCTATATATACACGAGCTGTGATATGCTAATCCCAACGAATCCTAACAGAATTACATTGTGAAAGATCCTATTCTACCCTTATGCAGATCTTTTAACGTGACATGGCAGATTTCCTAGGAGTGACATGGCATTTGAGTTGACGCTGAGATGGCCTCTGAGCTGGATAGCTGATGTGGTCAATACAACTGGGCCTCTCTAATGGGCTGCTGGGTTGCAAGGCGTGGGTTGCCGAGACGACTCTGTTCCTGCCGAGATGGAGTCGGGCTGGCCAGGATGACTTCATCTCGGCTGAGACTCCTTTTGTTTACCCTGGACAACTTGGCTTGACCTGCAGAAGAAGGAGTGACACTTTTATTAGCTAAGAAATCTAAATTAACACAGATTTGTATTTCCTCTGTAATCGAACCCATAGAATGAATCTTAGCTAACAATCCACTCTTAAGCACAGAATAGTCTTGCAAACCTCCTTCTTAGGTGTCTAAAAGATGTATAAATTGTGACTCATCACACCCCCACACTTACCTTTTTGCACTCTTGGGCAAAATAAAATGAAAATCAAAAAGGGGGAAATTTTTAAAGATAGAAAAGAATTTTCTTCACTTGGCTTCCTTTAGTTCAACCGAGACAGAGTCGGCACTCATTCACTCTGGGATCGAGATACTCTAGCAATCCAGAAATTACTCCTTCCGTGCTCTAGGCAAATTCATAACCTGCAAACAAGAGAAGGTAACCAAGAGTGACAGAGCTCTCTTTTAGGCAAATAACTCCCTCATTTCTCACGTGTTTGGGCTTGTATTTACACTCAACATTCATGGAATTGATATTACCATACTTTGGCAAATCTCTCCTCTTACACCTGCAAAAACACACACCATTATGATCACTAGGACTTTTTTTTTTTTGGCTTGTAGCGAGGCTGGGTCACGGATAGGATAGAATATGGGAAAACTAGCTTCAGGACCCACGAGGCAGAGAGGGGCAATGGGGAGTAAGCTTTTTCAGCCTGAGGGATAACCCAGGATGCTGTCAATTTCTCCTCCTTGCTGCTACTGGCTCATTTTCTTTTTCTCATTATACAACTTAAGCAGCTATTTTCTTTCTTTATTTGTTTCAGCTCAGATTTTCAGCTGTTGCTTCCTCTTTTTCTCTTTTCTTTCTTTCACTCGCTTTTATTCTTTTTCTTGCATTTTCGAGCCTTAGAGGGTGCTGAACAACCTTTTGCTTCCTGGAGTTCCCCCACACTTGATCATGACTTACTCCCAAAACAATTCCAAAGCTCCTCTGCTCCTCGAGGGTGAGGTTGATTCATGGTTTTTCTGGCCTTGGCTTGTAGTGAGCTGTTTAGGAAGAATGGTTATATTAGGCTCAAAAGGGGTAAACAACAGACACATTTGTTCAGGTAGGCTTTATTTGGCTCAGGGCTTATAAGAAACATGGCCTAGATCATGTCATTCCTGCATGTGAGAACAGTTGTATCCAGAGAGTTAAGGCAAAATGTAGAATATGCAGTTAACATGAATGCAAAAATCATATTAGAAGAAGAAGAAGAATGGCAAGATGTAAGCCATCAATATTTATAAGGCTCAAAATCTCACACAGGTTGTATTTGCTCTGACCAGGGGGTTTCCTTTTTAGATTCTCAATCAACTATTGACTAGAGCACAAAAGTTTCATTCCCCTCAAGCTAGAGAAATCTCTTGCCACAGTCGTAGAGTTACTTCCTACTGACTTATTTAAACTTTTAGAAGCCAGTTCAAGATTCTTTTAAAAACAATTTTACTTTTGACAATCCACTTGGAAATTCTGAGTAGGAGGAAAGATTAAAGGTAAATGACAAAATTGAAACTCTGCCAGGCCGAAGATGTTCCGGATCCGGCCGAGATGGCACAGAACCGGCATGGTCTCGGCTTAGGCAGCTTTTATTGAAAAACATGAAAGATTTTTTTTTTTTAAAAAAAATAAAAAATAAAATGAAACGACGCAACTGAAAGAAAACAACAAGGTGATTAAAACTAACAAAACAAAAATTAAAATTAGCAGAGTTCAGGAGAGTGGGGACAGAGTTAAGACGCAGCAATTGAGATGACTGTATATTTATCCCCCCCCCCCACGCTAAAAATCTGCATTGTCCTCAATGCGAGGAAGGATCATCTAGAGATGCTGGTTCCATCAATGATATTATCTCCATGTCATGAGTGATAGGCGTTGGGCCTTCATGGAATGGCTTAATCTAATGCCCATTGACCTGGAAGGTGTTGTTGCTATGTTCATCTTTTAGCTGTACTGCACCATGGGGAAACACATTAGTGATAACAAAAGGCCCATCCCATCTAGAACGTAGTTTACCTGCAATGAGCTTGAGGCGTGAGTTAAACAAGAGGACTTTCTGGCCAACTCGGAATTCTTTTCTCAGGATCTGCTGGTCATGGAATCGCTTGATTTTCTGCTTGTAGATCCTAGAGTTTTCATATGCTTCCAAGCGGAGTTCATCTAACTCTTGTAGCTGAAATTTTCTCTGCTCTCCTGCATGGTCATAGGCCAGATTGCACTGCTTAACAGCCCAGTATGCTCTGTGTTCCAGCTCCACAGGAAGGTGATAGGCTTTACCGAAAACAATCCTATAGGGAGACATCCCTAAAGGTGTCTGGTATGCAGTTCTATGTGCCCAGAGAGCATCCTCAAGGAGGCGACTCCAGTCCTTCCTGCTGGGATTGGTCATTTTTTGCAATGTTTTCTTGATTTCCCTGTTGAACACTTCTGCTTGGCCATTTGTTTGGGGGTGGTAGGCAGTAGCAATTCTGTGTGCTACTCCATATTTTTGAAGAAGGGAATCCATAGCTCTGTTATAGAAGTGACTGCCTTGGTCACTTATGAGTGCTTTTGGCACACCGAACCTGTAGAAAATATTGGACTTCAGAAAGTCCACAACCACTCTGGCATCATTTGTTCTGGTGGCAACGACTTCTACCCATCTTGATACATAATCCACGACCAGCAGAATGTATGAGTGCCCATTGGAGACTGGGAATGGCCCCATGAAGTCTATTCCCCAGACATCAAAGATTTCACAGAATTGCATGGTTGTTGGGGCATTTCATGCCTTTTGTTCATGGCCACTCCTGCTTTTTGGCAATTCTCGCAGGTGGAGATGAATTCATGCGCGTCCCTGAAGATAGTTCGCCAGTAAAGGCCACAGTCTAGTACTTTCCTGGCAGTCTGAGTTGACTCATAGTGACCGCCTCCAGGAGCCGAGTGGCAGAACTGGAGAACTGAATTGAACTCGGCTTCAGGAATGCACCTGCGGATGACCTTGTCACTGCACAGTCTCCAAAGGTAGGGATCATCCCAAATGTAGTATTTGGCATCACTTCGGAGTTTATCTTTGTATGCTCGAGATGCCTCTGGTGGAAACCGAGATGCTGCCACAAAATTACAAATGTCAGCAAACCATGGTGGAGACGTTTTAATATGTAGGAAGTGCTCATCAGGGAACTCATCTCGGATAGGCATCAGTTCGCCTTCTTTCCCAATTCTGCTCAGATGATCAGCTACAGAATTCTCAGCACCTCTTTTATCTTTGATTTCCAGGTTGAATTCTTGAAGAAGAAGCATCCACCTAATCAGTCTTGGCTTAGCATCAGGCTTCTTCAGCAAGTACCTCAAGGCGGCATGGTCAGAGAACACAATTATCTTGGACTCGAGAAGGTAGGAACGAAATTTGTCCACGGCGAAAACTATGGCCAAGAGCTCCTTCTCAGTTGTTGTGTAGTTTTGCTGGGCCGGATCCATAGTTCTGGATGCATAGGCCACCACGTGCACCGGTAGGCCGGCTCGAGCTCTTTGGCTGAGAACGGCTCCCAATGCCGAGTTGGATGCATCACACATCAATTCAAAGGGGAGATCCCAGTCTGGTGCTTGCAGAATAGGAGTGGATGTGAGTCTTCTCTTCAGCTCCTGAAATGCTTCCATACAGGGCTGGTCAAAGTGAAATTCTACATCCTTCTGTAGCAGCTTGGATAGAGGCAGGGCAATTTTACTAAAATTTTCGATGAATCTCCTGTAGAAACCTGCGTGACCTAAGAACGAGCGAACCTCCCGCACAGAAGCGGGGCTTGGAAGGGAAGTAATGATATCTATCTTTGCTTTGTCTACCTCGATGCCTCTGTTGGAGACCAGGTGTCCCAACACTATTCTTTCAGTCACCATGAAGTGACATTTTTCGAAATTGAGCACGAGATTTGTGTCAATGCATCTCTTCAACACTCTTGATAGATTACTCAGACATGCATCAAATGAATCGGCATATACCATGAAGTCATCCATGAACACCTCCATGCAGTCCTGCAGCAAGTCCGAGAAGATGCTCATCATGCAACGTTGAAATGTACTCGGAGCATTGCAGAGGCCAAATGGCATGCGTGTGTACGCAAAGGTACCAAATGGGCAGGTGAAGGTTGTCTTATGTTGATCTTCAGGGGCTATATGAATTTGCATGTAGCCTGAGAATCCATCTAGAAAGCAGTAATGGGATTTCGCTGCTAACTTCTCAAGCATTTGGTCAATGAAAGGCAGAGGAAAGTGATCCTTACGAGTTGCTTGGTTTAATCTTTTGTAGTCAATGCACACTCGCCAGCTGTTCTGAATCCTTGTTGGTACCAGCTCATCCTGCTGATTTTTCATGACAGTCGTCCCGGACTTCTTTGGCACCACTTGCACAGGGCTCACCCATTGGCTATCCGAGATGGGGTAGATGATCCCTGCAGCAAGGAGCTTTGTGACTTCTTTTTTAACCACGTCCAGGAGTGTCGGATTCAGTCTTCTTTGTGGCTGCCTTATGGGCTTGATTTCCTCCTCCAGTAATATTCTGTGCATGCAAATGGAGGGGTTTATGCTAGGAAGGTCTGCTAGCTTCCACCCTATTGCCTTCTTATGTTGCCCGAGAACCTCCAACAACTTGTTTTCTTGTTCTTGGTCGAGAGTGCTAGCAATAATAACCGGGAGTTGTTGGTCCTTGTCTAGGTAGGCATATTTCAGGTGACTCGGCAAAATTTTTAATTCTATGGGTGGTAACGGTAATGGAGAATTTTTAGTTTCTGAAGTTGGATCTAACTGGCCGACTTGATCTTGATTAGGCACCGGGTGTGCCGACATGATTTCGGCCTCTGACTGCTTCGGCCGGCTCGCCTTTGTGGATTTGGTTATGGTCAAAATGGAGTCGGCCTTGGCTTCTAACGCTCCTTCAGAGTCGGATCCGGATGGAACAATGAATTCTACATTAGCCTGTGTTTGGTCTGTAGTTGTCGAGTTGGTCTCGGCGGACGTGTCGACCTTGCTATTTGCCTCTTCGGCTGAGTTGACTTTCATTTCTTCCTTGACTCGGCCTCCTCTGGCCGACTCATTCTTGGCCGTGAAAATTGTCGCTAAGTGTGCAATGGAGGATTTTTCAGCTTGAGCGACTTTGTTTTCTACATCATTTGTATACTCTGAGTGTTCTGTGTTGCAGACTTGGTCTAACAATTCAGACAGTTCCACTTCAAAGGCCAAGTCAGCAACATCACTATGATTGTCCTCAGAGTTGGAGAGGTCTTTTACTTCTTCATAGTCGGCCTCTGCATCTGTAACTCTTGGGCAGCTGCTTTCATCATCATTCTCAGCAGACTCCTTTTCACCACTGCCATTTAGTTGAATATATTCTTCAACTAGTTCATCAAGTACATCAATGCCAAAGAGAGAGCGGTCTTCGGTTGGGTGCTTCATTGCTTCGAAAATATTGAATTGCACCAAGGCGTCACAGAATTCCATGGAGAGCGTCCTTGCATACACATCAATCTTTGTTTTAGCTGTCATCAAGAAAGGTCTTCCCAGAATTAAGGTGGATTCCTTCCCAGATGTTTCGTCCTCCATGTCTAGCACGTAAAAATCAGCTGGAAATATTAGTTCATTAACTTGGACGAGAACATCCTCGAGAACTCCCAGGGGCTGGACAATACTCCTGTTTGCCAGCTGAATGGTCATCCCTGTGGGTTCCAAGTCACCAAAATTCAGGGACCTATAGATTGATGTGGGCATGACATTAATTGAGGCTCGCAGGTCTAACATGGCATTGGCAAAAGTGCATTCGCCGATGGTGCATGGGACCGAAAAGACTCCAGGGTTTTTGCATTTTTTTGGCAGAGTTAAGGCACTTGTAGTGATTGCTCCATTCTGTGTCAGAGCTGACACCACACCTCCAGTTTCCTTGCTCCCCTTTATTTTTCTCCTTTTATGTATACATAATTCCTTGAGGAATTTTGCGTACTTAGGGACCTGTTTAATAGCATCGAGGAGTGGAATATTGATTTCCACCTTGCGGAACATCTTCAACAATTCTTCATCCGACTTTGACTTCCTTGCCGAAGCGGTCCGAGATGGAAATGGCAATGGGACTGTTGTCTCTAGCCGAGACTATAAGTCGGCATTTGACTCGGAGTCGGCTTCTTTTGATCTCGGCACCTGCTCCAATGTAGGTTGAGGTAGTTCTTTTCCACTTCGAAGAGTGAATACACTGGCGTTACCTTTCGGATTTGGAATGGGTTGAGAGGGGAGGTTGCTAGATCCTGCTGATTGTAATTGGCTTACAGTGTTAGCTAGCTGTCCAATCTGCGTTTTGAGGTCCTAGATGGTGGCAGTCATGTTCTGAACTTAGATTTCAGGAATGCAATGAAGTGCAGAATTCAAAAAACACTCATAATATTGAAGGCAAAATACAAACACAGGGCCTGGATTCGATGATTCCATCTTCCACGACGATCGCCACGGACGACGGCGATGATTCACCTCAGCTAGCTAAGACGCTGAGGTTCAGGTCCACCAGAGTGCGTTGGTGCTCCAATTGGTCTCCTCTGATAACCTTCGACCTCTCAGTTCCTAGCTTGCATTTCCTCAATCGAGAGAAACGCCATTAACAGCACTGTGCACCACCGTGAGCGGAGGGGAAGAGAATGAGAGAGTTTGGAACTATGGACGCGGGAAAGTCTGAATACCAAAAGCCCCTATTCGTTCAGAGTTCTATCTATTTATACAAGAGTTGACACAGCTAACGATGCTAACAGAATTACATGTACAATTCCTATTCTACCCTTGATGTGACTTGCGTTGCAAGCTACTCCAGGAAGTGACGTGAGGCTGAGCTGGACCCAAGGTGGTTCTGATTGCTGACGTGGAGTCCCACCTGGATTTACCTGACTGGGCTCCCTGCATGGGTTGAGTCTCGGCCTGGCCGAAAGGGTCTCGGCCTGGGCTTTTGATGGCGGGCTGAGTTTGGCTGAACCTGCAATGAAGAGATAGTTAGCTAAAAACCTTGATTAAGCACAGATTGTGTTTTACTTCAAGTTTAGGCCATTAATCTGGATCTTAGCTAATAGTCATCTTTTAAGCTCGTGAGTTGTTCAATGGTGCCCTTCCTAGGTCCACTTAAGATGTGCATTTTATGACCCATCATTCGGCGTGGATCCGCATTGTTGGGTTGCATATGGTCCTTGATTCGGTCCTGGCCGAAATGGCTGTCTTCCCTGTTGCTGGTTATCAAATGGCCGATTCTGATACGGCTGCTTCCCGTACTGAAATCCACCTATGGATCCAACATTTTCTGGCTGGTCTGACTCGGTTTCTTGGAGAGTGGGGCACATATCAGTGGGGTGCTCCACGGAAGTACATATGCCACATACTTTTGCTGCCATGGCTGGTTGGTGTTGCCCAACAGCAAGCTGTCTCACCAATGATGTTAACTCGGTCAGCTGATTCTCCAACCTCTGATTGGTAGCTACACCGATTTCATTCACCATTCGTGGTTGATTTGGCCCTCTTATCCCAAACTGCTGTGTATTGCTTGCAATATTGGAAATCAGATGCCGTGCTACTGCTGGTGTTTTGTCCATTAGAGCTCCGCCACTGGCTGCGTCTATCTTACTTTTGTCCATCAGCGATAATCCTTCATAAAAATACTGGATCAGCAACTGTTCGCTGATCTGATGATGTGGACAGGTGGCACAGAGTTTGTTGAACCTCTCCCAGTACTTGTGCAGTGTTTCTCCTGTATGCTGCCTTATCCCACATATTTCCTTTCTAATGGACGCAGTGCGGGATGCCGGAAAGAACTTCTCTAGGAAGGTGCGCTTCATGTCTCCCCAGGTATTGAAAAGTACTGGCTGAAGATACAGCCAATCCTTCGCTGCTCCATCCAGGGAGAATGGAAATGCCTTCATTTTGATGTAGTCTTCCAATATCCCTTGCAGCCTCATTGTAGAACAGACCACATGGAATTCTTTTAAATGCTTGTGGGGGTCTTCTCCTGCAAGACCATGAAACTTAGGCAACAGGTGTATGAGACCAGATTTTAACTCATATGTTTGAGCTGGCTCCAGCTATGGGTATTGGATGCACCAAGGTTGATACACCACGTCTAGAGTGGCTAATTCCTTCAGCGTCCTATCGTTATTCTCTATTCGTCCTGATTTTGAAAGACGTTAGAACTAGAAACAAAATTGTTAGTGTAAAACTGGTTAGAGTCGGCTACAGGATCTATATTGATACTAGTATTTACTGCAGCATTCCTAATTTTGCGTAATCTACGTAAGGTTAATTCTATCTCTGGGTCAAAAACATACAATGGGTCAGTACTACTCCTAGTCATGCATTGTACATATTATGCAGAAAAATCAGAATTAGGAATAGTAGTTGAAATAGTGAATGCAAAATTGGAAATTACAGCGATCAACTAACTAACTAATGGAACTACAGAATGACATACAGAAAGAATGCAATTAAATTAGCAAGAATGCAAAACAAAAAAACTAGCTGAATGCAAGAATGTAATGCAGAAAGAAAGATGCAGTAGTGAATACAAAACAGAATGCTGATTCTACGTAACTATTTTTAGCGATGAATTCATGCAGAGAAACAAATAATAGTCAACATGATTTTTATTTAGGATCCATAAACAAAACAGACAGACATAGACAAGTTCAAAAGACTCAAGACTGACTCGACAGACACACTTTACAGACTCGGGATTCGACCTCTCTTAGCTTGGCACACAAAGACACAAAAGAACTTGCGTCCCCGGCAACGACGCCAATTTGATGATGGGCGTTTTTACAGTCGTTTTATGCGCTTATCAAATAACTAAAGCTAACTATAGTATAGCTAACCCTAGGTCATTCTTCTCAAGGACACAGTGTGCTCAGTTGTGAATTGGTGTAAAGTGAAGTGGAGTAGAATCTGAGATGTAAAGTACTGACTCGTCTCGGCAATGGCCGAGTTGCTCTCAACAGAGGCTGAGCCGAGTCGACCTCAACAGAGACGATCCTGCTTGATCTCGGTTGAGTGCAGACAGACGCTACAGAGATGGACTATCTCTGTTCCAGACTAAAGAGTAGTAAACAGGGGGGTTGGGAATACAAGTAAAGCAAGAAATAGACTAAGACTATGAATGCAGTAAACATATACTACTGTACTAATTATCTATTGTTATTATTATATAACTGTATTCATGTTCAGTTCCATTAGTTCAAGTCCAGTCCAGGTTCCACACTCCAGTTCTCAGTCCATATCAGCCTTTGGTAGTCTTATGACGATCGCCAAACATTCGTCCGTTGCCATACCGAGGAATTACGCAATCGCTACCTCATCAGTTGGCAGGGATTAAGTGCAGAGCTGATTTTAGGTTCTCGATTAACTATCGTTAACTGATTGCCTACTAAATTAGTTAAACCAGTTCCAATCGGCTTAGCTTAACATTGTTCATATTCAAATGCAATCGCGATTCAAACATGAATTAAAGAAGAGGGAAGAGAAAGGAGGTATGAAATGCAGAGTGAAATCGATTAACAGAAACAGAATACAAATACAGTGGTTCTAACTTCAGATGAATCAATTTTCCACGACGATCGCCATGGTTGATGGTGGTGGTTCACCTCCGTTAGCCTGAACGTTGAGGATCAGCTCCACCAGAGTGCGTCAGTTGTCTGATCGGTCCCCTCTGGCAGACTTCAGCTTCCCAGTCTCAGACCTGCACTTCCTCAATCGAGAGAAACGCCAATGAGCGCCGTGCACCACCATGAAAACGGAGAGAGCGAGAGCGAGAGAAGTGGATACAGTGAGTATGGAATTTGAGTGAATTCAAAGACAGAACGTGTAAAAAGTGCACAGCTCTTCCTATATATATACGAGCTGTGGTATGCTAATCCTAACGAATCCTAACAGAATTACATTGTGAAAGATCCTATTCTACCCCTATGCAGATCTTTTAACGTGACATGGTAGATTTCCTAGGAGTGACATGGCATTTGAGCTGATGCTGAGATGGCCTCCGAGCTGGATAGCTGATGTGGTCAATACAACTGGGCCTCTCTAATGGGCTGCTGGGCTACAAGGCGTGGGTTGCCGAGATGACTCTGTTCCTGCCGAGATGGAGTCGGGCTGGCCAGGATGACTTCATCTCGGCTGAGACTCCTTTTGTTGACCCTAGTCAACTCGGCTTGACCTGCAGAAGAAGGAGTGACACTTTTATTAGCTAAGAAATCTAAATTAACACAGATTTGTATTTCCTCTGTAATCGAACCCATAGAATGAATCTTAGCTAACAATCCACTCTTAAGCACATAATAGTATTGCAAACCTCCTTCTTAGGTGTCTAAAAGATGTATAAATTGTGACTCATCATCCACCAAGGCGCAAATTCCACATACACGTTGCATGGCCTATTGATGCTGGTCGATGGCAAGCTGCCTCACTAAAGATGTGAGCTCTGTCCAAGTGGCTAACATGACCAATATGAAAGAAAACACATACACGCTAACGAAAGAAAGAAACCCAAGAATTAATGGAACATGATGTACAACGTCAAGAAAACAAAGAAATTCATGGCATTATTAAAGAAAAGTGCATGAAACTTCAAAATTTTCAAACTAAAAATATAGCAAAATTGGAACTCAAAGATACTGGCTATACAAAATGTAACAGACTCGAACTCGGCTAACATGCAAATTAGACTCGGCCTAAACTGACCTTACATAAGTAGATCCTAGCATATGCAGAATTCAGTCTAAACAGTCTCAACACATATAACAATTATTACAGCATAAAAAGAAATCAAAATACACATGCATACAGACTCGAACTTAACACACATCAGACTCTACATGCACAAGAATTCAACTATATTAAAAGCAAAATGTAGACTTAGTAGCTAGGCAAGAAAGACTTGAAGTAAAGATATAATTTGTCAATCAAGACAGATAAAATAAATTTGGTATACCTACAGATAATCAACCTATTGACTCAAGTTCAATTTCTAATCAAACTTGGCACACTTAGGAACACAGAACGTGTGTCCTTCGCAATGATGCTAATTTGATAGTTAGTCTCTCTCTCTTAAGGAATAGTCGTCATTTCCCCTATCAAAATACTAGATTTCCTAAGCTAAAGTAGCACAAGGTCAACCTAGGTCATTCTTCTCAAGGACATGTGGTTCCTATATTTCTAAGGTTCAAACTAGTAAAGATTACAACTTGGGAATGTAGGATGTAGACTTGGCAGGAATTGTAAAGGGGATTTTTTATACTTGAAATCCAATTGCAAGAATTACAAAGATCTAACTAAAGAACTAAGGCTTTAAAGACTACTTATGATTACGACATATTTACTTTATCATGTATCCAGGTTTACCATTCCTGATTTCAATTTTGCTTCTTATTATTCCAATGATTTCTCATCAATCCAATTACTTATGACAATCGTCGAACATTCATCCCATACTAACTGATGACTTACACAATCGCTGCTTCAAGTTTGGTAGGGAATATGCACTTGATTGATGTAGATTATCTAGAATTCATCTATTGTGTTATTAGAGTTGTTCCAATTGACCCCTAAACTAACATGCTATAGTCTTTACTATACACAATCGTGATTAAGCAAGAAAAGATTATGCTACAGAAATCAGTCATAATAGAGATAGAACATTAATCTTTCATTGATTAACCTAGAACTTGATATAAAGGAATGTAACGGTTTGGATACATGGATCAACTTCCTGTGACAATCACAAATAGTAATTGTCGTGTTCCTCCTCCGTTGGCCAAGTACTGAGGGGTTGATCACTAAGCAGTGTGCTAGCGCACCCTGAAAATCTCCTTTTGGCAACTGGCAGCTACCCAAACATAGGTCCTCTACCCACTCGATCGACTGGGTACTCTTTAAAGTCTCGAGGAACAGAGAGGTGCATAGGGAAATTTGGCTCATGAAAATGGAAAGGTATGGCATCTATGGTAATGGTGCGTGTTCGATCAGGCTGGCTCTCTTGTGAACGTTGACATGTCTTGTATTTATACATGCTCTTATAACTACTTCCTAACAACAATAATAGAAATAACAGACTCAACTAACTACTACTTCCCTAATTGACATGTGCAGGAACGCTGGCTTGCAGTTGGTCTTCATCTAGTCCGAAAGGGTTTTGGCTTCTACCGAGACGACTTCTCTTCTTGGAGTCAGCCATGAAAAGTCGTCTTGGCCGAGACGGCTCTTGACTTGGTCTCGCTCTCAAGCTGAGACTTCCGATTCTTGTTTGACCTACAACATGAGACTAATCCAATTGTTAGCTAAAATCAACCTTTTTTGTATAGATTCATATTTCCTTCTTACATTTTAGGAAACCAGAATCTTTACTTCATAAGAGGTTCTTAAAAACAATTTAAAGTCTTAGTCTACCCATATTAAGACCTTATTAGAGGGTATAAATTGTGTATTATCACATGGTCAGAGAAAATGATGATTTTGGAGCCAAGAAAATATGAAAAAAATTGTCTAAGGCAAAAACAATTGCCAACAACTCCTTTTCAGATGTGGTTTAGTTTATCTGGGCTAGATCCATGGTTCGAGAAGCATATGCTATGACATGCGGCTGCTTGCCGACTCTTTGGCCTAGGATGACTCCTAGTGTTGAGTTGAAAGTGTCACACATAAGCTCAAACGGATACTCCCAGTTTGGTGCTTGGAGAATCAGTGTGGATGTAAGTCGCTTCTTCAACTCCTGGAAAGCCTCCACGCAGGGCTGGTCGAAGACGAAATTTATATTTTTCTGAAGCAACTTGAACAAGGGTAGGGTGATCTTACTGAAGTTCTTGATGAAACGCTTATAGAAACCTGCATGTCCAAGAAATGAGGGAACCTCTCGTACAAACACGGGGTAGGTAGAGAAGTAATAACATCGACTTTAACTTTGTCGACTTAAATCCCTTTATTGGATACGAGATGTCCCAATACAATTCCTATAACCATAAAATGACATTTTTCAAAATTAAGAACAAGTTTAGTTTCCATGCATCTAGTTAACACTTGGGACAGGTTTTCCAAACATGCTTCAAAGGATTCGGCATATACGGTGAAGTCATCCATGAAGACTTCCATGCAATCCTTCAACAAATTCCAGAAGATGTTGATCATACATCTCTAGAATGTATTTGGAGCATTGCACAAGCTAAACGACATCTGGGTGTAAGTGAATGTATCAAATGGTCATGTGAAGGTAGTCTTATGTTGATCCACCGACGCGATGTGAATTTACATGTACCCAAAAAGCAAGAATGGGACTTTTTTGGATAATCTCTCTAGCACTTGGTCAATAAAAGGTAGAGGAAAATTATCCTTGCGAGTCGCCTAATTAAGCTTCTTGTAGTCGATACAGACTCGCCAGCTATTTTGAATCCAAGTTGGCACCATCCCGTCATGTCGATTCTTCATTACTGTCATCTCAGATTTCTTTGGAACTACTTGTACCAAATTCATCCATTGGCTATTCAAGATGGGATATATGATCCCAGCTACAAGTATTCTCGTTACTTCTTTCTTGACTACGTCCAGGATGGTTGGATTCAATCATCTCCAGTGTTGTCTTATAGGTCTGGCTTCTTCCTCCAATAAGATTTTATGCATACAGATGGAGGGATTTATTCCAGGAAGGTATGCTAACGTCCACCCAATTGCCTTCTTATGCTTCCTCAAGACATTCAACAACTTCTCCTCTTGCTCCTGGTGGAGGTTGTTAGCTATTATAATCGGGAAGTGCTGATGGTCATCCAGATAAACATACTTCAAATGATCTAGCAATGGCTTCAGCTTAGTGGATGGTGAATGAGGTGGGGAAAATTTATTTGCTGATGTCAGTATTAGTTGGCTGACTCTGTCCAAATGTAGAATTAGTTATCCAAAGTTGAACTTGGCCTTTATTTACTTGTATTTTAGTTTATCTGAATCGGATCCAGCTTCCAATTGACTTCTAGAATCGGTCTTTGCTTCCTCCAGGTTGTTGAAGTTGATCTCAGCTTTCTCCAAATTGTTAGAGTCGGTCTCAGCTTCCTCTAGATTGTTGGATTCGGTCTCGACTTCCTCTAGGTTGTTGGAGTTGGTCTCAACTTCCTCTAGGTTGTTGGAGTCAGTCTCGACTTCCTCCTAAATATTAGAGTCGGACTTGGCTCCCTTCTTATTGGTGAAGTTAGACTCGGTTTCTATCTTATCTCTAGAATTGGACTCGACTTTCATCAGCTTTTCAAATCAGTTGCCATAATCGGACTTAGCTTCTACTATTGTTGCTACTTGACCTAGTCTTTCGATGTCGACAATGCGAAGTTTTGCATAACTGGAACACTCTGGGTCTCCATCATATTGATAAGCTTGTATTTAGTCGTCTTTACACGCATCAAATAAACTAAAGCTAACTATAGCATAGTCAACCCTAGGTCGAATACTCTCAAGGACACAGTGTGCTCGATTATGACTTAGTGTGAAAACTAGAGTAATGTACAAAATACTCAAGTGTGGAATGCCGACTCGCACTCGGAAAAGACTGATCTGATTCGATCTCGGCAGAGACGAACCCGACACGGTCTTGACTAAGCATAAAGTTGGACGCAACAGAGTCGGACTGACTCAGTTTCAGACTGAAATGCAAGAAATAGGGGGGTTTGGTTGCGTGGGAAATAAAGACAGAAAATAAGCTAAGTAAGAAAGTAAATACAATCTAAACTAGACTACCTCTACTACTACTACTATATTCATGCTAAGTCCCAATAAACAAGTTGGTTCCACCTCTTTCACTCAAGATTATGTTTCTGAATCAACCTCAGATTCTTTTTATGACAATCACCAAACATTCGTCCTTTGCTATACTGAGGATTTATACAATTGCTACCTCATTAGTGGGCAGAGATTAAGCTCGGAGTTGGTTTTAGGTTTTCTTATCGATTACCTATTAAAGTTGTTAAACTAGTTCTGATCGGCCTAGTCTAACGTTGGTCTACTTAGCAATGTGCAATCGCGACACGGTAAAGCAGATTAAAATGTAGGATTCATCATCAAGAGTTAAGCAATAGAAACTACTTATGTTATTAGAAATAGAGTACAAACACAGGGTGTGAATTCAATGGTTTCGCCTTCCACGATGATCGCCATGGAATGACGATGATGGTTCACCAATTGTAGCCAAGAGGTTAAGGATCAGGTCCATCAGAGTGCGTTAGCAAGCCAATAGGTCCCCTTTGATAACTTTCAGCCTCTTTGCTCTTAATCTGTGCCTCCTCGATCAAGAGAGGCACCCGTGATAGCATTGTGCACCACCATGAGAATAGAGATTAGAACGAGACGATGGAGTGAGATGAGTATGAAAATTAGGTTTGAATTCAACAACGATTAAAACGTGCCTAGCGTTCCTATATATACATGAGTTGGGTATTTTGTGTTGCACACTATCTCTAAATAACTTCCCTAACAAAATTACACATCCTGGATTGCCTATTCTACCATCCTAATGATTCTCCTTGTGTTGCACATTTCTTCCACGAGTGACGTGGTAGTTGATCTGGATGAAGCTAGGATGAGCACGCCTAGACTGGGCCTCCTGATTGGGCTACTCCTCCTGGGCCGTGTCCTCCTTTGGGTTGTTGGAATGCAAAGTCAGCCATCCAAGAAGGAGTCGGTCTGGCTGGGATGGCTCTCTTAGACCGAGACTCTTGATGGGCTAAGATCAATTGGGCCTTTGAAAGGAATAAAATCTTTTATTAGTTAAGACCCTCAAATTAACACAAATTTATACTTTCCCTATTTCTAGGTCCATAATATGAATCTAAGCTAAGATGCGATTCTTAAGCACCAAATAATCTCAAAAGCACCCATCTTAAGTCCTTGTGAGGTGTATAAAATATGACTTATCAAACCCCCACACTTACACTTTTGCACTCTTGGGCAAAATCAGAATTAATCATCAAGGGAGTTTTCCAAAAGAGAAAAGGAATTTTTAAATGAATTTCTTAAGTCAAGACAAAGTAGAATCGACACTCATCCATCCTAAGATCAAGACATTTAAGCATTCTATGAAAATTACTCTTCCCACATCCAAGACAGGTAAGCAACCTTCAAACATTAAAGATTAACCTAGAAGTGACTGAGCTCTCTCAGGGTACATCCTCTCAATCTCTTAAGTGTTTGGGCTTGTATATACACTCAAAACATCCCATGCGACCGACACTACTAGACTTTGACTAGCCTCTCCTTCCACACCTTCAAAAACACATGCAGTTATGATAACTTGGACTTTCTTTTTAGGCTTGTAACATGGCTAGGTTTAAAGGGTAGGATACAAGATGGTAAGGTGAGTTTTCTAACCACAAGGAGGAGAGGAGCAGTGGAGAATGAGTTCGCAAGTATGAAGGGTATCCCCAGGACACTACAATCTTATTTGAAAACATCCTATGCTCATTTCTTTTCTTTCCCCCTTTTTCATTTTTCTTTTCTTCTTTTTCTTACTCCTTGTTTTGTAGCTTTGTGTTGCATTTTTTATGCAGCTTCTAACTTTTTAGCTGCTTTCCTTTTCTTTGTTTCATCCTGCAATTATTTTTCTTTCTTTTCTTTTTCAACCCTTTTTGGATGTACTACTCTTACTATATCCTTGGGTGTCTCCCCCATACTTGAACGTGATCCATTCCCAAAACAATTCCAAAGCCCCTTTGACCCCTAATTTTTGAGGTCGATCATGGTTTTTCAGCTTCGGCTTGTAATGAGCTGTCATATTAAGAAAAATGGTTATTTAGGCTCAAAGAGGGTAAATAAGGGATAAATTTTGCAAGGTAGGTCCATTTTGCCTGGGGCTTAATCGAAACATGGCCTAGATCATGTCATTCCTACATGCGAAACCAGATATATCCAGAGAGTCAAGGAAAAATCTAGAGTGCACAACTAACATGGATGCAAAAATCACACAAGAAATGAGAGAATGGCAAGATGCAAGCCATTTATATGTACACAGGCTCAAAAATTCTCACACGAATAATTGCTTTGCCACTCATGGTTCTCTCTTCTTTAGTTTTTTCAATCACTTACTACCTAAGGATCTAGAAATTTCACTCCCTGTCAAGTTTGAAAAGACTTTCCTCTAGGGTTATGCACTGCTTCTTACTGTTTCATCTCTCTAAAAGAATTTTTTTTATGACGGCAAGGACAAAGATTGATGTACATGCCAGCACGATTTCAATGGAATTCGAGAGTGACGTGGTGCAGTTCAATATTTTTGAATCAATGAAGCACCCCGCCGAAGACCATTCAATCTTTAGCATTGACATCATTGATGAGCTTATTGAAGAACATATGCAAATAGCCACTAGTAGTGCCGACTTTACTGATTTTGTTGAAATACCGGATGTAATAAGTCATTTCAATTCTGTGGACGGTATTTCCGACTTGGTTACCGTGTTTCATTTACAGGATCATCCCGAATCCAAGGACAATATTGTTGACCTTGCTAACTTGGTCAATATTTTTGAGTTTTCTGATGTAATTGACCTTGTATGCAGGTGCAATGGAGACCCGGAGTGTCTCCAATATGCAAACCATCACAATGTTGACACCAACAAGCCAGGAGTAACACAAGTACAGGTAGCAACAATTGTAGAAGTTGAGTCTAATTACAGAATCCGATTTCTAAAGTTGAAGATAGCCGAGTTCGACTCTAGAGAAGAAGGAGGTCGAGACCGACTCCAACATACAGGAGGAGGTCGAGACTAACTCTACCAACCTAGAGGAAGCCAAGACCGACTCTAACATACAGGAAGAGGCCGAGACCGACTTGACCAACCTAGAGGAAGCCGAGACCGATTCTAGAAGTCAGCTAGAAGCTGGATCCTACTCTAGTCAACGAGAGTCCAAGCAAGCAACCATCTCGAAAGAAACACTAAAGAAATTTCCACATTCCCCTATGCTCGTATGCATTGAGGATAATGTTTAAGTGTGGAGGGGGTGTAGTAGAGTTGGGAGTAGTGTTTCGGTTTTGCTGCTTTGCATATTTTTCATATGTGTTGTTTTTCTATGTCGTTGTTTTTACCGACTCCCGACTCCAGGCACATATTGTTTTGACCAAGTCCGTGCTGACTCCAATTCCATGCTAAGATCGGGTTGATGCCGACTCCGTCTCATGTCATTTTTTGTTTTTCCTTCGTCATTCTGACTCCAGTTTTGTGTCATTTTTGTTTTTTCATTTTTCGCTTTTTGTTAACGTTTCTTTCTATTCTTTCTATTTTTCTATTTTTATGTTATTTGTTTTAGAATTTTTTGTTCCTTTGCTTTTTGTCTCTTGATTGCTGAGAACAAGTTTTGACAAATTAAAATGAAATTCTTTAGGTTGAATAAAGCATGAAGAGGTAATAGAATTTTTCAAAATTGACATGAAAGGGAACCCTTGCATCCTTAGACAATAAGTGACTGAAAAAATTAAAATTGAAACCCTTAGTGATAGAGCAAATTAAACCGTGAGATTTTGAGCCTTGTAAATAATAAATGGCTTCCATCTTGCCATTCTCTTCTTTTCTTGTGTGATTTTGCATCTATGTTGATAGATTGCTCTAGGTTTTGCCTTGACTCTCTTTTTTTTTATACTTCTTGTCTCATGCAGTAATGATATAATCTAGGCCTTCTTTCTTGTAAACTACTAACCAAATAAAGCCTACCTTGCAATGAATCCCTTGTTAACCCCTTTGAGCCTATAAAACCATCCTTTTTGATATGGTAGCTCATTACAAGCCTAATAGCCAAAAAACCATGATCCACCTCAACCTTGGGGTTCAAAGGAACTTTGAAATTATTTTGGAAGTAGGTTCCATAATAAGTGTGGGGGTGACATTCTAAAGAAAAGCGAGTAAAAGGTACTTCAAATTAGTTGTACCAAGTGAGGCTCATGTATGTTGAAAAGAAAAAAAAATGGGTTGTTGAAATAAAAGGAAAAAGGGTATAAAATGAGAAAAAATGGTGGATGAAAAAGAAAAGGTGACAAAAAGCAAAAGGGTTGCAAATGCAGCCCAAGGCCGCAACGGTCCATAAAAAAGGAAAATACAAAAGTGAGAAAAAATACAAAGGCAAAAGTAGAGCATTTAGATTTGTATTTAAAATAAAAAGTCAGTAGTATCTTGTAGTTAATCTTCATGCTTATAAGGCCTATTCCCCATTGATCCTTTCTCCCCTTTTGGTTATTAAAACTCACTTTACCTTCCTTATATCCCACCTTAACCCTGGCCACATTACAACCGAACAAAAGTCCTATTGATCATTATGGCATGTGTGTTCAAGTTGTAAAAACTTAGAGGCTAGTCAAAACTTGGTAGTGCTAGTAACATAGGATGCTTGCGTGTAAACACAAACCCCAAACACTTCAGAGAATGAGAACATATACCTGATGAGGACTCTACCATTTTCGATTGCTCTTTGAATTTTAGATGTTGCTTATTGATAAGTTATATTTTATACACCTCACAAGGGCTTAAGATAAGTATTACTAAGACTGTTTAGTGATTAAGAGTCTTGTCTTAGTTAAGATTCGAATTATGGGCCTAGAAATAGGAAAAATATAAATTTGTGCTAAAAGAGTTTGCGACCGAGTCAATCCGACTTTGTTGCGTCTGTCTAAGTTGGAATCAAATCGGCAGTTCTAATTGGTCTCCCACCGAGATCAACTCGGTCACACTTAAGCATACCAGTAGTAAGTCGGCATGTCACAACATTTAGTCATTTCTACACAAACTCTGATTTCTACACTTAGTCACAATTTAACACACTGTGTCCTTGAGAGAATCGACCTAGGGTTAGCTATACTATAGTTAGCTTTAGTATTTATTTGAGGCGTGTAAGACGACTAAAAACCCACTTATCACTTATTCACTTTGGATGTGGAAAATATACTTTCATAGATTGTTAGATATCTTGAATCTGGGGTGAATGTAATCTTAGTCTATTTTATCACTTAATGATTTCATTTAAGTACATATCTCCCTCTTGCAATCAATTGTTTTTTCAAAATTTTCCTTAATGATTTCTTCTCGATTTTGCCTAGGAATGCAAAAAGTAAGTGTAGGGGTCTGATAATTCATATTTTGGACACCCTATAAGGTCTTAAAATAGGTAGAATAGACACTAATTTGTATTTAAGAATCATTTATTAGATAAGATTCAGATTTCCAAGGTAAAAATAGGGAAAATATAAATCTATGCTAATTTGCGGATTTTAGCTAACAAAAAGAGTAATCTCATTTCACTAGTCAAACTGGACTCCAAAGATCGAAGTCATCCCAGTTAAGGCCGGAAGTGTCTCGGCCGAATGTAGCTAATTCCAAAGATCGAAGTCATCCCAGCTGAGGTCGGAAGCGTCCTGATCGGATGAAGCTGACTTTATAATGTCGACTCTATCATTAGCAGTCAAATATCGACTCCGATGTCGACTCCTATAGAGTCAACTCCATAGGCCGACTCGTGTCCGAAGTCCTATCTGCATGCCGACTCTATCCGCATGCTGACTCCAAACTAGATGCCGACTTCAAACCATATGTCGACTCTAGATGCCAACTCCCATCCATCCTGGATCCCCCCAAGCATCAAGGACCGATTCCACTCTAGCAATTTCAAGGATGTGGGCAATTATGAATTAGCACATGTTCATGTGGGAAATTAGTTATTTCTATTAATTCTGTTAGAGAGTTAGGTAGTCTGACATGTATAAATAAGGAGATGTAGTTGATAAGTCATATTTAATACACCTCACAGGGACTTAAGATGGGTACTTTTGAGATCATTTGGTAACTAAGAATCACATCTTAGCTATGATTCAGATTATGGACCTATAATTAGGGAAAATATAAATCTCTGCTAATTTGGGAATTTTAGCTGATAAAAGATTGGATTCATTTTGCAGGCCAATTAAAGGATATCTCGGGCCATCAAAAGAGAGTTAATGGTCTCGGTCCTGGAGAAGTCGTCCCAGCTAGATCGATTCCCTCCCGGACTGGCAAACTCTATAGCCTAGCAGCCTAAATGAGCAAAGCGACCCAGGTACAAAGTCACCTCAGCCGGATCCAGCTCAATTGCCACGCCACTCCTAGAAGAAGCTTGCGGCGCAAGGAAGATCATTAGAGGGGTAGAATAGGCAATTCAGAACTTGTAATTATGTTAGGGAAGTTAATTAGGGTTTAGCGTGCGTCACAAGCAATCCACTCTTATATATATAGGATCCTCATGCACGTCAAGGGGTGTTGGAATTTAGACCTAATTCCATATTCATTAACACTCCATTATCTCGCTCTCACGTCCAACATGGTGGTGCCCAATGCTCTAGAGGCGTCTTTCTCGATCGAGGAGGTGCAAGTCAAGAATTGGGAAGTCGAAGGTTGTCAAGATAGCCGAGTTCGACTCTAGAGAAGAAGGAGGTCGAGACCGACCTCAACATACAGGAGGAGGTCGAGACTAACTCTACCAACCTAGAGGAAGCCAAGACCGACTCTAACATACAGGAAGAGGCCGAGACCGACTTGACCAACCTAGAGGAAGCCGAGACCGATTCTAGAAGTCAGCTAGAAGGTGGACCCTACTCTAGTCAACGAGAGTCCAAGCAAGCAACCATCTCGAAAGAAACACTAAAGAAATTTCCACATTCCCCTATGCTCGTATGCATTGAGGATAATGTTTAAGTGTGGAGGGGGTGTAGTAGAGTTGGGAGTAGTGTTTCGGTTTTGCTGCTTTGCATATTTTTCATATGTGTTGTTTTTCTATGTCGTTGTTTTTACCGACTCTCGACTCCAAGCACATATTGTTTTGACCAAGTCCGTGCTGACTCCAATTCCATGCTAAGATCGGGTTGATGCCGACTCCGTCTCATGTCATTTTTTGTTTTTCCTTCGTCATTCTGACTCCAGTTTTGTGTCATTTTTGTTTTTTCATTTTTCGCTTTTTGTTAACGTTTCTTTCTATTCTTTCTATTTTTCTATTTTTATGTTATTTGTTTTAGAATTTTTTGTTCCTTTGCTTTTTGTCTCTTGATTGCTGAGAACAAGTTTTGACAAATTAAAATGAAATTCTTTAGGTTGAATAAAGCATGAAGAGGTAATAGAATTTTTCAAAATTGACATGAAAGGGAACCCTTGCATCCTTAGACAATAAGTGACTGAAAAAATTAAAATTGAAACCCTTAGTGATAGAGCAAATTAAACCGTGTGAGATTTTGAGCCTTGTAAATAATAAATGGCTTCCATCTTGCCATTCTCTTCTTTTCTTGTGTGATTTTGCATCTATGTTGATAGATTGCTCTAGGTTTTGCCTTGACTCTCTTTTTTTTTATACTTCTTGTCTCATGCAGTAATGATATAATCTAGGCCTTCTTTCTTGTAAACTACTAACCAAATAAAGCCTACCTTGCAATGAATCCCTTGTTAACCCCTTTGAGCCTATAAAACCATCCTTTTTGATATGGTAGCTCATTACAAGCCTAATAGCCAAAAAACCATGATCCACCTCAACCTTGGGGTTCAAAGGAACTTTGAAATTATTTTGGAAGTAGGTTCCATAATAAGTGTGGGGGTGACATTCTAAAGAAAAGCGAGTAAAAGGTACTTCAAATTAGTTGTACCAAGTGAGGCTCATGTATGTTGAAAAGAAAAAAAAATGGGTTGTTGAAATAAAAGGAAAAAGGGTATAAAATGAGAAAAAATGGTGGATGAAAAAGAAAAGGTGACAAAAAGCAAAAGGGTTGCAAATGCAGCCCAAGGCCGCAACGGTCCATAAAAAAGGAAAATACAAAAGTGAGAAAAAATACAAAGGCAAAAGTAGAGCATTTAGATTTGTATTTAAAATAAAAAGTCAGTAGTATCTTGTAGTTAATCTTCATGCTTATAAGGCCTATTCCCCATTGATCCTTTCTCCCCTTTTGGTTATTAAAACTCACTTTACCTTCCTTATATCCCACCTTAACCCTGGCCACATTACAACCGAACAAAAGTCCTATTGATCATTATGGCATGTGTGTTCAAGTTGTAAAAACTTAGAGGCTAGTCAAAACTTGGTAGTGCTAGTAACATAGGATGCTTTATGTGTAAACACAAACCCCAAACACTTCAGAGAATGAGAACATATACCTGATGAGGACTCTACCATTTTCGATTGCTCTTTGAATTTTAGATGTTGCTTATTGATAAGTTATATTTTATACACCTCACAAGGGCTTAAGATAAGTATTACTAAGACTGTTTAGTGATTAAGAGTCTTGTCTTAGTTAAGATTCGAATTATGGGCCTAGAAATAGGAAAAATATAAATTTGTGCTAAAAGAGTTTGCGACCGAGTCAATCCGACTTTGTTGCGTCTGTCTAAGTTGGAATCAAATCGGCAGTTCTAATTGGTCTCCCACCGAGATCAACTCGGTCACACTTAAGCATACTGATGAGTCACAATTTATACATCTTTAAGACACCTAAGAAGGGTATTTGCAACACTATTCTGTGCTTAAGAATTGATTGTTAGCTAAGATTCATTTTATGGGCTTAAATATAGAGAAAATACAAATCTGTGTTAATTCGGAAGTCTTAGCTAATAAAAGTAACAGCCCTTCTTCTGCAGGTCAAGCCGAGTCAACCAAGAGTCAACAGAAGAGCCTCAGCCGAGTTGAAGTCGTCCCGCCAAGACCGACTCGTTTCGCCAAGACCGACTCCATCTCGGCCAACCAGACTGCGTCTCGGCAACCCACACCTTGCAGTCCAACAGCCCAATAAAGAGCGGCCCAACTGTGTTTCCACGTCAGCTATCCAGCTCGAGAGGCCACTTCGACGCCTACTTGGCTGCCATGACACTCTTGGAGAATCTGCCATGTCATGTTGGAAGATCTTCACAGGGGTAGAATAGGACATTCATATTGTAAATTCTGTTAGGATATTTTGTTAGCATCTAGCTGCTCAGCTCGTGTATATATAGGAGGAGCTGTGCACCTTTTCTGCGTCCTTGAATTCACTCTTTTCACACAACATTTTACTCCATTTTCTCGCTCTCGCTCTCTCCATTTCTGGTGGTACACGGTGTTGCAGAGGTGCTTCCCTCGATTGAGGAGGTGCAGGTCTAAGACTGGGAAGCTGGACGTTTACCGGAGGGGGACCGATCAGACTCTTGACGCACTCGGTGGAACTGATCCTCAGCACTTAGGCGAACGGAGGTGAACCACCACCATTAACCTTGGCGATCGTTGAGGAAGATGGAACCATCCGAATTCGGACCACTGTATTTGTACTCCGTTTCTATTAATTGATTCCGTTCTGCATTTCATATCTCTGTTCTCTTCCTCTACTTTAATTCACGTTGAATCTGCGATTGCAATTGAACTGTGAACAATGTTAAGCTAAGCCGATTGGAACTGGTTTAACTAATTCAGTAGGTAATCACTTAACGATTGTTGAATGAGAACCTAAAATCAGCTCTGCACTCAATCCCTGTCAACTGATGAGGTAGCGATTGCATAAATCCTCGGTATGACAATGGATCGAACCTTTGGCGATTGCCATATGACTACCAAAGGCTGATATGGACTATGAACTGGAGATTGGAACCTGGACTGGACTTGATTAATGGAACTGAATCTGAATACAGTTATATAATACTAATAGATAATTAGTAACAGTAGTATACATTTACTGCATTCATAGTCTTAGTTTATTTTCTGCATCATTCGCATTCCAACTCCCCCGTTTACTGTTTTCTTTACTGTTTTCTGGTTGAGACAGAGGTAGTCCGCCTCTGAAGGCGTCTGTCTCAGATTTCAGCCGAGACCAAGCCGGATAGTCTCTGCCGAGACCATCTCTGCTCAGTCTGTACTCCACATCTCAGATTCTGCATTGTTTAACTTGACACTAAATCACAATTGAGCACACTGTGTCCTTGAGAAAAATGACCTAGGGTTGACTATACTATAGTTAGCTTTAGTATTTGATAAGTGTGTTGAAACGACTATAAACGAACGATCATCAAATTGGCGCCGTTGCCGGGGACACAAGTTCTTTTGTGTCTTTGTGTGCCAAGTTAATTGATGCTGAATCCCGAGTCTGTAGAGTGTCTGTCAAGTCAGTCTATTGAGTCTTTCTAAATTTGTCTGTGTCTGTCTTTTGAATAAAATAGCATGCTGATAACACTAACTTTGCATCTTGATAATGGCTAACTTTCTGTTCCATTAGCCATAACACTAGCTCTTATTTTTCTGCATGATTGATTTTTTTTACAATGCATAACTGTCTCTAACTTTTCTTTCTGTAAACCTGCTCTTTACTTTCTGCATATCTGACTTTGTTTCATTCTATAATCTCTATTCTCTTTTGTCTCAAAAAAAAAAAAAAAAAAAAAAAAAAAAGGAGACCGAAGAGGAGTCGGCCAAAGAGGACCGAGAGAGTAAGAAAGGATCCAAGTTCACTCGGCCAAGTAACCAAGAGCCAAGGCCGACATCACCTCGGTCAATAAAGACAAGAAGCAAGCAAGAACCGAAGTCTAGTTCTATTCAGACCCGACTCATAGCTGAACAAAGGGCTGAGTCCAACTCCACTTCGGCAAGAACTATTTCAGTAAGAAGGAGTCAGCCAGAGCAGCCAAAGGCCGACATCATGTCGGCACACCTGGTGTCGAGTCGAAATCAAGTCGGCCAGCCGGATCTAAAGTCATCAACTTCAGATAGAACTGGCTTCGGCAGATAGCATACCTTGCACCTGTCCCGTTATTCTCTCTCTGGTTATAGCATGCATTGAGGACAATGCAAATTTTAAGTGTGGGGGGGGATACTGTTGACATCATTTAAGCTTGCTGCATTCTGTCCACCATGTTTTATTTTGTTGTGATTGTTTTGTTTCAATTTGAATTTCTTTTGAACTTTTGTCATCGTTTTCCTTTGTTTTCAATAAAAGTTGTCCAAGCCGAATCCATTTCGGCTCTATGCCATCTTGGCAGGATCCGGAGAGATTTCGGCTTGGTAGAATTTCAATTCCGTCATTTCGTTTTTTTGTTGATTTCCTCCTAGCAGAATTCCAAATTGGATTGACGAAAATAAACTGTTTTGGAAAGAATCTTGAATTGGCTTCTGAAAATTTGGAAAAGACAGTAGGAAGTAATTCTGCAACTCTGGCAAGAGATTTCCCGAGCTTGAAGGGAATGAAACTTTTGTGCTCTAGTCAGTGATTGACTGAAGAACTGAAGGAAGCCGAAACCTTCTGTGTTAGAGAAAACACAACTTGTGTGAGATTTTGAGCCTTTGTAAATATTGTTGGCTTACATCTTGCCATCTCTCTTCTTCTTCTAGTGTGATTTTTGCATTCATGATTAACTGTATATTCTGCATTTTGCCTTAACTCTCTAGATACAACTGTTTTCACATGCAGCAATGAGATGATGTAGGCCATGTTTCTAATTATCTTCGAGCCAAATAAAGCCTACCTGAAGAAAATTCTCTCCTTTGCTTACCCCTATTGAGCCGCATAACCATTCTTTCTTACAAGCTCATTACAAGCCAAAGCCGGAAAACCATGAATCAACCTCACCTGGAGGAAGTAAAGGAGCTTTGGAATTGTTTTGGGAGTAAGACATTACCAAGTGTGGGGGGGATCTCCAGGGAGCAGAATCAATTCAGCATCCTATAAAAGCTTGAAAACATGAAGAAAGAAAAGAAGCGAGGGAAAGAAAGAAAAAGGAAAAAGTGCAGCAGCAGTTAAAATTAAGAACTGAACGGATAAAGAAAGAAAGCAGCTGCATAAACTTGTATAATAAGAGAAAGAAAAGAAAGTGAGCTGGATGAAGCAGGGAAAGAAAGAACTGACAACATCTTGGGTTTTCCCTCATGCTGATAAAGCTTACTCCCCATTGCTCCTCTCTTCCCCATGGGTCCTGAAAATAGTTCTCCAATATTTTATCCTACTTGTGACCCAGCCTCGCTACAAACCGAAAAGAAGTCCTAGTGATCATAACTGTGTGTTTTTGCAGATGTAAAAAGAGAGCTCTGTCAAAGTATGGTAATTTCAGCTTCAAGAATGTTGAGTGTAAATACAAGCCCAAACACAAAGGAGAGATGAGAGAGTTATGCGCTTAAATGAGATCTCTGTTACTCTTGGTTTCCTTATCTGGTTTGCAGGTCATGAATTTGACTAGAGCACCGAAGAAGTAATTTTCAGAAGGTTGAGTATCTTGATGCTAGGGTCAATGGGTACCGACTCTGTCTCGGTTGAGCTGAAGGAAGCCGAGTGAAAAATTCTTTCTATCTTTAAAAAAATTGCCCCTTGTTGATTTTCATTTTGTTTTGCCCAGGAGTGCAAAAGGGTAAGTGTGGGGGTGTGATGAGTCACAATTTATACATCTTTAAGACACCTAAGAAGGGTATTTGCAACACTATTCTGTGCTTAAGAATTGATTGTTAGCTAAGATTCATTTTATGGGCTTAAATATAGAGAAAATACAAATCTGTGTTAATTCGGAAGTCTTAGCTAATAAAAGTAACAGCCCTTCTTCTGCAGGTCAAGCCGAGTCAACCAAGAGTCAACAGAAGAGCCTCAGCCGAGTTGAAGTCGTCCCGGCCAAGACCGACTCGTTTCGGCCAAGACCGACTCCATCTCGGCCAACCAGACTCGTCTCGGCAACCCACACCTTGCAGTCCAACAGCCCAATAAAGAGCGGCCCAACTGTGTTTCCACGTCAGCTATCCAGCTCAGAGGCCACTTCGACGCCTGCTTGGCTGCCATGACACTCTTGGAGAATCTGCCATGTCATGTTGGAAGATCTTCACAGGGGTAGAATAGGACATTCATATTGTAAATTCTGTTAGGATATTTTGTTAGCATCTAGCTGCTCAGCTCGTGTATATATAGGAGGAGCTGTGCACCTTTTCTGCGTCCTTGAATTCACTCTTTTCACACAACATTTTACTCCATTTTCTCGCTCTCGCTCTCTCCATTTCTGGTGGTACACGGTGTTGCAGAGGTGCTTCCCTCGATTGAGGAGGTGCAGGTCTAAGACTGGGAAGCTGGACGTTTACCAGAGGGGACCGATCAGACTACTGACGCACTCTGGTGGAACTGATCCTCAGCACTTAGGCGAACGGAGGTGAACCACCACCATTAACCTTGGCGATCGTTGAGGAAGATGGAACCATCCGAATTCGGACCACTGTATTTGTACTCCGTTTCTATTAATTGATTCCGTTCTGCATTTCATATCTCTGTTCTCTTCCTCTACTTTAATTCACGTTGAATCTGCGATTGCAATTGAACTGTGAACAATGTTAAGCTAAGCCGATTGGAACTGGTTTAACTAATTCAGTAGGTAATCACTTAACGATTGTTGAATGAGAACCTAAAATCAGCTCTGCACTCAATCCCTGTCAACTGATGAGGTAGCGATTGCATAAATCCTCGGTATGACAATGGACGAACCTTTGGCGATTGCCATATGACTACCAAAGGCTGATATGGACTATGAACTGGAGATTGGAACCTGGACTGGACTTGATTAATGGAACTGAATCTGAATACAGTTATATAATACTAATAGATAATTAGTAACAGTAGTATACATTTACTGCATTCATAGTCTTAGTTTATTTTCTGCATCATTCGCATTCCAACTCCCCCGTTTACTGTTTTCTTTACTGTTTTCTGGTTGAGACAGAGGTAGTCCGCCTCTGTAGCGTCTGTCTGTACTCAGCCGAGACCAAGCCGGATAGTCTCTGCCGAGACCATCTCTGCTCAGTCTGTACTCCACATCTCAGATTCTGCATTGTTTAACTTGACACTAAATCACAATTGAGCACACTGTGTCCTTGAGAAAAATGACCTAGGGTTGACTATACTATAGTTAGCTTTAGTATTTGATAAGTGCGTTGAAACGACTATAAACGAACGATCATCACATACCAGTAGTAAGTCGGCATTTCACAACATTTAGTCATTTCTACACAAACTCTGATTTCTATACTTAGTCACAATTTAACACACTGTGTCCTTGAGAGAATCGACCTAGGGTTAGCTATACTATAGTTAGCTTTAGTATTTATTTGAGGCGTGTAAGACGACTAAAAACCCACTTATCACTTATTCACTTTGGATGTGGAAAATATACTTTCATAGATTGTTAGATATCTTGAATCTGGGGTGAATGTAATCTTAGTCTATTTTATCACTTAATGATTTCATTTAAGTACATATCTCCCTCTTGCAATCAATTGTTTTTTCAAAATTTTCCTTAATGATTTCTTCTCGATTTTGCCTAGGAATGAAAAAAGTAAGTGTAGGGGTCTGATAATTCATATTTTGGACACCCTATAAGGTCTTAAAATAGGTAGAATAGACACTAATTTGTATTTAAGAATCATTTATTAGATAAGATTCAGATTTCCAAGGTAAAAATAGGGAAAATATAAATCTATGCTAATTTGCGGATTTTAGCTAACAAAAAGAGTAATCTCATTTCACTAGTCAAACTGGACTCCAAAGATCGAAGTCATCCCAGTTAAGGCCGGAAGTGTCTCGGTCGAATGTAGCTAATTCCAAAGATTGAAGTCATCCCAGCTGAGGTCGGAAGCGTCCTGATCGGATGAAGCTGACTTTATAATGTCGACTCTATCATTAGCAGTCAAATATCGACTCCGCATGTCGACTCCTATAGAGTCAACTCCATAGGCCGACTCCGTGTCCGAGTCCTATCTGCATGCCGACTCCTATCCGCATGCTGACTCCAAACTAGATGCCGACTTCAAACCATATGTCGACTCTAGATGCCAACTCCCATCCATCCGGATCCCCCTCGGCATCAAGGACCGATTCCACTCTAGCAATTTCAAGGATGTGGACAATTATGAATTAGCACATGTTCATGTGGGAAATTAGTTATTTCTATTAATTCTGTTAGAGAGTTAGGTAGTCTGACATGTATAAATAAGGAGATGTAGTTGATAAGTCATATTTAATACACCTCACAGGGACTTAAGATGGGTACTTTTGAGATCATTCGGTAACTAAGAATCACATCTTAGCTATGATTCAGATTATGGACCTATAATTAGGGAAAATATAAATCTGTGCTAATTTGGGAATTTTAGCTGATAAAAGATTGGATTCATTTTGCAGGCCAATTAAAGGATATCTCGGGCCATCAAAAGAGAGTTAATGGTCTCGGTCCTGGAGAAGTCGTCCCAGCTAGATCGATTCCCTCCCGGACTGGCAAACTCTATAGCCTAGCAGCCTAAATGAGCAAAGCGACCCAGGTACAAAGTCACCTCAGCCGAATCCAGCTCAATTGCCACGCCACTCCTAGAAGAAGCTTGCGGCGCAAGGAAGATCATTAGAGGGGTAGAATAGGCAATTCAGAACTTGTAATTATGTTAGGGAAGTTAATTAGGGTTTAGCGTGCGTCACAAGCAATCCACTCTTATATATATAGGATCCTCATGCACGTCAAGGGGTGTTGGAATTTAGACCTAATTCCATATTCATTAACACTCCATTATCTCGCTCTCACGTCCAACATGGTGGTGCCCAATGCTCTAGAGGCGTCTTTCTCGATCGAGGAGGTGCAAGTCAAGAATTGGGAAGTCGAAGGTTGTCAGAGGGGACCGATTGGTTAGCCAACAAACTCTGATGGACCTGACCCTCAACATCTTGACCATTGATGGTGAACCATCGCCACTCTTCCATGGCGATTGTTATGGAAGATGGGACCATTGAATTGATGCCCTGTATTGGCACTCCATTTCTAATAATACAAGTAGCTTCTATTGCTTATCTCTTGATTATGAATCTTGCATTTTAATCTGCTTTGCTGTATTGCGATTGCACATTGTTGAGTAGATCAACGTTAGACTAGGCCGATCGGAAGCGATTTAACAACTTGAGTAGGTAATCGATTAAAGAACCTAAAATCAACTCCAAGCTTAATCCCTGCCAATTGATGAGGTAGTGATTGTGTAAATCCTCGGTATGGCAATGGACGAATGTTTGACGATTATCATAAGAATTTCAGGTTGATTCAAAGATGTAATCTTGGGTACAGAGGTGGAACCGACTTGTTTATTGGAACTTAGTATGAATACAATAGTAGCAGTAGTGGTAACATAGTTTAGATCGCATTACCTTTCATACTTAGTTTAATTCTTGTCTTTACTTTTTTTGCAACCAAAACCCCTCATGTTTCCTGCATTTCAGTCTGAGATTGAGTTCAGTCCGACTTTGTCGCATCCGTCTAAAACCGAGTCTAGTCCGACTCTATTGCATTCGAGTCAGCACTTAGCCCAGACCATGTTAGATCCGTCTTTGTTGAGACCGGATCAAATCAGTCTATGCCGAAAGCAAGTCAACATTCTACACTTAGCATTTTTTGCATTACTCTGTTTTCCACACTGAGCCATAATAAAACACACTCTATCCTTGAGAAGAATGACCTAGGGTTGACTATACTATAGTTAGCTTTAGTTTTATTTGATAAAAGCTACTATGACAAAGAGCGATTATCAAATTGGCATCATTGCCAAGGACGCAAGTTCTTTTGTGTCTTTGTGTGCCAAAATTGAGTTAAGCCAAATCCTGAGTCTGTGGAATGTTATATCTGTCAGTTGAGTCAGAGTTTTGAGTCCATGTCTGTTTTAAGTTGGATCCCAAAATAATATAGCATGCTGAGTATGTGTCAAATTTTTATTGCGTATGTGTTGAATTTCGTTGCGTGAGTTCCACTGCTAAAAAAAAAAGAAACCTCTCTGCCTCATTGATCATATTTTATTTTCTACACAAATATTTTCTTTTCTGCATAATTGATTTCACTCTCTGCTTTGCATAATTGACTCTAACTTTTCGACATAACTAATTAGCATTTTTCTGCATGAATTTTCTTATGACGCATGACTAGGAGTAGTACTAACCCATTGTATGATCTAGATTTTGAAATAGAAATAACTTTACGTAGGTTAAGCAAAGCTAGGAATACAGTAATAAGTAATATTAATAGTTCTAATTCTATTTCTAGTTCTGATAATAGTAGCCTTGTTACTAACAATTCTGATTCTTATAGTAGTAGTAACAATTCTGCAGAGCTGAAACAAATGGAGAACAATGATCGAACTCTGAAGGAGCTGGCCACGCCAAATGTGGTGTACCAACCTTGGTGTATCCAGTATCCATAGCTAGAACCAGCTCAGACATATGAATTGAAATCTAGTCTTATACACTTGTTGTCTAAATTTCATGGTCTTGCAGGAGAAGATCCCCATAAACACTTAAAGGAATTCCATGTGGTTTGTTCCACAAAGAGGCCGCAAGGGATACCAGAGGACTATATTAAAATGAAGGCATTTCGATTCTCCTTGGATGGAGCTACGAAGGATTGGCTATATCTGTAGCTGGTTCTCTTCAACACCTAGGGAGATATAAAGTGCCTATTTTTGGAGAAGTTCTTTCTGGCATCAAGAACTAAGACCATTAGGAAAGAAATCTGTGGGATAAGGCAACATTCTAGAAAGACTCTGCATGAATATTGGGAAAGATTCAACAAGCTATGTGCCACGTGCCCGCAGCATCAGATCAGTGAACAATTGCTGATTCAGTATTTCTACGAAGGTCTAACAATGATGGACTAAAGTATGATTGACGCTGCTAGTGGAGGAGCACGAATGGACAAGACACTAGTAGCAACAAGGCACCTGATCTCCAATATGGAAAGCAATACATAATAGTTTAGGATTAGAGGAGCCGGCCAACCCCAAATGGTGAATGAAATCGATGTAGTTGACAATCTAAGACTGGAGAATCAACTGACCGAGTTGACATCACTAGTAAGGCAACTTGCTGTTGGACAACATCAACCAAGCATAGCAGCCAGAGTATGTGGTATCTGTACCTCTATAGAGCACCCTACTAACATGTGCCCCACATTGCAAGAGACTAAGTCAGACCATCGAGAGAGTGTTAGAGCAATAGGTGGTTATTAGTACGAGAAGCAACCGTATCAGAGTCGGCAATTTGATAATCAATATGGAAAGCAACCATTTCGACCAGGGCCTAATCAAGGGCCTTATGCGGCTCAAAAATTCGGATCTTCCCTGAATGTGCCTCAAAGTCAAAATGGTTATCGACCGCTGAGTCTACAATACCAAGGGCCACCGTTCCAACAACAGCAACAATAATCAAATGCAATTACGCTACTCCTAATGCTATTGCTATTACTGCGCTCATGTTTAGTTCCAATAATCAAGTTCTTTCTGGTTCAATCACTCCGATTATAGTCCTCATCAGCCTCCATTGTTCTTATGGCAATCGCCAAAGGTCCGTCCCTTACCATACCGAGGATTTACACAATCGCCACCTCATCAGTTGGCAGAAATTAAGTTCAAGCTGATTTTAGATTCTCAATCAATAATCGTTAAGTGATTACCTATTGAATTAGCTAAACCAGTTACAATCGGCTTAGTTTAACATTGTTCCGTTACCAGGTGCAATCGCACATAGTAATTGAACTTAAGTTTCAGGAATGCAATGGAGTTCAGAATTCAGAAAATGCTTATAATATTGAAAGCAAAATACAAGCACAGGGCCTAGATTCGATGATTCCATCTTCCACGACGATCGCCATGGACGACGGCGATGATTCACCTCAGCTAGCTAGGAAGCTGAGGTTCAGGTCCACCAGAGTGCGTTGGTGGTCCAATCGGTATCCTCTGATAACCTTCAGCTTCTCAGTTCCTAACCTGCATTTCCTCAATCGAGAGAAACGCCATTAACAGCACTGTGTACCACCGTGAGCGAAGGAGAAGAAAACGAGGGTAATTGGAAATGAATGGGCGCGAAAACGTTTGAATGCCAAAAGCCCCTATTCGTTCAGAGTTCTATCTATTTATAGAAGAGTGGACACAACTAACGATGCTAACAGAATTACATGTACAATTCCTATTCTACCCTTGTTGTGACTTGCGTTGCAAGCTACTCCAGGTAGTGACGTGGAGCTGAGCTGGGCCCCAGGTGGCTCTGATTGCTGACGAGGCGTTCCTCCTGGATCTACCTGACTGGGCTCCCTGCATGGTTCGAGTCTCGGCCTGGCCGAGAGGCTCTCGGCTTGGGCTTCTGATGGCGACTGAGCTTCGCTGAACCTGCAATGAAGAGATAGTTAGCTAAAAACCTTGATTAAGCACAGGTTGTGTTTTACTTAAGTTTTAGGCCATTAATCTGGATCTTAGCTAATAGTCATCTTTTAAGCTCGTGAGTTGCTCGATGATGCCCTTCTTAGGTCCACTTAAGATATACATTTTATGACTCATCAAACCCCCCACACTTAGCCTTTTATACTCCTGGGCAAAACATATGACTTAATTAAGGGTGACTTTAGTGAGAGATTCTTCTATTTGATTTCCTTAAGCTGACTCTACAGAGTCGGCCTCTCTTCATCCCAGTTCAAGGTGCTCATACAATCAGGGAGCTACTTCCTTTGGTTCTCAAGGGCCTTCATGGCTTCCAATTGGGAAGGAGTGCCCCAGAGTGATAGAACTTTTACTCATGTGCTCAATTTTCTCGCTTCTCTCAAGTGTCTGGGCTGTGTTTACACTCAGCATTGCATGGGATTGGTGTTACCATATCTTGACAGAGCTCTCCTCTTACACCTGCGAAACACAACAGTTATGATCACTAGGACTTTTCTGGCTTGTAGCGAGGTTGAGGTTATGGGTCGAATAGATGTAAGAAAACTAGCTTCAGGACCCACGGGGAGGAGAGGAGCAATGGGGAGTGAGTGTAACCAGTATGAGGGCAGTTCCGGTTGCTGTGGTCTCCTTTGATCTTTATTTATTCGCCGTTTACATTCTTTCTTTCTTTTACTCATGCATCTTGCTGATTTTGTTTATTTCAGCTTATTTATTTCAGCTGCCTGTTTTCTATTTTTATGTACTTTCTTTTCTTTTCTTTCATTCCATTTGCTCTCCTTTTTCTCTTCTTCTAAATCTTCAGCTGCTTTTGACCGAATTCCGCTCCCTAGACTTCCCCCACACTTGATTCTAGCTCACTCCCAAGACGATTCCACTGCTCCTCGGCTTCTCGAGGGTGAGGTAAGAATGGTTTTTCTGGCCTCGGCTTGTAGTGAGCTGCAAGAAAAGTGGTCAATTTAGGCTCAAAAGGGGTGACAAGGGTCATCTTTTTTTTGGACAGCTTATTTGGCTCTGGGCTCATAAGAAATATGGCCTAGATCATTTCATTCCTGCATGTGTAAAACAGTTGTATCTAGAGAGTTAAGGCAAAATTCAGCACACACACTCAACATGCTTGCAAAATCACTCAAAAAGAAGGGAGGTGGCAGAGTGTAAGCCATCTCTGATGCAAGGCTCAAATTCTCACACTGGCTGATTCTGTCTCTTCACTCTAAAGGTTCCCTTTTCCCATTTCCATCACTTACCGCTTCGGACCCAGAGGTTTAGCTCTCTTCAAGCAGAGGTAGCTTTTGCTCGGGAATGAAGAGATTCCTTCCGCTGGCTCGTCAGACTCTCGGATTCAATAAGGAATTTCCTTTCTTCTTTTTGGACACGTAATTCTGCTAAGGTGAGGTCATTCTGGCTGTGGCGGACTCGGCAGTGGAGACTCTTTTATTAAACACAAACTTAAGCAGCAAAAATACTAGTGAGACTTAAAATAGTAAATGAAGCGAAATGAAAAGTTAGAGAAGAGAAGGGCAGATATGGCATGAATGATCAGTTCCCGAATGGACAGAACCCCCCCACACATAGTTTCGGCATTGTCCTCAATGTGAAAAGGTTGGCCGAGTCGGCGTAGGCTGTTCGATCAGGAGGAGTCGGTTCCGCCAAGGAGATGCTCTCTGTATTTTCTCCTGTTGGTGCTGGACCTTCGAGGAAAGGTTTGACTTGGTGCCCGTTGACCTGAAAGGTGCGGTTGGTCTGTTCTTCCCTTAGCTGCACTGCACCATGGGGAAATATGTCAGTAATAACAAAAGGTCCATCCCATCTGGAGCGAAGCTTACCTGCTATGAGCTTTAATCTGGAGTTGAATAGCAACACTTTTTGGCCAATATGGAGATCTTTCCTCAGGATATTTTGGTCGTGGAACTTTTTTACTTTCTGCTTGTAGATCCTGGCATTTTCATAGGCTTCCATGCGCAGTTCATCTAATTGTTGAAGTTGGAACTTCCTATGCTCTCCTACTTGGTCATAAGCCATGTTGCATTGCTTAACTGCCCAATAAGCTTTGTGCTCTAGCTCCACAGGGAGGTGACAGGCTTTCCCGAAAACAATTCGATAGGGAGACATCCCTAGTGGTGTTCGGTATGCAGTCCTGTGAACCCATAGAGCATCCTCAAGGAGTCTACTCCAGTCCTTCCTGCTGGGATTTGTCATCTTTTACAGTGTATGCTTGATTTCCCTGTTAAACACTTCAGCTTGCCCATTTGTCTTGGGGTGGTATGCTGTGGCTATCCTGTGTGCTACCCCATATTTCTAAAGAAGGATGGCCATGGCTCTGTTGCAGAAGTGACTCCCCTGGTCATTGATGAGCGCTTTTGGGACACCGAACCTGCAGAAAATATTGGACTTAAGAAAGTCCACTACTACCTTGGCATCATTGGTTCTGGTGGGAATGGCTTCTACCCATCTTGATACATAATCGATGGCAAGCAGGATGTATGAATAGCCATTGGAGATTGGGAATGGCCCCATAATGGATGGCATTTTTAGTCGTTTCAACACGCTTATCAAATAACTAAAGCTAACTATAGCATAGCTAACCCTAGGTCATTCTTCTCAAGGACACAGTGTGCTCAATTGTGATTTAGTGTGCAGCAAACGGAAGTAGAATCTCAGAGTAAAATACTGACTCGTCTCGGTAATGGCCGAGCTGCTCTCAACAGAGACTGAACCGAGTCGATCTCAACAGAGACGATCCGGCTTGGTCTCAGTCAAGTGCCGACAGACGCGACAGAGGGGGACTATCTCTGTCTCAGACTTAAAAGCAGTAAACAAGGGGGCGTTGGAATGCAATTGGAATCAAAACAGAGGTTAACTATAATCAAATGCAATTACGCTACTCCTAATGCTATTGCTATTACTGTGTTTATGTTTAGTTCCAATAATCAAGTTCTTTCTGGTTCAATCACTCCGATTACAGTCCTCATCAGCCTCCATTGTTCTTATGGAAATCGCCAAAGGTCCATCCCTTACCATACCGAGGATTTACACAATCGCCACCTCATCAGTTGGCAGAAATTAAGTTCAAGCTGATTTTAGATTCTCAATCAACAATCGTTAAGTGATTACCTACTGAATTAGCTAAACCAGTTCCAATCGGCTTAGTTTAACATTGTTCCGTTACCAAGTGCAATCACACACAGTAATTGAACTTAAGTTTCAGGAATGCAATGGAGTTCAGAATTCAGAAAACGCTTATAATATTGAAAGCAAAATACAAACATAGGGCCTGGATTCGATGATTCCATCTTCCACGACGATCGCCATGGACGACGATGATGATTCACCTCTGCTAGCTAGGAAGCTGAGGTTCAGGTCCACCAGAGTGCATTGGTGCTCCAATCAGTCTCCTCTGATAACCTTCGGCTTCTCAGTCCTAACCTGCATTTCCTCAATCGAGAGAAACGCCATTAACAGCACTGTGTACCACCGTGAGCGAAGGAGAAGAAAACGAGGGTAATTGGAAATGAATGGGCGCGAAAACGTTTGAATGCCAAAAGCCCCTATTCGTTCAGAGTTCTATCTATTTATAGAAGAGTGGACACAGCTAACGATGCTAACAGAATTACATGTACAATTCCTATTCTACCCTTGCTATGACTTGCGTTGCAAGCTACTCCAGGTAGTGACGTGGAGCTGCGCTGGGCCCTAGGTGCCTCTGATTGCTGACGAGGCGTTCCCCCTGGATCTACCTGACTGGGCTCCCTGCATGGTTCGAGTCTCGGCCTGGCCGAGAGGCTCTCGGCCTGGGCTTCTGATGGCGACTGAGCTTGGCTGAACCTACAATGAAGAGATAGTTAGCTAAAAACCTTTATTAAGCACAGGTTGTGTTTTACTTAAGTTTTAGGCCATTAATCTAGATCTTAGCTAACAGTCATCTTTTAAGCTCGTGAGTTGCTCGATGGTGCCCTTCTTAGGTCCACTTAAGATGTACATTTTATGACTCATGAACAGCTCCCAATGCTGAATTGGATGCATCGCACATCAGCTCAAATGGCAAGTCCCAATTTCGTGCTTGCAGAATAGGGGCGGATGTGAGTCGACTCTTCAACTCCTGAAAAGCTTCAATAGAAGGATGGTCAAATTTGAATTCCACATCCTTCTATAGCAGCTTAGACAATGGTAGGGAAAGCTTCCAATTTGAATTCCACATCCTTCTGTAGAAGCCTTCATGTCCTAGGAAAGAGCGAACTTCCCACACAGAAGTCGGGGTTGTAAAGGAAGATATGATGCCTATCTTAGAGGTATCCACTTCAATGCCTCTATTGGATACCAGATGACCCAATACTATTCCCTCTATTACCATGAAATGACACTTTTCGAAATTTAGTACTAAATTTGTGTCAATACATCTCTTCAACACCTTGGATAGGTTGCTCAGGCATGCTTCAAACGAATTGGCATACACGATGAAGTCATCTATGAATACCTCCATGTAGTCCTGTAGTAAGTCCAGGAAGATGTTGGTCATACAACGTTGGAACGTACCTGGAGCATTACACAGGCCAAATGGCATGCGAGTGTACGCAAAGTGCCAAATGGGCAGGTGAAGGTAGTCTTATGTTGATCTTCAAGTGCAATATGAATTTGCATATACCCCGAGAAACCATCCAAAAAGTAGTAGTGGGATTTCCATGATAATTTTTCCAGGACTTAATCGATGAAAGGCAAAGGGAAGTGATCCTTGCGAGTTGCCTGATTTAATTTTCTGTAATTGATGTAGACTCGCCAGCTATTCTGAATCCTCATTGGCACTAACTCGTCATGTTGGTTCTTCATGACAATCATCCCGGATTTCTTTGGCACGACTTGTACAAGACTCACCCATTGGCTACTTGAGATGGGGTAGATGATCCCTACAGCAAGAAGCTTGGTGACTTCCTTTTTTACCACATCCAGGATTGTTGGATTCAGTCTTCTTTGTTGTTTCCTTATGGGCTTGATTTCATCCTCCATTAAAATTTTGTGCATGCAGATGGAGGGGTTTATGCCAGGAAGGTCTGAGAGTTTCCACTTGATTGCCTTCTTATATTGTCGAAGGACATCCAACAACTTGTCTTCCTATTCCTAGGAGAGGTTGTTGGCAATGATAACAGGGAGTTGCTGTTCAATATCCAAGTAAGCATATTTCAGGTGTCTTGGCAATGGCTTTAGTTCCATGGGTAGTGGTGGCAATAGAGAGTTATCATGAAGTACTTTCGGATCCGGTTGGCCGACTTGAGTTGAGCTCGGCACCAGATGTACCGACATGATTTTGGCCTTTTGCTGCTTTGGCCGACTCCTCTTAGTCTATTCAGTTTGTCTTGGATTGAAGTCGAACTCGGCTTCTTGTGCAGCCTTGAGGTCGAATCTGGATGGAACAGTGAATACAGCTCCTACTTTCTTCTGGTCTTCATTGGCCAAGATGGTCTCGGCCAGCATGTCGGCCTTGTCTCTTAGCTGCTGATGAGTCATAAAATGCACACCTCTAGTGGACCTAAGAAGAGTGCCATTGAGCAATTCATGAACTTAAAAGATGACTGTTAGCTAAGATCCAGATAAATGGCCTAAAATTAGAGTAAAGCACAATCTATGTTAATTCAAGGCTTCAAGCTAACTATCCATTCAATGCAGGTCCAGCCAAGCTCAGCCCGCCACTGGAAGCCCAGGCCGAGAGCCTTTCAGCCAGGTCGAAGACTCGGCCCATACAACTAAAAGCACAATCAGGAAGCTTGGCCCAGGTGGCACTCCACGTCAACAATACAGAACCACCTCGGCACCAGCTCAAGCGCCACATCAATACTTGGAGTAGCTTGCAACGCAAGTCACAACAAGGGTAGAATAGGGAGTCTACTTTTAATTCTGTTAAGTCAGTTAGTTGTGTCCACTCCTATATAAATAGGCAGAACTCTGAACAATTAAGGGTCTTTGGCTTTCATAAATTTTTCCCGCTTTCCATTATCTCCATTCTCTCGTTTTCATCTCCTTTCACTCATGGTGGTGCACGATGCTGTTAATGGCATTTCTCTCGATTGAGGAAGTGCAGGCTAGGAACTGATAAGCCGAAGGTTACAAGAGGGGACCGATTGGAGCACCAACGCACTCTGGCAGACTTGATCCTCAACGTTCTAGCTAGCAGAGGCGAACCATCGCCATCGGTCACGACGATCGTCGTGAACGATGGAACTACCGAAGCCAGAGCACTGTGTTTGTATCCTGTTCTACTGATCAATTCTATTCTGAGTTTTGCATTTCCATTCCTATTCTCTGCTTTAATTCACGATTTGATCTGCGATTGCAATTGAATTGTGAACAATGTTGGATTAAGCAGATTGGAACTGATCTAACTAATTCAGTAGGTAACCATTTAACGATTGTTAATTGAGAATCTAAAATCAGTTGAACCTAATCTCTGCTAACTGATGAGGTAGCTATTGCATAATTCCTCGGGATGGTCAGGGACGAACCTTTGGCGATTGCCATAAGAACACTAAAGACTGATATGAATGTGGAATTGACGTGTGGACATTGAATTGGACTTGGACTGATGGAAACGAACATGAACACAGTTGTATCGCATTAATAATAGTAATCGTAAACCAGTAGCCTTAGTATATGTTTACTGCATTTGTAGTCTTAGTTCTTTTCTGCTTATTCGCATTCCCAAACCCCTATTTACTGCTTTCGAAGTCTAAGACAGAGATAGTCCATCTCTATAGCATCTGTCTGCACTTAGTCGAGACCAAGCCAGATTGTCTCTACCGAGATCATCTTAGCTCAGTCTTTGCCGAGAGCGACTCGACCGGTGCCGAGGTGAGTCAGTTCCTTACACTAAGATTTTGCTCCCGTTTATTCCACATTGAAACACATTATGAACGCACTGTGTCCTTGAGAAGAATGACCTAGGGTTGACTATACTATAGTTAGCTTTAGTTATTTGATAAGAGTTCAAGGACTAAAAAGAAAATTCATTATCAGCTGCTCGACAAAGTTGACTTTGGTCTTTCCTTGCTCTCGACCTTCATAGAGTCGACTCGTCTTTAGTTGTGAAAATCATTGCCAATTGTGCAGATGAAGGCTTTCTGGTTTCAGCAACTTCAACTTCTGTATTTCTTGGACACACTAGGTCTTCGTGATCGCACCTTTGGTTTATTACTTAAAACACTTCAGCTTCAAAATCCAAGTCGGCAACTGACAAGCTCGTTTAAGTCGTCTCAACGCGCATCAAATAACTAAAGCTAACTATAGTATAGTCAACCGTAGGTCAATTTTTCTCAAGGACACAATGTGCTCGAATTTTGAATCAACGCGAAGTAAGATAAAGCAGAACCTAAGTTGCAAAGTATTGACTATCTCGGCACTGACCGAATCGCTCTCGACAGGGACAAGTCCAATATGGTCTCGACAACAACTTATCTGACTCATCTCGGCTAAGTGCGGGCAGACGCAACAGAGATGGATTATCTCTGCCTCGGACTCGGAAAGCAGTAAGAAAGGGGGTTTAATTGCAGAAATGAATAGAAGTAAATGAGTGTAGAGAATAAATGCAGATGCAAGGATGCTACTGCTACGAGATAACTACTATTATTATTAAGATATAACTGTGTTCGTGTTCAATTCCATTAATTCAAGTCTAGTCCAGGTTCCTTACTCCAGTTCTCAATCTAGGTCAGCCTTGGGAATTCTTATGACAATCGCCACAGGTTCGTCCATTACCATATTGAGGAATTATGCAATCGCTACCTCATCATTTGGTAGGCATTAAGTTCAGAGCTGATTTTAGGTTCTCTATTACCAATCGTTAAAGGAGTGCCTACTGAATTAGCTAAACCAGTTCCAATCGGCTTAGTTTAACCTTGTTCATGTTCAATTGAAATTGCGGATCAAATCATGAATTAAAGAAGAGGGGAAGAACAGTGGCAAGAAAAGCAGAACGAAATCGATTAACAAAAAATAGAATACAAATGTAGTGGTCCGAATTCAGATGAATCCATTTTCCATGATAATCGCCATGGTTAATGGTGGTGGTTCACCTCCAGTAGCCTAAGCACAGAGGATTAGATCCACCAGAGTGTGTTGGAATTCCAATCAGTCCCCTCTGACGGACTTCAGCTTCCCAGTCTTAGACCTGCACTTCCTCGATCGAGAGAAATACCAATACAGCACCATGCACCACCATAAATGGAAGGAATGAGGGCGACGTAATGGGCTTAATGAAAGTATGTAGAGAATGAATTCAAAGACGCTACATTATACATGGCTATTCCTATTTATACATGCACGCGTGAACAATGATGCCTAACAGAATTATAAAAGTGGATTTCCTAATCTACCCTTCCGATGCGCGCTGCTTGGTTACTCTAGGAGCGACATGGCATCTATGCTAGTGTTGAGGTGGCCTTTGTGTTGGATGGCTGAAGTGGAGACGCAACTGGGTCGCTCCTCATTGGGCTGCTATTCAGTGAGTTGTAGGAAATTGGGCCTGACCGAGATGACTCTCCTGGCCGAGGTGGAGCCAGCTTAGTCCTGCATAAGAAGGGAGGACTTTTTATTAGCTAAGACCTTCAATGTTAAGACAGATTTTCATTTTCTCTCATTTTAAGTCCTTAGTATGAATCTCAGCTAACAATTATTCCTTAAGCACAAAGCAATCTTACAACACTCTTCTTAGGTCCATAAAAGATGTATAGTTTGCAACTCATCAGACCCCCACACTTACCCTTTCACACTCTTGGGCAAAATGAAATGAAAATCAACAAGGGAATTTTTAAGGTTGAAAAGAAATTTTTCAATTGACTCCCTTAAGCTCAACTAAGACAGATTCGGTACTCATTCACCTTGGGATTGAGATACTCAAGCAATCTGAGAATTACTTCTTCAGTGCTCAAGGCAAATTCATGACCTGCAATCAAAAGAAGGTAACCAAGAGTGATAGAGCTCTCATTGGGTGAATAACTCCCTTAACCCCTCAAGTGTTTGGGTTTGTATTTACACTCATTACATGGAACTGGTATTACCCTACTTTGATAGAGCTCTCCTCCTACACCTGTGAAAACACAAGCAGTTATGATCACTAGGACTTCTTTTCGGCTTGTAGCGAGGCTAGGGACACTGTAGGGTAAAATGTAGAGGTTGGTTTCAGAACCCGTGGGGAAGAAAGGAGCAATGGGGAGTAAGTTTCATCAGCATGAGGGATGTCCCAGGATGATGTGGTCTCTTTCTATGTTCAGTTGCTCACTTCTTCCCTTTCTTTGTGTCTTTTCCATTTCCTTTCTTTGCTGATTAATTATGCAGCTTTGTTGTTTTCTTTTTATCTGATTCAGCTTTGCTTCTCTTTTCTTTCTTGTAATTTCGAGCCTTCAGAGAATTCTATTTAGATTCTGCTTCCTGGAGTTCCCCCACACTTGATTATGACTTACTCCAAAAATAGTTCCAAGGCTCCTCTGCTCCCTGCGAGTGAGGGTTGGATCATGGTTTTCCGGCCTTGGCTTGTAATAAGCTGTTAGAACAATTGGTTAATCAGGTTCAATGGGGGTGAACAAGGGACATAATTTTTTTCAGGTAGGTTTTATTTGGCTCGAGATGTATCAGAAACATGACCTAGATCATGTCATTCCTGCATGTGGAAACAGTTGTATCCAGAGAGTTAAGGCAAAATGTAGAATACGCAGTTATCATGAATGCAAAAATCACACTAGAAAAAGAAGAGGAATGGCAAGATGTATGCCATCACTATTTACAAAGGCTCAAATTCTCGTATAGGTTATTTTTTCTCTATCTTTTGCTCTATCACATAGGGTTTTCCTTTCCGTTATCAGTCAATCACTGCCTAGAACACAGGAGTTCGCTCCCTTCAAGCTTAGAGAAATCTCTCTCCAGGGCTGCAAAATTACTTCCTACTGTCTTCTCAAACTTCTAGAAGTCACTTCAAAACTCTTTCCAACGCACATTTTCTTTTCAACCCTCCAATTCTGGAATTCTGCTAGGATGAGTCGGAACAAAAGACAGGTGAGGATCAAGTCTGGCCGAAGTCATTCCAGATTTAGCCTGGACGGCATAGAACTAGGATGAATTCGACTCAATAGTTTTTATTGGAATAGACTGGAAAAGAAGGAAGGAAAAAAAAACAAAATGCAAACAGAACATAAATGAAAAGAAAACAAAACAAAATGAATTTCAGCCAAGATGAAAAGTGTGAACAATATCAGAGCAATAGAATTCAGTTTGCAGCTTTCGGTGGCCATGACGGTGTTCCCCCCTACCCCCCACACTTGAATTTTGCATTGTCCTCAATGCGAGGGGTTGGCAAGGTAAGCTTAGGTAGTGCCATCTGGTGGAGCTGGTTCCATTAGTGAGATGATCTCCATGTCATGGGAAATATGTTAGTGATAACAAAAGGTCCATCCCATCTGGAATGAAGCTTACCTGTTATGAGCTTGAGTCTTGAGTTGAACAGTAGGACTTTTTGGCCGACATGGAAGTCTTTCCTCAGGATCTTTTGGTCATGAAATTTGTTGACTTTTGCTTGTATGTCTGATGAGTCATAAAATGTACATCTTAAGTGGACCTAAGAAGGGCACCATTGAGCAACTCATGAGCTTAATAGATGATTGTTAGCTAAGATCTAGATTAATGGCCTAAACTTGAGTAAAACACAACCTGTGCTTAATCAAGGTTTTTAGCTAACTATCTCTTCATTGCAGGTTCAGCCAAGCTCAACCCGCCATCAGAAGCCCAGGCCGAGAGCCTCTCGGCCAAGCCGAGACTCAACCCATGCAGGGAGCCCAATCAAGTAGATCCAGGGGGAACGCCTCGTCAGCAATCAAAGCCACCTTGGGTCCAGCTCAGCTCCACGTCACTACCTGGAGTAGCTTGCAACGCAAGTCACAGTAAGGGCAGAATAGGAATTGTACATGTAATTCTGTTAGCATCGTTAGTTGTGTCCACTCTTGTATAAATAGATAGAACTCTGAACGAATAAGGGCTTTTGGCATTCAAACCTTCCCGCGTCCATAATTTCCAAATTCTCTCTTGTTTTCTTCTCCTCCGCCCACGGTGGTACACGGCGCTGTTAATGGCGTTTCTCTCGATTGAGGAAATGCAGGCTAGGAACTGAGAAGCCGAAGGTTATCAGAGGAGACCGATTGGAGCACCAATGCACTCTGGTAGATCTGAACCTCAGCATCCTAGCTAGTAGAGGTGAATCATCACCTTCGTCCATGGCGATTGTCGTGGAGGATGGAATCATTGAATCCAGGCCCTGTGTTTGTATTTTGCTGTCAATATTACAAGTGTTTTTTGACTTCTGATCTCTGTTGCAATTCTGAAATCTAAGTTCACTTACTGCGTTGCGATTGCACATGGTAACGGAACAATGTTGAACTAAGCCGATTGGAACTGGTTTAGCTAATTCAGTAGGTAATCACTTAACGATTGTTAATTGAGAATATAAAATCAGCTTGAACTTAATCTCTGCCAACTGATGAGGTGGCGATTGTGTAAATCCTCGGTATGGTAAGGGACGGATCTTTGGCGATTGCCATAAGAACACTGGAGGCTGATGAGGACTGTAATTGGAGTGATTGAATCAGAAAGAACTTGATTATTGGAACTAAACATGAATGCAGTAATAACAATAGCATTAGGAGTAGCGTAATTGCATTTGATTATAGTTAACCTTTGTTTTGATTCCAATTGCATTCCAACCCCCTTGTTTACTGCCTTTAAGTCTGAGACAGAGGTAGTCCACCTCTGTAGCGTCTGTCTGCACTTAACCGAGACCAAGCCGGATCATCTCTGTTGAGGTCGACTCGGCTCAGTCTCTGTTGAGAGCAACTCGGCCATTCTGCCGAGGCAGTCCAGTATTTTACACTTAGATTCTACTTCCGTTTGCATCACACCAATTCACAACTGAACACACTGTGTCCTTGAGAAGAATGACCTAGGGTTAGCTATACTATAGTTAGCTTTAGTTATTTGATAAGCATTCAAAACGACTAGAAAAACGCACATCATCAAATTGGCGCCGTTGCCGGGGACACAAGTTCTTTTGTGTTTCAGTGTGCCAAGTGAACCGAGTCGAATCCGAGTTGTAAGAATTTTTGTTTATAGTTGTTGAGTTTGAATTTGTCAATAAATCTCTACGTGGATTCACTGTTAAACAAAAACAAATATATACATATAAGTATAGTAGAATTTCTAAATCTGCATTGCATTTAATTTTGCAGTACATATTGACCACATTTTATTTTTAGTAGAATTAATTGCTGCTTTAGTTACTTTGAATTCTGCATAATGCATGACTAGGAGTAGTACTGACCCATTCCATGTTTTTGATCCAGAAATAGAACTAACTTTAAGGAATCTATAATGCAAATATGATTTGCTAAGATTAAGGAATCTGTAATGCAAATATGATTTGCTAAGATCAAGGAATCTGTAATGCAGATATGATTTGCTAAGTTTAAGGAATCTGTAATGCAAATATGATTTGCTAAGATCAAGGAATCTGTAATTCGGGTAACTAGGAATGCATATATGATTCTGCTAGAAATTAGGAAACTGTGAAACTCCTAAGATTGAGGAGATTGTAATTTGTAATTCGAATTGGAATCTTTAGGATTTGAATTTCTGTTATTAGGATTAGATTTAGATTTATCGAGCTTGTGTTTAAATAAGCACACCAGGCCACATTTTCAAGTGTGGAATTTTCAGCAAAATCTAGAGCTAGCGCCGTCAGCAATCACAGACACTCCAAACTAGTACAGTGGTACACGAAGCATCAATATGGTGTCTCTCTCGGTCGAGGAGGTACATGACCAAGGTTTGGGAAGCTGGAAGCCTTCAGAGGTGATCACTTGGTATAGCCGATGCACTCTATTGGACGGAAACCTTAACGTCTGGGCACCATTGGTGCATCACTATCGTTCTTCCATTGGCGGTCGTCGTGGAAGGCGGACTATCTGGAGACTCTGATTTCTCACCTTTGTATTTGGTTTGGTATATCAATAAATACAACTAGTTTGCAATTCTGAATTTTCTTATAATTCCTGCGCTTTAATTCTACTCTTAACTTTGTCGTGACACACTGTTAGGGGTAGATCACGTTAGATTAGGACCAATTGGAACTAGTTTAACAATCTGATTAGGTAGAGAACCTAAAATCAACCAAGTGCATACTCTTTGCCAACTAATGAGGTAGGTTGTGTAAATCCTCGGTATGGCAGTGGACAAACGTTCGACGGTCGTCGTAAGAATCTAAGGTTGATTCGGAATATAATTCTAAGTAAGAATAGTAAACTGTCGTGTTTTGATTCCCGAATTGATACAGTAGTTAGTATAGAGTAGTTTAGCATAGTTTAGTTTACTTTCAGCACTTAGTTTATTTTCTGCACTTAAACACAAAACCCCCCTTTATTTACTGCTTTCTAGAGTCTGAGACTAAGTCAGTCCGACTCTGTTGCGTCTGTCTAAGCCGATCGGCAGTAAGTCGACATTTCACAACAATTAGTGGTTTTTGTATTAACTCTGATTTTTACACTTAGCACAATCTGAGCACACTGTGTCCTTGAGAGAGTCGACCTAGGTTAGTTATACTATAGTTAGCTTAAGTAATTATTTGAGGCGTGTAAGACGACTAAAAACCTGCTTATCACTCACCCATTGGCTGTCCGAAATGGGGTAGATGATCTCTACAACGAGGAGTTTGGTGACTTCCTTTTTAAACACATCCAGGATTGTCGGATTCAGTCTCCTTTGTTGTTGCCTTATGGGCTTGACTTCTTCCTCCATTAATATTCTATGCATGCAGATGGAGGGATTAATGCTTGGAAGGTCTGATAGCTTCCACCCAATTGCCTTTTTATGTTGCCTCAAGACTTCCAACAACTTTTCTTCTTGCTCTTGGTGGAGATTGTTGGCAATGATAATTGGGAGTTGCTATTCCTTGTCCAGGTAGGCATACTTCAGGTGACTCGGCATTAGGTGTGCCGACATGATTTCGGCCTTTGGCTGCTTTGGCCGACTCGACTCGGTGGCTTCGATTCTTGTCGGATTGGAGTCGGCGTTAACTTCTTGTGCCGTTTTGGAGTTGGATCTGGATGGAACAATAATTTTCACTCCTGCTTGTATTTGGTTTTCATTGAATGAGACGGTTTCGGCAAGCGTGTAGGCCGTGCTATTTGATTTTTCGGCCGTGTTGACTCTTATTTCTTCCTTGACTCGGCCTTCTCTGACCGACTTGATCTCGGTCATAAAAATGGTCGCCAATTGTGCAATGGGAGACTTTTTAGTTTTGGTGACTTTGACTTTTGCACTGGTTGTACACTTTGGGTTTTCAAGGTTGCAGACCTGGTTTAACAATTCAGATAATTCAATGTCAAAGTCCAGATTGGCGATATCGCTATAGCTGTCGTCAGAGTTGGGAAGGTCTTGTATTTCCTCATAGTCGGCTTCTTCATCTATGACCCCTAGGCAGCTGATCTCATTAGTGCTTCCAACGAGCTTCTCAATGTCTTCACTGCTGCTTCTTAGTTGAAAGTATTCTTCAACTATTTCATCAAGTAAATCAATGCCAAAGAGAGAGTGATCTTCGAATGGGTGCTTCATCACTTCGAAAATATTAAATTGCACCAAGGTATCCCCAAATTCCATTGAGAGCATCCCGGCATGCACATCAATCGTGGTTCTTGCTGTCATGAGGAATGGTCTCCCCAAAATTAAGGTTGATTCCTCCTGGATGTCTCGTCCTCCATGTCTAGCACATAAAAATCAGCTGGAAATATTAGCTCATTCACCTGGAACATCTTCAAGAACTCCCAGGGATTGGACAATGCTCCTATTTGCAAGCTGAATGGTCATCCTTGTGGGTTCTAAATCACCAAAATTCAGGGACCTATAGATTGATGCGGGCATGACATTGATCGAGGCTCCCAGGTCCAACATGGCATCAGCAAAGGTGCATTCGCCAATGGTGCATGGGATAGAAAAGATTCCAGGATCTCTACACTTTCTTGACAATGCTCGTGTGGCACCTGCAATGAGTTCCTCATTTTTGGTCAAGGCCGACACCACGCCACCAATTTCCCTACTCCCCTTGATCTTTCTCCTTTTATGTATGCACAATTTCTTGAGAAATTTTGCATACTTAGGGACCTGTTTAATTGCGTCGAGGAGTGGAATATTGATTTCCACCTTCCGGAACATCTTCGATAACTCTTCATTCGACTCTGGCTTCCTTGCCTAAGTGGTCCGAGATGGAAATGGCAATGGGACAGTTGTCTTTGGCCGAGACTGCGAGTCGGCCTTTGGCTTAGAGTCGGCTTCAGCTGATTTCGACAACTGCTGCAGTGTAGGTTGAGGCAGTTCTCTTCCACTTCTGAGGGTGACTACATTGGCATTTCCTCTCGGATTTGGAATGGTTTGAGAGGGTAGGTTGCTCGATCCGGCCGACTGTAATTGGCTCACAGTATTTGCTAGTTGTCCAATTTGCGTTTTGAGGTCTTCTATGGTGGCGGTCACATTCTACTGGAATTGCATATTGCTGGAGCTCATAGATTGCTAGAACTCCAGGTTACTAGTTGCAAGCTACTTCATTAGGTCTTCTAGAGATGGAGAGTTGCCTTGAGTAGACACTCTCGACTACTGTTGTTGTTGTTGGAAAGGTAGTACCTGATATTGCAGAGTCGGTTGTTGATAGCCCACTTGTCTCTGATATGTATTCGATATGGACCCGAATTGTTGAGCTGTGTATGGCCCCTGATTCGGTCCTAGCCGAAATGGTTCTCTTCCATGCTACTGACTATCAAATGGTCGATTTCTGATATGGCTATTTCCCGTTCTGAAATCCACCTATGGCTCCAACATTCTCTGTTTGGTCTGACTCGGTTTCTTGAAGAGTAGGGCACATATTAGTGGGGTGCTCCACGGAAGTACATATGCCACATACTTTTGCTGCCATGGCTGGTTGGTGTTGTCCAATTGCAAGTTGTCTCACCAATGATATCAATTCGGTCAACTGATTCTCCAGCCTTTGGTTGGAAGCTGCACCAATTTCATTCACCATCCGAGATTGACTCGGCCCTTTGATCCCAAACTGTTGTGTATTTCTTGCCATGTTGGAGATCAGATGCCTTGCTACTACTAGGGTTTTATCCATCAAAGCTCCTCCGCTGGCGGCATCAATCATACTTTTGTCCATCATTAGAGTCCTTCATAGAAATATTGGATCAGCAACTAATCGCTGATCTGATAGTGTGGACAGGTGGCACAAAGTTTGTTAAACCTCTCCCAGTACTCATGTAGAGTCTCTCCTGTATGCTACCTTATCCCACAGATTTCCTTCCTGATGGATGCAGTTCTGGATGCCAGAAAGAACTTCTCCATAAATGTGCGCTTCATGTCTCCCCAAGTGTTGAAAAGTGCTGGCTGAAGATACAGCCAGTCTTTCGTTGCTCCATCTAGGGAGAATGGGAACGCCTTCATTTTGATGTAGTCCTCCGATATCCCCTACGGCCTCATTGTGGAGCAAACCACATGGAACTCCTTCAGATGCGTGTGGGGTCCTCTCCCTGCAAGACCGTGAAATTTAGGCATCAGCTGTATAAGACCAGACTTCAATTCATTTGTTTGAGTCGGCTCCAGCTATGGGTATTGGATGCACCAAGGTTGATACACCATATCTGGAGTGGCCAACTCCTTCAACGTTCTGTCATTGTTCTCCATCTGTCCTGGCTATGCAAAAATGTTATGACTAGCAACAGAGTTATCAATATACAACTAGTTAAAGTTAATGATAGAATCAGAACTTCTACTATTATTTACCACTAGATTCCTAGCCTTTCTTAATCTACGTAAGGTTTTTTGTATTTCGAGGTCAAAAGTGTATAGAGGTTCAATACTACTCCTAGTCATGCATTGTACACATTATGCAAGAAAATTAGAATTAGATCAGTACACACAGAAGCACTAAACTACAACTACCAGTCAATCACCTAGTAAAACTGCAAAAATGCAATGTAAGAAAAATGCAAAGCAACTGTACAATACGAAACGAATGCAAAACAGAATGTTAACAATATGCAATGCAGAGACAAATATTTTATTCTTGTTTTTGCTTTTGTTTTTTTTTTTGGGCGGTGAATTCACGTAGAAAAATTAACAGACACTCAGCATGCTTTTATCACTCAAGTAGAAAACAAATATAGACAATTTCAAAAACTCAACAAACTAACTCAACAAACGCACTCTACAAACTCGGGATTCGACTTCACTTAACTTGGCACACAAAGACACAAAATAACTTGTGTCCCCGACAACGGCGCCAATTTGATAAGCTCGTTTAAGTCGTCTCAACGCGTATCAAATAACTAAAGCTAACTATAGTATAGTCAACCCTAGGTCGATTTTTCTCAAGGACATAGTGTGCTCAAATATTGAATCAATGCAAAGTAAGATAAAGCAGAACCTAAGTTGCAAATTATTGACTGTCTCAACAGTGACCGAATCGCTCTCGGCAAGGATAGGTCCGATATGGTCTCGATAGAGACTTATCTGACTCGTCTCGGCTAAGTGCGGGCAGATGCAACAGAGATGGATTATCTTTGTCTCAGACTCGAAAAGTAGTAAGCAAGGGGGTTTAATTGCAGAAACGAATAGAAGTAAATGAGTGCAGAGAATAAATGCAGATGCAAGGATGCTACTGCTACAAGATAACTACTATTATTATTAAGATATAATTGTGTTCGTGTTCAATTCCATTAATTCAAGTCCAGTCCAAGTTCCTTACTCCAGTTCTCAGTCCATGTCATCCTTGGGAATTCTTATGACAATCGCCACAGGTTCGTCCATTACCATACTGAGGAATTATACAATCGCTACCTCATCAGTTGGTAGGAATTAAGTTCAGAGCTGATTTTAGGTTCTCTATTAACGATCGTTAAAGGATTGCCTACTGAATTAGCTAAACCAGTTCCAATCGGCTTAGTTTAACCTTGTTCATGTTCAATTGCAATCGCAGATCAAATCATGAATTAAAGAAGAGGAGAAGAACAGAGGCAAGAAATGCAAAACGAAATCGATTAACACAAAATAGAATATAAACGCAGTGGTCCGAGTTCAAATGAATCCATTTTCCATGACGATCGCCATGGTTGATGATGGTGGTTCACCTCCAGTAGCCTGAGCGCAGAGGATCAGATCCACCAGAGTGTGTTGGAATTCCAATCAGTCCCTTCTGATGAACTTCAGCTTCCTAGTCTCAGACCTACACTTCCTCGATCGAGAGAAACATCAATACAGCACCGTGCACCACCGCAAATGGAGGGAATGAGGGCAAGGTAATGGGCTTAATGAAAGTATGTAGAGAATGAATTCAAAGACGCTACATTGTAAACGACTATTCCTATTTATACATGCACGCGCGAACCACGATGCCTAACAGAATTACAAAAGTGGATTTCCTAATATACCCTTCCGATGTGCGCTGCTTGGTTACTCCACGAGTGACATGGCATCTATGCTGGTGCTGAGGTGGCCTCTGTGTTGGATGGTTGACGTGGAGACGCAATTGTGCCGCTCGTCATTGGGCTGCTATTCAGTGAGTTGTAGGAAATTTGGCCTGACCGAGATGACTCTCTTGGCCGAGATGCAGTCGGCTTAGTCCTGCATAAGAAGGGAGGACTTTTTATTAGCTAAGACCTTCAATGTTAACACAGATTTGCATTTTCTCTCATTTTAAGTCCTTAGTATAAATCTCAGCTAACAATTATTCCTCAAGCACAAAGCAATCTTACAACAGTCTTCTTAGGTCCACAAAAGATCATCTCGACTCAGTCTCTACCGAGAGCAACTCGGCCAGTGCCGAGGAGAGTTACTACTCTACATCTCAACTTCTACATCATTTTGCTTCACACCAAATAACAACTGAGCACATTGTTTCCTTCAGAAGAATCACCTAGGGTTGACTATGCTATAGTTAGCTTTAGTTATCTGATAAGCACGTAAAACGACTAAAAACGAGCAAGTATCAAATTGGCGCCGTTGCTGGGGACACAAGTTCTTTTGTGTCCTAGCGTGTCAAGTTAAGTGAAGTCGAATCCCGAGTCTGTAGAGTGTCTGTCAAGTCAGTCTAATTGAGTCTTTTGAATTTGTATGTGTTCATCTTTTTGGATCCTAAATAAAAGCATGTCAAGTGTTATCAATTTTTCTGCATGAATTCACCGCCAAAAAAAAAGAAACACCTACAAAAACAATAAAGCATTTCTTTCTGCAATACATAGAGTTAGCATTTTGCTTCGCATTCACATCTGCATCTCACAATTGACTTGCATTCTGTCTACATTGCATTCTTTTTACATTTCATCCTTGTAGCTCCATTCGGTAGTTATCTGGTAGTTGTAGTTTACTGTTTGCAAGTACTATTCTAAGTTTGATTTTTCTGCATAATGTGTACAATGTATGACTAGAAGTAGTACTGACCCATTGTATGCTTTTGACCTAGAGATAGAATTAACCTTACGTAGATTATGAAAAATTAGGAACGCTACAGTAAATAATAGTAGTAGTATAGATTCTGCCATTGATCCTAACCAGTTTTACACTGACAATTTTGTTTCTAGTTCTAACATTTTTGCAGAACCAGAACAAATGGAGAATAATGACAGAACATTGAAGGAATTGGCCACTCCAGATGTAGTGTATCAACCATGGTGCATCCAATATCCACAACTAGAGCCGGCTCAAACATATGAATTGAAATCTGGTCTTATACACCTGCTGCCTAAATTTCATGGTCTTGCAGGAGAAGACCCCTACAACCATTTAAAGGAATTCCATGTGGTTTTCTCCACAATGAGGCCGCAGGGGATATTGGAAGATTACATCAAAATGAAGGCGTTCCCATTCTCCCTGGATGGAGCAGCAAAGGATTGGCTGTACCTTCAGCCAGCACTTTTCAACACCTAGGGAGACATGAAGCGCACATTCCTGGAGAAGTTCTTTCCGGCATCCAGAACTGCGACCATCAGGAAAGAAATATGTGGGATCAGGCAGCATGCAGATGAAACACTACATGAGTACAAGGAGAGATTCAACAAACTCTATGCCACTTGTCCACACCATCAGATCAGCGAACAGTTGCTGATCCAGTATTTCTATGAAGGATTATTAATGATGGACAGAAGCATGATAAACGGAGCTAGTGGAGGAGCCTTGATGGATAAAACGCCAGCAGCAGCAAGGCACCTGATCTCTAATATGGCAAGCAACACACAGTAGTTTGGGATTAAAGGGCCAAGTCAAACTCGGATGGTGAATGAAATCGGTGCAACTTCCAACCAGAGACTGGAGAATCAGCTGACCAAATTGACATCATTGGTGAGACAACTTGCAGTTGGACAACATCAACCTGCCATGGCAGCGAAAGTTTGTGGCATATTCACTTTCGTGGAGCACCCCACTGATATGTGCCCCACTCTCCAAGAAATTGAGTCAGACCAACCAGAGAATGTTGGAGACATAGGTGGATTTTAGTACGAGAAGCAGCCATATCAGAATCGGCCATTTGATAGCCAGTAGCATGGAAGATAGCCATTTCGGCCTAGACCGAATCAAGGACCATATGCAGCTCAACAATTCGGATCCACACCGAATACCTATTAGAGGCAAGTAGGTTATCAACAGCCAACTCCACAATACCAAGCACCACCGTTCCAACAGCAACAGCAACAATAGAGAATGCCTGCCCAAGGCAACTCTCCATCTCTGGAAGACCTGATGAAGCAGCTCGCAACCAGCAACCTGGAGTTTGATGAGTCATAAAATGTACATCTTAAGTGGACCTAAGAAGGGTACCATTGAGCAACTCACGAGCTTAAAAGATGACTATTGGCTAAGATCCAGATTAATAGCCTAAACTTGAGTAAAACACAATCTGTGCTTAATCAAGGTTTTTTAGCTATCTATCTTTTTATTGTAGGATCAACCAGGCTCAGCCTGCCACTAGAAGCCAGGTTGAGAGCCTCTTGGCCAGGCCGAGACTCGGCCCATGCAGGGAGCCCAATCAGGTAGATCCAGGTGGAACTCCACGTCAGCAATCAAAGCCACCTTGGGTCCAACTCAGCTCCACATCACTACCTGGAGTAGCTTGCAACGCAAGTCACAACAAGGGTAGAAAAGGAATTGTACATGTAATTCTGTTAGCTTCGATAGCTGTGTCCACTCCTGTATAAATAGATAGAACTCTGAACGATTAGGGGCTTTTGGCATTCAAACTTTCCCCGTCCCATAATTCCCAAACTCTCTCGTGTTTTCTTCTCCTCCTCTCACGATGGTACACGTTGCTTTTAATGGCGTTTCTCTCAATTGAGGAAATGCAGGCTAGGGACTGAGAAGCCAAAGGTTATCAGAGCAGACCGATTGGAGCACCAACGCACTCAGGTGGATCTGAACCTCAGCATCCTAGCTAGCAGAGGTGAATCATCACCGTTGTCCATGGCGATTGTCGTGGAGGATGGAATCATCAAATCCAGGCCCTGTGTTTGTATTTCGCTTTCAATATTATAAATGTTTTCTGAATTCTGAACTCCGTTGCATTCCCAAAATCTAAGTTCAATACTGTGTTGCGATTGCACCTGGTAACAAAACAATGTTAAACTAAGCCGATCAAAACTGGTTTAGCTAATTCAGTAGGTAATCACTTAACGAATTGTTAATCGAGAACCTAAAATCAGCTTGAACTTAATCTCTACCAACTGATGAGGTAGCGATTGTGTAAATCGTTGGTATGGCAAGAGACGGACTTGTGGCAATTGCCATAAGAACACTGGAGGCTGATATGGACTATAACTGGAGTGATCGAACCAGAAAAACCTCGACTATTGGAACGAAATATCAACACAGCAGTAGCATTAGCATCAGGAGTAGCGTGTTTGAATCCATCTTCTAGTTAATTTCAGTTCTTTTTGTAGTTAATATAAATTTCGATTTCAGTTGCATTCCAACCCCTCTCATTTACTGTTTTCAAGTTTGAGACAGAGGTAGTCCATCTCTATAGCGTCTGTCTGCACTTAGCCGAGACCGAGCCGGATTATCTCCGCCAAGATTAACTCGGCCTAGTCTCTGTCGAGAGCAACTCGGCCAGCGCTGAGAACTTGCATTTAGATTCTGCTTCCGTTTACTATACATTGAAACACATTTCGAACGCACTGTGTCGTTGAGAAGAATGACCTAGGGTTAGCTATACTATAGTTAGCTCTAGTTATTTGATAAGCGTTCAAACGACTGAAAAAGAAAACCATTATCAAATTGGCGTCGTTGCCGGGGGACACAAGTTCCTTTGTGTTTTAAGTGTGCCAAGTAAACCGAGTCGAATCCGAGTTGTAAGAAGTTTTGTTTAGAGTCTGTCCAGTCTTAATTTGTCAAAAAATATTTTTACGTGAATTCACCGTTAAACTAAAACAAATATATACATATAGATACAGTAGAAATTTCCAATTCTGTATTACATACATACATTGGATTTTCTAACTCTGCATTACATTCAACTTTGCACTACATATTGACCCCATTCTGTTTGCAGTAGAAATAATTGTTGCTTAGTTACTTTAAATTCTGCATGATGCATGACTAGAAGTAGCACTGACCCATTGTATATTTTTGATCCAGAAATAGAACTAACTTTACGTAGATTGCGAAAAATTAGAAATACCACATTAAATATCAATAGTAGTGTAAATTCCTCCACTAACCTTGACCAATTTTGTAATGACCATTTTATTACTAGTACTAACAATTTCACAGAGCCAGGGCAGATGGAAAACCACGACAGGACGCTGAAAGAGCTAGCCACTCCAGATGTGGTGTACCAACCATGGTGTATCTAGTATCCACAACTGGAGTCGGCTCAGACATATGAATTGAAGTCTGGTTTGATACATTTGTTGCCTAAATTTCACGGTCTTGCAGGAGAAGACCCCCACAAGCATGTGATGAGTCACAATTTATACATCTTTTAGACACCTAAGAAGGAGGTTTACAAGACTATTCTGTGCTTAAGAGTGGATTGTTAGCTAAGATTCATTCTATGGGTTCGATTACAGAGGAAATACAAATCTGTGTTAATTTAGATTTCTCAGCTAATAAAAGTGTCACTCCTTCTTCTGCAGGTCAAGCCGAGTTGACCAGGGTCAACAAAAGGAGTCTCAGCCGAGATGAAGTCATCCTGGCCAATCCGACTCCATCTCGGCAGGAACAGAGTCGTCTCGGCAACCCATGCCTTGCAGCTCAACAGCCCAGTAGAGAGGCCCAGTTGTATTGACCACATCAGCTATCCAGCTCGGAGGCCATCTCAGCGTCAGCTCAAATGCCATGTCACTCCTAGGAAATCTGCCATGTCACGTTAGAAGATCTGCATAGGGGTAGAATAGGACCTTTCAAAATGTAATTCTGTTAGGATTCGTTAGGATTAGCATATCACAGCTCGTGTATATATAGGAAGAGCTGTGCACTTTTTACACGTTCTTTCTTTGAATTCACTCAAATTCCATACTCACTGTACCCATTTTCCTTTCTCTCGCTCTCTCCGTTTTCACGGTGGTGCACGGTGCTCATTGGCATTTCTCTCGATTGAGGAAGTGCAGGTCTGAGACTGGGAAGCCAAAGTCTGCCAGAGGGGACCAATCAGACTACTGACGCACTCTGGTGGAGCTGATCCTCAACGCTCAGGCTAACAGAGGTGAACCACCACCATCAACCATGGCGATCGTCGTGGAAGATGGCTTCATTTGAGTTCAGAACCACTGTATTTGTATTCTGTTTCTGTTAATCGATTTCATTCTGCATTTCATATCTCCTTTCTCTTCCCTCTTCCTTAATTCATGTTTGGATCGCGATTGCATTTGAATATGAACAATGTTAAGTGTAGGTAATCAATTAACGATAGTTAATCGAGAACCTAAAATCAGCTCTACGCTTAATCCTTGCCAACTGATGAGGTAGCGATTGCGTAATTCCTCGGTATGGTAATAGACGAATGTTTGGCGATCGTCATAAGACTACCAAAGGCTGATATGGACTAAGAACTGGAGTGTGGAACCTGGACTGGACTTGAACTAATGGAACTAAACATGAACACAGTTATATAATAATAACAATAGTAATGAGTAATAGTAGTATATGTTTACTGCATTCATAGTCTTAGTTTACTTTCTGCTTTACTTGCACTCCAACCCCCCCTTGTTTACTGCCTTTAAGTCTGAGACAGAGGTAGTCCACCTCTGTAGTGTATGTCTGCACTCAACCGAGATCAAGCAGGATCGTCTCTGTTGAGGTCGACTCGGCTCAGTATCTGTTGAGAGCAACTCGGCCATTGCCGAGACGAGTTAGTACTGTACATCTCAGATTCTACTCCACTTCACTTTACACCAATTCACAACTGAGCACACTGTGTCCTTGAGAAGAATGACCTAGGGTTAGCTATGCTATAGTTAGCTTTTGTTATTTGATAAGCGCGTTGAAACGACTAAAAACGCCCATCATCAAATTGGCGCCGTTGCCGGGGACACAAGTTCTTTTGTGTCTTTGTGTGCCAAGTTAAGTGAGGTCGAATTCCGAGTCTGTAAAGTGTGTCTGTCAAGTCAGTCTTGAGTCTTTTGAACTTGTCTATGTCTGTCTGTTTTGTTTATGGATCCTAAATAAAAAGCATGTTGACTGTTATTTGTTTCCCTGCGTAAATCCACCGTTAAAAATAGCTATGTAGAATTAGCATTCTGTTTTGTATTCACTGCTGCATCTTTCTTTCTGCATTACATTCTTGCATTCATCTAGTTTTTCTGCTTTGCATTCTTGCTAGTTTAATTGCATTCTTTTTGTATGTCATTCTGTAGTTCCATTAGTTAGTTAGCTGATAGCTGTAATCTTCAATTCTGTATTTACTATTTCAATTACTATTCCTAATTCTGATTTTTCTGCATAATATGTACAATGCATGACTAGGAGTAGTATTGACCCATTGTATGTTTTTGACCCAGAGATAGAATTAACCTTACGTAGATTACGCAAAATTAGGAACATTGCAGAAAATACTAGTATCAATATAGATTCTATTGCTGACTCTAACCAGTTTTACACTAACAATTTTGTTTCTAGTTCTAACGTCTTTGCAGAATCAGGACGAATGGAGAATAACGATAGGACGCTGAAAGAATTAACCACTCCAGACGTGGTGTATCAACCTTGGTGCATCCAATACCCACAGCTGGAGCCAGCTCAAACATATGAGTTAAAATCTGGTCTTATACACCTGTTGCCTAAGTTTCATGGTCTTGCAGGAGAAGACCCCCACAAGCATTTAAAAGAATTCCATGTGGTTTGTTCCACAATGAGGCCGCAAGGGATATCGGAAGACTACATCAAAATGAAGGAATTTCCATTCTCCCTCGATGGAGCAGCGAAGGATTGGCTGTATCTTCAGCCAGTACTTTTCAATACCTGGGGAGACATGAAGCGCACCTTCCTGGAGAAGTTCTTTCCGGCATCCCGCACTGCGTCCATTAGAAAGGAAATATGTGGGATAAGGCAACATACAGGAGAAACACTACACGAGTACTGGGAGAGGTTCAACAAGCTCTGTGCCACCTGTCCACATCATCAGATCAGCGAACAGTTGCTGATCCAGTATTTTTATGAAGGATTATCGCTGATGGACAGAAGTATGATAGACGCAGCCAGTGGCGGAGCTCTGATGGACAAAACACCAGCAGCAGCACGACATCTGATTTCCAATATGGCAAGCAATACACAACAGTTTGGGATCAGAGGGCCAAATCAACCACGGATGGTGAATGAAATCGGTGCAGCTTCCAATCAGAGGTTGGAAAATCAGCTGACCGAGTTAACATCATTGGTGAGACAGCTTGCTGTTGGGCAACACCAACCAGCCATGACAGCAAAAGTATGTGGCATATGTACTTCCGTGGAGCACCCAACTCATATGTGCCCCACTCTCCAAGAAACCGAGTCGGACCAGCCAGAAAATGTTGGAGCCATAGGTGGATTCCAAGATGCGGGAAGCAGCCGTGATCGAGAATCGGCCATTTGATAACCAGCAACAGGGAAGATAGCCATTTCGGCCAGGACCGAATCAAGGACCATATGCAACCCAACAATTCGGATCCACGCCGAACACCTATCAGAGGCAGGCAGGTTATCAACAGCCGACTATGCAATACCAAGCACTACCTTTCCAGCAGCAACAACAACAACAGAGAATGCCTACTCCAGGCAACTCTCCATCTCTGGAAGACTTGATGAAGCAGCTTGCAACCAACAACCTAGAGTTCCAACAATCTGTGAGCTCCAGCAATTTACAGTTCCAGCAGAACATGACTGCCACCATTCAGGACCTCAAAACGCAGATTGGACAGCTAGCCAACACTGTAAGCCAATTACAGTCGGCAGGATCCAGCAACCTTCCCTCTCAACCCATTCCAAATCCGAGAGGTAACGCCAGTGTAGTCACTCTTCGAAGTGGAAAAGAACTACCTCAACCTACACTGGAGCAGGTGCCGAGATCAAAAGAAGCCGACTCCGAGTCAAATGCCGACTTACAGTCTCGGCCAGAGACAACTGTCGCATTGCCATTTCCACCTCGGACCACTTCGGCAAGGAAGCTAGAGTCGGATGAAGAATTGTTGAAGATGTTCCGCAAGGTGGAAATCAATATTCCACTCCTCGATGCTTTTAAACAGGTCCCGAAGTACGCAAAATTCCTCAAGGAATTGTGTGTACACAAAAGAAGAAAAATAAAGGGGAGCAAGGAAACTGGAGGTGTGGTGTCGGCTCTGACACGGAATGGAGCGATCACTACAAGTGCCTTAACTCTGCCAAAAAAATGCAGAGACCCAGGAGTCTTTTCAGTCCCATGCACCATCGGCGAATACACTTTTGCCAATGCCATGTTGGACCTGGGAGCCTCAATTAATGTCATGCCCACATCAATCTACAAGTCCTTGAATTTTGGTGACTTGGAACCCACAAGGATGACCATCCAGTTGGCAAATAGGAGTATTGTCCAGCCCCTGGGAGTTCTCGAGGATGTTCTCGTCCAAATCAATGAACTAATATTTCCAGCTGATTTTTACGTGCTAGACATGGAGGACGAAACATCCGGGAAGGAATCCACCTTAATTCTGGGAAGACCTTTCTTGATGATAGCCAAAACAAAGATTGATGTGTATGCAGGGATGCTCTCCATGGAATTCGGTGACGCCTTGGTGCAATTCAATATTTTCGAAGCTATGAAGCACCCAACCGAAGACCACTCTCTCTTTGGCATTGATGTACTTGATGAATTAGTTGAAGAATATCTTCAACTAAATGGTAGTAGTGAAAACATTGAGGAGTCTGCTGAGAATGACGATGAAAGCAGCTGCCCAAGAGTTACAAATGCAGAGGCCGACTATGAAGAAGTACAAGACCTCTCCAACTCTGAGGACAATCATAGTGATGTTGCTGACCTAGCCTTTGAAGTGGACCTGTCCGAATTATTAGACCAAATCTGCAGCACAGAACACTCAGAGTATTCAAATGATGCAGAAAACAAAGTCGCTGGAGCTGAAAAGTCTCCCATTGCACACTTAGCGACAATTTTTACGGCCAAGAATGAGTCGGCCAAAGAAGGCCGAGTCAATGAAGAAGTCAAAGTCAACTCGGCCAAAGAAGTCAAAGCCGACAAGCTTGCCGAGACCATCTCGGCCACAGAAGACCTAACTCATACTGTAGCAAAAATAAAGAGTCCATCCGGATCCAACTCAGAAGGAACGCTTAAAGCCAATGCCGACTCCATTCCGACAATTGCCAAAACCATGAAGTCGAGCCGGCCGAAGCAGACAAGGGCCGAAATCATGACGGCACACCTAGTGCCTGATCAAGATCAAGTCGGCCAGTCGGATCCAACGTTAGAAACTGACAAATCTCCATCACCGTCACCACCCATAGATTCAAAAACATTGCCGAGTCATCTGAAATATGCCTAGTTGGGCAAGGCACAACAACTCCCGGTTATCATTGCTAGCAATCTCAACCGAGAGCAAGAAGACAAATTGCTGGAGGTCCTAAGGCAACATAAGAAGGCAATAGGGTGGAAGCTTTCTGACCTTCCTGGCATAAACCCCTCCATCTACATGCATAGAATATTAATGGAGGAGGAAATCAAGCCCATAAGGCAGCCGCAAAGAAGACTGAATCCAACACTCCTGGACGTGGTCAAAAAGGAAGTTACCAAACTCCTTGCTGCAGGGATCATCTACCCCATCTCGGATAGCCAATGGGTGAGCCCTGTGCAAGTGGTGCCAAAGAAGTCCGGGATGACTGTCATGAAAAATCAGCAGGATGAGCTGGTACCAACTAGGATTCAGAACAGTTGGCGAGTGTGCATTGACTACAGAAGATTAAACCAAGCAACTCGTAAGGATCACTTTCCTCTGCCTTTCATTGACCAGATGCTTGAGAAGTTAGCAGGGAAATCCCATTACTGCTTTCTGGATGGATTCTCAGGATACATGCAAATTCATATAGCCCCTGAAGACCAACATAAGACAACCTTCACCTGCCCCTTTGGTACCTTTGCGTACACACGCATGCCATTTGGCCTCTGCAATGCTCCGAGTACATTTCAACGTTGCATAATGAGCATCTTCTCGGACTTGCTGCAGGACTGCATGGAGGTGTTCATGGATGACTTCACGGTATATGCCGATTCATTTGATGCATGTCTGAGTAATCTATCAAAAGTGTTGAAGAGATGCATTGACACAAATCTCGTGCTCAATTTTGAAAAATGTCACTTCATGGTGACTGAAGGAATAGTGTTGGGACACCTGGTCTCCAACAGGGGCTGATGATACGTGCTTTTACAGTCGTTTCAACGCGCTTATCAAATAACTAAAGCTAACTATAGTATAGCTAACCCTAGGTCATTCTTCTCAAGGACACAGTGTGCTCAGTTGTGAATTGGTGTGAAGCAAACGGAAGTAGAATCTAAGTGTAAAATACCGACTCGTCTCAGCAATGGCCGAGTTTCTCTCAACAGAGACTGAGTCGAGTCGACCTCAACAGAGACGATCCTGCTTGATCTCGGTTGAGTGCAAATAGACGCTACAGAGGTGGACTACCTCTGTCTCAGGCTTAAAGGTAGTAAACAAGGAGGGGGTTGGAGTGTAAGTAAAGCAGAAAGTAAGTTGAGACTATGAATGCAGTAAACATATACTACTGTTACTAATTACTATTGTTATTATTATATAACTGTGTTCATGTTCAGTTCCATTAGTTCAAGTCCAGTCCAGGTTCCACACTCCAGTTCTCAGTCCATATCAGCCTTTGGTAGTCTTATGACGATCGCCAAACATTCGTCCGTTGCCATACCGAGGAATTACGCAATCGCTACCTCATCAGTTGGCAGGGATTAAGTGCAGAGCAGATTTTAGGTTCTCGATTAACTATCGTTAACTGATTACCTACTGAATTAGTTAAACCAGTTCCAATCGGCTTAGCTTAACATTGTTCATATTCAAATGCAATCGCGATTCAAACATGAATTAAGGAAGAGGGAAGAGAAAGGAGATATGAAATGCAGAATGAAATCGATTAACAGAAACAGAATACAAATATAGTGGTTCTGAACTCAGATGAAGCCATCTTCCATGACGATCGCCATGGTTGATGGTGATGGTTCACCTCCGTTAGCCTGAACGTTGAGGATCAGCTCCACCAGAGTGCGTCAGTAGTCTAATCGGTCCCCTCTGGCAGACTTCGGCTTCCCAGTCTCAGACCTGCACTTCCTCAATCGAGAGAAACACCAATGAGCACCGTGCACCACCGTGAAAACGGAGAGAGCGAGAGCGAGAAAAATGGGTACGGTGAGTATGGAATTTAAGTGAATTCAAAGACAGAACATGTAAAAAGTGCACAGCTCTTCTTATAAATACACGACCTGTGATATGCTAATCCTAACAAATCCTAACAGAATTACATTGTGAAAGATCCTATTCTACCCCTATGCGGATCTTCTAACGTGACATGGCAGATTTCCTAGGAGTGACATGGCAGCTGAGCTAACGCTGAGATGGCCTCCGAGCTGGATAGCTGATGTGGTCAATACAATTGGGCCTCTCTACTGGGCTACTGGGTTGCAAGGCATGGGTTCCGAGACGACTCTGGTCCGACCGAGATGGAGTCGGACTGGCCAGGATGACTTCATCTCGGTTGAGACTCCTTTTGTTGACCCTGGTCAACTCGGCTTGACCTGCAGAAGAAGGAGTGACACTTTTATTAGCTAAGGAATCCAAATTAACACAGATTTGTATTTCCTCTGTAATTGAACCCATAGAATGAATCTTAGCTAACAATCCACTCTTAAGCACAGAATAGTCTTGCAAACCTCCTTCTTAGGTGTCTAAAAGATGTATAAATTGTGACTCATCAGGGGTATCGAGGTAGACAAAGCAAAGATAGATATCATTACTTCCCTTCCAAACCCCGCTTCTGTGTGGGAGGTTTGCTCATTCTTAGGACACGCAGGTTTCTATAGGAGATTCATCGAAAATTTCAGTAAACTTGCCTTGCCTCTGTCCAAGCTGCTACAGAAGGATGTGGAATTCAACTTTGACTGGGCCTGTATGGAAGCATTTCGGGAGCTGAAGAGAAGACTCACATCCGCCCCCATCCTGCAAGCACCAGACTGGGACCTCCCCTTTGAATTGATGTGTGACGCATCCAACTCGGCATTGGGAGCCGTTCTCGGCCAAAGGGCTCGAGCCGGCCAACCAGTGCACGTGGTAGCCTATGCATCCAAAACTATGGATCCGGCCTAGCAAAACTACACAACAACTGAGAAGGAGCTCTTGGCAATAGTTTTTGCCGTGGACAAATTTCGTTCCTACCTTCTCGATTCCAAGAAATTGTATTCTCTGACCATGTTGCCTTGAGATACTTGCTGAAGAAGCCCGATGCTAAGCCAAGACTGATTAGGTGGATGCTTCTTCTTCAAGAATTCAACCTGGAAATCAAAGACAAGAAGGGTGCTGAGAATTTTGTAGCAGATCATCTGAGCAGAATTGAGAAAGAAAGCGAACTGATGCCTATCCGAGACGAGTTCCCTGATGAGCAATTGCTACATATAAAAATGTCTCCACCATGGTTTGCTGACATTTGTAACTTTGTTGCAGCATCTCGGTTTCCACCAGAGGCATCTCGGGCATACAAAGATAAACTTCGAAGTGATGCCAAATACTACATTTGGGATGATCCCTACCTTTGGAGACTGTGTAGTGACAAGGTCATCCGCAGGTGCATTCCTGAAGCCGAGTTCAATTCGGTTCTCCAGTTCTGCCACTCGGCTCCTGGAGGCAGTCACTATGGGTAAACTCGGACTGCCAGGAAAGTACTGGACTGTGGCCTTTACTGGCCAACTATCTTCAAGGACGGGCATGAATTCGTCTCCACCTGCGAGATTTGCCAAAATGCAGGAGTGGCCATGAACAGAAGGCATGAAATGCCCCAGCAACCCATCCAATTCTGTGAAATCTTTGATGTCTGGGGAATAGACTTCATGGGGCCATTCCCAGTCTCCAATGGGCACTCCTACATTCTGCTGGCCGTGGATTATGTGTCAAGATGGGTTGAAGCCATTGCCACCAGAACAAATGATGCAAGAGTGGTTGTGGACTTTCTGAAGTCCAATATTTTCTACAGGTTCGGTGTGCCAAAAGCACTCATAAGCGACCAAGGCAGTCACTTCTGTAACAGAGCCATGGCCTCCCTTCTTCAAAAATATAGAGTAGCACACAAAATTGCTACTGCCTACCACCCCCAAACAAATGGCCAAGAAAAAGTGTTTAATAGGGAAATCAAGAAAACATTGCAAAAGATGACCAATCCCAGCAGGAGGGACTGGAGCCACCTCCTTGAGGATGCTCTCTGGGCTCATAGAACTGCATACCGAACACCTTTAGGGATGTCTCCCTATAGGATTGTTTTCAGTAAAGCCTGTCACCTTCCTGTGGAGCTAGAACACAGAGCATACTGGGCTGTTAAGCAGTGCAATTTGGCTTATGACCAAGCAGGAGAGCAAAGAAAATTTCAGCTGCAAGAGTTAGATGAACTCCGCTTGGAAGCATATGAAAACTCTAGGATCTACAAGCAGAAAATCAAGCGATTCCACGACCAGCAGATCTTGAGAAAAGAATTCCGAGTTGGCCAGAAAGTTCTCTTGTGTAACTCACGCCTCAAGCTCATTGCAGGTAAACTACGTTCTAGATGGGATGGGCCTTTTGTTATCACGAATGTGTTTCCCCATGGTGCAGTACAACTTAAAGATGAACACAGCAACAACACCTTCCAGGTCAATGGGCATCAGATTAAGCCATTCCATGAAGGTCCAGCGCCTATCACTCATGACATGGAGATAATATCATTGATGGAACCAGCATCACCAGATGACCCTGCCTCGCATTGAGGACAATGCAGATTTTTAGTGTGGGGGGGGGGGATAAATATACAGTCATCTCAATTACTGTGTCTTAACTCTGTTCCCACTCGTCTTAACTCTGTCCCCACTCTCCTGAACTCTGCTAATTTTAATTTTTGTTTTGTTAGTTTTAATCACTTTGTTGTTTTCTTTCAGTTGCGTCGTTTCATTTTATTTTTTTTAAAAAATAAAAATAAAATAAAAATAAAAAAATAAAAAAAATCTGTCATGTTTTTCAATAAAAGCTGCCTAAGTCGAGTCCATGCCGGTTCTGTGCCATCTCGGCCAGATCCGGAACATCTTCGGCCTGGCAGAGTTTCAATTTTGTCATTTACCTTTAATCTTTCCTCCTAATCAGAACTTCCAAGTGGATTGTCAAAAGAAAAATTGTTTTGAAAAGAATCTTGAACTAGCTTCTGAAAGTTTGAATAAGTCAATTGGAAGTAACTCTACAACTGTGGCAAGAGATTTCTCTAGCTTGAGGGGAATGAAACTTTTGTGCTCTAGTCAATAGTTGATTGAGAATCTAAAAAGGAAACCCCCTGTGTCAGAGCAAATACAACCTGTGTGAGATTTTGAGCCTTGTAAATATTGATGGCTTACATCTTGCCATTTCTCTTCTTCTTCTAATATGATTTTTGCATTCATGTTAACTGCATATTCTACATTTTGCCTTAACTCTCTAGATACAACTGTTCTCACATGCAGGAATGACATGATCTAGGCCATGTTTCTTATAAGCCCTGAGCCAAATAAAGCCTACCTGAACAAATGTGTCTGTTGTTTACCCCTTTTGAGCCTAATATAACCATTCTTCCTAAACAGCTCACTACAAGCCAAGGCCAGAAAAACCATGAATCAACCTCACCCTCGAGGAGCAGAGGAGCTTTGGAATTGTTTTGGGAGTAAGTCATGATCAAGTGTGGGGGAACTCCAGGAAGCAAAAGGTTGTTCAGCACCCTCTAAGGCTCGAAAATGCAAGAAAAAGAATAAAAGCGAGTGAAAGAAAGAAAAGAGAAAAAGAGGAAGCAGTAGCTGAAAATCTGAGCTGAAACAAATAAAGAAAGAAAACAGCTGTATAAGTTGTATAATGAGAAAAAGAAAAGAATATGAGTCGGTAGCAGCAAGGAGGAGAATTTGACAGCATCCTGGGTTATCCCTCAGGCTGATAAAGCTTACTCCCCATTGCCCCTCTCTGCCTCGTGGGTCCTGAAGCTAGTTTTCCCATATTCTATCCTACCCGTGACCCAGCCTCGCTACAAGCCGAAAAGAAGTCCTAGTGATCATAACAGTGTGTTTTTGCAGGTGTAAGAAGAGAGATGTGCCAAAGTATGGTAATATCAGTTCCATGAATGTTGAGTGTAAATACAAGCCCAAACACGTGAGAAATGAGGGAGTTATTTGCCTAAAAGAGAGCTCTGTCACTCTTGGTTACCTTCTCTTGTTTGCAGGTCATGAATTTGCCTAGAGCGCGGAAGGAGTAATTTTCGGAATGCTAGAGTATCTCGATCCCGGAGTGAATGAGTGCCGACTCTCTCTTGGTTGAACTAAAGGAAGCCAAGTGAAGAAAATTCTTTTCTATCTTTAAAAATTTCCCCTTGATGATTTTCATTTTATTTTGCCCAAGAGTGCAAAAGGGTAAGTGTGGGGGTGTGATGAGTCACAATTTATACATCTTTTAGACACCTAAGAAGGAGGTTTACAAGACTATTCTGTGCTTAAGAGTGGATTGTTAGCTAAGATTCATTCTATGGGTTCGATTACAGAGGAAATACAAATCTGTGTTAATTTAGATTTCTCAGCTAATAAAAGTGTCACTCCTTCTTCTGCAGGTCAAGCCGACTTGACCAGGGTCAACAAAAGGAGTCTCAGCCGAGATGAAGTCATCCTGGCCAGTCCGACTCCATCTCGGCAGGAACAGAGTCGTCTCGGCAACCCATGCCTTGCAGCTCAGCAGCCCAGTAGAGAGGCCCAGTTGTATTGACCACATCAGCTATCCAGCTCGGAGACCATCTCAACGTCAGCTCAAATGCCATGTCACTCCTAGGAAATCTGCCATGTCACGTTAGAAGATCTGCATAGGGGTAGAATAGGACCTTTCAAAATGTAATTCTGTTAGGATTCGTTAGGATTAGCATATCACAGCTCGTGTATATATAGGAAGAGCTGTGCACTTTTTACACGTTCTGTCTTTGAATTCACTCAAATTCCATACTCACTGTACCCATTTTCCTTGCTCTCGCTCTCTCCGTTTTCACGGTGGTGCATGGTGCTCATTGGCATTTCTCTCGATTGAGGAAGTACAGGTCTGAGACTGGGAAGCCGAAGTCTGCCAGAGGGGACCAATCAGACTACTAACGCACTCTGGTGGAGCTGATCCTCAGCGCTCAGGCTAACGAAGGTGAACCACCACCATTAACCATGGCGATCGTCGTGGAAGATGGCTTCATTTGAGTTCAGAACCACTGTATTTGTATTCTGTTTCTGTTAATCAATTTCACTCTGCATTTCATATCTCCTTTCTCTTCCCTCTTCTTTAATTCATGTTTGAATCGCAATTGCATTTGAATATGAACAATGTTAAGCTAAGCTGATTGGAAATGGTTTAACTAATTCAGTAGGCAATCAGTTAACGATAGTTAATCGAGAACCTAAAATCAGCTCTGCGCTTAATCCTTGCCAACTGATGAGGTAGCGATTGCGTAATTCCTCGGTATGGTAACGGACGAATGTTTGGCGATCGTCATAAGACTACCAAAGGCTGATATGGACTGAGAACTGGAGTGTGGAACCTGGACTGGACTTGAACTAATGGAACTGAACATGAACACAGTTATATAATAGTAACAATAGTAATTAGTAACAGTAGTATATGTTTACTGCATTCATAGTCTTAGTTTACTTTCTGCTTTACTTGCACTCCAACCCCCCCTTGTTTACTGCCTTTAAGTCTGAGACAGAGGTAGTCCACCTCTGTAGCGTCTGTCTGCACTCAACCGAGATCAAGCAAGATCGTCTCTGTTGAGGTCGACTCGGCTCAGTATCTGTTGAGAGCAACTCGGCCATTGCCGAGACGAGTCAGTACTGTATATCTCAGATTCTACTCCACTTCACTTTACACCAATTCACAACTGAGCACACTGTGTCCTTGAGAAGAATGACCTAGGGTTAGCTATGTTATAGTTAGCTTTAGTTATTTGATAAGCGCATTGAAACGACTAAAAACGCCCATCATCAAGCATCTCAAAGAATTCCTCGTGGTTTGTTCCACGATGAGGCCGCAGGGAATCCCAGAAGATTACATCAAGATGAAGGCGTTTCCATTCTCTTTGGAAGGAGCTGCAAAGGACTGGCTATATCTGCAGCCAACACTCTTCAACACCTGGGGAGATATGAAACGAACCTTCATAGAAAAAATTTTCCCAGCCTCTAGGACTACGACCATCAGGAAAGAAATCTGTGGGATAAGGCAGCATACAGGAGAGACTCTGCACGAATATTGGGAGCGCTTCAATAAGCTATGTGCCACCTGTCCCCATCATTAGATCAGCGAACAATTGCTGATCCAGTACTTCTACGAAGGATTATCAATGATGGACAGGAGTATGATCGATGCAGCTAGTGGAGGAGAATTAATGGACAAAACACCAGTAGCAGCAAGGCATCTGATCTCGAATATGGCGAGCAACACTCAACAATTTGGGATCAGAGGGCCAAACCCGTCTCGGCCAATGAATGAAATCAGCGCAACCTCCAACCAAAGGTTGGAGAACCAGCTGACCGAACTGACATCCCTAGTGAGACAACTCGTTGTTACTCAACACCATCCAACCATAGCGGTAAAGGTCTGTGACATATGTACTTCAGTGGAGCATCCAACTGACTTGTGCCCCACTCTACAAGAGACCGAGTCTAGCCAAACCGAAAGTGTTGGAGCCGTAGGAGGATTTCAATATGGGAAGTAACCCTATCAGAACCAGAAATTCGATAACCAACCGTATAGGAACCAACCATTCTGGTCAAACCCACAACCAGGACCATATGCAGCTCCAAGAGCCGGATCCATGCCGAATGCACCCTATGGAACAATTGGTTATCAGCAGCCGAGTCCGCAATACACAACATCATCCCTCCCACCACAGCAATAGAGAACTCCTACTTAAGGCAATTCACCGTCACTGGAAGATATAATGAAGCAGATAGAATTCCAGCAAGGTAGTCACTTTTGCAACAAAGCCATTTCTACCTTACTCCACCAGTATGGGGTGGTGCATTGAGTTGTCACAGCATACCACCCCCAAAAAAATGGCCAACCTGAAGTATTCAACAAGGAAATCAAGAAAACACTGCAAAAGATGGCCAATCTCAACCAGAAGGACTGCCAGCTCCATGAGGATGCTCTATAGGCACACAGAACTACGTACTGAACTTCATTGGGGATGTCTCCATACCGGATTGTCTTCGGTAAAGCCTGTCATCTATCGATTGAAATAGAACATTGAGCTTACTAGGCTATCAAGCAGTGTAACCTGGCCTATGACCAAGTTGGCAATCAAAGGTAGCTCCAACTACAAGAACTGGACGAACTCCACTTGGAAGCCTATGAGAACTATCAGATCTATAAGCAGAAGGTCAAGCAATTTCATGATCAATAGATCCTAAGGAAGGAGTTTCGAGTCGGCCAGAAAGTGCTTCTGTTTAATTCACATTTAAAGATCATTACAGGTTAACTTTGTTCTCAATGGGATGGAACATTTGTTATCACTAATGTTTTCCCTATGGTGTAGTGGAATTGAAAGATGAAAACACAAACAACACCCTCCAGATCAATGGGCATTAGATCAAACAATTCCATGAAGGTCCAACACTGGTAGTGGGCAAGATGGAGAGCATATCTCTAATGGAACCGGCCCCGTCGGATGACACACCTTGAGCAAGCCTCCGGATCCCCTCTGTATTCATGTCATGCATTGAGGACAATGCATCATTCAAGTGTGGGGGGAAGGGTGTAGCCATCCAAGGCTTGCCCAATTCTATTGTAATTTTCTTTGATCAAACTCTATATCAGCTCCAATTTGTTGTTTATGTTTTGTTTTTCTGTCTTGAATTTAGTTTATGTTTCATCTGTGTCTTATTTTCATTTTGATTAAGTTTCATTTTCTTTTATTTTCAAAATAAAATTTTTAGCTGAGTCTATGCCGACTCCGATTCTATCCCAGCCGAATCTGAACCGACTCCACTTCTATCCCAACCAGATTCGAACCGACTTCGGTTCTCTTTCAATTCCTATTTTCATTTCTTTACTTTGTTTTCCTTAGCTAATTTATGATTTTTGATTACTGAAGAAACTGCTTTGAGAAAGAATTTAAATGGATTTCTTCAAGATTAGATGGAACGGTAAGAGGCAATGCATAACCCTGGAGGAAAGATTTTTCAACTTGACAAGGAGTGAAATTTTTGCATCTTTAGGAAATGAGTGACTGAAAAACTGAAAAAGATAAACCATTAGTAGTAGAGAAATTATCCATGTGAGAAATTTTTTAGCCTTGTATATATAAATGGTTTTGCATCTTGTCATTCTCTCCTTTCTTATGTGATGTTTGTATCCATGATAACTATGTACTCTAGGTCTTGGCTTGACTCTCTAAATACACCTAGTTTCACATGTAAGAATGATATGATCTAGGCCATTTTTCTAACGAGCCACGAGCCAAATGGACCTACCTTGCAAATTGAATCCCTTGTTTACCCTCTTTGAGTCTGAATAACCAATTTTTTTGATATGGCAGCTCATTACAAGTCAAAGTCGAAAAATCATGATCAACCTCAACCATAGGGGTCAGAGGAGCTTTGCAATTGTTTTAAGAGTGGGTCTCGTTCAAGTGTGGGGGAGACACCTGGGGACATAGCAAGAGTAGTGTATCTGAAAAAGGTTGAAAAAGAAAAGAAAAAATTGCAGGATGGATCAAAAGAAAAAGCAGCAAAAAAGCCAGAAGTTGCAAGAAAAATGCAATACAAAGCTGCAAAATAAAAACTGAAAAAAGGAAGAAAAGAAAAATGCAAAAGGAAAGAAAAGAAGTGAGCAAGGATGTTCTCAAAAAGACTTGTAGTGTCCTGGGGGATACCCTCCATGCTGCGAACTCACTCCCCATTACTCTTTTCTTCCCTGTGGTTAGCAAACTCACTTCACCGTCCTGTATCCTACCTTTAACCCTAGCCACGTTACAAGCTGAAAATAAAGTTCTTTTGATCATTACTGCATGTGTTTTTGAAGGTGTAGAAGGAGAGACTAGTCAAAATTTTGTAGTGCGAGTTGACATAGGATGTTTTGAGTGCATATACAACCCCAAACACTTGAGAGATTAAGAGTATATACCCTGAGAGAGAGCTCGTTCACATCTCAATTACTCTTTAAGGTTTGCAGGTTGCTTATTTGCTTTGGATGTGGAAAAAGTAATTTTCATGTATTGCTTGAATATCTTGATCTTGGGATGAATGTGTGCTAACTCTGTTTTGTTGAGTCTAAGAAATTCATTTGAAAAATTCAGCTTCTCTTTTTGAAACCTCCCTCGATGATCAAATATGATTTTGCCCAAGAGTGCAAAAGTGTAAGTGTGGGGGTTTGATAAGTCATATTTTATACACCTCACAGGCACTTAAGATGGGTACTTTTGAGATCATTTGGTAACCAAGAATCATATCTTAGCTAAGATTAAGATTATGGACCTAGAATTAGGAGAAATATAAATCTATGCTAATTTGGGAATTTTAGCTGATAAAAGATTGGATTCATTTTGCAGGCCAAGCAAAGGACATCTCGGCCCATCAAAAGAGAGTCTTGGTCCTAGAGAAGCTATCCCAGCCAAACCAGCTCTCTCCCGGACTGCCGACTCTACAGCCCAGTAGCCTAAATAAGCAAAGCGGCCCAAGTGTAGTGTCACCTCAGCCGAATCCAGCTCAATTTCCACGTCACTCCTAGAAGAAGCTTATGGTGCAAGGAAGATCATTAAAGGGGTAGAATAGGCAATTTAGAATTTGTAATTCTATTAGGGAAGTTAATTAGGGTTTAGTGTACGTCACAAGGAATCCACTCTTGTATATATAGGATCCTCGTGCACGTCGTAGGGGCACTGGAATTCATACCTAATTCCATATTCATTAACACTCCATTCTCTCGCTATCACATCCAACACACACAGTGGTGCACAGTGCTCTGGAGGTGTCTCTCTTGATCGACGAGGTGCAGGTCAAGAACTAGGAAGTCAAAGGTTGTCAAAGGGGACTGATTGGTTAGCCAACGTACTCTGATGGACCCAACCCTTAACGTCTTGACCATTGATGGTGAACCATCGCCACTTTTCCATGGCGATTGTTGTGGAAGACTGATGATGCGTGCTTTTACAGTCGTTTTACGCGCTTATCAAATAACTAAAGCTAACTATAGTATAACTAACCCTAGGTCATTCATTGATTAACAAAAATGGGCTACAAATATAGTGGTCCTAAACTCAAGTGAATCCATCGTCCATGACGATCGCCATGGTTGATGGTGGTGGTTCACCTCCGTTAGCCTGAGCGCTGAGGATCAGCTCCACCAGAGTGCGTCAGTAGTTTGATCGGTCCCCTCTGGCAGACTTCGGCTTCCCAATCTCAGACCTGCACCTCCTCAATCGAGAGAAACGCCAAGGCAGCACCGTGCACCACCAAAAAAGGAAGGATGAGAGCGAGGAAATGGAGTAAATGAAGTGTATTAAGAGTGAATTCAAAGACAGAACAAAAGGTGCACAGCTCCCCCTATAAATATACACGAGTTGAGCAGCTAGATGCTAACAAAATATCCTAACGAATCCTAATAGAATTACACTGTGAATGTCCTATTCTACCCCTGTGCAGATCTTCTAACGTGACATGGCAGATTCCCTAGGAGTGACATGGCAGCTGAGCTGACGCTGAGGTGGCGCCCGAGCTGGATGGCTGATGTGATCAATACAATTAAGCCCCTCTTTGTTGGGCTTACTAGGCCGCAAAGTATGAACTGTCGAGACGATTTTGGCTTAGCCGAGACGGAATCGGTCTAGCCGGGACGACTTCATCTCGGCTGAGACTCCTCTGTTGACCCTGGTCAACTCAATTTGTCTTGCAGAAGAAGGAGTGATATTTTTTATTAGCTAAGAAATCTGAATTAACACAGATTCGTATTTCCTCTATATTTAGGCCCATGAAATGAATCTTAACTAACAATCCATTCTTAAGCACAGAATAGTCTTGCAAACCTCCTTCTTAGGTGTTTAAAAGATGTCTAAATTGTGACTCATCACACCCCCATACTTACCCTTTTGCACTCCTGGGCAAAATAAAATGAAAATCACAAGGGGAGTTTTTTTTTTTTTTTTTTTTTAAGATAGAAAAGAATTTTTTACTTGGCTTCCTTTAGTTCAACGAGACAGAGTCGGCACTCGTTCACTCTGAGATTGAGATACTCTAACAATCTGAAAATTACTCCTTCCGTGCTCTAGGCGCAATTATGACCTGCAAACCAGAGAAGGTAACCAAGAGTGACAAAGCTCTCTTTTAGGCAAATAACTTCCTCATTTCTCACGTGTTTTGGCTTGTATTTACACTCACATTCATGGAACTGATATTACCATACTTTGGCAAATCTCTCTTCTTACACCTGCAAAAACACACACACTTATGATCACTAGGACTTCTTTTCGGTTTGTAGCGAGGCCGGGTGATGATGTGCGTTTTTAGTCGTTTCAACGCGCTTATCAAATAACTAAAGCTAACTATAGCATAGCTAACCCTAGGTCATTTTTCTCAAGGACACAGTGTGCTCAATTGTGATTTAGTGTGCAGCAAACGGAAGTAGAATCTTAGTGTAAAATACCGACTCGTCTCGGCAATGGCCGAGTTGCTCTCAACAGAGACTGAACCGAGTCGATCTCAACAGAGACGATCCGACTTGGTCTCGGTTAAGCACAGACAGATGCTACAGACTCAAAAAGCAGTAAACAGGGGAGTTGGGAATGTAAGTAGAATCAAACAGAGGTTAACTATAATCAAAACTAAAATTAACTACAATGCAAATGCAATCACGCTACTCCTAATGCTATTGCTATTACTGTGTTCATGTTTAGTTCCAATAATCAAGTTCTTTCTGGTTCAATCACACCAATTACAGTCCTCATCAGCCTCTAGTGTTCTTATGGCAATCGCCAAAGATCCGTCCCTTACCATACCGAGGATTTACACAATCGCCACCTCATCAGTTGGCAGAGATTAAGTTCAAGCTTATTTAGATTCTCAATTAACAATCGTTAAGTGAATACCTACTGAATTAGCTAAACCAGTTCTGATCGGCTTAGTTTAACATTGTTCTGTTACCAGGTGCAATCGCACACAGTAATTGAACTTAAATTTCAGGAATGCAATGGAGTTCAGAATTCAGAAAACACTCATAATATTGGAAGCAAAATACAAACACAGGGCCTGGATTCGATGATCCCATCTTCCACGACGATCGCTACGGACGACGGCGATGATTCACCTCAGCTAGCTAAGACGCTGAGGTTCAGGTCCACCAGAGTGCGTTGGTGCTCCAATCGGTCTCCTCTGATAACCTTCGGCCTCTCAGTTCTTAGCCTGCATTTCCTCAATCGAGAGAAACGCCATTAATAGCACTGTCTACCACCGTGAGCGGAGGAGAAGAAAACGAGAGAATTCGGAATTATGGACGCGGGAAAGTTTGAATGCCAAAAGCCCCTATTCGTTTAGAGTTCTATCTATTCATACAAGAGTGGACACAGCTAACGATGCTAACAGAATTACATGTACAATTCCTATTTTGCCCTTGTTGTGACTTGCGTTGCAAGCTACTCCAAGTGGTGACGTGTAGCTGAGCTGGACCCAAGGTGGCTTTGATTGCTGTCGTGGCGTTCTCCCTGGATCTCCCTGACTGGGCTCCCTGCATGGGTCGAGTCTCGGCCTGGGCTTCTGATGGCGACTGAGCTTGGCTGAACCTGCAATGAAGAGATAGTTAGCTAAAAACCTTGATTAAGCACAGGTTGTGTTTTACTCAAGTTTAGGCCATTAATCTGGATCTTAGCTAACAGTCATCTTTTAAGCTCGTGAGTTGCTCAATGGTACCCTTCCTAGGTCCACTTAAGATGTACATTTTATGACTCATCAAACCCCACACTTAGCCTTTTGCACTCTTGGGCAAAACGTATGACTTAAATAAGGGTGACTTCAATAAGAGATTCTTCTGTTTGATTTCCTTAAGTTGACTCTACAGAGTCGGCCTCTCTTCATCCCGGTTCAAAGCGCTCATGCAATCAGGGAGCTACTTCCTTTGGTTCTCAAGGGCCTTCATGGTTTCCAATTGCGAAGGGGTGCCCCAAGAGTGATAGAACTTTTACTCATGTGCTCAATTGTCTCGCTTCTCTCAAGTGTCTGGGCTGTGTTTACGCTCAGCATTGCATGGGATTGGTGTTACCATATCTTGACAGAGCTCTCCTCTTACACCTGCAAAACACCACAGTTATGATCACTAGGACTTTTCTGGCTTGTAGCGAGGTTGAGGTTATGGGTCGAATAGATGTAAGAAAACTAGCTTCAGGACCCACGGGGAGGAGAGGAGCAATGGGGAGTGAGTGTAACCAGTATGAGGGCAGTCCCAGTTGCTGTGGTCTCCTTTGATCTTTATTTACTCGCCGTTTTACATTCTTTCTTTCTTCTACTCATGCAGCTTGATGATTTTGTTTATTTCAGCTCATTTATTTCAGCTGCCTGTTTTCTATTTTTATGTACTTTCTTTTCTTTTCTTTCATTCCATTTTCTCTCTTTCTTCTCTTCTTTTGAACCTTCAGCTGCTTTTTGACCGAATTCTGCTCCCTAGACTTCCCCCACACTTGATTCTAACTCACTCCCAAGACGATTCCACGGCTCCTCGACTTCTCGAGGGTGAGGTAAGAGTGGTTTTTCTGGCCTCGGCTTGTAGTGAGCTGCAAGAAAAGTGGTCAATTTAGGCTCAAAAGGGGGTGACAAGGGTCAGCTTGTTTTTGGACAGCTTATTTGGCTCTGGGCTCATAAGAAATATGGCCTAGATCATTTCATTCCTGCATGTGTAAAACAGTTGTATCCAGAGAGTTAAGGCAAAATTCAGCATACATAATTAACATGCTTGCAAAATTCACTCAAAAAGAAGGGAGGTGGTAGAGTGTAAGCCATCTCTGTTGCAAGGCTCAAATTCTCACACTGGTTGATTCTGTTTCTTCACTCTGAAGGTTCCCCCTTCCCATTTCCGCCACTTACCGCTTAGGACCCAGAGGTTTGGCTCTCTTCAGGTAGGGGCAGCTTTTGCTCGGGAGTAAAGAGATTCCTTCTGTTGGCTCGTCAGACTCTCGGACTCAACAAGGAATTTCCTCTCTTCTTTTTGGACACGTAATTTTGCTAGGATGAGGCCATTCCGGCTGTGGCAGACTCGACAGTGGAGACTCTTTTATTAAACACAAACTTAAGCAGCAAAAATACTAATGAGACTTAAAATAGTATATCAGATATGTAAGAAACGAAATGAAAAAGTTAGAGGGAATGAAAAAAGTTAGAGAAGAGAAGAGCAGATTTGACGTGAATGATCAGTCCCAGATGGACAGAGCCCCCCAACCCCCACACTTAGTTTCGGCATTGTCCTCAATGTGAAGAGGTTGGCCGAGTCGGCTTAGGCTGTTCCATCAGGAGGAGTCGGTTCCGCCAAGGAGATGCTCTCTGTATTTTCTCCCGTTGGTGCTGGACCTTCGAGGAAAGGTTTGACTTGGTTCCCGTTGACCTGAAAGGTGCGGTTGGTCTGTTCTTCCCTTAGCTGCACTGCACCATGGGGAAATATGTCAGTAATAACAAAAGGTCCATCCCATCTGGAGCGAAGCTTACCTGCTATGAGCTTTAATTTGGAGTTGAAGAGCAGCACTTTTTGGCCAATATGGAGATCTTTTCTCAGGATCTTTTGGTCATGAAATTTTTTTACCTTTTGCTTGTATATCCTGGCATTCTCATAGGCTTCCCTACGAAGTTCGTCTAATTCTTGAAGTTGGAATTTCCTATGCTTTCCCGCTTGGTCATAGGCCATGTTACATTGCTTGACTGCCCAGTAAGCTTTGTGCTTTAGCTCCAAAGGGAGGTGGCAGGCTTTCCTGAAAACAATTCGGTAGGGAGACATCCCTAGCGGTGTTCGGTATGCGGTCCTATGTGCCCATAGAGCATCCTCAAGGAGTCTACTCCAGTCCTTCCTGCTGGGATTTGTCATCTTTTGTAGTGTATGCTTGATTTCCCTGTTAAACACTTCAGCTTGCCCATTTGTCTTGGGGTGGTATGCTGTGGCTATCCTGTGTGCTACCCCATATTTCTGAAGAAGGGCGGCCATGGCTCTATTGCAAAAGTGACTTCCCTGGTCACTGATGAGTGCTTTGGGAACACCAAACCTGCAGAAGATATTGGACTTGAGAAAGTCCACTACTACCTTGGCATCATTGGTTCTGGTGGGAATGGCTTCTACCCATCTTGATACATAATCGACGGCAAGCAGGATGTATGAATAGCCATTGGAGATTGGGAATGGCCCCATAAAATCTATGCCCCAGACGTCAAAGACTTCGCAGAATAGGATGGGCTGCTGGGGCATTTCATGTCTTTGGTTCAGGGCCATCCCTGCTTTTTGACATCTGTCGCAGGTGGAGACGAATTGATGAGCGTCTCGGAAAATAGAAGGCCAATAGAGGCCACAATCAAGCACCTTCCTGGCAGTCCGAGATGAGCCGTAGTGGCCCCCTCCAGGTGCCGAATGGCAGAAGTGGAGGACCGACTTGATCTCGGTATCAGGAATACACCTGCGGATGATCTTATCACTGCATAATCTCCATAGATAGGGGTCATCCCATACGTAGTACTTAGCATCACTTCTGATCTTCTCTTTGTAAGTTTGAGATGCCTCAGGTGGAAATTGAGATGTTGCCACGAAATTACAAATATCTGCAAACCATGGTGTGGCCGTCTTGAGGTGCAGGAGTTGCTCGTCAGGGAACTCGTCTCGGATAGGCAATTGTTCGCTTTCTCTTTCAATCCTGCTGAGGTGGTCCGCTACAGAATTCTCAGCACCTTTCTTATCTTTGATTTCTAAGTCGAATTCTTGGAGAAGAAGCATCCACCGGATCAGTCTTGGCTTGGCATCCGGCTTCTTCAGCAAGTACTTTAGAGCCACGTGATCGGAGAACATGACTATCTTAGAACCGAGAAGGTAGGAACGAAACTTATCCAAGGCAAACACAATTGCAAGGAGTTCCTTCTCAGTCGTCATGTAATTTTGCTGGGCCGAATCCATGGCTCTAGACGCATACGCAATAACATGGACTAGTTGGCCGACTCCCGCTCTCTGGCCGAGAACGGCTCCTAGTGCCGAATTGGATGCGTCGCACATAAGCTCAAATGGCAGGTCCCAGTCTGGTGCTTGTAGGATAGGTGCAGATGTGAGTTTGTTCTTCAGCTCCTGAAATGCCTCAATGCAGGGCTGGTCAAATTTGAAATCCACATCCTTCTGTAGAAGTTGGGATAGAGGCAGAGCTATTTTGCTGAAGTCCTTGATGAACCTTCTATAAAAACCTGCATGTCCCAAGAATGAGCGAACTTCCCGCACAGAAGTGGGGTTTGGAAGGGAAGTGATTATGTCTATTTTCGCCTTGTCCACTTCGATGCCTCTGTTGGAGACCAGGTGTCCCAATACTATTCCCTCGGTCACCATGAAATGGCATTTTTCGAAGTTGAGAACCAAGTTCGTGTCCATGCATCTCTTTAACACCTTGGACAGGTTGTTCAGGCATGCGTCAAATGATTCTGCATACACCGTTAAGTCATCCATAAACACCTCCATGGAATCCTGTAGCAAATCCGAGAAGATGCTCATCATGCAACGTTGAAATGTGCTCGGAGCGTTGCACAGGCCGAATGGCATGCGGGAGTACGCAAAAGTGCCAAACGGGCATGTGAAAGTGGTCTTATGTTGATCCTCAGGTGCTGTGTGTATCTGCATATATCCCGAGAATCCATAGCAGTCGTGGGATTTCCCTGCTATTTTCTCAAGCATTTGGTCAATAAAAGGCAAAGGAAAGTGATCTTTGCGGGTTGCCTGATTGAGTCTTCTATAATCGATACACACCTGCCAACTGTTTTGAATCCGTGTAAGTACCAACTCATCTTGTTGGTTTTTCATGACGGTCATTCCAGATTTCTTTGGTACTACTTGCACAGGACTCACCCATTGGCTGTCTGAGATAGGGTAGATGATGCCTGCAGCAAGTAGCTTCATGACTTCTTTCTTGACTACATCTAGAATGGTAGGATTCAGCCTTCGTTGTTGTTGCCTTATGGGCTTAATGTCCTCTTCCATTAGTATTTTGTGCATGCATATGGAGGGGTTGATACCTGGAAGGTCAGAAAGTTTCCACCCAATTGCCTGTTTGTGTTGCCTAAGGACTTCCAACAGCTTGTCTTCTTGCTCTGGGAGGAGGTTGCTTGCAATGATGACCGGGAGCTGCTGTTCACTATCCAGGAAGGCATATTTTAAGTGGCTAGGCAATGGTTTCAGCTCCATGGGTGGTGGGGATGGAGATTCCTGAGTTACAGCTCTCGAATCCGTCTGGCCGACTTGTTCTAGACTCAGCATTAGGACTGTCGTCATAATCTCGGCCTTGTGCTGCATCGGCCGACGCGGGAGGATGGTTTCGGTTCTAACTGCTTGTGCAGTTTCGGTCTCGGATCCGGGCAGAACGATGAACTTGGGTTGAGTCTGGTCTTTACTGGCCGAAATGGTTTCGGCTAGTGTGTCGGCTTGTGTGTTTGACTCGTCGGCCGTGTTGACTTTTGACCTTGCATTGACTCGGCCTTCTTTGGCCGACTTCACTTCGGCCGTGAATATGGTTGCCAGCTGTGCGGGTATAAGCTTTTTAGTCTCGGCAACTTTTACCTCTGCACTATTCTCACTCTCTGAGGGCTTGGGGTAGCAAACTTGGGTTATTAACTCGGTTAATTCTTTTTCAAACGCCAAGTTGCTGATGTCACTATGATCGTCCTCAAAGTTTGGGGTGTCCAGTACTTTCGTGTGGTCAGCCTTTGAGCAGCTACTCACTTCAGTAGTTTCAACAAGGTCTTCCATTCCCTCAATGCAACTGTCTAGTTGGAAGTATTCCTCCACTAGCTCTTCCATTATGTCTATACCAAAGAGGGAGTGGTCTTCGATGGGGTGCTTCATGGCTTCAAAAATATTGAACTGCACCAATGTGTCACCGAATTCCATAGAGAGCGTTCCAGCATGTACATCAATCTTTGTCCTTGCTGTCATTAAAAATGGCCTCCCCAGTATCAAGGTTGATCCTTTTCCTGATGCCTCCTCCTCCATGTCAAGCACGTAGAAATCAGTTGGAAAGATTAGTTCGTTTACTTGGACGAGGACATCTTCGAGAACTCCCAAGGGTTGCACGATGCTTCTGTTAGCAAGCTGAATGGTCATCCCTGTGGGTTCCAGATCTCCGAAATTGAGGGACCTGTAAGTTGATGCAGGCATGACGTTGATTGACGCTCCCAGGTCCAGCATAGCATCAGCAAATGTGCAATCACCAATAGTGCATGGGACCGAGAAGATACCGGGGTCTCGGCACTTCTTTGGTAAGACCTGTGAAATACCTGAAGTGGGATTATTCCTAATTAAACTTGAGACCACACCTCCAAGTTCTCGATTCCCCTTCATCTTTCTTCTTTTGTGTATGCATAATTCCTTGAGGAATTTTGCGTACTTCGGAATTTGCTTGATCGCATCGAGAAGTGGAATGTTGATTTCCACCTTCCAGAACATCTTCAGCAGCTGATCATCAGAATCTGGTTTCTTTGCCGAGACAGTTCGGGATGGAAACGGTAACGGGACAGTTGTCTGTGAGGGAGATTGTGAGTCGGCTACCGTTTCAAAGTCGGCCTCAGCTGGCTGCGGTACCTATTGCTGTGCAGGCTGAGGTAATTTCTTGCCGCTTCTGAGTGTTACTGCATTGGCATTCCCTCACGGATTCGGAATGGGTTGAGAGGGGAGGCTGCTTGAGCCGGCTGACTGTAACTCGCTCACAGTATTTGCTAGCTGTCCTATTTGCATCTTGAGATCCTGGATGGTGGCGGTCATATTTTGCTGGAATTGTAAATTGCTGGAACTTATTGATTGTTGAAATTCCAGGTTGCTTGTTGCCAGCTGCTTCATTAAATCTTCTAGTGATGGAGAATTACCTTGAGTAGGAGTTCTCTGCTGCTGTGGCGGGAAGGATGGTGCTGGGTATTGCGGACTCGGCTGCTGGTAACCAGATACTCCATAGGTGCATTCGGCATGGATCTGGCTCTTTGGGCTGCATATGGACCTTGTTGTGGGCTTGGCCGAAATGGTTGTTTCCCATATGGTTGATTATCAAACTGCCGGTTCTGATAAGTTTGCTTCCCATACTGGAATCCTTCTACGGCTCCAACACTTTCGGTTTGGCTAGACTCAGTCTCTTGGAGAGTGGGGCACAGATCAGTTGGATGCTCCATTGAAGTACATATGCCACAGACCTTTGCTGCCATGGCTGAATGATGTTGACTAACAACCAGTTGTCTCACCAAGGAAGTCAACTCGGTTAACTAGTTCTCCAGCCTCTGATTGCCGGCTGCACCGATTTCGTTCACTGGCCGAGACTGATTCGGCCCTCTGATCCCGAATTGTTGAGTGTTTCTTGCCATATTCGAGATCAGATGCCTTGCTGCTACTAGTGTTTTGTCCATTAACGCTCCTCCACTAGCTGCATCGATCATACTCCTGTCTATCATCAATAATCCTTCGTAAAAGTATTGGATCAGCAGTTGCTCGCTGATCTGATGGTGAGGGCAGGTGGCACAAAGCTTGTTGAAGCGCTCCCAGTACTCGTGCAGAGTTTCTCCTGTGTGCTACCATATCCCACAGATTTCTTTCCTGATGGTCGCAGTCCTGGAAGCTGGGAAGAATTTCTCAAGGAAGGTTCGTTTCATATCTCCCTAGGTGTTAAAGAGTGCTGGCTGTAGATATAGCTAGTCCTTTGCGGCTCCATCCAGGGAGAATGGGAACGCCTTCATCTTGATGTAATCTTCTGGGATTCCCTGCGGCCTCATCGTGGAACAAACCACGTGGAATTCTTTGAGATGCTTGTGGGGGTCTTCTCCTGCAAGACCATGAAATTTAGGCAGCAAATGTATCAAACCAGACTTCAATTCATATGTCTGAGCCGGCTCCAGTTGTGGATATTGGATACACCATGGTTGGTACACCACATCCGGAGTGGCTAGTTCCTTCAACGTCCTGTTTTGATTCTCCATTTGTCCTGCCTCTGCAAAAATGTTAGTACTAGCAACAAAATTGTTAGTAAAAGATTGGTCAGAGTTAACGACAAAATTTACACTACTACTACTATTTACTGTGGTATTTCTAATTTTTTGCAGTCTTCGTAAAGTTAGTTCTATTTCTGAATCAAAAGTATACAGTGGGTCAGTGCTACTCCTAGTCATGCATCATGCGGGATTTAAAGTAACTAAAACAACAATTAATTCTACTGAAACAGAATGTGGTCACTATGTAATGCTGAATTAAGTGCAATGCAGAGTTAGAAAATTTGATGTATGCAATGCAGAATTAAGAATTTATTCTATATCTATATGTATATATTTGTTTTTGTTTAACAGTGAATTCACGTAGAGATTTATTGACAAATTCAGACTCAACAACTCTAAACAAAACTTCTTACAACTCGGATTCGACTCGGTTTACTTGGCACACTGAAACACAAAAGAACTTGTATCCCCAGCAACGACGCCAATTTGATGATGTGCGTTTTTAGTCGTTTCAAGGCGCTTATCAAATAACTAAAGCTAACTATAGCATAGCTAACCCTAGGTCATTCTTCTCAAGGACACAGTGTGCTTAGTTGTGATTTAGTGTGTAGCAAACGGAAGTACAATCTCAGTGTAAAATACCGACTCGTCTCGGCAATGGCCGAGTTGCTCTCAACAGAGACTGAACCGAGTCGATCTCAACAGAGACGATCCGGGTTGGTCTCGGTTAAGCACAGACAGATGCTATAGACTCAAAAAGCAGTAAACATGGGAGTTGGGAATGCAAGTAGAATCAAACAGAGGTTAACTATAATCAAAACTAAAATTAACTACAATGCAAATGCAATCACGCTACTCCTAATGCTATTGCTATTACTGTGTTCATGTTTAGTTCCAATAATCAAGTTCTTTCTGGTTCAATCACTCCAATTATAGTCCTCAGCAGCCTCTAGTGTTCTTATGGCAATCGCCAAAGATCCGTCCCTTACCATCCGAGGGATTTATACAATCGCCACCCCATCAGTTGGTAGAGATTATGTTCAAGCTGATTTTAGATTCTCAATTAACAATCGTTAAGTGAATACCTACTGAATTAGCTAAACCAGTTCCGATCGGCTTAGTTTAACATTGTTCTGTTACCAGGTGCAATCGCACATAGTAATTGAACTTAAATTTCAGGAATGCAATGGAGTTCAGAATTCAAAAAACACTCATAATATTGGAAGCAAAATACAAACACAGGGCCTGGATTCGATGATCCCATCTTCCACGACGATCGCTATGGACGACGACGATGATTCACCTCAGCTAGCTAAGACGCTGAGGTTCAGGTCCACCAGAGTGCGTTGGTGCTCCAATCGGTCTCCTCTGATAACCTTTGGCCTCTTAGTTCTTAGCCTGCATTTCCTCAATCGAGAGAAACGCTATTAACAGCACTGTGTACCACCGTGAGCGGAGGAGAAGAAAACGAGAGAATTCGGAATTATGGACGCGGGAAAGTTTGAATGCCAAAAGCCCCTATTCGTTCAGAGTTCTATCTATTCATACAAGAGTGGACACAGCTAACGATGCTAACAAAATTACATGTACAATTCCTATTCTGCCCTTGTTGTGACTTGCGTTGCAAGCTACTCTAGGTGGTGACGTGTAGCTGAGCTGGACCCAAGGTGGCTCTGATTGCTGACGTGGCGTTCCCCCTGGATCTCCCTGACTGGGCTCCCTGCATGGGTCGAGTCTCGGCCTGGCCTAGAGGCTCTCGGCCTGGGCTTTTGATGGTGACTGAGCTTGGCTGAACCTGCAATGAAGAGATAGTTAGCTAAAAACCTTGATTAAGCACAGGTTGTGTTTTACTCAAGTTTAGGCCATTAATCTGGATCTTAGCTAACAGTCATCTTTTAAGCTCGTGAGTTGCTCAATGGTGCCCTTCCTAGGTCCACTTAAGATGTACATTTTATGACTCATCACCAGGTCACGGGTAGGATAGAATATGGGAAAACTAGGTTTAGGACCCACGAGGAAGAGAGGAGCAATGGGGAGTAAGCTTTATCAGCCTGAGGGATGACCCAGGATGCTGTCAATTCCTCCTTCTTGCTGCTACCAGCTCATTTTCTTTTCTTTTTCTTATTATACAATTTTATGCAGCTATTTCTCTCTTTGTCCGTTTCAGCTCAGATTTTCAGCTGCTGCTTCCTCTTTTTCTCTTTTCTTTCTTTCACTCGCTTTTATTCTTTTTCTTGCATTTTCAAGCCTTAGAGGGTGCTGAACAACCCTTTGCTTCCTGGAGTTCCCCCACACTTGATCATGCCTTACTCCCAAAACAATTCCAAAGCTCCTTTGCTCCCCGAGGGTGAGGTTGATTCATGGTTTTTCTGGCCCTGGCTTGTAGTGAGCTGTTAGGAAGGATGGTTACATTAGGCTCAAAAGGGGTAAACAACAGACACATTTGTTCAGGTAGGCTTTATTTGGCTCAGGGCTTATAAGAAACATGGCCTAGATCATGTCATTCTTGCATGTGAGAACAGTTGTACTAGAGAGTTAAGGCAAAATGTAGAATATGCAGTTAATCATGAATGCAAAATTCACATTAGAAGAAGAAGAGAAATGGCCAGATGTAAGCCATCAATATTTTACAAGGCTCAAAATCTCACACAGGTTGTTTTGCTTGTCACAAAAGGTTTTCCTTTCAGTTCTACAGTCAATCACTGACTAGAGCACAAAAGTTTCATTCCCCTCAAGCGAGGGAAATCTCTTGCCAAAGTTGCAGAGTTACTTCTACTGCCTTTTTCAAACTTACAGAAGTCAATTCAAGATTCTTTTCAAAACAATTTTGCTTTTGACAGTCCACTTTGAAATTCTGTTTAGGAGGAAAGCTTGAAAGTAAATGACAGAATTGAAACTCTGTCAGGCCGAAGATGTTCCGGATCAGGCCGAGATGGCACAGAACCGGCATGGACTCGGCTTGGGCAGTTGATATTGAAAAGCATGACAGGTTTTAAAAATAGAATGAAACAACGCAGTTGAAGGAAAACAAGATTAAAATTAGCAGAGTTCAGGAGAATGGGAATAAAATTAAGACACAGCAATTGAAATGACCGTTATACTTATCCCCCCCCCCACACACTTAAAATCTACATTGTCCTCAATGCGAGGCAGGGTCATCTGGTGATGCTGGTTCCATCAATGATATTATCTCCATGTCATGAGTGATAGGCGCTGGACCTTCATGGAATGGCTTAATATGATGCCCATTGACCTGGAAGGTGTTGTTACTGTGTTCATCTTTTAGCTATACTGCACCATGGGGAAACACATTAGTGATAACAAAAGGCCCATCCCATCTAGAACGTAGTTTACCTGCAATGAGCTTGAGGCGTGATTTAAACAAGAGGACTTTCTGGCCAACTCGGAGTTCTTTTCTCAAGATCTGCTGGTCATGGAATCGCTTGACTTTCTGCTTGTAGATGCTAGAGTTTTCATATGCTTCCAAGCGGAGTTCATCTAACTCTTGCAGCTGAAATTTTCTTTGCTCTCCTGCTTGGTCATAGGCCAGATTGCACTGCTTAACAACCCAGTATGCTCTGTGTTCTATCTCCATAGGAAGGTACAGGCTTTACCGAAAACAATCCTATAGGGAGACATCCCTAAAGGTGTCCGATATGCAGTTCTATGTGCCCAGAGAGCATCCTCAAGGAGGCGGCTCCAGTCCTTCCTGCTGGGATTGGTCATCTTTTGCAATGTTTTCTTAATTTCCCTGTTGAACACTTCTACTTGGCCATTTGTTTGGGGGTGGTAGGTAGTAGCAATTCTGTGTGCTACCCCATATTTCTGAAGAAGGGAAGCCATGGCTCTGTTATAGAAGTGACTACCTTGCTCACTTATGAGTGCTTTTGGCACACCGAACCTGCAGAAAATATTGGACTTCAGAAAGTCCACAACCACTCTTGAATCATTGGTTCTGGTGGCAACAGCTTTTACCCATCGTGATACATAGTCCACGGCCAGCAGAATGTATGAGTAACCATTGGATACTGGGAATGGTCCCATGAAATCTATTCCCCAGACATAAAAAATTTCACAGAATTGGATGGGTTGCTGGGGCATTTCCTACCTTTTGTTCATGGCCACTCCTGCTTTTTGGCAGATCTCGCAGGTGGAGACGAATTCATGCGCGTCCCTAAAGATAGTTGGCCAATAGAGGCCACAATCTAGTACTTTCCTGCAGTCCGAGTGGATCCATAATGACCGCCTCCAGGTGCCGAGTGACAGAACTGGAGGACCGAGTTGGTCTCGACATCAGGAATGCACCTACGGATGACTTTGTCACTGCCTAATCTCTAAAGGTAGGGATCATCCCATATGTAGTATTTGGCATCGCTTCGGAGTTTATCTTTGTATGCCCGAGATGCCTCTGGTGGAAATCGAGATGCTGCCACAAAATTACAAATGTCAACAAACCATGGTGGAGACAATTTATGTGCAACAGTGCTCATCTGGAAACTTCGTCTCGGATAGGCATCGATTAAAAACTTTCTTTTTTCAATTCTGCTCAGGTGATCAGCTACAGAATTCTTAGCACCTCTTTTATCTCTGATTTCTATGTTTAATTCTTGAAGGAGAAGCATCCACCGAATCAGTCTTGGCTTGGCATCAGGCTTCTTCAACAAGTATCTCAAAGCCGCATGATCAGAGAACACAATGATCCTTGAGCCGAGAAGGTATGGGCGGAATTTGTCTAGGGAAAACACAATTGCTAATAGTTCCTTCTCAGTTGTTGTGTAATTTTGCTGGGCTGGGTCCATAGTTCGAGATGCATAGGCAATTACCTGCACTGGGAGGCCGGTTCCAGCTCTCTGGCCGAGAACAGCTCCTAATGCCGAATTGGATGCATCACACATTAGTTCAAATGGCAGGTCCCAGTTTGGCGCTTGCAGAATGGGGGCGGATGTGAGTCTATTTTTTAGCTCCTGAAATGCTTCAATACAGGGCTGGTCAAAGTTGAATTCCACATCCTTCTATAGCATCCTGGACAGAGGCAGGCCAAGTTTGCTAAAATTCTTGATGAATCTTCTGTAAAAGCCTGCGTGTCCTAGAAATGAGCAAACCTCCGGCGCAGAAGCAGGGTTTGGAAGGGAAGTAATGATGTCTATCTTTGCTTTGTCTACCTCGATGCCTCTGTTGGAGACCAGGTGTCCCAACACTATTCCTTCAGTCACCATGAAGTGGCATTTTGCAAAATTGAGCACGAGATTTGTGTCAATGCATCTCTTCAACACTCTTGATAGATTACTCAGGCATGCTTCAAATGAATCGGCATATACCGTGAAGTCATCCATGAATACCTCCATGCAGTCCTGCAGCAAGTCCGAGAAGATGCTCAGCATGCAACGTTGAAATGTGCTCAGGGCATTGCAAAGGCCAAATGGCATGCGTGTATACGCAAAGGTACCAAATGGGCAGGTGAAGGTTGTCTTATGTTGATCTTCAGCGGCTATATGAATTTGCATGTAGCTTGAGAATCCATCCAGAAAGCAGTAATGGGATTTCCCTGCTAACTTCTCAAGCATTTGGTCAATGAAAGGTAGAGGAAAGTGATCCTTGTGAGTTGCTTGGTTTAATCTTCTGTAGTCGATGCACACTCGCCAGCTATTCTGAATCCTTGTTGGTACCAACTCATCCTGCTGATTTTTCATGACGGTCATCCCGGACTTCTTTGGCACCACTTGCACAAGGCTCACCCATTGGCTATCCGAGATGGGGTAGATGATCCCTGCAGCAAGGAGTTTGGTAACTTCCTTTTTGACCACGTCCAGGAGTGTTGGATTCAGTCTTCTTTGCGGCTGCCTTATGGGCTTGATTTCCTCCTCCATTAATATTCTGTGCATGCAAATGGAGGGGTTTATGCCAGGAAGGTCTGCTAGCTTCCACCCTATTGCCTTCTTATGTTGCCTGAGAACCTCCAACAACTTGTCCTCTTGTTCTTGGTCGAGATTGCTAGCAATAATAACCGGGAGTTGTTGGTCCTTGTTCAGGTTGGCATATTTCAGGTGACTTGGCAATGTTTTTAATTCTATGGGTGGTGACGGTGATGGAGATTTGTCAGTTTCTGAGGTTGGATCCGATTGGCCGACTTGATCTTGATCAGGCACCAGGTGTGCTGACATGATTCCGGCCTCTATCTGCTTCGGCCAGCTCGACTTCATGGTTTTGGCTATTGTCGGAATGGAGTCGGCATTGGCTTTAAGCGTTCCTTCTGAGTCGGATCCGGATGGACTCTTTATTTTTGCTACAATATGAGTTAGGTCTTCTGTGGCCGAGATGGTCTCGGCAAGCTTGTCGGCTTTGACTACTTTGGCCGAGTTGACTTTGACTTCTTCATTGACTCGGCCTTCTTTGGCTGACTCATTCTTGGCCGTAATAATTGTCGCTAAGTGTGCAATGGAAGGCTTTTCGGCTTCAGCGACTTTGTTTTCTGCATCATTTATATACTCTGAGTGTTCTATGTTGCAGACTTGGTCTAACAATTCGGACAGTTCCACTTCAAAGGCCAAGTCGGCAACATCACTATGATTACCCTCAGAGTTGGAGAGGTCTTGCACTTCTTCATAGTTGGCCTCATCATCTGCAACTCCTGGGCAGCTGCTTTCATCATCATTCTTAGCAGACTCTTCAATGTTTTCACCACTGCCATTTAGTTGAAGATATTCTTCAACTAGTTCATCAAGTACATCAATGCCAAAGAGAGAGTGGTCTTCGGTTGGGTGCTTCATAGCTTCGAAAATATTGAATTGTACCAAGGCATCACCGAATTCCATGGAGAGCGTCCCTGCATACACATCAATCTTTGTTTTGGCTGCCATCAAGAAAGGTCTTCCCAAAATTAAGGTGGATTCCTTCCCGGATGTTTCGTCCTCCATGTCTAGCACGTAAAAATCAGCTGGAAATATTAGTTCATTGACTTGGACGAGAACATCCTCGAGAACTCCCAAGGGCTGGACAATACTCCTGTTTTCCAGCTGAATGGTCATCCCTATGGGTTCCAAGTCAACAAAATTCAGGGACCTGTAGATTGATGTGGGCATGACATTAATCGAGGCTCCCAAGTCCAACCTGGCATTGGCAAAAGTGCATTCGCTGATGGTGCATGGGACTGAAAAGACTCAGGGTCTCTGCATTTTTTTGGCAGAGTTAAGGCACTTGTAGTGATTGCTCCATTCTGTGTCAGAGCCGACACCACACCTCCAGTTTCCTTGCTCCCCTTTATTTTTCTCCTTTTATGTATACATAATTCCTTGAGGAATTTTGCGTACTTAGGGACCTGTTTAATAGCATCGAGGAGTGGAATATTGATTTCCACCTTGCGGAACATCTTCAACAATTCTTCATCCGACTCTGGCTTCCTTGCCGAAGTGGTCCGAGATGGAAATGGCAATGGGACAGTTGTCTCTGGCCGAGACTGTAAGTCGGCATTTGACTCGGAGTCGGCTTCTTTTGATCTCGGCACCTGCTCCAGTGTAGGTTGAGGTAGTTCTTTTCCACTTCGAAGAGTGACTACAGTGGTGTTACCTCTCGGATTTGGAATGGGTTGAGAGGGAAGATTGCTAGATCCTGCCGACTGTAATTGGCTTACAGTGTTAGCTAGCTGTGCAATCTGCGTTTTGAGGTCCTGGATGGTGGCGGTCATGTTCTGCTGGAACTGTAAATTGCTGGAACTCACAGATTGTTGGAACTCCAGGTTGCTAGTTGCAAGCTGCTTCATCAGGTCTTCCAGAGATGGAGAGTTGCCTGGAGTAGGCATTCTCTGCTGTTGTTGTTGCTGCTGGAAAGGTGGTGCTTGATATTGCAGAGTCGGCTGTTGATAACCTGCCTGCCTCTGATAGGTGTTTGGCGTGGATCCGAATTGTTGGGTTGTATATGGTCCTTGGTTCGGTCCTGGCCGAAATGGCTGTCTTCCCTGTTGTTGGGTATCAAATGGCCGATTCTGATACGGCTGCTTCCCGTACTGAAATCCACCTATGGCTCCAACATTTTCTGGCTGGTTCGACTCGGTTTCTTGGAGAGTGGGGCACATATCAGTGGGGTGCTCCACGGAAGTACATATGCCACATACTTTTGCTGCCATGGCTGGTTGGTGTTGCCCAACAGCAAGCTGTCTCACCAATGATGTTAACTCGGTCAGCTGATTTTCCAACCTCTGATTGGAAGCTGCACCGATTTCACTCACCATCCGTGGTTGATTTGGCCCTCTGATCCCAAACTGCTTTGTATTGCTTGCCATATTGGAAATCAGATGCCGTGCTGCTGCTGGTGTTTTATCCATTAGAGCCTCGCCACTGGCTGCGTCTATCATACTTCTGTCCATCAGCGAGAATCCTTCATAAAAATACTGGATCAGCAACTGTTCGCTGATTTGATGATGTGGACAGGTGGCACAGAGTTTATTGAACCTCTCCTAGTACTCGTGCAGTGTTTCTCCTGTATGTTGCCTTATCCCACATATTTCCTTTCTAATGGACGCAGTGCGGGATGCCGGAAAGAACTTCTCCAGGAAGGTGTGCTTCATGTCTCCCCAGGTATTGAGAAGTACTGGCTGAAGATACAGCCAATCCTTCGCTGCTCCATCCAGGGAGAATGGAAATGCCTTCATTTTGATGTAGTCTTCCGATATCCCTTGCGGCCTCATTGTAGAACAGACCACATGGAATTCTTTTAAATGCTTGTGGGGGTCTTCTCCTGCAAGACCATGAAACTTAGGCAACAGGTGTATAAGACCAGATTTTAACTCATATGTTTGAGCTGGCTCCAACTGTGGGTATTGGATGCACCAAGGTTGATACATCACGTCTGGAGTGACTAATTCCTTCAGCGTCTTATCGTTATTCTCCATTCGTCCTGACTCTGCAAAGACGTTAGAACTAGAAACAAAATTGTTAGTGTAAAACTGGTTAGAGTCAGCTACAGAATCTATATTGATACTAGTGTTTACTGCAATGTTCCTAATTTTGCGCAGTCTACGTAAAGTTAATTCTATTTCTGGGTCAAAAACATGCAATGGGTCAGTACTACTTCTAGTCATGCATTGTACATGTTATGTAGAAATTTCAGAATTAGAAATTGTATTTGAAATAGTAAATGCAGAATTAGAAACTACAGCTATCAGTTAACTAACCATTGGAACTACGAAATGACATACAGAAAGAATGCAATTAAACTAGCAAGAATGCAAAAATGTAATGCAGAGAGAAGGATGCAGTAGTGAATACAAAACAGAATGCTGATTCTACGTAGCTATTTTTAGCGATGAATTCATGCAGAGAAACAAATAATAGTCAACATGCTTTTTATTTAGGATCCATAAACAAAACAGACAGACATAGACAAGATCAAAAGACTCAAGGCTGACTTGACAGACACACTTTACAGACTCAGAATTCGACCTCACTTAACTTGGCACACAAAGGCACAAAAGAACTTGTGTCCCCGGCAACGGCGCCAATTTGATGATGCGGGCTTTTACAGTCGTTTTAACGCGCTTATCAAATAACTAAAGCTAACTATAGTATAGCTAACCCTAGGTCATTCTTCTCAAGGACACAGTGTGCTCAGTTGTGAATTGGTGTGAAGCAAACGGAAGTAGAATCTAAGTGTAAAATACCGACTCGTCTCAACAATGGCCGAGTTGCTCTCAACAGAGATTGAGCCGAGTCGATCTCAATAGAGACGATCCTGCTTGATCTCGGTTGAGTGCAGACAGACGCTACAGAGGTGGACTACCTCTGTCTCAGACTTAAAGGCAGTAAATAAGGGGGGTTGAAGTGCAAGTAAAGCAGAAATTAACTAAGACTATGAATGCAGTAAACATATACTATTGTTACTGATTACTATTGTTATTATTATATAACTGTGTTCATGTTCAGTTCCATTAGTTCAAGTCCAGTCCAAGTTCCACACTCCAGTTCTCAGTCCATATCAGCCTTTGGTAGTCTTATGACAATCGCCAAACATTCGTCCATTGCCATACCGAGGAATTATGCAATCGCTACCTCATCAGTTGGCAGGGATTAGGTGCAGAGCTGATTTTAGGTTCTCGATTAACTATCGTTAATTGATTACCTACTGAATTAGTTAAACCAGTTCCGATCGGCTTAGCTTAACATTGTTCATATTCAAATGCAATCGCGATTCAAACATGAATTAAGGAAGAGGGAAGAGAAAGGAGATATGAAATGCAGAGTGAAATCGATTAACAGAAACAGAATACAAATACAGTGGTTCTGACTTCAGATGAATCCATCTTCCACGAAGATCGCCATGGTTGATGGTGGTGGTTCACCTCAGTTAGCCTTGAAGGCCGAGGATCAGTTCCACCAGAGTGCGTCGGTAGTCTGATCGGTCCCCTCTGGCAGACTTCGGCTTCCCAGTCTCAGACCTGCACTTCCTCAATCGAGAGAAACGCCAATGACCACCGTGCACCACCGTGAAAACGGAGAGAGAGAGAGCGAGAAAAATGGGTACGGTGAGTATGGAATTTGAGTGAATTCAAAGACAGAACGTGTAAAAAGTGCACAACTCTTCCTATATATACACGAGCTGTGATATGCTAATCCTAACGAATCCTAACAGAATTACACTGTGAAGATCCTATTCTACCCCTATGTAGATCTTCTAACGTGACATGGCAGATTTCCTAGGAGTGACATGGCTTTTGAGCTGACGCTGAGATGGCCTCCGAGCTGGATAGCTGATGTGGTCAATACAATTGGGCCTCTCTACTAGGCTGCTGGGCTGCAAGGCATGGGTTGCCGAGATGACTCTGGTCCTGCCGAGATGGAGTCGGACTGGCAAGGATGACTTCATCTCGACTGAGACTCCTTTTGTTAACCCTGGTCAACTCGGCTTGACCTGCAGAAGAAGGAGTGACACTTTTATTAGCTAAGAAATCTGAATTAACACAGATTTGTATTTTCTTTGTATTCAAACCCATAGAATGAATCTTAGCTAACAATCCATTCTTAAGCACAGAATAGTCTTGCAAACCTCTTTCTTAAGTGTCTAAAAGATGTATAAATTGTGACTCATCAGCCCACCACAAGGATATGCAGCACAGAGAGCCGGATCTGTGCCGAATATGCATCACAGAGTAGCTGGTTTTTAACAGTCGAGTCCACAATATCAAGCACCATCCTACCCACATCAACAATAGAGAGTGCCTACTCAAGGCAACTCCTCATCTTTGGAAGAATTGATGAAGTAGCTTGCAACAAGAAATTTGGAGTTCCAACAATCTGTGAGCTCCAGTAACACACAATTCCAGCAAAATATGACCGCCACCATCCAAGACCTCAAAATGCAAATCAGATAGTTAGCAAATACTATGAGCCAGTTACAGTTGGCCGGCTCAAGCAACCTTCCCTCCCAAACCATTCCGAATCCGAGAGGGAATGCTAGTTCAGTAACACTCAGGAGCGGCAAGGAATTACCTCAACCTGCACAACAGTAGATGTTGAAGTCAGCCATAGTCGACTCCGAAGCAATTGCCGACTCATAGTCGCGCCCAAAGACAGCTGTCCCATTGTCGTTTCCATCTCGAATCATCTCGGCAAGGAAACCAGAGTCAGATGAAGAACTGCTGAGGATGTTTCGAAAGGTGGAAATCAACATTCCACTCCTCGACACGATCAAACAGATCCCCAAGTACGCAAAATTCCTCAAGGAATTATGTGTACATAAAAGGAGAAAGATAAAAGGGAGTAAGGAAACCGGAGGCATGGTGTCAACCCTAACAAAGAGTGAAGAATCCACTACAGGAACTTCACGGGTACTGCCGAAGAAGTGTCGAGACCCCGGAATCTTCTTGGTCCCATGCACCATTGGCGAATGCACATTTGCCGACGCCATGCTGGACCTAGGAGCGTCGATCAACGTTATGCCTGCATCAATCTATAGGTCCCTGAATTTTGGTGATCTGGAGCCCATAGGGATGACCATTCAACTCACCAATGGAAGCACACTGCAACCCCTGGGAGTTCTCGAAGATGTTCTCGTCCAAGTAAATGAGTTAATCTTTCTAGTTGACTTTTATGTGCTTGACATAGAGGACGAGACATCGGGGAAGGAATCAACCTTAATTCTGGGGTGACCATTCCTAATGATAGCAAGGACAAAGATTGACGTGCATGCTAGGACGCTCTCAATGGAATTCGGTGACACCCTAGTGCAATTTAAGATCTGTGAAGCTATGAAGTAACCCACCGAAGACCACTATCTCTTCGGCATAGACATAATAGAGGAGTTGGTGGAAGAATACCTCCAGCTAGAGAGCTGTAATAAAGATATAGAGGATTTTGCTGGAAGCACTAACAATTGCTTGGAGGCCGACCATGACGAAGTACAAGACTTCCCAAACTCTAAGGACAACCACGATGATACTGTTGACTTGGCATTTGAAGCAGAGCTAGCAGAACTACTAGACCAAGTCTGCTACCTGGAGAGCCTAGAGTGTACAAATAAGGCAAAAGTAAGGGATGCCAAGACTAAAAAGTCTTCCCCAACACAACTGGCGACCATTTTTACAGCCGAGATCAAGTCGGCCAGAGAAGGCCAAGTCAAGGAAGAGCTAAAAGTCAACTCGGCCGAAATGTCAAATAGCAAGGCCAACACACTCGTCGAGACCATCTCAGCCAATGAAGATCAGACACAAGCTGGAGTGGAAATCAATATTCCATCCGAATCCGACTCCAAAGCTACACAAGAAGTCAACACCGACTCCAATCCGACAAGAATCGAAGCCATCGAGTCGAGTCGGTCGAAGCAACCAAAGGCCGAAATCATGTCGGCACACCTGGTGCCAAGTCGAAATCAAGTCGGCCAGCCAGATCCGAACCCAGTAATTGAAAACTCTCCATCTCCACCATCACCCATGGAACTGAAACCATTGTTGAGTCACCTAAAGTATGCCTACTTGGACAAGGAACAACAACTTCCAGTTATCATCGCCAACAATCTCTACTAGGAGCAAGAAGACAAGTTGCTAGAAGTCCTAAGGCAACATAAGAGGGCAATAGGATGGAAGCTTTCGAACCTTCCAAGCATTAACCCCTCCATCTGCATGCATAGAATATTAATGGAGGAAGAAGTCAAGCCCATAAGGAAACAACAAAGAAGACTGAATCCAACCATCCTGGACGTAGTAAAAAAGGAAGTCACAAAATCTGAATCTTAGCTAAGATGTGATTCTTGACTACCAAATGATCTCAAAAATACTCATCTTAAGCCCTTGTAAGGTGTATAAAATATGATTCATCACTGGTCTCACCACCAAAAGACAAATCCATTATTGGAACAAAGTGGATATGTAGAAACAAATTGAACCAAAATGGTATGGTTGTGCATAATAAAGCAAGGTTAGTAGCACAATGCTATTCTCAATAGGAGGGAATAAACTTCATTGAAACTTTTAGTCCTATAGCTAGACTAGAAGCCACTCACATTTTGCTATCATTTGTAGCTCATCAAAATATGAGATTACATCAAATAGATGTCAAAAGTGCTTTTTCTAAATGGTAGAACAAATGAAGAAGTTTTTGTGAAACAACCACCTAGTTTTTAGAGTGATACTTTTCCAAATCATGTTTTTAAATTAAAAAAAAGGTATTTTATGGACTCAAGCAAGAACCTCGTGCTTTGTATGACAAATTGAGTTCATTTCTTATAACAAATGGATTTCAAGAAGGAAAAGTAGGCACCACTCTGTTTTGCAAGAATTTAATTCATATTTTATAATTGTGTAAATTTATAAGGATGGCATAATTTTTTGTGCTACCGATGACTCTATGGAGAAATTTCTAAGTTAATGCAAAAAGAGTTTTAGATGAGCATGATGGGAAAGTTAAAATTCTTTCTTCGATTGCAAATTTGGAAAGCAGTATATGAAATTTATATCCATCAGATGAAATATGTCAAGGTGTTACTCAAGAAATTCAAACTTGAAAATTGTAAAATAATGTCAACACTAATGCATCCACCATCAATCTTAAGCTCGGGGTTGATTTTAGGTTCTCTAATCAAGTACCTAACTAAGTTGTTAAACTGGTTCCGATTGACCTAGTCTAACGTTGATCTACTCTTACGAATGTGCAACCGCGACACAGTGAAAGCATATTCAATGCAGGATTCATAATCAAGAGAGAAGCAATAGAAACTCCTTGTATTATTGAAAATAGAGTGCAAATACAGGACGTGAATTCAATGGTTCCGCCTTCCACAACAATCGCCATGGAAGAGTGGTGATGGTTCACCATCAATAGTTAGGACACTAAGGATCAGGTCCATCAGAGTGTGTTGGCTAACCAATCAGTCCCCTTGATGACTCATATTTTATACACCTTATAGGGACCTATGATGGGTGTTTCTAAGATAAATAAGTGTCTAAGAGTTGAGTCTTAGCTGAGATTCATATTAAGGACCTAAAAACAGAGAAATCATAAATTTATGCTAATTCGAGGATCTTAGCTAATAAAAGACTTACTTTTCCTTCCTTGTAGGATCAACCAAGATGATCTCGGCCCATTAAAAGAAAGCTCAACCGAGAGGAAGTCATCCCAGCCTCTTTTGGCCGACTCAATTTTGGCCATGCCGACTCCGAGGTCTAGTAGCCCAATAAGGAGTGACCCAGAGGTGTATCCACCTCAACTCCAGCTCAGAGGCCACCTCAGCTCCAGCTCAGCTGCCACGTCACTCCTAGAAAAGCTTGCAGCATAAGTTACGCAAGGGTAGATTAGGAATCCAATTTGTAATTCTGTTAGGCTTCGTAGTTAGCGTGCTTTAGAAAAGTTCAGCTCTTGTATATATAAGAGGAGTTGTGAACTTTTTTGGTGTCTCTGGAATTCATATTTTTCCGTTCTCATTATTTCCATTCTCTCGCTCTCATCTTCTCCGCTTACGGTGGTGCACGGTGCTGTCATTGGTGCTTCTCTCGATTGAGGAAGTGCAGGTTAGGAACTAAGAAGTCGAAGGTTGCTAGAGGGGACCGATTGGATTACCAACGCACTCTAGTGGACCTGATCCTCAGCGTCCTAGCTAGCGGAGGTGGACCATCGCCGTTGACCATGGCGATTGTCGTGGAAGATGGAGTCACTGAATCCAAGCCCTGTGTTTGTATTTTGTTTCCAATAATATAAGTATTTTTTGATTTTCTGATCTCTGTTGCATTCCTAAAGCCGATCAGAACCGGTTTAACTAATTCAGTAGGTAATCAACTAGAGAACCTAATTGAGAACCTAAAATCAACTCTGGACTTAATCCCTGCCAACTGATAAGGTAGTGATTGCATAAATCCTCGGTATGGCAATGGATGAATGTTTGGCAATCGTCATAAGAACATTAAAGGTTGATGAAGACTGTGGACTGAGTGAATGAACCAGAAGGACTTTGATTATTGGACTAAAACATGGACACAATAGTAGTAGTAGCAGTAGCAGTAGAGTAGTTAGTTTAGCTGCATTTGCATTTTAGCTTAATTGCATCTTACTTGCATCCAAACCCCCCTATTTCCTGCTTTTCCGTATGAGACGGAGTCAGTCCGACTTTGTAACGTTCGTTTGCACTTAGTCGAGACCGTGTCAGATAAGGCTTTGCCAAGTCCATATCGAACCAGTCTCTACCGAGAGCGAGTTGGCACTCTACACTCAAGTGTTTCAGTTTTACTTTGGTTTTCACATAAAATCACAATTGAGCACACTGTGTCCTTGGGAAAATTTGACCTAGGGTTGACTATGCTACAGTTAGCTTTAGTTTATTTGATAAACGAAATACGACTAAAAACACTCTTATCACCCCTCTGACAACCTTCAGCTTCCTAGTTTTGGAACTGCACCTCCTTGATCGAGAGAGATGCCTCTGAAGCATCGTGCACCACCGAGGGTTTGGGACATGAAAGCGAGAGAATGAAGTGTAGATGAATATGGTTTTAGGTCTGAATTCCACTACCTTAAAATGTGCCCAGCGTACCCTATATATACATGAGCTGGGTAGCTTGTGACACACGCCTACTCCTAACAAACTTCCTAACAGAATTACAGATTCTGAATTTCCTATTCTACCCCTATGATGATCATCCTTGTGTGCCGCAAGATTCTTCTAGAAGTGATGTGGCAGCTGAGCTGGATTCAGCTGAAGTGAGTGCGCCTAGGCTGGGTTAGTCTGATTGGGCCACTTCGCTCTTTGGGCTTTGCTGGGCTATAGAGTCGGCCAGTCTGGGAAGGAGCTGGTTTGGCCGGGATGGCTTTCCTTGGACCGAGACTCTTCTTGATGGACCGAGATGTCCATTGCTTGGCCTGAAAAATGAATCCAATCTTTTATTACCTAAGATTCCCAAATTAGCACAAATTTACACTTTCCCTATTTCTAGGTTCATAATCTGAATCTTAGCTAAGATGTGATTCTTGACTACCAAATGATCTCAAAAATACTCATCTTAAGCCCTTATAAGGTGTATAAAATATGACTCATCACTAGTCTACCACCAAAACACAAATCCATTATTGGAACAAAGTGAATATGTAGAAACAAATTGGACAAAAATGGTATGATTGTGCGTAATAAAGCAAGGTTAGTAGCACAAGGCTATTCTCAATAGGAGGGAATAGACTTCATTGAAACTTTTAGTCCTATAGCTAGACCAGAAGCCACTCACATTTTGCTATCATTTGTAGCTCATCAAAATATGAGATTACATCAAATAGATGTCAAAAGTGCTTTTTCTAAATGGTAGAACAAATGAAGAAGTTTTTGTGAAACAACCACCTAGTTTTTAGAGTGATACTTTTCCAAATCATGTTTTTAAATTAAAAAAAAAGGTATTTTATGGACTCAAGCAAGAACCTCGTGCTTTGTATGACAAATTGAGTTCATTTCTTATAACAAATGGATTTCAAGAAGGAAAAGTAGGCACCACTCTATTTTGCAAGAATTTAATTCATATTTTATAATTATGTAAATTTATATGGATGGCATAATTTTTTGTGCTACTGATGACTCTTTGTGGACAAATTTCTAAGTTAATGCAAAAAGAGATTTAGATGAGTATGATGGGAAAGTTAAAATTCTTTCTTGGATTGCAAATTAGGAAAGTAGTAGATGGAATTTATATCCATCAAATGAAATATGTCAAGGTGTTACTCAAGAAATTCAAACTTGAAAACTGTAAAATAACGTCAACTCTAATGCATCCATGATAAGTCACAAATTATACATCTTTTGGACACCTAAGAAGGGTGTTCGCAAGACTATTTTCTGCTTAAGAACAGATTGTTAGCTAAGATTCATTTTATGGGCTTAAGTATAGAGAAAATACAAATTCGTGTTAATTTAGAAGTCTTAGATAATAAAAAGTATCACTCCTTCTTCTGCAGGTCAAGCCGAGTTGACCAGGGTCAACGGAAAAGTCTCAACCGAAATGAAGTCGTCCCGGCCAGACCGACCCCATCTCAACCAAGCGAAATTCGTCCCAGCAGCCCATGCGTTGCAGCCCAGCAGCGCAATAAAGTGCAGCCCAATTGGGCTTGTCCAGGTCAGTTATCCAGCTTAGAGGCCAGCTCAGCACCAGCTTAGCCACAATGTCACTCTTGGAGAATCTGCCACGTCATTCTGGAAGATCTTCACAAGGGTAGAATAGGAAATTCACACTGTAATTCTATTAGGATATTTTGTAGCGTCATCTAGCTGCTCAGCTCGTTTATATATAAGAGGAGCTATGCACTTTTTATGGGTCTTGGAATTCACTCTTGATACACTCTCATTATACCTATTCCTTCGCTCTCGTTCTTCCATTCAAGGTGGCGCACAGTGCTGCATTGGCATTTCTCTTGATCGAGGAAGTGTAGGTCTGAGACTGGGAAGCTGAAGTCTATCAGAGGGGACCGATCAGATTACTGACGCACTTTGGTGGAGCTGATCCTCTACGCTCAGGCTAACGGAGGTGAACCACCACCATTAATCATGGCGATCATCGTGAAAGATGGATCCACCCGAATCTGGACCACTGTATTTGTATTCTGTTTCTATTAAATCAATTTCATTCTGCATTTCTTATCTCCATTCTATTCCTATCCTTTAATTCATGATTTAATACGCGATTGCAATTGAATTGTGAACAATGTTAAGCTAAGCCGATTGGAACTGGTTTAACGAATTTAGTAGGTAATCATTTAACGATTGCTAATCGAGAACCTAAAATCATCTATGAACTTAATGCCTGTCAAAAGATGAGGTAGCGATTGTATAAATCCTCGGTATGACAATGGACGAACCTTTGGCGATTGCCATAAGACTCCCCAAGGCTGATATGGACTGAGAACTGGAGTGTGGAACCCGAACTGAACTTGGATTAATGGGACTGAACACGAACACAGTTAAATAATAATAGTAATAGATAACTAGTAGCAGTAGTATATGTTTATTGCATTTCATAGCATTAGCTTACTCTCTGCCATTCTCGTATCCCAATTTCCCCCTGTTTACTGCCTTCTAAGTCTGAAACAGAGTCAGTCCAACTCTGTTGCGTCTGTCTTCGCTCAGCCGAGACCAAGCCAGATCTATCTCTGTCGAGATCATCTCGGCTCAGTCTCTCCTGAGAGAAACTCGGCCAATTGCCGGGGAGAGTCAACACTTTACATCTCAGATTCTATATTACTTCGCTTCACACTAAGTCACAACTGAGCACACTGTGTCCTTGAGAAGAATGACCTAGGGTTGACTATATTATAGTTATCTTTAGTTATTTGATAAGCGTTTGAACGACTGAAAAAGAAAGCATTATCAAATTGGCACCGCTGTCGGGGACACAAGTTCTTTTGTGTCTTTGTGTGTCAAGTTAAGTGAGGTCGAATCCCGAGTCTGTGAAGTGTGTCTATCAAGTCAGTCTTGAGTCTTTTTAACTTGTCTGTCTGTTTGTTTTTGGATTCTAAATAAAAAGCATGCTGAATTTTGTTTGTTTCTCTACGTGAATTCACCACTAAAAAAAAATAAACCAAACAATTATTTCTGTAGCTACGCAGTATTGGCATTCTGTTTTGCATTCGTTACTGCATCTTTCTCTTTTTGTATTGCATTCTTGCTGGTTTAATTGCATTGTTTTTGCATGCCACCCTGTAGTTCCATTAGTTCGTAACTGATAGTTGTAGTTTCAATTCTGCATTTACTATTGTGAGTACTGTTCCCCATTCTGATTTTTGTGCATAATATGTACAATGCATGACTAGGAGTAGTACTGACCCATTGTATGATTTTGATCCAGAGATAGAATTAACCTTACGTAGATTACGAAAAATTAGGAATGCTTCAATAAATACTACTAGTAGTATAGATTCTGTCATTGACTCTAACCAGTTTTACCCTAACAATTTTGTTTCTAGTTCTAACATTTTTGCAGAACCAGAACAGATGGAGAATAATGACAGGACCCTGAAGGAATTGGCTACTCCAGACGTGGTGTATCAACTTTGGTGTATCCAATACCCACAGCTGGAGCCAGCTCAAACATGTGAGTTAAAGTCTGGTCTCATTCACTTGTTGCCTAAATTTCATGGTCTTGTAGGAGAAGACCCCCACAAGCATCTTAAAGAATTTCATGTGGTTTGCTCCAGGATGAGTCATAAAATGCACATATTTAGTGGACCTAAGAAGAGTGCCATTGAGCAACTCATGAACTTAAAAAATGACTGTTAGCTAAGATCTACATTAATGGCCTAAAATTAGAGTAAAGCACAATCTATGATAATTCAAGGCTTTAAGCTAACTATCCATTCATTGCAGGTCCAGCCAAGCTCAGCCCACCACTAGAAGCCCAGGCCAAAAGCCTTTCAGCCTGGCTGAAGACTCGGCCCATACAGCCAAAGGCACAATCAGGAAGCTTGGCCTAGGTGGCACTCCACGTCAGTAATACAGAACCACCTCGGCACCAGCTCAAGCGCCACATCAGTACCTGGAGTAGCTTGCAATGCAAGTCACAACAAGGGTGAATAGGGAGTCTACTTGTAATTCTGTTAAGTTAGTTAGCTGTGTCCAGTCCTGTATAAATAGGCAGAACTCTGAATGATTAAGGGTCTTTTGGCATTCATACTTTCCCGCGTCCATTATCTCCAATTTCTCTCATCTCCCTTCCTCCGCTCACGGTGGTGCATGGTGCTGTTAATGGCATTTCTCTCGATTGAGGAAATGCAAGCTAGGAACTGAGAAGCCGAAGGTTACCAGAGGAGACCAGAGGAGACCGATTCGAGCACCAACGCACTCTGGTGGACTTGATCCTCAATGTTCTAGCTAGTAGAGGTGGATCATTGCCATCGTCCATGGCGATCGTCGTGGAAGATGGAATCACCGAATCCAGACCCTGTGTTTGTATTTCCATTTCAGTAATATAAGTGTTTTCTGTATTCTGATCTCCATTGCATTCCTAAACTTAGTTCAATTACTGCATTGCGATTGCACATAGTAGCCGAATAATGTTAAACTAAGCCGATTGGAACTGGTTTAGCTAATACAGTAGATAATCACTTAACGATTGTTAATTGAGAACCTAAAATCAGCTTGAACTTAATCCCTGTCAACTGATGAGGTAGCAATTGTGTAAATCCTCGGTATGGCAAGGGACGGACCTTTGGCGATTGCCATAAGAACACTGGAGGCTGATATGGACTGTAACTGGAGTGATTGAACCAGAAAAACCTTGATTATTGGAACTAAACATGAACACAGTAATAGCAGTAGCATTAGGAGTAGCGTAATTGCATTTGCATCGTAGTTCATTTCTATTTTACATTGTAGTTGATCTCTGTTTTGATTTTGATTGTATTCCAACCCCCCTCATTTACTGTTTTCGAGTCTGAGACAGAGATAGTCCGTCTCTGTAGCGTCCGTCTACACTCAGCCGAGACCAAGCCAGATTATCTCTACCGAAATCATCTCGGTTCTGTCTCTGCCGAGAGCGACTCGGCTAATGCCGAGGTGAGTCAGTATTTTGCACTCCACAATGAGGCCGTAGGGGATATCGGAAGACTATATCAAAATGAAGGCATTTCCATTCTCCCTGGATGGAGCAGCGAAGGATTGGCTGTATCTTCAGCCAGTGCATTTCAACACCTGGGGGGACATGAAACACACATTCTTGGAGAAGTTCTTTTCGGCATCCCGCACTGCGTCCATCAGAAAGGAGATATGTGGGATAAGGCAGCATACAGGAGAAACATTGCACGAGTATTGGGAAAGGTTTAACAAACTTTGTGCCACCTGTTGATGGGTCATAAAATGCACATCCTAAGTGAACCTAAGAAGGGCACCATTGAGCAACTCACGAGCTTAAAAGATAACTGTTAGCTAAAATCCAAATTAATGGCCAAAACTCGAAGTAAAACATAAGTTGTGCCTAATCAAGATTCTTAGCTAACTATCTCTTCATTGCAGGTTCAGGTGACCGGCCGAAAGTACAAGCCGAGAGTATCTCAGCCAGGCCAAGACTCGGCCGTGCAGAACCGAGTCGGGGAAGAGCCACGCTGAACTCCACGTCAAAGAATAATATCCACTCGGACCTAGCTCGGTTCCACGTCACTACTGGTGCAACTAATACGCATGTCACAGCAAGGGTAGAATAGGAGATGCACATGTAATTCTGTTAGCATCGTTAGTTGTGCCTTCTCTTGTATAAATAGATAGAACTCTGATAGAATAGGGGCTTTTGGCATTCAAAACTCTCCCGTGTTCATATTCTCTCTAATTCTCTCTCACTTTTCTTCTCCTCCATTCACGGTGGTATACGGTCTTTGTCAATGGCGTTTCTCGATTGAGGAAATGCAAGCTAAGGAATGAGAAGCCGAAGATTATCAGAGGAGACCGATTGGAGCTCCAACGCACTCTGGTGGATCTGAACCTCAGTTCCTAGCTAGCAGAGGCGAACCATCACCGTCGTCCATGGCGATCGTCGTGGAAGATGGAACCACCGAATCCAGGCCCTGTGTTTGTATTTTGTCCTCAATATGATGAGTATTTCCTGAGTTCTAACTCCATTGCATTCCTGATAATTCAATTCAATTACTAAGTTGCAATTGCACATGGTAATAGAACAAGGTTAAACTAAGCCGATTGGAACTGGTTTAACTAATTCAGTAGATGATCAGTTAATGATAATTAATTGAGACTCTAAAATCAGCTTGAACTTAATCTCTATCAACAGATGAGGTAACGATTGTGTAAATCCTCGGTATGGTATGAGACGAACCTATGGTGATTGCCATAAGACCCATGGAGACTGAGATGGACTGTAATTGGAGTGATTGAACCAGAAAACCCTGAATATTGGAACGGAACATGAACACAGTAGTAGAAATAGTATTCAGCATAGTAGTTTATTTTAGTTCTGTTTATAGTTAGTTACATCTTAAATCCTCCCCCCTTACTTGTTGCTTTTCGAGTCTGAGACAGAGGCAGTCCTCTGTAGCGTCTGTCTGCACTCAGCCGAGACCGAACCGAATCGACCCTGCCGAGATCAATTCGGCCTAGTCTCTGCCAAGTGCAACTCGGCCAGTGCTGAGACGAGTCTGTGACTTACAATCAGATTCCGATTTTTGTTTACCGCCTATTGAAATATCCATTGAACGACCGTGTCCTTGAGAAGAATGACCTAGGTTAGCTATGCTATAGTTAGCTTTAGTATCTGATAAAAGCGCGTAAAACGACTTAAAAAAACGCCCATTATCAAATTGGGCGCCGTTCTTAGGGGACACAAGTTCTTTTGTGTATTTCAAAGTGCCAAGTAAACCGAGTCGAATCCGAGTTGTAAGAAGTTTTGTTTTAAGGTTTGATTGAGTCTGAATTTGTTAATAAAATTTCACGTGAATTCACCGATAAAACAGAAACAAATATATACATATTGATATAGAATAAAATTACTCGCATTGCATACATTAAATTCTCTAACTCTGCATTACATTCAGCATTACATATTGACTACATCCTGATTGTTGTTACCTTAGAAGTTTGCATGATGCATGACTAGGAGTAGCACTGACCCACTGTATATTTTTGATCCAGAAATAGAACTAACTTTACGAAGGTTACGTAAAATTAGAAATACTACAGTAAATATTAGTAATAGTGTAAACTCTGCTGTCGAGTTTGATCAATCTTATACTAACACCCTCAATGATAGTGTTAACAACTTTACAGAGCCAGGGCAGATGGAAAATCTTAACAGGACATTGAAGGAGCTAGCCACTCCAGATGTGGTGTACCAACCATGGTGTATCCAGTATCCACAACTGGAGCCGGCTCAGACATATGAATTGAAGTCTGGACTGATACACTTGCTGCCTAAATTTCATGGTCTTGCAGGAGAAGACCCCCACAAGCACCTCAAAGAATTCCACGTGGTTTGTTCCACGATGAGGCCTTGAGGAATCCCGAAGATTATATAAAAATGAAGGCATTTCCATTCTCTCTGGATGGAGCTGCAAAGGACTGGCTATATCTGCAGCCAGCACTCTTTCAATACCTGGGAGATATGAAACGGACCTTCCTGGAAAAATTTTTCCCAGCTTCTAGGACTGCGACCATCAGGAAGGAAATCTGTGGGATAAGGCAGCACACAGGAGAAACTCTGCACGAATACTGGGAGCGCTTCAACAAACTCTGTGCTACCTGTCCTCACCATCAGATCAGCGAGCAACTGCTGATCCAATACTTTTACGAAGGATTAGCCATAATGGACAGGAGTATGATTGACGCCGCCAGTGGAGGAGCGCTAATGGACAAAACTCCAGCAGCAGCAAGGCATCTGATTTCGAACATGGCGAGCAACACTCAACAATTCGGAATCAGAGGACTGAATCCGTCTCGGCCAGTGAACGAAATCGGCGCAGCTTCCAACCAAAGGCTGGAGAACCAGCTGACCGAACTAACTTCTCTGGTGAGACAACTGGCCGTTAGTCAACATCATCCAACCATGGCAGCAAAGGTCTGTGGCATATGTACTTCAATGGAACATCCAACCGATATGTGCCCCACTCTGCAAGAAACCGAGTCTAGCCAAACCGAAAGTGTTGGAGCTGTAGGAGGATTTCAATACGGGAGGCAACCTTATCAGAACCGGCAATTCGATAACCAACCATATGGGAAACAACCATTCCGGCCTAATCCACATCCAGGACCGTATGCGGCTCAAAGAGCCGGATTCATGCCGAATGCGCCCTATGGGACAGCTAGTCATCAGCAGCCGAGTTCACAATACTCAACATCATCCTTCCCACCTCAGCAACAGAGAACTCCTACTCAAGATAACTCTCCATCACTAGAAGATCTAATGAAGCAGCTGGCAGCGAGCAACATAGAATTTCAACAATCAGTAAGCTCCAGCAATTTACAATTTCAACAAAACATGACCGCCACCATCCATGATCTCAAGATGCAAATAGGACAGCTGGCAGACACTGTGAGTGAATTACAGTCAGCCGGCTCGAGTAACCTTCCCTCCCAACCCGTTCCGAATCCGAGAGGGAATGCCAATGCAGTAATACTCAGAAGCGGCAAGGAATTATCTCAGCCTGTACAGAACCAGCATCGTACAGCAACCAGATGAAGCCGACTCTGAAGCAACAGCCGACTCACCGCCTCACCCACGCATTAACTGTCCCATTGCCATTTCCATCCCGGACCATCTCAAAGAAAGACACCAGACTCTGATGACGAGCTGCTGAAGATGTTCGGAAGGTGAAATCAACATTCCACTTCTCGATGCGATCAAACAAATTCCAAAATACGCAAAATTCCTTAAGGAACTATGCGTACACAAAAGAAGAAAGATGAAAGGGAATCGAGAACTTCGGAGGTGTGGTCTCAAGCTTAACCAGAATCACCCCACTGCAGGAATTTCACAGGTCTTACCAAAGAAATGCCGAGACCCCTAAGATCTTCTCGGTCCCATGCACCATAGGTGATTGCACATTTGCTTGACGCTATGTTGGACCTAGGAGCGTCAATCAACGTCATGCCTACATCAACTTACAGTGTCCCTCAATCTTGAGATCTAGAACCCACAGGGGATGACCATACAGCTTGCTAATAGAAGTATCGTGCAACCCCGGGAGTTCTCGAAGATGTCCTCGTCCCAAGTAGATGAACTGATATTTCCAATTTTTTATGTGCTTGACATGGAGGATGAGTCATCCGACAAAAAAGATCAACCTTGATATTGGGAGACCATTTTTAATGACAGCAAGGACGAAGATTGACGTACATGCCGAACGCTCTCTATGGAATTCGGTGACACACCGGTGCAGTTCAATATCTTTGAAGCCATGAAGCACCCCACCAAAGACCATTCACTCTTTGGTGTGGATATAATGGAAGAATTAGTGGAAGAATATTTCCAACTAGAAAGCTGCAGTGAGGGATTGGAAGATCTTGCTGAAACTACTGCCACCAATAGCTGCCCGGCTAACCACAAGGAAGTAATGGAGACCCCAAATTTGAGGAGAATCACAAAGGATATCAGCAACTTGACAGCTGAAGAAGAATTAACCGAGTTGATAAATCAAGTTTGCTATCTCAAGACCTCAGAGAGCGCGAATAGTGCAGAGGTAAAATTTGCCAAGGTTAGAAAGCTCATGTCTGCACAACTGGCAACTATATTCACAGCCGAAGTGAAGTCGGCCGAAGAAGGCCGAGTCAACGCCAGGATAAAAGTCAACTCGGCCAACAAGTCAAACACACAGGCCGACACCAAATCAATCTCGGCCATTAAAGACCAGGCTCAATCTGAGCTCATCGCTCCATCCGGATCCGGGACCGAAAGGAGAACCGGTTTACTCGACTTTACGAAAAGCCGAAACCATCCCGTCAAGTCGGCCGAAGCGCGACAAGGCCGAAGTCAATGATGGCGATCCTAATGCCGAATCCGAACAAGCCGGCCAGTCGGATCCGAGAGTCGTAACTCAAGAATCTCCATCTCCACCACCTATGGAACTGAAACCATTGCCTAGCCATTTAAAAATATGCCTTTCTGACAGTGAACAACAGCTCCCTGGTCATCATTGCAAGCAATCTCCGCCTGAGAGCAGGAAGACAAGCTGTTAGGAGTCCTTAGGCAACACAAACAGGCAATTGGGTGGAAACTTCCTGACCTTCCAGGTATCAATCCTCCATATGCATGCACAGAATATTAATGGAGGAAGACAAGAAACCCATAAGGCAACAAAGCAAAGAAGGCTGAATCCCACGATTCTAGATGTCGCCAAGAAAGAGGTCACAAAGCTGCTTGCTGCAGGCATCATTTACCCCATCTCGGACAGTCAGTGGGTAAGTCCTGTGCAAGTAGTACCAAAGAAATCTGGGATAACAGTGACGACAAACCAACAAGACGAGTTGGTACCTACGAGGATTCAGAATAGCTGGCGGGTGTGCATCGATTACATGAAGACTAAATCAAGCAACCCGCAAGATCACTTCCCTTTACCTTTCATTGACCAGATGTTGGAAAAGATAGCAGGAAATCCCATTACTGTTTTTGGATGGATTTTCAGGATACATGCAGATACACATAGCACCTGAAGATCAACATAAGACCACCTTCACATGCCCCTTTGGCACATTTGCATACACCAGAATGCCATTCGGCCTGTGCAATGCTCCGAGTACATTCCAACGCTGCATGATGAGCATATTCTCGGACTTGTTACAGGAGTGCATGGAAGTGTTTATGGACGACTTCACGGTATACGCCGACTCGTTTGAAGCATGCCTGAACAACCTATCCAAGGTGTTGAAGAGATGCACTGAAACGAATCTGGTTTTAAATTTTGAAAAGTGTCATTTCATGGTGACTGAGGGAATAGTACTGGGACACCTAGTCTCCAACAGAGGCGTCGAAGTGGACAAGGCAAAAATAGACATAATCTCTTCACTTCCAAACCCCACCTCTGCAATGAAGTTCGCTCATTCCTAGGACACGCAGGCTTCTACCGAAGATTCATCAAAGACTTCAGCAAACTAGCCCTGCCGCTATCCAAACTGCTACAGAAAGATGCCGATTTCAACTTTGACCAATCTTGCATTGAGGCATTTCAAGAGCTTAAGCGCAAACTTACATCAGCACCCATCTTGCAAGCACCAAGCTGGGACCTGCCATTTGAACTCATGTGCGACGATCCAATTCGGCCCGGGAGCTGTTCTCGGCCAGAGAGCACGAAGTCGGCCAACCAGTGCATGTTATTGCATATGCGTCCAGAACCATGGACCCGGCCCAGAAAAACTACACAACAACTGAGAAGGAACTTCTGGCAATTGTGTTTGCCCCGATAAGTTTCGTTCCTACCTTCTCCGGTTCTAAGATAGTTGTGTTCTCTGATCACGCAGCTCTGAAGTACTTATTGAAGAAGCCGGATGCCAAGCCAAGACTGATCCGATGGATGCTTCTTCTCCAAGAATTTAACTTGGAAATCAGAGACAAGAAAGGTGCCGAAAATGCTGTAGCAGACCACTTAAGCAGGATTGAAAGAGAAAGCGAACAACTGCCTATCCGAGACGGGTTCCCTGATGAGCACCTCCTACACATCAAGTCGGATCCACCATGGTATGCAGACATTTGCAACTTCGTGGCAACATCTCAATTTCCACCTACGGCATCTCGAACTTACAAGGAGAAGATTCAAGTGATGCCAAGTATTACGTATGGGATGACCCCTACCTGTGGAGATTATGCAACGACAAGATCATTCGCAGTGCATTCCCCGACACCGAGATCAAGTCGGTCCTTCACTTCTGTCACTCAGCTCCCGGAGGAGGCCACTACGGCTCATCTCGGACCGCCAGAAAGTGCTTGACTGTGGCCTCTATTGGCCTTCCATTTTCGAGACGCTCATAAATTGCGTCTCCACCTGCGATGTATGTCAAAAAAGGGGATGGCCCTAAGCCAAAGGCATGAAATGCCCCAGCAGCCCATCCTATTCTGTGAAGTCTTTGACGCCCTGGGGCATAGATTTTATGGGACCATTCCCAATCTCCAATGGCTATTCATACATCTTGCTTGCCGTTGATTATGTATCAAGATGGGTAGAAGCCATTCCCACCAGAACCAATGACGCCAAGGTAGTAGTGGACTTTCTTAAGTCCAATATTTTTTGCAGGTTCGGTGTTCCAAAAGCGCTCATCAGTGACCAGGGGAGTCACTTTTGTAATAGAGCCATGGCTTCCCTTCTTCAAAAATATGGGGTCGCATTACAGGATAGCCACAAAGATACCACCCCCAAACTAATGGGCAAGCCGAGGTGTTTAACAGGAAATCAAGCATACACTGCAAAAGATGACAAATCCAAGCAGGAAGGACTGGAGCAGACTCCTTGAGGATGCTCTATGGGCACATAGAACAGCATACCAACACCTCTCTAATGTCCCCATACCGAGTTGTTTTCGGCAAGGCTTGTCATCTCCCTGTAGAGCTCGAACACAAAGCTTACTGGGCTGTCAAGCAATGCAACATGGCTTATGACCAAGCAGGAGAACACAGAAAGTTCCAACTTCAAGAACTAGATGAACTTCGCTTAGAAGCCTATGAAAATGCTAGGATCTACAAGCAAAAGGTAAAAAAATTTCATGATGATCAGATCCTGAGAAAAGATCTCCACATTGGCCAAAAAGTGTTGCTGTTCAACTCACGTTTAAAACTCATAGCAGGTAAGCTCAGGTCCAGATGGGACGGACCTTTTGTTATTACTAACGTATTTCCCCATGGTGCAGTGCAGCTTAAGGAAGAACATACCAATCGCACCTTTCAGGTCAACGGGCACCAAGTTAAACCATTCCTCGAAGGTCCAGCACCGACAAGAAAAAACTTGGAGAATATGTCCTTGGTCAAGCCGACTCCACCAGATGGCAGTACCTAGGCCGACTTGGCCTATCCCTCCTATTTGGGCATTGAGGGCAATGCCGAGTTTAAGTGTGGGGGTTCGGGTTCTGTCCATTTTGGAACGGATCATCATGCCTGCCCTTCTCTTCTCTAACTTTTTCATTCCCCTCTGACTTTCCATTTCGTTTTTTTTTTACAACACCTGACATATCATTTTAAGTTTCGTGAGTATCTTTTCTGCTTAAGTTCGTGTTTAATAAAAGAGCTCCACCGCCGAGTCTGCCACAGCCGAAATGATCCTAGTTTAGCAGAATTACGTGTCCAAAGAAAGAGAGGAAATCCCTTGCTGAGTCCGAGAGTCTGACAAAGCCAGTAGAAGGAACCTCTCTATTCTCGAGCAAAAGCTGCTCTGCGTGAAGGGAGCCAAACCTCTGGGTCCCAGGTGCTAAATGGTGAAAATGGGAAGAGGGAGCCTTCAGGGTGAAGGAACAGAATCAGCCAGCGTGAGAATTTGAGCCTTGCAACAGAGACAGCTTACACTCTGCCATCTCTCTTCCTTCTGAGTGATTTTTGCAAGCATGATAATTGTGTGTGCTGAACTTTGCCTTAACTCTCTGGATACAACTGATTTACATATGCAGGAATGAAATGATCTAGGCCATATTTCTTATGAGCTCAGAGCCAAATAAGCTGTCCAAAACATAGATGTCCCTTGTCACCCCTTTTGAGCCTAAATTGACCACTTTTCTTGCAGCTCACCACAAGCCAAGGCCAGAAAAAAAAAAAAAACCATTCTTACCTCACCCTCGAGAAGCCGAGGAGCCGTGGAATCATCTTGGGAGTGAGTTAAAATCAAGTGTGGGGGAAGTCTAGGGAGCTGAAGTCGACCAGAAAGCAGCCAAAGGCTCAGAAGAAAGAAAGAAGAAAATGGAATGAAAGAAAAGAAAAGAAAGTACATAAAAATAGGAAACAGGCAGCTAGAATGAATGAGCTGAAATAAACAAAGATCAGCAAGCTGCACAAGTAAAAGAAAGATAGAATGAAAAAACAGCGAGTAAATAAAGATCGAAGGAGACCACAGCAACGAGGACCGACCTCATACTGATTGCACTCACTCCCCATTGCTCCTCTCCTCCCCGTGGGTTCTGAAGCTAGTCTTCTTACATCTGTCCGACCCATAACCTCAACCTCGCTACAAGCCAGAAAAGTCCTAGTGATCATAACTGCTGTGTTTTGCAGGTGGAAAAGGAGAGCTCTGTCAAGATATGGCAACACCAATCCCATGCAATGCCGAGTGAAAACACAGCCCAGATACTTGAGAGAAGTGAGAAAGTGGAGCACATGAGTAAAAGTTCCACACTCTGGGGCACCCTTTCACAATTGGAAACCATGAAGGCCCTTGAGAACCAAAGGAAGTAACTCCCTGACTGCACGAACGCTTTGAGCCGAGATGAAAAGAGACCGACTCTGTGGGAGTCGGCTTAAGGAAATCGAACGGGAAATTCTCTCGCTAAGTCGCCCTTAAATTGAGTCGTATGTTTTGCCCAGGAGTGCAAAAGGCTAAGTGTGGGGGTTTGATGGGTCATAAAATGCACATCCTAAGTGAACCTAAGAAGGGCACCATTGAGCAACTCACGAGCTTAAAAGATAACTGTTAGCTAAAATCCAAATTAATGGCCAAAACTCGAAGTAAAACATAAGTTGTGCCTAATCAAGATTCTTAGCTAACTATCTCTTCATTGCAGGTTCAGGTGACCGGCCGAAAGTACAAGCCGAGAGTATCTCAGCCAGGCCAAGACTTCGGCCGTGCAGAACCGAGTCGGGGAAGAGCCACGCGAACTCCACGTCAAACAATATCCACCCTGGACCTAGCTCAGTTCCACGTCACTACTGGTGCAACTAATACGCATGTCACAGCAAGGGTAGAATAGGAGATGCACATGTAATTCTGTTAGCATCGTTAGCTGTGCCTTCTCTTGTATAAATAGATAGAACTCTGATAGAATAGGGGCTTTTTGGCATTCAAAACTCTCCCGTGTTCATATTCTCTGAATTCTCTCTCACTTTTCTTCTCCTCCATTCACGGTGGTATACGGTGCTGTCAATGGCGTTTCTCTCGATTGAGGAAATGCAAGCTAAGGAATGAGAAGCCGAAGATTATCAGAGGAGACCGATTGGAGCTCCAACGCACTCTGGTGGATCTGAACCTCAGTTCCTAGCTAGCAGAGGCGAACCATCACCGTCGTCCATGGCGATCGTCGTGGAAGATGGAACCACCGAATCCAGGCCCTGTGTTTGTATTTTGTCCTCAATATGATGAGTATTTCCTGAGTTCTAACTCCATTGCATTCCTGATAATTCAATTCAATTACTAAGTTGCAATTGCACATGGTAATAGAACAAGGTTAAACTAAGCCGATTGGAACTGGTTTAACTAATTCAAAGAGATGATCAGTTAATGATAATTAATTGAGACTCTAAAATCAGCTTGAACTTAATCTCTATCAACAGATGAGGTAACGATTGTGTAAATCCTCGGTATGGTATGAGACGAACCTATGGTGATTGCCATAAGACCCATGGAGACTGAGATGGACTGTAATTGGAGTGATTGAACCAGAAAACCCTGAATATTGGAACGGAACATGAACACAGTAGTAGAAATAGTATTCAGCATAGTAGTTTATTTTAGTTCTGTTTATAGTTAGTTACATCTTAAATCCTCCCCCCTTACTTGTTGCTTTTCGAGTCTGAGACAGAGGCAGTCCTCTGTAGCGTCTGTCTGCACTCAGCCGAGACCGAACCGAATCGACCCTGCCGAGATCAATTCGGCCTAGTCTCTGCCAAGTGCAACTCGGCCAGTGCTGAGACGAGTCTGTGACTTACAATCAGATTCCGATTTTTGTTTACCGCCTATTGAAATATCCATTGAACGCACTGTGTCCTTGAGAAGAATGACCTAGGGTTAGCTATGCTATAGTTAGCTTTAGTATCTGATAAAGCGCGTAAAACGACTGTAAAAACGCCCATTATCACCTGTCCACACCATCAGATCAGTGAACAATTGCTGATCTAGTATTTCTGTGAGGGTTTATCAATGATGGACAGAAGCATGATCGATGCAGCCAGTGGTGGAGCCCTGATGGATAAGACGCCAACAGCAGCAAGGCATCTGATCTCTAATATGGAAAGCAACACACAACAGTTTGGGATCAGAGGGCCAAGTCAAACTTGGATGGTGAAAGAAATCGGTGCAGCTTCCAATCAGAGGTTGGAGAATCAGCTGACCGAATTGACATCATTGGTGACACAGCTTGCAGTTGGACAACACCAACCGGCCATGGCAACAAAAGTATGTGGCATATGTACTTCCAAGGAGCACCCCACTGATATGTGCCCCACTCTGTAGGAAACCGAGTCGGAACAAACAGAGAGCGTTGGCGCCATAGGTGGATTTCAGTACGGGAAACAGCCGTATCAGAATCGGTCGTTTGATAGCCAACAACATGGGAGACAACCATTTCGGCCAGAACCGAATCAAGGGCCATACACTGCTCAACAATTCGGTTCTGTACCGAAAAACTATTAGAGGCAAGCAGGTTATCAACAGCTGACTCCGCAATACCAAGCACCATCGTTCCAACAACAACAGCAATAGTAGAGAATGCCTGCCCAAGGCAACTCTCCATCTCTGGAAGACCTGATGAAGCAGCTTGCAACTAACAACCTGGAGTTCCAGCAATCTATGAGCTCCTGCAATATGCAGTTCCAGCAAAACATGACCGCCACCATTCAGGACCTCAAAACGCTGATCAGACAACTAGCTAATACTGTGAGCCAATTATAGTCGGCAGGATCCAGCAACCTTCCCTCTCAAACCATTCCAAATCCGAGAGGAAATGCCAATGTAGTTACTCTTCGAAGTAGAAAGGAATTATCTCCACCTACATTGTAGCAATTGCCAAGATCAGTTGAAGCCGACTCTGAGCCAAATGCCGACTTGCAGTCTCGGTCAGAGACAACTGTCCCATTGCCATTTCCATCTCGACCCATCTCAGCAAGAAAATCACATTCAGATGAAGAATTACTAAAAATGTTTCGCAAGGTGGAGATCAATATTCCACTCCTCGATGCTATTAAACAGGTCCCTAAGTACGCAAAATTCCTCAAGGAATTGTGTGTACACAAAAGGAGAAAAATAAAGGGGAGCAAGGAAATTGGAGGTGTGGTGTCGGCTCTGACACGAAATGAAGCAATCACTGTAGGTGCTTCAACTTAGGGATGACCATTCAACTTGCAAATAGGAGTATTGTCCAACCCCTGGGAGTTCTCAAGGATGTTCTTGTCCAAGTCAACGAGCTAATATTTCCAGCTGATTTTTATGTGCTAGACATGGAGGACGAAACATCCAGGAAGGAATCCACCTTAATTTTGGGTAGGCCTTTCTTGATGACAGCGAGAACAAAGATTGACGTGCATGCCAGGATGCTCTCGATGGAATTCAGTGACACCTTGGTGCAATTTAATATTTTCGAAGCTATGAAGCACCCAACCGAAGACCACTCTCTCTTTGGCATTGATCTACTTGATGAGATAGTTGAAGAATACCTTCAACAAAATAGCAGCAGTGAAGACATTGAGAAGTTTGCTAAGAATACTGATGAGAGCAGCTGCCTAAGAGTCTTAGATGAAGAGGCCGACCAAGAGGAAGTACAAGACCTTCCCAACTCTAAGGACAATTATAATGATATTGTTGACTTGGCTTTTGAATAAGAGCTGTCTGAATTACTAGACCAAGTCTGCAACCATAAACACTCAGAGTGTGCAATTGATTCAGAGAATAAAGTCGCCGAAGCTGAAAAGTCTTCCTTTGCAGAATTAGCGACAATCTTCACGGCCGAGAACGAGTCAGCCAGAGAAGGCCGAGAACGAGTCAGCCAGAGAAGGCCGAGTCAAGGAAGAAGTCAAGGTCAACTCGGCCGAAGAGTCAAATGTCATGGCCAACAAGCTCGCCGCGCCCTTCTTGGCCAAAGAAGACCCAACTCAGACTGTAACAAAAATAAATGGTCCATCCGGATCTGATTCAAAAGGAACGCTTGAAGCCGATGCCGACTCCAATCCAACAAGAGACGAAGCCGCGAAGTCAAGCTGGCCGAAGCAGCCAAAGGCCGAAATCATGTCGGCACACCTGGTGCCGAGTCAGGATCAAGTCGGCTAGTCGGATCCAAACTCAGAAGCTGAAAAATCTCCATCTTCGCTACCACCGATGGAATTGAAAACATTGCCAAGTCACTTGAAGTATGCCTACCTAGACAAGGAACAGCAACTCCCAGTCATCATTGCCAACAACCTCCTCCAGGAGAAAGAAGACAAGCTACTAGATGTCCTCAAGCAACATAGGAAGGCAATAGGGTAGAAGCTGGCGGACCTTCCTGGCATAAACCCCTCCATCTGCATGCACAGAATCCTGATGGAGGAGGAAATCAAGCCCATAAGGCAGCAGCAAAGAAGACTGAATCCAACACTCCTGGACGTGGTTAAAAAGGAAGTCACCAAACTCCTTGCTGCAGGGATCATCTACCCCATCTCGGATAGCCAATGGGTGAGCCCTGTGCAAGTGGTGCCAAAGAAGTCCGGGATAACCGTTAAGAAAAACCAGCAAGATGAGCTGGTCCCAACAAGGATTCAGAATAGCTGGCGAGTATGCATCAACACCAGAAGATTCAATCAAGCAACTCGCAAGGATCACTTTCCTTTACCTTTCATTAAACAAATGCTTGAAAAATTAGTAGGGAGGTCCCATTATTGCTTTCTTGATGGATTCTCAGGCTACATGCAAATTCATATAGCCCCTGAAGATCAACATAAGACAACCTTCACCTACCCTTTTGGCACCTTTGCGTATACACGCATGCCATTTGGCCTGTGCAATGCGCCGAGTACATTTCAACGTTGCATAATGAGCATCTTCTCGGACTTGCTGCAGGACTGCATGGAGGTATTCATGGATGATTTCACGGTGTATGCTGACTCATTCGAAGCATGCCTGAATAATCTATCAAGGGTGTTGAAGAGATGAATTGACACAAACCTTGTGCTCAATTTTGAAAAGTGTCATTTCATGGTGACTGAGGGAATAGTGTTGGGACATTTGGTCTCCAACAGAGGCATCGAGGTGGACAAAGCAAAGATAGACATCATCACCTCCCTTCCAAACCCCACTTCGTGAAAAGAGGTTCACTCATTTCTAGGACACGTAGGCTTCTACAGAAGATTCATCAAGAACTTTAGTACATTAGCCTTGCCTCTATCCAAACTGCTATAGAAGGATGTGGAATTTAATTTTGACGAGCCCTGTATTGAAGCATTTCGGGAGCTGAAGAGCAGACTCACATCCGCACCTATTTTGCAAGCACTAAACTAGGATCTGCCATTTGAGCTGATGTGTGATGCATCCAACTCGGCATTAGGAGCTGTTCTCGGCCAGAGAGCTAGAGCCGCCAACCGGGTACACGTGATTGCTTATGCATCTAGAACTATGGATCCGGCCCAGCAAAACTACACAACAACTGAGAAGGAGCTTCTTCGTTCCAAGATAATTGTGTTCTCTAACCATGCCGCTCTGAGGTACTTGCTGAAGAAGCCTAACGCTTAGCCGAGACTGATCAGGTGGATGCTTCTTCTCCAAGAATTTGATTTAGAAATCAGAGATAAGAAAGGTGCTGAGAAATCTGCAGCAGATCATCTAAGCAGAATTGAAAAAGAAAGCGAACTCATGCCTATCCGAGATGAATTCCCTAACGAACAACTATTGCAAATCCAGATAACTACACCATGGTTTGCCGACATCTGTAACTATGTGGTAACATCTCATCTTCCAACAGAGGCGTCACGAGCCTATAAGGAAAAAAATCTGAAGCGACGCCAAGTATTACATTTGGGATGATCCCTACCTTTGGAGGCTATGCAGTGACAAGGTCATCTGCAGGTGCATTCCTGATGCCGAGATCAATTCGATCCTCTAGTTCTGCCATTCAGCACCTGGAGGCGACCATTATGGATCAACTCAGACTGCCAGGAAAGTGCTAGAGTGTGGCCTTTATTGGCCAACTATCTTCAGGGACGCGCATGAATTCGTCTCCACCTGCGAGAAATGCCAAAAAGCAGGAGTGGCCATGAATAGAAGGCATGAAATGCCACAGCAACCCATCCAGTTCTGTGAAATTTTTTATATCTGGGGAATAGATTTCATGGGGCCATTCCCAGTCTCCAATGGATATTCATACATTTTGTTGGCCATAGATTATGTATCAAGATGGGTAGAAGCCATTGCCACCAGAACCAATGACACAAGAGTAGTTGTGGACTTCCTGAAGTCCAATATTTTTTGCAAGTTTGGTGTGTCGAAAGCGCTCATAAGTGACCAGGGTAGTCACTTCTGCAACAGAGCCATGGCCTCTCTTCTTCAGAAATACGGGGTAGCACACAGAATTGCTACTGCCTACCACCCCCAAACAAATGGCCAAGCAGAAGTGTTCAATAGGGAAATCAAGAAAACACTGCAAAAGATGACCAATCCCGGCAAGAAGGACTGGAGCCGCCTCCTTAAGGATGCTCTTTGGGCACACAGAACTGCACACTGGACACCTTTACGATGTCTCCCTATAGGATTGTTTTTGGTAAAGCCTCTCACCTTTCTGTGGAGCTAGAACACAGAGCATACTGGGTTGTTAAGCAGTGCAATCTGGCCTATGACCAAGCTGGAGAACAGAGAAAATTTCAACTGCAAGAGTTAGATGAACTCCGCTTGGAAGCATATGAAAATTCTAGGATCTACAAGCAAAAAGTCAAGCGATTCCATGACCAGCAGATCCTGAGAAAAGAATTCAGAGTTGGCCGGAAAGTCCTCCTATTTAACTCGCGCCTTAAGCTCATTGTAGGTAAACTTCGTTCTAGATGGGTGTGTTTCCCCATGGTGCAGTACAGCTAAAAGATGAACACAATAACAGCACCTTCCAGGTCAATGGGCATCAAATTAAACCATTCCATGAAGGTCCATGATAATGGCTTCTTTTTGTCGTTTTTGAACTTTTATCAAATAACTAAAGTTAACTATAGCATAGCCAACCCTAGGTCATTCTTCTCAAGGACACAGTGTGCTCAGTTGTGATTCAGTGTGAAGTAAAATGTTATCAAATCTAAGATGTAAAGTTTTGACTCTCCTCGGCACTGGCCGAGTCGCTCTCGGCAAAGACAGAGCCGAGATGATCTCGGCAGAGATAATCTAGCTTGGTCTCGACTGAGTGCAGATAGACACTACAGAGATGGACTATCTCTATGTCAGACTAAAAAATAGTAAACAGGGGGGATTTTGAATGTAAGCAAAGCAAAAGGTAAACTAAGACTACGAATGCAGTAAATATATACTACTACTAGTAGTTATCTACTATTATTACTATTTAATTGTGTTCATGCTCAGTCCCATTAATCCAAGTTCAGTCCAGGTTCCACACTCCAGTTCTTAGTCCATATCAGCATTGGGAAGTCTTATGGCAATCACCAAAGGTTCGTCCATTGCCATACCGAGGATTTATGCAATCGCTACCTCATCAGTTGGTAGGGATTAAGTTCAGAGCTGATTTTAGGTTCTCGAATAACAATCGTGAAATGATCACCTACTGAATTAGTTAAACCAGTTCCAATCGACTTAGCTTAACATTGTTCACAATCTAATTGCAATCCCGGATTAAATCATGAATTAAAGGAGAGAAAGAGAATGGAGATAAGAAACGCAGAATGAAATTGATTAACAGAAACAGAATACAAATACAGTGGTTCTGAATTCAGGTGGATCCATCTTCCATAACGATCGCCATGGTTGATGGTGATGGTTCACCTCCGTTAGCCTGAGCGTTGAGGATCAGCTCCATTAGAGTGCGGTAGTAATCTGATCGGTCCCCTCTGACAAGCTTCGGCTTCCCAGTCCCAAACCTGCACTTCCTCGATCGAGAGAAACGCTAATGAGCATCGTGCACCACCGTGAAATGGAGAGAATGAGTGCAAGAAAATAGATATAATGAGTGTGGAATCAGAGTGAATTCAAAGACCTGTAAAAAGTGCACAGCTCCTCCTGTATATACACGAGCTGAGCAATTAGATAACGCTAACAAAATATCCTAACAGAATTATAGTGTGAATGTCCTATTCTACCCCTGTGAAGATCTTCCAACGTGACATGGCAGATTCTCCAAGAGTGACATGGCAGCTGAGCTGGCGCTGAGGTGGATAGCTGACGTGGGCAACACAATTGGGCCGCTCTTTATTGGGCTGCAAGGGCTGCAAGGCATGAACTGCCGAGACGACTCTAGTGTGACCAAGACAGAGTGGGTCTGGCCAGGACGACTTCATCTCGGCTGAGAGTCTTCTGTTGACCCTGGTCAACTCGGCTTGACCTGCAGAAGAAGGAGTGATACTTTTTATTAGCTAAGAAGTCTGAATTATCACAAATTTGTATTTTCTCTATATTTAAGCCCATAAATTGAATTTTAGCTAACAATCCATTCTTAAGCACAGAATAGTCTTGCAAACATCCTTTTTAGGTGTCTAAAAGATGTATAAATTGTGACTCATCACACCCCCACACTTACCTTTTTGCACTCCTGGGCAAAACAAAATGAAAATCAACAAGGGGAAAATTTTCTTTTTAAAGATAGAAAAGAATTTTTCACTTGGCTTCCTTCAGTTCAACCGAGACAGATTCGACACTCATTCACCCTGAGATCGAGATACTCTAACAATCTGAAAATTACTCCTTCCGCGCTCTACGAAAATTCATGACCTGCAACAGGAGAAGGTAACCAAGAGTGACAGAGCTCTTGTTTAGGCAAATCTCTCCCTCACTTCTCACGTGTTTGAGTTTGTATTTACACTCAACATTCATGAAATTGATATTATCATACTTTGACCAAGCTCTCTTCTTACACCTGCAAAAACACACAGTTATGATCACTAGGGCTTCTTTTCAGCTTGTAGTGAGGCTGGGTCATGGGTAGGATAAAATATGGGAAAACTGGTTTCAGGACCCATGAGGAGGAGAGAAGCAATGGGGAGTAAGCTTTATCAGCCTGAGGGATAATCCAAGATGCTGCCAATTCCTCCTTCTTGTGGCTACCAGCACATTTTATTTTCTTTTTCTTATTATACAAATTTATGCAGCTATTTTCTTTCTTTATCCGTTTCAGCTGTTGCTCCACTTTTTTCTTTTTCTTTCTTTCACTCGCTTTTATTCTTTTTCTTGCATTTTCGAGCCTTAGAGGGTGCTGAACAAATTTGCTTCCTGGAGTTTCTCCCACACTTGATCATGACTTACTCCCAAAACACTTCCAAAGCTCCTCTGCTCCCCGAGGGTGAGGTTAATTCATGGTTTTTCTGGCCTTGGCTTGTAGTGAGCTGTCAAAAAGAATGGTTAAATTAGGCTCAAGGGAGGTAAACAACAGACACATTTGTTCAGGTTGGCTTTATTGGCTCAGGGCTCATAAGAAACATGGCCTAGATCATGTCATTCCTGCATGTGAAAATAGTTGTATCCAGAGGGTTGAGGCAAAATGTAGAATATACAGTTATCCTTAATGCAAAAATCACACTAGAAAAAGAAGAGAAACGGCAAGATGTAAGCCATCAATATTTACAAGGGCTTGAAATCTCACATGGGTTATTTTTAGTCTATCATAGAGGGTTTCCTTTTCAGTTTTTTTTCAGTCAATCACTAACTAGAGCACAAAAGTTTCACTCTCTCCAAGCTAGAGGGATCTCTTGCTTAGAATTGCAGAATTACTCCTACTATCTTTTTCAAACTTCTTGAAGCCAATTCAAGATTCTTTCCAAAACAATTTATTTTTGGCAATCCAATTTGGAATTCTGCTTAAGAGGGGAAAATTAAAAGAAAATGACATAATTGAAATTCTGTCAGGCCGAAGGCATTCCGGATCCGGCCGAGATGGCACAGAGTCGGAATGGACTCGGCTTGGGCAGCTTTTATTGAAAAACAGATGGCAGATTGAAATAAAATAAAATGAAACAACGCAATTAAAACTAGCAGAATTCAGGAGGACGGGAAAAAAAATAGGACAAAGCAATTGAAATGACTGTAACATTATCCCCCCCCCCCCCCCCACACTTAAAATCTACATTGTCCTCAATGTGAGACAAGGTCGTCTGATGGGTGATGATGCGTGTTTTTCTAGTCGTTTTGAATGCTTATCAAATTACTAAAGCTAACTATAGTATAGCTAACCCTAGGTCATTCTTCTCAAGGACACAATGTGCTCAGTTGTGATTTAGTGTGATGCAAACGGAAGTAGAATCTTAGTGTAAAATACCAATTCGTCTCGGCAATGGCCGAGTTTCTCTCAACAGAGACTAAGCCGACTCGACCTCAACAAAGACGATCCGGCTTGGTCTCGGTTAAGTGTAGACAGACGCTACAGAGGTGGACTACCTCTGTCTCAGACTTAAAGGCAGTAAACAAGGGGGGTTGGAATGTAATTGGAATCAAAATAGAGGTTAACTATAATCAAATGCAATTACGCTACTCCTAATGCTATTGCTATTACTGCGTTCATGTTTAGTTCCAATAATCAAGTTCTTTCTGATTCAATCACTCCAATTACAGTCCTCATCAGCCTCCAATGTTCTTATGGCCATTGCCAAAGATCCGTCCCTTACCATACCGAGGATTTACACAATTTCCACCTCATCAGTTGGCAGAGATTAAGTTCAAGCTGATTTTAGATTCTCAATTAACAATCGTTAAGTGATTACCTACTGAATTAGCTAAACCAGTTCCAATCGGCTTAGTTTAACATTGTTCCGTTACCATGTGCAATCACAATGCAGTAAGTGAACTTAGATTTCAGAATTGCAACAGAGATCAAAAGTCAGAAAACACTTGTAATATTGAAAGCAAAATACAAACACAGGGCCTGGATTCAATGATTCCATCCTCCACGACAATCGACATGGACGACGGTGATGATTCACCTCTGCTAGCTAGGATGCTGAGGTTCAGATCCACCAGAGTGCGTTGGTGCTCCAATCGGTCTCCTCTGATAACCTTTGGCTTCTCAATTCCTAGCCTGCATTTCCTCAATCGAGAGAAACGCCATTAACAGCACCGTGTACCACCGTGGGCGGAGGAGAAGAAAACGAGAGAGAATTTGGGAATTATGGACGCGGGAAGGTTTGAATGCCAAAAAGCCCCTATTCGTTCAGAGTTCTATCTATTTATACAAGAGTGGACACAGCTAACGATGCTAACAGAATTACATGTATAATTCCTATTCTGCCCTTGTTGTGACTTGCGTTGCAAGCTACTCCAGGTAGTGACGTGGAGCTGAGCTGGACCCAAGGTGGCTCTGATTGCTGACGAGGCGTTCCCCCTAGATCTACCTGACTGGGCTCCCTGCATGGGTCGAGTCTCGGCCTGGCCGAGAGGCTCTCGGCCTGGGCTTCTGATGGCGGGCTGAGCTTGGCTGAACCTGCAATGAAGAGATAGTTAGCTAAAAACCTTGATTAAGCACAAGTTGTGTTTTACTCAAGTTTAGGCCATTAATCTGGATCTTAGCTAACAATCATCTTTTAAGCTCGTGAGTTGCTCAATAGTGCCCTTCTTAGGTCCACTTAAGATGTACATTTTATGACTCATCAATGGGGTTGGTTCCATCAATGATATTATCTCCATGTCATGAGTGATTGGCGTTAGACCTTCATGGAATGGCTTAATCTGATGCCCATTGACCTGGAAGGTGCTGTTGTTGTGTTCATCTTTTAGTTGTATTGCACCATGGGGAAACACATTAGTGATAATAAAAGGTCCATCCAATCTAGAACGGAGTTTACCTGCAATGAGTTTAAGGCATGAGTTAAACAGGAGAACTTTCTGGCCAACTCTGAATTCTTTTCTCAGAATCTGCTGGTCATGGAATCTCTTGACTTTTTGTTTGTAGATCCTAGAGTTTTCATATGCTTCCAAGCGGAGTTCGTCTAACTCCTGCAGTTGAAATTTTCTCTACTCTTCAGCTTGATCATTGGCCAGATTGCACTGCTTAACAGCCAGTATGCTCTGTGTTCTAGCTCTACATGAAGGTGACAGGCTTTACCGAAAACAATCCTATAGGGAGACATCCCTAGAGGTGTCTGGTGTGCAGTTTTGTGTGCCCAGAGAGCATCCTTAAGGAGGCGGCTCCAGTCCTTCCTACTGGGGTTGGTCATCTTTTGCAGTGTTTTCTTGATTTCCCTGTTGAAAACTTCTGCTTGGCCATTTGTTTGGGGATGGTAGGTAGTAGCAATTCTATGAGCTACCCCATAACTCTGAAGGAGAGAAGCCATGGCTCTGTTACAGAAGTGACTGCCTTGGTCACTTATAAGCGCTTTTGGCACACCAAACCTGCAGAAAATATTGGACTTGAGGAAGTCCACAACCACTCTTGCCTCATTGGTTCTGGTGGCAATGGCTTCTACCCACCTTGATACGTAATCCATGGCCAATAGAATATATGAGTAGCCATTGGAGACCGGAATGGTCCCATGAAATCTATTCCCCAAACATAAAAAATTTCACAGAACTGGATGTGTTGTTGGGGCATTTCGTGTCTTCTGCTCATGGCCACTCCTGATTTCTGACATTTCTCGCAGGTGGAGACGAATTCATGCGCGTCCCGAAAGATAGTTTGCCAGTAAAGGCCACAGTCTAGCACTTTCCTTGCAGTCCGAGTTGATCCATAATGGCCGCCTCCAGGTACCGAGTGGCAGTACTGGAGGACCAAATTGATCTCGACATCCGGAATGCACCTATGGATGACCTTGTCGCTACACAGTCTCCTAAGGTAGGGATCATCCCAAATGTAGTACTTGGCATCGCTTCGGATTTTCTCCTTGTGTGCCCACGACGCCTCTGGTGGAAGATGAGATGTTGCCACGTAATTACAGATGTCGGCAAACCATGGTGTGGCTGTCTGGATGTTTAATAGCTGCTCGTTAGGGAATTCATCTCGGATAGGCATCGGTTCGCTTCCTTTTTCAATTCTACTTAGGTGGTCTGCTATAAAGTTCTCAACACCCGTCTTATTTCTGATCTCTAAATCAAATTTCTGAAGAAGAAGAATCCACCAGATCAGTCTCGGCTTAGCGTCAGGCTTCTTCAGTAAGTATCTCAAGGCAGCGTGGTCAGAGAATACAGTTATCTTGGAACCTAGAAAGTAGGAACGAAATTTGTCTAAGGCAAATACAATTGCCAAAAGCTTCTTTTCAGTTGTTTTGTAGTTTTGCTGGGTTGGATCCATAATTCTGGATGCATAGGCAATCACGTGCACTGGTTGGCCGGCTATAACTCTCTGGCCGAGAACAGCTCCTAATGTTGAGTTGGATGCATCACACATCAGCTCAAATGGCAGGTCCCAGCTTGGTGCTTGCAAAATAGGTGCGGATGTGAGTCTACTCTTTAGCTCCTGAAATGCTTCTATACAGGGTTGATCAAAATTAAACTCCACATCCTTCTGTAGCAGTTTGGATAGAGGCAAGGCTAATGCACTGAAGTTCTTGATAAATCTTCTGTAGAAGCCCGCGTGTCCAAGAAATGAGCGAACTTTCCGCACAAAAGCGGGGGTTTGGGAGGAAATGATGATGTCTATCTTTGCCTTGTCTACCTCGATGACTTTGTTAGAGACCAGATGTCCCAACACTATTCCCTCCGACACCATGAAATGACATTTTTCATAGTTAAGCACGAGGTTCGTGTCAATGCATCTCTTCAACACCTTAGACAGATTATTCAGGCATGCCTCGAAGGAGTCGGCATACACCGTGAAGTCATCCATGAACACCTCCATGCAATCCTCCAGCAAGTCCGAGAAGATGCTCATCATGCAGCGTTGAAATGTACTCGGAGCATTGCAGAGGCCAAATGGCATGCGTGTGTATGCAAAGGTACCAAATGGGTAGGTGAAGGTTGTCTTATGCTGGTCTTCAGGTGCAATATGTATCTGCATGTAGCCTGAGAATCCGTCCAGGAAACAATAGTGGGATTTCCCTGCTAATTTTTCAAGCATTTGGTCAATGAATGGCAGAGGAAAATGATCATTGCGAGTTGCCTGATTCAATCTTCTGTAGTCGATGCACACTCGCCAGCTGTTCTGAATCCTTGTTGGTACAACTCATCTTGCTGGTTTTTCATCACTGTCATCCCGGACTTCTTCGGCACCACTTGCACAGGGCTCACCCATTGGCTATCTGAAATGGGGTAGATGATCCCGGCAGCAAGGAGTTTGGTGACCTCCTTTTTAACCACGTCCAGGAGTGTTGGATTTAGTCGTCTCTACTACTGCCTTATGGGCTTGATTTTCTCCTCGATTAATATTCTATGCATGCAGATGGAGGGGTTTATGCTAGGAAGGTCAGAAAGTTTCCACCCTATTGCCTTCTTATGTTGCCTTAGGACCTCCAGCAACTTGTCTTCTTGCTCTCGGAAGAGGTTGCTGATCCTTGTCCAAATAAGCATACTTCAAGTGACTCGGCAATGTTTTCGATTCCATGGGTGGTGGCGGTAATGTAGACTTTACAACTTCTAAGTTTGGATCCGGCTGGCCGACTTGATCTTGATTTGGCACCAAGCGTGCTGACATTATTTTGGCCTCAGGCTGCTTCGGCCGGCTCGACATGTTGACTTCAGTTCTTGTCGGATTGGAGTCGGCATCGGCCTCTTGCGCCTCTTCCGTGGATGGAACAATGAATTCTTCCTCAGCTTGTGTTTGGTCTTCAGTTGCCGAGTCGATCTCGGCAAGCGTGTCGGCCTTGCTTTTTGACTCTTCGGCCGAGTTGACTTTCGTTTCTTCCTTGACTCGGCCTCCTCTGGCCGACTCGATCTCTGCCATGAAAATTGTCGCCACTTGTGCAATTGAAGACTTTCCCGCTTCCGCGACTTTGATATCTGCATCGTGCGTACACTCTGAGTGTTCTTGGTTGCAGACTCAGTCTAATAATTCAGATATTTCCACTTCAAAGGCCAAGTGAGCAATATCATTATGATTATCCTCAAAGTTGGAGAGGTCTTGTACTTCCTCATAGTCGGCCTCTTCATCTGTAACTCCTGGGCAGCTGCTTTCATCAGCATTCTCAGCAAACTCAATGTTTTCACTACTGCCATTTAGTTGAAGATATTCTTCAACTAGTTCATCAAGTATATCAATGCCAAAGAGAGAGTGGTCTTCGGTTGGGTGCTTCATAGCTTCAAAAATATTGAATTGCACCAAGCCGTCACCGAATTCCATGGAAAGCATCCTTGCATGCACATCAATCTTTGTTCTGGCTGTCATCAAGAAAGGTCTTCCCAGAATTAAGGTGGATTCCTTCCGGATGTTTCGTCCTCCATGTCTAGAACGTAAAAATCAGCTGGAAATATTAGTTCATTGACTTGGACGAGAACATCCTTAAGAACTCCCAAGGGCTGGACAATACTCCTGTTTGCAAGCTGAATGGTCATCCCTATGGGTTCCAAGTCACCAAAATTTAGGGACCTGTAGATTGATGTGGGCATGACATTAATTGAGGCTACCAAGTCCAACATGGCATTGGCAAAAGTGCATTCGCCGAGGGTGCATGGGACCGAGAAGACTCCAGGGTCTTTGCATTTCTTTGGCAAAGTTGAAGCACCTGTAGTGATTGCTTCATTCTGTGTCAGAGCTGAGACCACACCTCCAATTTCCTTGCTCCCCTTTATCTTTCTCCTTTTGTGTACACACAATTCCTTAAGGAATTTTGCGTACTTAGGGACCTGTTTAATAGCATCGAGGAGTGGAATATTGATTTCCACCTTGCGGAACATCTTCAACAATTCTTCATCCAACTCTAGCTTCCTTGCCGAAGTGGTCCGAGATGGAAATGGAAGTGGGACAGTTTTCTCTGGCCGACACTGCAAGTCGGCATTTAGCTCGAAGTCGGCATTTAGCTCGGAGTTGGCTTTAGCTGATCTCGGCGACTATTGCAGTGTAGGTTGCGGTAATTCTTTCCCACTTCGAAGAGTGACAACACTAGCATTTCCTCTTGGATTTGGAATTGTTTGAGAGGGAAGGTTGCTGGATCCTGCCGACTGCATTTGACTTACAGTATTGGCTAATTGACCAATCTGCGTTTTGAGGTCTTGCATGATGGCGGTCATGCTCTACTGGAACTGCAAATTGCTGGAGCTCACAGATTGTTGGAACTCGAGGTTGCTGGTTGCAAGCTGCTTCATCAGGTCTTCCAGAGATGGAGAGTTGTCTTGGGAAGGCATTCTCTACTATTGTTGTTGCTGTTGTTGTTGGAAAGGTGGTTCTTGGTGGTACGGAATCGGCTGTTGATAGCCTGCTTCCTCTGATAGGTATTTGGTGCGGATCCGAATTGTTGAGCTGCATATGGCCCCTGACTCAGTCATGGTCGAAATGGTTGTCTCCCGTGCTGCTGGCTTCCAAATGGCCGATTCTGATACGGTTGTTTCCCGTATTGAAATCCACCTATGGCTCCAACATTCTCTGATTAGTCCGACTCGGTTTCTTGGAGAGTGGGGCACACATCAGTGGGGTACTCCACGGAAGTACATATGCCACATACTTTCGTTACCATGGCTGGTTGGTGTTGTCCAACTGCAAGCTGTCTCACCAATGATGTCAATTCGGTCAGCTGATTCTCCAGCCTCTGATTGGAAGCTGCACCGATTTCATTCACCATCCGTGTTTGATTTGGCTCTTTGATCCAAAACTGCTGTGTATTGCTTGCCATATTAGGGATCAGATGCCTTGCTACTACTGGCGTTTTATCCATCAGGGCTCCACCACTGGCTGCGTCGATCATGCTTTTGTCCATCAGCGATAATCCTTCATAGAAATACTGGATCAGCAACTGTGCGCTGATCTGGTGATGTCGACAGGTGGCACAGGGTTTGTTGAACCTCTTCTAGTACTCGTGCAGTGTTTCTCCTGTATGCTACCTTATCCCACATATTTCCTTTCTGATGGACGCAGTGCGGGATGTCGGAAAGAACTTCTCCAGGAAAGTGTGCTTCATGTCTCCCCAAGTGTTGAAAAGTACAGGCTGAAGATACAGCCAATCCTTCGCTGCTCCATCCAGAGAGAATGGAAATGCCTTCATTTTGATATAGTCCTCCGATATCCCCTACGGCCTCATTGTGGAGCAAACCACATAAAATTCTTTAAGATGCTTGTGGGGGTCTTCTCTTGCAAGACCATGAAACTTAGGCAACAGGTGTATCAGCTAGCTCCAACTGTGGGTATTTGATAATAGTTTCTTTTCCAGTCGTTTTGAACTCTTTATCAAATAACTAAAGTTAACTATAGCATAGCCAACCCTAGGTCATTCTTCTCAAGGACACAATGTGTTCTGTTGTGACTTAGTGTGAAGTGAAGTGACATAGAATCTAAGATGTAAGGTATAGACTCTCCTCGGTACTAGCCGAGTCGCTCTCAGCAGAGACAGAGCGTAGATAATCTCGGCAGAGACAATCCGGCTTGGTCTCGGCTGAGTGCAGATAGACGCTACAGAGATGGACTATCTCTGTTTCAGACTAGAAAACAGTAAATATGGGGGGTTTACGTAATTAATGCAAGAAGTAAACTAGGCTATGAATGCAGTAGCATATACTACCACTACTGGTTATCTACTATTATTACTATTTAACTGTGTTCATATTCAGTCCCATTAATCCAAGTTCAGTCCAGGTTCCACACTCCAGTTCTCAGTCCATATCAACCTTGGGAAGTCTTATGGCAATCGCCAAAGGTTCGTCCATTGCCATACCGAGGATTTATGCAATCGCTACCTCATCAGTTGGCAGGGATTAAGTTTAGAGCTGATTTTAGGTTCTCGAACAACAATCGTTAAATGATTACCTACTGAATTAGTTAAACCAGTTCCAATCGGCTTAGCTTAACATTGTTCACAATTCAATTGCAATTGCGGATTAAATCCTGAATTAAAGGAGAGGAAGAGAATGGAGATAAGAAATGCAGAATGAGATTGATTAACAGAAACAGAATACAAATACAGTGGTCTAGATCCGGTGATTCCATTTCCCATGACGATCGCCATGGTTAATGGTGGTGGTTCACCTCTGTTAGCCTGAGCGCTGAGGATCAGCTCCACCAGAGTGCGTCAGTAATCTGATCGGTCCCCTCTGACAGACTTCAGCTTCCTAGTCTCAAACTTGCACTTCCTCGATCAAGAGAAATGCCACAGCAGCATCGTGCACCACCGTAGAATGGAAGAACGAGAGCGACAGAATGGGTATAATGAGAGTGTATCAAGAGTGAATTCCAAGACGCGTGAAAAGTGCACAGCTCCTTGGTAATGTGTATTTTTACAGTCATTTTACGCGCTTATCAAATAACTAAAGCTAACTATAGCATAGCTAACCCTAGGTCATTCTTCTCAAGGACACAGTGTGTTCAGTTGCGAATTGGTGTCAAGTAAACGGAAGTAGAATCTGAGATGCAGAGTATTGACTCGTCTCGGCAATGGCCGAGTTGCTCTCAACAGAGACTGAACCGAGTCGGTCTCAATAGAGACAATCCGGCTTGGTCTCGGTTGAATGCAGACAGACGCTACAGAGATGGACTGTCTTTGTTTCAGACTTGGAAAGCAGTAAACAAGGGGGGTTGAAATGCAATTGGAATCAAAACGGAAGTTAACTATAATCAAATACAATTACGCTACTCCTAATGCTATTACTATTACTGTGTTCATGTTTTAGTTCCAATAATCAAGTTCTTTCTGGTTCAGTCATTCCAATTACAATCCTCATCAGCCTCCAGTGTTCTTATGGCAATCGCCAAAGGTTCGTCCCTTACCATACCGAGGAATTACACAACCGCCACCTCATCAGTTGGCAGAGATTAAGTTCAAGCTGATTTTAGATTCTCAATCAATAATCGTTAAGTGATTACCTACTGAATTAGCTAAACCAGTTCCAATCGGCTTAGTTTAGCATTGTTCCATCACCAGGTGCAATCGCAACACAGTGATTGAACTTAAACATCAGGAATGCAATGGAGTTTAGAATTCAGAAATCGCTCATAATATTGAAATTAAAATACAAACACAGGGCTTGGATTCGGTGGCTCCGTCTTCCATAACGATCGCCATGGATGACGGTGATGGTTCACTTCTGCTAGCTAGGAGTTAAGGTTCGGATCCACCAGAGTGCGTTGGAACTCCAATCGGTCTCCTCTGATGATCTTCGGCTTCTCAGTCCTTGGCTTACATTTCCTCAATCGAGGGAAATGCCATTGAAAGCACCGTTCACCACCATGAGTGGAAGAGAGAAATTGAGGGAAGAATTAGAGAGTATGGGCGCGGGAAAGTTTTGAATGCCAAAAGCCCCTATTCTATCAGAGTTCCGTCTATTTATACAAGGTCGGGCACAGCTAACGATGCTAACAGAATTACAAGCGAAATTCCTATTCTACCCTTGCTGTTGCTTGCGTTGCAAGTTACTCTAGGAGGTGACGTGGAGCGTGAGTTGGCATCCAGGTGGTTCTTATATTGCTGACGTGGGATGCTACCTAGATCAACATGCTGATTGTGCTCCTGCTGAGCTGACCGAGTCGGCATCCTGGCCGAGATGGTCTCGGCCTGGGCTGCTGTTGGCGGCTGGGCTTTGTGTGAACCTGCAATGAAGAGATAGTTAGCTAAAAGCCTTGAATAAGTACAGATTGTGTTTTGTTCTAGTCTTACGCTATTAATCTGGATCTTTAGCTAACAGTCCTCTTTTGAGTTTGTAAGCTGCTCAGTGGTACTCCCTTGGGTCCACTTAAGCTGTACATTTGATGACTCATCAAACCCCACACTTGGCTTTTGCACTCCTGGGCAAAATATGTGACTTAAACAAGGGGGATTTTCAGTAGAAGACTCGTCTGTTCGACTTCCTCAAACTGACTATACAGAGTCGGCCTCTCTTCATCCCGGGTTAGAACGCGCATACCACGGGAGGCTACTTCCCTTGGTTCTCAGGGGTCTTTATGGCTTTAATGGGGAAGAGGTGTCTTCAGAGTGACAACTTTTGCTAATGCCTGACTTTCTCACTTCTCTCGGGTGTCTGGCCGTGTTTACACTCAGCTTTGCATGGAATTAGTGTTGCCGTATCTTTGACAAAGCTCTTCTTCTTACATCTGCAACACACAACAGTTATGATCACTAGGACTTTTATGGCTTGTAGAGAGGTCAAGGTTACGGGTTGGATGGGTGTAAGAGAACTGGTTTAAGAACCCATGGGGAGGAGAGGAGCAATGGGGAGTGAGTGTAACCAGTAGGAGGGTAGTCCTGGTTGCTGAGGTCTCTTTTGAGCTTTATTTACTCAGCTTGCTGATTTGTGTACCTCAGCTCATTTATTTCGGCTGCCTGCTTTGTTTTTGTTTTCATATACTTCTTTGCTTTCTTCTCTTTTCCTGTTTTCTCTTCTTCTGCACTTTTGGCAGTTTTCTGACCGGATTCTGCTCCCTAGACTTCCCCCACACTTGATTTTAACTCACTCCCAGGATAATTCCAAGGCTCCTCGACTTCCCGAGGGGTGAGGTAAGATAATGGTTTTTTCTGGCCTCGGCTTGTAGTGAGGTGTAAGAAAAAATGGTCACATGAGGCTCAAAGGGGGTGACAAGGGTCAGCTTGTTTTGGGCAGCTTATTTGGCTCTGGGCTCTTAAGAAACATGGCCTAGATCATTTCATTCCTGCATGTGTACAACAGTTGTATCCAGAGAGTTAAGGCAAAAATTCAGTACACAGTTATCATGCTTTGCAAAAATCACTCAGAAAGAAGGGAGGCAGCCATGTTTCTGGCCGTCTTTATTGAAGGCTCAAATTCTCGCCTGGCTGATCTGTTTCTTCATTCTGAAGGTTCCCGCTTCCCAATTCTGCCACTTACCGCCTAGGATCCGAAGGTTTGGTTCCCTGTAGGTAAGGAGAGTTCCTTTGGGGATGAAGAGGTTCCTACTGCTGATTCGCCAGTCTTTCGGATTCAACAAGATCTCTCTCTTTTTTCTTTCTTTTTTTTTTTTATTTGTTTATTTTTATTTTTATTTTTTTTTTCGGAATGCAATTCTGCTATTTCGGCTGTGGTGGAGTGGACTCGGAAGTGGTGGAAACTGGTGGAACTCTATTATTGAAATGAAATTCTGAATGGAAGAGAAAGGAAATATTAGAAGTTTAAAAGAAGGAACAGAGAAAGAGGAGGGCAGATATGGTGGGAGTGATCCGGCTCTCCCCCACACTTAGTCTCGGCATTGTCCTCAATGCTTAGATCGAGAGGGGTGGCTGAGTCGGCCTATGCTGCCATCTGGCAGAGTCGGCTTGGCCAAGGAAATATTCTCCATGTTTTCTCTTGTCGGTGCTGGACCTTCGAGGAATGGTTTAACTTGGTGCCCGTTGACCTGAAAGGTGCGATTGGTATGTTCTTCCTTAAGCTGCACTGCACCATGGGGAAATACGTTAGTAATAACAAAAGGTCCATCCCATCTGGACCTGAGCTTACCTGCTATGAGTTTTAATCGTGAATTGAACAACAACACTTTTTGGCCAATGTGGAGATCTTTTCTCAGGATCTGATCATCATGGAATTTTTTTACCTTTTGCTTGTAGATCCTAGCATTTTCATAGGCTTCTAAGCGAAGTTCATCAAGTTCTTGAAGTTGGAACTTCCTATGTTCTCCTGCTTGGTCATAAGCCATGTTGCATTGCTTGACAGCCCAGTAAGCTTTGTGCTCGAGCTCTACGGGTAGATGACAAGCTTTGCCGAAAACAACTCGGTATGGGGACATTCCGAGAGGTGTTCGATATGCTGTCCTATGTGCCCATAAAGCGTCCTCGAGGAGTCTGCTCCAGTCCTTCCTGCTGGGATTTGTCATCTTTTGCAGTGTATGCTTGATTTCCCTGTTAAACACCTCGGCTTGCCCATTAGTCTGGGGGTGGTATGTTGTGGCTATCCTGTGTGCCACTCCATATTTTTGAAGAAGGGAAGCCATAGCTCTATTACGAAGTGACTCCCACGGTCACTTGATGAGCGCCTTTGGAACCCCGAACCTGCAAAAATGTTGGACTTCGGGAAGTCCACTACTACTTTGGAATCATTGGTTCTGGTGGGGATGGCTTCTACCCATCTTGATACATAATCAACGGCAAGCAGGATGTATGAATAGCCATTGGAGATTGGGAATGGTCCCATAAAATCTATGCCCCAGGGCGTCAAAGACTTCCACGAGAATAGGATGGGCTGCTTTGGGGCATTTCATGCCTTTGACTCGGGGCCATCCCTGCTTTTTGGCATCTATCGCGGTGGAGACAATTTATGAAGCGTCTCGGAAAATGGAAGGCCAATAGAGGCCGCAATCAAGCACTTCCCCGGCAGTCCGAGATGAGCCGTAGTGGCCTCCTCCAGGGGCCGAGTGACAGAGATGAAGGACCGACTTGATCTCGGTCTCAGGAATGCACCTGCGGATGATCTTATCATTGCATAATCTCCATAGATAGGGGTCATCCCATACGTAATACTTAGCATCACTACGGATCTTTTCCTTGTAGGTTCGAGATGCCATGGGTGGAAATTGAGATGTAGCTACGAAGTTACAAATATCTGCAAACCATGGTGGAGCCGACTGGATGTGCAAGAGTTGCTCATCAGGGAACTCGTCTCGGATGGGTGGTTGTTCACTCTCTCCTTCAATCCTGCTTAGGTGGTCTGCTACAGCATTCTCGGCACCTCTCTTGTCTCTGATTTCCAGGTCAAATTCTTGGAGAAGAAGCATCCACCGGATCAGTCTCGGCTTTGCATCCGGCTTCTTCAATAGGTACTTTAGAGCAGCGTGGTCAGAGAATACAATTATTTTAGAACCGAGAAGGTAAGAACGGAACTTGTCCAAGGCAAACACGATTGCTAGAAGTTCCTTCTCAGTTGTTGTGTAGTTTTGCTGGGCCGAGTCCATGGTTCTGGACGCATATGCGATAGCATGCGCTGGTTGGCCGACTCGTGCTCTCTGGCCGAGAACAGCTCCCAGAGTCGAATTAGATGCGTCGCACATGAGTTCAAATGGCAGGTCCCAGCTTGGTGCTTGCAGGATGGGTGCGGACGTAAGTTTATTCTTTAGCTCCTGAAATGCCATAATGCAGGGCTGGTCAAAATTGAAATGCACGTCCTTCTGTAGGAGTTTGGACAGAGGCAGAGCCAATTTGCTGAAGTCCTTGATGAATCTTCTATAGAATCCTGCATGTCCTAGAAATGAGCGAACTTCCCGCACAGAGGTGGGGTTTGGAAGTGAAGAGATTATGTCTATTTTCGCCTTGTCCACTTCGATGCCTCTGTTGGAGACTAGGTGTCCCAATACTATTCCCTCGGTCACCATGAAATGACATTTTTCAAAATTTAGAACCAGATTCGTTTCAGTGCATCTCTTCAGCACCTTGGACAGGTTGTTCAGGCATGCTTCAAAGGAGTCGGCATAAACCGTGAAGTCATCCATGAACACTTCCATGCACTCCTGTAACAAGTCCGAGAATATGCTCATCATGCAGCGTTGGAATGTACTCGGAGCATTGCATAGGCCGAATGGCATTCTAGTGTATGCGAATGTGCCAAAGGGGCATGTGAAGGTGGTTTTATGCTGATCTTCAGGTGCTATGCGTATTTGCATGTATCCTGAAAATCCATCCAGGAAGCAGTAATGGGATTTCCCTGCTATTTTTTCTAGCATCTGATCAATGAAAGGCAAAGGAAAATGATCCTTGCGGGTTGCCTGATTTAGTTTTCTATAGTCGATGCACACCCGCCAGCTGTTCTGAATCCTCATAGGTACCAACTCGTCTTGTTGGTTTTTCGTGACGGTCATCCCAGATTTCTTTGGCACTACCTGCACAGGACTCACCCATTGGCTGTCTGAGATAGGGTAAATGATGCCTGCAGCAAGTAGCTTTGTGACTTCTTTCTTGACTACATCTAGAATGGTAGGATTCAGTCTTCGTTGCTGTTGCCTTATGGGCTTAATATCTTCCTCCATTAGAATTCTGTGCATGCATATGGAGGGATTGATACCTGGAAGGTCAGAAAGTTTCCACCCAATTGCCTGTTTGTGTTGCCTGAGGACTCCTAACAGCTTATCTTCCTGCTCTGGGAGGAGGTTGCTTGCAATGATGACCGGGAGCTGTTGTTCACTGTCCAGAAAAGCATATTTTAAATGGCTAGGCAATGGTTTCAGCTCCGTAGGTGGTGGAGATGGAGATTCTTGAGTTACGACTCTCGGGTCCGACTGGCCGGCTTGTTCTTGGTTCGGCATCATGATTGCCGTTATGGACTCGGCCTTGTCGTGCTTCGGCCGACTTGGAAGGCTTGTTTCGGCTTCCGGTTGGGTAGAGTCGGCCTCGGCTCTCCTTATGGTTTCGGTCCTGAGTCCGGGTGAGGAAATGAGCTCGGTCTGGTCTTCACTGGCCGAGATGGTTTCGGTGTCGGCTTCTGTGTTTGACTCGTTGGCCGAGTTGACTTTTGACCTTGCATGGACTCGGCCTTCTTCGGCCGACTTCACTTCGGCTGTGAATATAGTTGCCAGCTGTGCATGTATGAGCTTTCTAGTTTCGGCAACTTTTACCTCTGCATTGTTCTTGCTCTCCGAGGGCTTGGAATAGCAAACTTGGTTTATTAACTTAGTCAATTCTTCTTCAAACATCAAGTTGCTGATGTCGCTGTGATCTTCCTCAAAGGCTGGGGTCTCCAGTGCTTCCCAATGGTCAGCCTTCGAGCAGCTACTGGTGGCAGCAGTTCCAGCAAGATCTTCCACTCCCTCACTGCAGTTGTCCAGTTGGAAATATTCTTCCACTAATTCTTCCATGATATCTATACCAAAGAGTGAGTGGTCTTCGGTGGGGTGCTTCATGGCTTCAAAGATATTGAACTGCACCATTGTGTCACCGAATTCCATAGAAAGCGTTCCGGCATGTACGTCGATCTTCGTCCTTGCTGTCATTAAAAATGGTCTCCCCAATATCAATGTTGATCCTTTCTCTGATGACTCGTCCTCCATGTCGAGCACATAAAAATCAGCTGGAAAAATTAATTCATCCACTTGGACGAGGACATCTTCGAGAACTCCCAGGGGTTGCACGATACTTCTATTAGCAAGTTGTATGGTCATCCCTGTGGGTTCTAGATCTCCAAGATTGAGGGACCTGTAAGTTGATGCCGGCATGACGTTGATTGACGCCCCTAAGTCCAACATGGCATCAGCGAATGTGGAATCACCGATGGTGCATGGGACCGAGAAGATACCAGGGTCTCGGCATTTCTCTGGTAAGACCTGCGAAATTCCTTCAGTGGGGTGGTTCCTGGTTAAGCTTGAGACTACACCTCCAAATTCTCGATTCCCCTTCATCTTCCTTCTTTTGTGAACGCATAATTCCTTGAGGAACTTTGCGTATTTTGGGATTTGCTTAATAGCATCGAGAAGTGGAATGTTGATTTCCACCTTCCGGAACATCTTCAGCAGCTCGTCATCAGAATCTGGCTTCTTCGTCGAGACGGTTCGGGATGGAAATGGTAATGGGACCTTTGTCTGAGAGTGAGGCGGTGAGTCGGCTGTCGCTTCAGAGTCGGCTTCATCTTGTTGCTGTGCCTGATGCTGGCTCTGTACAGGCTGAGGTAATTCTTTGCCGCTTCTGAGTATTACTGCGTTAGCATTCCCTCTCGGATTCGGAATGGATTGGGAGGGAAGGTTACTCGAGCCGGCTGACTGTAGTTCACTCACAGTGTTTGCCAGCTGACCTATTTGCATCTTGAGATCCTGGATGGTGGCGGTCATATTTTACGGAAATTGTAAATTGCTGGAGCTCACTGACTGCTGAAATTCTATGTTGCTCGCTGCCAGCTGCTTCATTAAATCTTCTAGTGATGGAGAGTTATCTTGGGTAGGAGTTCTCTGTTGCTGAGGTGGGAGGGATGATGTTGAGTATTGTGAACTCGGCTGCTGATAACTAGTTGTCCCATAGGGCACATTCGGCATGAATCCGGCTCTCTGAGCCGCATATGGTCCTGGCTGTGGATTAGGCCGGAATGGTTGTTTCCCATATGATTGGTTATCGAATTGCCGGTTCTGATAGGGTTGCTTCCCATATTGAAATCCTCCTACAGCTCCAACACTTTCGGTTTGGCTAGACTCGGTTTCTTGCAGAGTGGGGCACATATCAGTTGGATGCTCCGTTGAGGTACATATGCCACAAACTTTTGCTGCCATGGCTGGATGATGTTGACTAACAGCCAGTTGTCTCACCAGAGCTGTCAGTTCGGTCAGCTGGTTCTCCAGCCTTTGGTTGGAGGCTGCACCGATTTCGTTCACTGGCCGAGACGGATTCGGCTCTCTGATCCCAAATTGTTGAGTGTTGCTTGCCATGTTCGAGATCAAATGCCTTGCTGCTACTGGTGTTTTGTCCATTAATGCTCCTCCATCAAGGCGGCATCAATCATACTCCCTGTCCATCATGGATAATCCTCGTAGAAGTATTGGATCAGCAGTTGCTCGCTGATCTGGTGGTGAGGACAGGTGGCACAGAGCTTGTTGAAGCGCTCCCAAAGTACTCGTGCAGAGTTTCTCCTGTGCTGCCTTATCCTACAGATTTCCTTCCTTATGGTCGCAGTCCTAGAGGCTGGGAAAAATTTTTCCAGGAAGGTCCGTTTCATATCTCCCCAGGTGTTGAAGAGAGCTGGCTGCAGATATAGCCAATCCTTTGCAGCTCCATCCAGAGAGAATGGAAATGCCTTCATCTTGATGTAGTCTTCTGGGATTCCTTGCGGCCTCATCGTGGAACAAACCACGTGGAATTCTTTAAGATGCTTGTGGGGGTCTTCTCCTGCAAGACCATGAAATTTAGGCAGCAAATGTATCAATCCAGACTTCAATTCATATGTCTGAGCCGGCTCCAGTTGTGGATACTGGATACACCATGGTTGGTACACCACATCTGGAGTGGCTAGCTCCTTCAATGTCCTGTTAAGATTCTCCATCTGCCCTGGCTCTCTACAGTTGTTAGCATTATTAATGAAAATGTTAATACAAGAATGATCAGACCTATCAACAGAGTTTACACTATTACTAATATTTACTGTGGTATTTCTACTTTTACGTAATCTTCGCAAAGTTAGTTCTATTTCTGGATCAAAAGTATACATTGGGTCAGTGCTACTCCTAGTCATGCATCATGCAAATTTTTAAAATAACAACAATCAGGATGTAGTTAGTATGTAATGCTGAATGTAATGCAGAGTTGGAAAATTTAAGGTGTACAATGCAGAATTAAGAATTTATTCTATATCTATATGTATATACTCGTTTTTGTTTTATCAATGAATTTACGTAAAGATTTATTAACAAATTCAGACTCAATCAAACCTTAAAACAAAACTTCTTACGACTCGGGTTCGGCTCGGTTTACTTGGCACACTGAAACACAAAAGAACTTGTGTCCCCGGCAACGGCACCAATTTGGTAATGTGTATTTTTACAGTCGTTTTACGCGCTTATCAAATAACTAAAGCTAACTATAGCATAGCTAACCCTAGGTCATTCTTCTCAAGGACACAGTGTGTTCAGTTGCGAATTGGTGTCAAGTAAACGGAAGTAGAATCTGAGATGCAGAGTATTGACTCGTCTCGGCAATGGCCGAGTTGCTCTCAACGGAGACTGAACCGAGTCGGTCTCAATAGAGACAATCCGGCTTGGTCTCGGTTGAATGCAGACAGACGCTACAGAGATGGACTGTCTCTGTTTCAGACTTGGAAAGCAGTAAACAAGGGGGGTTGAAATGCAATTGGAATCAAAACGGAAGTTAACTATAATCAAATACAATTACGCTACTCCTAATGCTATTACTATTACTGTGTTCATGTTTTAGTTCCAATAATCAAGTTCTTTCTGGTTCAGTCATTCCAATTACAATCCTCATCAGCCTCCAGTGTTCTTATGGCAATCGCCAAAGGTTCGTCCCTTACCATACCGAGGAATTACACAACCGCCACCTCATCAGTTGGCAGAGATTAAGTTCAAGCTGATTTTAGATTCTCAATCAACAATCGTTAAGTGATTACCTACTGAATTAGCTAAACCAGTTCCAATCGGCTTAGTTTAGCATTGTTCCATCACCAGGTGCAATCGCAACACAGTGATTGAACTTAAACATCAGGAATGCAATGGAGTTTAGAATTCAGAAATCGCTCATAATATTGAAAGTAAAATACAAACACAGGGCTTGGATTCGGTGGCTTCGTCTTCCATAACGATCGCCATGGATGACGGTGATGGTTCACTTCTGCTAGCTAGGAGTTAAGGTTCGGATCCACCAGAGTGCGTTGGAACTCCAATCGGTCTCTCTCGATGATCTTCGGCTTCTCGGTCCTGGCTTACATTTCCTCAATCGAGGGAAATGCCATTGAAAGCACCGCTTCACCACCGTGAGTGGAAGAGAGAAATTGAGGAAGAATTAGAGAGTATGGGCGCGGGAAAGTTTTGAATGCCAAAAGCCCCTATTCTATCAGAGTTCCGCCTATTTATACAAGGCTCGGCACGACTAACGATGCTAACAATTACAAGCGAAATTCTATTCTACCCTTGCTGTTGCTTGCGTTGCAAGTTACTCTAGGAGGTGACGTGGAGCTTGAGTTGGCATCCAGGTGGTTCTTATATTGCTGACGTGGGATGCTACCTAGATCAACATGCTGATTGTGCTCTGCTGAGCTGACCAAAGTCAAGATCCCGGCCGAGATGGTCTCTACTGGCCGCTGTTGTTAGGCCGGGCTTTGTGTGAACCTCGCAATGAAGAGATAGTTAGCTAAAAGCCTTGAATAAGTACAGATTGTGTTTTGTTCTAGTCTTAGGCTATTAATCTGGATCTTTAGCTAACAGTCCTCTTTTGAGTTTGTAAGCTGCTCAGTGGTACTCCCTTGGGTCCACTTAAGCTGTACATTTGATGACTCATCACTCCTCCTATATATACACGAGTTGTGATATGCTAATCCTAATGAATCCTAACAGAATTACAATGTGAATGTCCTATTCTACCCCTCTGAAGATCTTTCAACTTGACGTAGCAGATTCCCTAAAAGTGTCATGGTGGCTGAGCTGGCGCTGAGGTGGCCTTTGAGCTGGATAGTTGACCTGGACAAGCACAATTGGGTCGCTCTTTCTTGGGCTGCAAGGCATGGGCCGCCGAGACGAATCTATCTTGGTTGAGATGGAATTGGTCTGGCCGGGATGACTTCATCTCGGTTGAGACTCTTCTGTTGACCCTAGTCAACTCGGCTTGACCTGCAGAAGAAGGAGTGATACTTTTTATTAGCTAAGACTTCCGAATTATCACATATTTGTATTTTCTCTATATTTAGGCCCATAAAATGAATCTTAGCTAACAATTCGTTCTTAAGCATAGAATAGTCTTGCCAACATCCTTCTTAGGTGTCTAAAAGATGTATAAATTGTGACTCATCAGTATTGGATGCACCAAGGTTGATACGCCGCGTCTGGAGTAGCTAATTCCTTCAACATTCTATCGTTATTCTCCATTTGCCCTAGTTCTGTAAAAACTTTAGAACTAGAAACGAAATTGTCAGTGGAAGACAGGTTAGAATTAATAGTAGACTCTGAACAACTACTAGTATTTACAGCAGCGTTCCTAATTTTCCATAATCTATGTAAGGTTAATTCTATCTCTGGGTCAAAAGCATACAATGGGTCAGTACTACTCCTAGTCATGCATTGTACATATTATGCAAAAAAATCAAAATTGAAAACAGTACTTGAAACGGTGAATGCAGAATTGGTAACTACAATTATCAGTTAACTAACTAATGGAACTACAAAATGGCATACTGATGAGTCACAATTTATACATCTTTTAGACACCTAAGAAGGAGGTTTGCAAGACTATTCTGTGCTTAAGAATGGATTGTTAGCTAAGATTCATTCTATGGGTTTGAATATAGAGAAAACACAAATCTGTGTTAAATCAGATTTCTTAGCTAATAAAAGTGTCACTCCCTCTTCTACAGGTCAAGCCGAGTTGACTAGGGTCAACAAAAGGAGTCTCAACCGAGATGAAGTCATCCTGATCAGTCCGACTCCATCTCGGCCGAACCAGAGTCGTCTTGGCAACCCACGCCTTGCAGCCCAAAGAGCCCAAAAAGAGAGGCCCAATTGTATTGACCACATCGGCTATCCAAATTTTTGAGGCCATCTCAATATAGCTCACCGCCATGTCACTCCTAGAAATCTGCCATGTCACGTTAGAAGATCCGTATAAGGGTAGAATAGGATCTTTCACAATGTAATTCTGTTAGGATTAGCATATCGCAGCTCGTGTATATATAGGAAGAGCTGTGCACTTTTTACGGTCTGTCTTTGAATTCACTCTTGATACACTTCATTTGCTCCATTTTTCCTCACCCTCATCCTGCCGTCCCTGGTGGTGCACGGTGCTGTATTGGCGTTTCTCTCGATTGAGGAAGCGCAGGTCCGAGACCGAAGCCAAGTCCGCCGAGAGGGACCGATCGATTATCGACGCACTCTGGTGGAGCTGATCCTCGGCCAGTCTGGCGGAGGTGAACCACCACCATCAACCATGGCGATCGTCGTGGAAGATGGATTCACCTGAATTCAGGACCACTGTAATTGTATTCTGTTTCTGTTAATCGATTTCATTCTGCATTTCATATCTCCTTTCTCTTTCCTCTTCTTTAATTCACATTTGAATCGCGATTGCATTGGAATATGGACAATGTTAAGCTAAGCCGATTGAACTGGTTTGACTAATTCAGAGGTAATCAGTTAACGATAGTTAATTGAGGACCTAAAATCAGCTCTCAAGACTTAATCCCCGCCAACCGATGAGGTAGCGATTGCGTAATTCCTCGGTATGGCAATGGATGAATGTTTGGCGATCGTCATAAGACTACCAAAGGCTGATATGGACTGAGAACTAGAGTGCGGAACCTGGACTGGACTTGAACTAATGGAACTGAACATGAACACAGTTATATAATAATAATAATAGATGACTAGTAACAGTAGTATATGTTTACTGCATTCATAGTCTTAGTTTACTTTCTGCTTTACTTGCACTCCAACCCCCCTATTTACTTTTTTTAAGTCCGAGACAGAGACAGTCCATCTCTGTAGCGTCTGTCTGCACTTGACTGAGACCAAGCTGGATCGTCTCTGTTGAGATCGACTCGGTTCGGCCTCTGTTGAGAGCAACTCGGTCATTGCCGAGACGAGTTAGTACTTTATATCTCAGATTCTACTCCATTTCACTTTACACCAATTCACAACTGAACACACTGTGTCCTTGAGAAGAATGACCTAGGGTTAGCTATACTATAGTTAGCTTTAGTTATTTGATAAGCGCGTAAAACGACTGAAAAATACGCATCATCAAATTGGCGCCGTTGCCGGGGACACAAGTTCTTTTGTGTCTTTGTGTGCCAAGTAAGTAGGTCGAATTCCGAGTCTGTAAAGTGTGTCTGTCAAGTTGGTCTTGAGTCTTTTGAACTTGTCTATGTCTGTCTATTTTGTTTACGGATCCTAAATAAAAAGCATGACATTCTGTTTTGCATTCATCACTGCATCCTTCTTTCTGCATTGCATTCTTGCATTCAGCTAGTTTTTCTGTTTTGCATTCGTGCTAGTTTGATTGCACTTTTTTTTTTTTTTTTTTTTTTCCGTATGCCATTCTGTAGTTCCATTGGTTAGTTAATTGATAGCTGTAGTTTCCAATTCTGCATTCACTCTTTTAAATACTATTTCTAACTCTGATTTTTCTGCATAATATGTACAATGCATGACTAGAAGTAGTACTGACCCATTGTATGTTTTTGACCTAGAAATAGAATTAACTTTACGTAGATTACGCAAAATTAGGAACGCTGCCGTAAATACTAGTATCAATATAGATCCTGTAGCTGACTCTAACCAGTTTTACACTAACAACTTTGTTTCTAGTTCTGACGTTTTTTTGCAGAATCAGGACGAATGGAGAATAACGATAGGACGCTGAAGGAATTAGCCACCCGACGTGGTGTATCAACCTTGGTGCATCCAATACCCACAAATGGAGCCAAATTTCAAACATATGAGTTAAAATCTAGTCTTATACACCTGTTGCATAAGTTTCATGGTCTTGCAGGAGAAGACCCCCACAAACATTTAAAGGAATTCCATGTGGTTTGCTCCACAATGCGGCCGCAAGGGATATCGGAAGACTACATCAAAATGAAGGCATTTCCATTCTCCTTGGATGGAGCAGCAAAGGATTGGCTGTATCTTCAGCCAGTGCTTTTCAACACTTGGGGAGATATGAAACGCACCTTCCTGGAGAAGTTCTTTCCGGCATCTCGCACCGCTTCCATTAGAAAGGAAATATGTGGGATAAGGCAGCATACAGGAGAAACACTGCACGAGTACTGGGAGAGGTTCAACAAACTCTGTGCCACCTGTCCACATCATCAGATCAGCGAACAGTTGTTGATCCAGTATTTTTATGAAGGATTATCGCTGATGGACAGAAGCATGATAGACGCAGCCAGTGGCGGAGTCCTGATGGACAAGACACCAGCAGCAGCAAGGCATCTGATCTCTAATATGGCAAGCAATACACAACAGTTTGGGATCAGAGGGCCAAATCAACCACGGATGGTGAGTGAAATCGGTGCAGCTTCCAATCAAAGGTTGGAGAATCAGCTGACCGAGTTAACATCATTGGTGAGACAGCTTGCTGTTGGGCAACACCAACCAGCCATGGCAGCAAAAAGTATGTGGCATATGTACTTCCGTGGAGCACCCCATCGATATGTGCCCCACTCTCCAAGAAACCGAGCCGGACCAGCCAAAAAATGTTGGAGCCATAGGTGGATTTCAATACGGAAGCAGTCAGATCAGAATCGGCCATTTGATAACCAGCAACAGGAAGACAGCCATTTTGGCCAGGACCGAATCAAGGACCGTGATGCAACCCAACAATTCGGATCCACGCGAACACCTATCGAGGCAGGCAGGTTATCAACAGCCGGCCCGCAATACCAAGCACCACCTTTCCAGCAGCAACAACAACAGCAGCGAATGCCTACCCAGCAACTCTCCATCTCTGGAAGACCTGATGAAGCAGCTTGCAACCAGCAACCTGAGTTCCAACAATCTGTGAGCTCCAGCAATTTACAGTTCCAGCAGAACATAACTGCCACCATCCAGACCTCAAAATACAGATTGACAGCTAGCCAACACTGTAAGCCAATTACAGTCGGCAGGATCCAGCAACCTTCCCTCTCAAACCATTCCAAATCCGAGAGGTAACGCCAGTGTAGTCACTCTTCGAAGTGGAAAAGAACTACCTCAACCTACATTGGAGCAGGTGCCGAGATCGAAGGAAGTCGACTCCGAGTCAAATGCCGACTTACAGTCTCGGCCAGAGACAACTGTCCCATTGCCATTTCCATCTCGGACCACTTCGGCAAGGAAGCCAGAGTCGGATGAAGAACTGTTAAAGATGTTCCGCAAGGTAGAAATCAATATTCCACTCCTCGATGCTATTAAACAGGTCCCGAAGTACGCAAAATTCCTAAAGGAATTGTGTGTACACAAAAGGAGGAAAATAAAGGGGAGCAAGGAAACCGGAGGTGTGGTGTCGGCTCTGACACAGAATGGAGCAATCACTGCAAGTGCCTTAACTCTACCAAAAAAATGCAGAGACCCTGGAGTCTCTTCGGTCCCATGCACCATCGGCGAATGCACTTTTGCCAATGCCATGTTGGACATGGGAGCCTCGATTAATGTCATGCCCACATCAATCTACAGGTCCCTGAATTTTGGTGACTTGGAACCCACAGGGATGACCATTCAGTTGGCAAATAGGAGTATTGTCCAGCCCCTGGGAGTTCTAGAGGATGTTCTCGTCCAAGTCAATGAACTAATATTTCCAGCTGATTTTTACGTGCTAGACATGGAGGACGAAACATCCGGGAAGGAATCCACCTTAATTCTGGGAAGACCTTTCTTGATGACAGCCAAAACAAAGATTGACGTGTATGCAGGGACGTTCTTCATGGAATTCGGTGACGCCTTGGTGCAATTCAACATTTTCGAAGCAATGAAGCACCCAACCGAAGACCACTCTCTCTTCGGCATTGATTTACTTGATGAACTAGTTGAAGAATATCTTCAACTAAAAGGCAGTGGTGAAAACATTGAGGAGTCTGCTGAGAATGATGATGAAAGCAGCTGCCCAGGAGTTACAGATGAAGAGGCCGACTATGAAGGAGTACAAGACCTCTCCAACTCTGAGGACAATCATAGTGATGTTGCTGACCTGGCCTTTGAAGTGGAACTGTCCGAATTATTAGACCAAGTCTGCAGCACAGAACACTCAGAGTATTCGAATGATGCATAAAACAATGTCGCTGAAGCCGAAAAGTCTTCCATTGCACACTTAGCGACAATTTTTACGGCCACAAATGAGTCGGCCAAAGAAGGCCGAGTCAATGAAGAAGTCAGAGTCAACTCAGCCAAAGAAGTCAAAGTCGACAAGCCTGCCAAGACCATCTCGTCCATAGAAGACCTAACTCATACTGTAGCAAAAATAAAGAGTCCATCCGGACCCGACTCAGAAGAACGCTTTAAAGCCAATACCGACTCCTGTCCGACAATAGCCAAAACCATGAAGTCGAGCCGGCCGAAGCAAACAAGGGCCGAAATTATGTCGGCACATCTGGTGCCTGATCAAGATCAAGTCGGCCAGTCGGATCCAACCTCAGAAACCGACAACTCCCAATCACCGTCACCACCCATAGATTTAAAAACATTGCCGAGTCATCTGAAATATGCCTACATGGACAAGGCGTAGCAACTCCCGGTTATCATTGCTAGCAATCTCAACCGAGAGCAAGAAGACAAATTGCTGGAGGTCCTAAGGCAACATAAGAAGGCAATAGGGTGGAAGCTTTCTGACCTTCCTGGCATAAACCCCTCCATCTGCATGCATAGAATATTAATGGAGGAGGAAATCAAGCCCATAAGGCAGCCGCAAAGAAGACTGAATCTGACACTCCTGGACGTGGTTAAAAAAGAAGTCACAAAGCTCCTTGCTGCAGGGATCATCTACCCATTTCGGATAGCCAATGGGTGAGCCCTGTGCAAGTGGTGCCAAAGAAGTCCGGGATGACTGTCATGAAAAATCAGCAGGATGAGCTGGTGCCAACAAGGATTCAGAACAGCTGGCGAGTGTGCATTGACTACAGAAGATTGAATCAAGCAACTCGCAAGGATCACTTTCCTCTGCCTTTCATTGACCAAATGCTTGAAAAATTAGCAGGGAGATCCCATTACTGCTTTCTTGATGGATTCTCAGGCTACATGCAAATTCATATAGCCCCTGAAGATCAACATAAGACAACCTTCACCTGCCCATTTGGTACCTTTGCGTATACACGCATGCCATTTGGCCTTTGCAACGCCCCGAGCACATTTCAACGCTGCATGCTGAGCATCTTCTCGGACTTGCTGCAGGACTGCATGGAGGTATTCATGGATGACTTCACGGTATATGCCGATTCATTTGATGCATGCCTGAGTAATCTATCAAGAGTATTGAAGAGATGCATTGACACAAATCTTGTGCTCAATTTTGAAAAATGTCACTTCATGGGGACTGAGGGAATAGTGTTGGGACACCTGGTCTCCAACAGAGGCATCGAAGTGGACAAGGCGAAAATAGACATAATCACTTCCCTTCCAAACCCCGCTTCTGCGGGAAGTTCGCTCATTTTGGGACATGCAGGTTTTTTCAGCACGATTCATCAAGAATTTCAGCAAATTGGCCCTGCCATTGTCCAAGCTGCTATAGAAGGATGCAGATTTCAACTTTGACCAGCCCTGCATTGAGGCATTTCAGGAGCTGAAGAATAAACTCACATCTGCACCTATCCTACAAGCACCAGACTGGGACCTGCCATTTGAGCTCATGTGCGACGCATCCAACTCGGCATTAGGAGCCGTTCTCTACCAAAGAGCTCGAGCTGGCCAACCAGCGCACGTGGTGCCTATGCATCCAGAACTATGGATCCGCCCAACAAAACTACACAACAACTGAGAAAGAGTTCTTGGCAATAGTTTTTGCCGTGGACAAATTTCGTTCCTACCTTCTGGGCCCAAGATAATTGTGTTCTCTGACCATGCCGCCTTGAGGTACTTGCTGAAGAAGCCTGATGCTAAGCCAAGACTGATTAGGTGGATGCTTCTTCTTCAAGAATTCAACCTGGAAATCAGAGATAAAAGAGGTGTTGAGAATTCTGTAGCAGATCATCTGAGCAGAATTGAGAAAGAAAGCGAACTGATGCCTATCCGAGACGAGTTCCCTGATGAGCAATTGCTACAGATAAAAACGTCTCCACCATGGTTTGCTGACATTTGTAACTTTGTTGCAGCATCTCGGTTTCCACAGAGGCATTTCGGGCATACAAAGATAAACTCCGAAGCGATGCCAAATACTACATTTGGGATGATCCCTACCTTTGGAGACTGTGCAGTGACAAGGTAATCAGCAGGTGCATTCCTGAAGCCGAGTTCAATTCGGTTCTCCAGTTCTTCCACTCAGCACCTGGAGGCGGTCACTATGGATCAACTCGGACTGCCAGAAAAGTACTAGACTGTGGCCTTTACTGGCCAACTATCTTCAGGGACGCGCATGAATTCGTCTCCACCTGCGAGAATTGCCTAAAAGCAGGAGTGGCCATGAACAAAAGGCATGAAATGCCCCAGCAACCCATCCAATTCTGTGAAATCTTTGATGTGTGGGGAATAGATTTCATGGGGCCATTCCCAGTCTCCAATGGCTACTCATACATTCTGCTGGCCGTGGATTATGTATCAAGATGGGTAGAAGCCATTGCCACCAGAACAAATGATGCAAGAGTGGTTGCGACTTCCTCGAAGTCCAATATTTTCTCGCAGGTTCGGTGTGCCTAAAGCACTCATAAGTGACCAAGGCAGTCACTTCTGTAACAGAGCTATGGCGTCCCTTCTTCAAAAATATGGGGTAGCACACAGAATTGCTACCGCCTACCACCCCCAAACAAATGGCCAAGCAGAAGTGTTCAACAGGGAAATCAAGCAAACATTGCAAAAGATGACCAATCCCAGCAGGAAGGACTGGAGCCGCCTCCTTGAGGATGCTCTCTGGGCACATAGAACTGCATACCGGACACCTTTAGGGATGTCTCCCTACAGGATTGTTTTCGGTAAAGCCTGTCACCTTCCTGTGGAGCTAGAACACAGAGCATACTGGGCCGTTAAGCAGTGCAATCTGGCCTATGACCAAGCAGGAGAGCGGAGAAAATTTCAGCTGCAAGAGTTAGATGAACTCCGCTTGGAAGCATATGAAAATTCTAGGATCTACAAGCAGAAAATCAAGCGATTCCATGACCAGCATATCCTAAGAAAAGAATTCCGAGTTGGCCAGAAAGTTCTCTTGTTTAACTCACGCCTCAAGCTCATTGCAGGTAAACTACGTTCTAGATGGGATGGGCCTTTTGTTATCACTAATGTGTTTCCCCATGGTGCAGTACAGCTCAAAGATGAACACAAAGAACAAAGACCTTCCAGGTCAATAGGCATCAGATTAAGTCATTCCATGAAGGTCCAACGCCTATCACTCATGACATGGAGATAATATCATTGATGGAACCAGCATCTCCAGATGATCCTGCCTCACATTGAGGACAATGCAGATTTTAAGTGTGGGGGGGGATAAATATACAGTCATCTCAACTGCTGTGTCTTAACTATGTTCCCACTTAACTCTGTTCCCACTCTCCTGAACTCTGACTCTGCTAATTTTAATTTTTGTTTTGTTAGTTTTAATCACTTTGTTGTTTTCTTTCAGTTGCGTCGTTTCATTTTATTTTTAAATATTTTTCAATAAAAGCTGCCTAAGCCGAGTCCATGCCGGTTCTGTGCCATCTCGGGCGGATCCGGAACATCTTCGGCCTGGCAGAGTTCAATTTTGTCATTTACCTTTAATTTTTCCTCCTAATCAGAATTTCCAAGTGAACGATAAAAAGTAAAAATTGTTTTGAAAAGAATCTTGAACTGGCTTCAAAGTTTGAATAGGTCAAGAGGGAAGTAACTCTGCAAATCGTGGCAAGATATTTCTCTAGCTTGAGGGGAATGAAACTTTTGTACTCTAGTCAATAGTTGACTAAGAATCTAAGAAGGAAACCCCCTGTGTCAGAGCAAATACAACCTGTGTGAGATTTTGAGCCTTGCAAACATTGATGGCTTACATCTTGCCAGTTCTCTTCTTTTTCTAGTGTGATTTTTGCATTCATGATAACTGCATATTCTACATTTTGCCTTAACTCTCTCGATACAACTATTCTCACATGCAGGAATGACATGATCTAGGCCATGTTTCTTATAAGCCCTGAGCCAAATAAAGCTTGCCTGAACAAATGAGTCTGTTGTTTACCCCTTTTGAGCCTAATGTAACCATTCTTCCTAACAGTTCACTACAAGCCAAGGCCAGAAAAACCATGAATCAACCTCACCCTCGGGGAGCAGAGGCGCTTTAGAATTGTTTTGGGAGTAAGTCATGATCAAGTGTGGGGGAACTTCAGGAAGCAAAAGGTTGTTCAGCATCCTCTAAGGCTTGAAAATGCAAGAAAAAGAATAAAAGCGAGTGAAAGAAAAGAGAAAAAGAGGAAGCAGCAAGTAAAAATCTGAGCTGAAACGGACAAAGAGAGAAATAGCTGCATAAAAGTGTATAATAAGAAAAAGAGAAGAAAAGAAAAGGAGCTGGTAGCAGCAAGAAGAAGAATTGACGGCATCCTGGGTTATCCCTCAGGCTGATAAAGCTTACTCCCCATTGCTCCTCTCTTCTTCGTGGGTCCTGAAGCTAGTTTTCCCATATTCTATCCTACCCGTGACCCGGCCTCGCTACAAACCGAAAAGAAGTCTAGTGATCATAACTGTATGTGTTTTTGCAGGTGTAAGAAGAGAGATTTGCCAAAGTATGGTAATATCAGTTCCATGAATCTTGAGTGTAAATACAAGCCCAGACACGTGAGAAATGAGGGAGTTATTTGCCTAAAAGAGAGCTCTGTCACTCTTGGTTACCTTCTCCTGTTTGCAGGTCATGAATTTGCCTAGAGCGCGGAAGGAGTAATTTTCGGATTGTTAGAGTATCTCGATCTCAGAGTGAAAGAGTACCGACTCTGTCTCGGTTGAACTAAAGGAAGCCAAGTGAAAAATTCTTTTCTGTCTTTAAAAAATTTCCCCTTGTTGATTTTCATTTTATTTTGCCCAGGAGTGCAAAAGGGTAAGTGTGGGGGTGTGATGAGTCACAATTTATACATCTTTTAGACACCTAAGAAGGAGGTTTGCAAGACTATTCTGTGCTTAAGAATGGATTGTTAGCTAAGATTCATTCTATGGGTTTGAATACAGAGAAAACACAAATCTGTGTTAAATCAGATTTCTTAGCTAATAAAAGTGTCACTCCCTCTTCTGCAGGTCAAGCCGAGTTGACCAGGGTCAACAAAAGGAGTCTCAGCCGAGATGAAGTCATCCTGATCAGTCTGACTCCATCTCGGCCGAACCAGAGTCGCCTTGGCAACCCACGCCTTGCAGCCCAGCAGCCCAAAGAGAGAGGCCCAATTGTATTGACCACATCAGCTATCCAAATCGGAGGCCATCTCAAAATTAGCTCACCGCCATGTCACTCCTAGGAAATCTGCCATGTCACGTTAAAAGATCCGCATAGGGGTAGAATAGGATCTTTCACAATGTAATTCTGTTAGGATTCGTTAGGATTAGCATATCGCAGCTCGTGTATATATAGGAAGAGCTGTGCACTTTTTACGGTCTGTCTTTGAATTCACTCTTGATACACTTCATTTGCTCCATTTTTCCTCACCCTCATCCTGCCGTCCCCTGGTGGTGCACGGTGCTGTATTGGCGTTTCTCTCGATTGAGGAAGCGCAGGTCCGAGACCGGGAAGCCAAGTCTGCCGTAGGGGACCGATCAAATTATTGACGCACTTCACGTGGAGCTGATCCTCGGCCAGTCAGGCTGGCGGAGGTGAACCACCACCATCAACCATGGCGATCGTCGTGGAAGATGGATTCACCTGAATTCAGGACCATTGTAATCTGTATTCTGTTTCGTTAATCGATTTCATTCTGCATTTCATATCTCCTTTCTCTTTCCTCTTCTTTAATTCACGTTTGAATCGCGATTGCATTGGAATATGGACAATGTTAAGCTAAGCCGATTGAACTGGTTTGACTAATTCAAGAGGTAATCAGTTAACGATAGTTAATCGAGGACCTAAAATCAGCTCTGCACTTAATCCCTGCCAACTGATGAGGTAGCGATTGTGTAATTCCTCGGTATGGCAATGGATGAATGTTTGGCGATCGTCATAAGACTACCAAAGGCTGATATGGACTGAGAACTGGAGTGCGGAACCTGGACTGGACTTGAACTAATGGAACTGAACATGAACACAGTTATATAATAATAATAATAGATGACTAGTAACAGTAGTATATGTTTACTGCATTCATAGTCTTAGTTTACTTTCTGCTTTACTTGCACTCCAACCCCCCTGTTTACTTTTTTTAAGTCTGAGACAGAGACAGTCCATCTCTGTAGCGTCTGTCTGCACTTGACCGAGACCAAGCCGGATCGTCTCTATTGAGATTGACTCGGTTCGGCCTCTGTTGAGAGCAACTCGGTCATTGTCGAGACGAGTCAGTACTTTATATCTCAGATTCTACTCCACTTCACTTTACACCAATTCACAACTGAACACACTGTGTCCTTGAGAAGAATGACCTAGGGTTAGCTATACTATAGTTAGCTTTAGTTATTTGATAAGCGCGTAAAACGACTGAAAAATACGCATCATCACATACAAAAAGAATGAAATTAAACTAGCAAGAATGCAAAACAGAAAAACTAGCTGAATGCAAGAATGCAATGCAGAAAGAAAGATGCAGTAGTGCATACAAACAGAATGCCAATTCTACATAGCTACAAAAATAAATGTTTGATTTCTTCTTTTTTTTTTAGCGGCGAATTCACGCATAGAAACAAATAATAGTCAACATGCTTTTTATTTAGGATCCATAAATAAAACAGGCAGACATAGACAAGTTCAAAAGACTCAAGACTGATTTGACAAACACACTTTACAGACTCGGGATTCGACCTCACTTAACTTGGCACACAAAGACACAAAAGAACTTGTGTCCCCGGCAACGGAGCCAATTTGATAATGGCTTCTTTTTGTCGTTTTGAACTCTTATCAAATAACTAAAGTTAACTATAGCATAGCCAACCCTAGGTCATTCTTCTCAAGGACACAATATGCTCAGTTGTGATTCAGTGTGAAGTAAAATGTTATCGAATCTAAGATGTAAAGTTTTGACTCTCCTCGGCACTAGCCGAGTCGCTCTCGACAGAGACAGAGCCAAGATGATCTCGGTAGAGATAATCCGACTTGGTCTCGGCTGAGTGCAGACAGACACTACAAAGATGGACTATCTCTGTGTCAGACTAGAACACAATAAACAGGTGGGATTTTGAATGTAAGCAAAGCAAAAAGTAAACTAAGACTACGAATGCAGTAAATATATACTACTAGTAGTAGTTATCTACTATTATTACCATTTAACTATGTTCATGCTCAGTCCCATTAATCCAAGTTTAGTCCAGGTTCTACACTCCAGTTCTCAGTCCATATCAGCCTTGGGAAGTCTTATGGAAATCGCCAAAGGTTCGTCCATTGCCATACCGAGGATTTATGCAATCGCTACCTCATCAGTTGGCAGGGATTAAGTTTAGAGCTAATTTTAGGTTCTCGAATAACAATCGTGAAATGATCACCTACTGAATTAGTTAAACCAGTTCCAATCGGCTTAGCTTAACATTGTTCACAATCTAATTGCAATCGCGGATTAAATCATGAATTAAAGGAGAGGAAGAGAATGGAGATAAAAAATGCAGAATGAAATTGATTAACAGAAATAGAATACAAATACAGTGGTTCTGAATTCAGGTGGATCCATCTTCCACGACGATCGCCATGGTGGATGGTGGTTGTTCACCTCCGTTAGCCTGAGCGTTGAGGATCAGCTCCATTAGAGTGCGTTAGTAATATGATTGGTCCCCTCTAACAGGCTTCGGCTTCCCAATCTCAAACCTGCACTTCCTCGATCGAGAGAAATGCCAATGAGCACCGTGCACCACCGTGCACCACCGTGAAATGGAGAGAATGAGTGCAAGAAAATGGATATAATGAGTGTGGAATCATAGTGAATTCAAAGACCTGTAAAAAGTTCACAGCTCCTCCTATATATACACGAGCTGAGCAGCTAGATAACGCTAACAAAATATCCTAACAGAATTACAGTGTGAATGTCCTATTCTACCCCTGTGAAGATCTTCCAACGTGACATGGCAGATTCTCCAAGAGTGACATGGCAGCTGAGGTGGATAGCTGACATGGACAACACAATTGGGCCGCTCTTTATTGGGCTGCAAGGGCTGCAAGGCATGAACTGCCAAGACGACTCTAGCATGGCCAAGACGGAGTCGGTCTGGCTGGGACGACTTCATCTCGGTTGAGACTCTTCTGTTGACCCTGGTCAACTCGGCTTGACCTGCAGAAGGAGTGATACTTTTTATTAGCTAAGAAGTCTGAATTATCACAAATTTGTATTTTCTCTATATTTAAGCCCATAAATTGAATCTTAGCTAACAATCCATTCTTAAGCACAAAATAGTCTTGCAAACATCCTTTTTAGGTGTCTAAAAGATGTATAAATTGTGACTCATCAGTCCAGCGCCAATTACTCATGACATGGAGATAATCTCATTGATGGAACCAGCTCCACTAGACGACCCTGCCTCGCATTGAGGACAATGCAAAATTTTAAGTGTGGGGGGGGGGGGGGGGATAATGTTACACTCATTTAAATTGCTTTGTCTTGTTTTTATTCCCATCCTCCTAAACTCTGCTAATTTTAATTTGTCTATTTCATTTTGTTAAATCTGTTTAATTGCTTTGTTTCATTTGTTTTTCTTAAATCTGTCATTTGTTTTTTCAATAAGAGCTGTCCAAGCCGAGTCCATTCCGGCCTTGTGCCATCTCGGCCGGATCCGGAACGACTTCGGCCGGGCAGGATTTCAATTCTGTCATTTTAATTTTTGTTGATTTTCTCCTAACAGAATTCCAAATTGGATTGTCAAAAATAAATTGTTTTGAAAAGAATCTTGAATTAACTTCTGGAAGTTTGAAAAAGACAGTAGGAGTAATTCTACAACTCTAGCAAGAGATTCCTCTAGCTTGAAGGGAGTGAAACTTTTGTGCTCTAGTTAGTAATTGACCGAAAAACTGAAAAGGAAACCCTCTGTGATAGAGCAAAAACAACCCGTGTGAGATTTTGAGCCTTTGTAAATATTGATGGCTTACATCTTGCCATCTCTCTTCTTTTTCTAGTGTGATTTTTGCATTCATGTTAACTGCATATTCTACATTTTGCCTTAACTCTCTGGATACAACTGTTCTCACATGCAGGAATGACATGATCTAGGCCATGTTTCTTATGAGCCCTGAGCCAAATAAAGCCTTTCTGAACAAATGTGTCTGTTGTTTTCCCCTTTGAGCCTAATTTAACCATTCTTTCTGACAGCTCACTACAGGCCAAGGCCAGAAAAAACATGAATTAACCTCTCCCTCGGGGAGTAGAGGAGTTTTGGAATTGTTTTGGGAGTAAGTCATGATCAAGTGTGGGGGAACTCTAGGAAGCAAAATTTGTTCAGCACCCTCTAAGGCTCGAAAATACAAGAGAAAGGATAAAAGCAAGTGAAAGGAAGAAAAAGAAAAAGTGAGCAGCAGCCAAAAAATCTAAGCTGAACGGACCAAGAAAGAAAATAGCTGCATAAAATTGTATAATAAAAAAAGAAAAAGGAAGTGAGCTGGTAGTAGCAAAAGAAGGAAATGATAGCATCCTGGGTTATCCCTCAGGCTGATAAAGCTTACTCCTCATTGCTCCTCTCTTCCTCGTGGGTCCTAAAGCCAGTATTCCCATATTTTATCCTACTTGTGACCCGACCTCGCTACAAGCCAAAAAGAAGTCCTAGTGATCATAACTGTGTGTGTTTTTGCAGGTGTAAGAAGAGAGCTTTGCCAAAGTATGGTAATATCAGTTCCATGAACGTTGAGTGTAAGCACAAGCCCAAACACGTGAGAAGTGAGGGAGTTATTTGCCTAAATGAGAGCTCTATCACTCTTGGTTACCTTCTCTTGTTTGCAGGTTATGAATTTGCCTAGAGCGCGGAAGGAGTAATTTTCAGACTGTTCGAGTATCTCGATCTCAGGGTGAATGAGTACCGACTCTGTCTCGGTTGAACTGAAAGAAGCCAAGTGAAAAAGTCTTTTCTATCTTTAAAAATTTCCCTTGTTGATTTCCATTTTATTTTGCCCAGGAATGCAAAAAGGTAAGTGTGGGGGTGTGATGAGTCACAAATTATACATCTTTTGGACACCTAAGAAGGGTGTTTGCAAGACTATTTTGGGCTTAAGAATGGATTGTTAGCTAAGATTCATTTTATGGGCTTAAGTATAGAGAAAATACAAATCCGTGTTAATTCAAAAGTCTTAGCTAATAAAAAGTATCACTCCTTCTTCTGCAGGTCAAGCCGAGTTGACTAGGGTCAACGGAAAAGTCTCAGCCGAAATGAAGTCGTCCCGGCCAGACCGACCCCATCGCTAGATTCGTCCCGGCAGCCCATGCCTTGCAGCCCAGCAGCCTAATAATGAGCAGCCCAATTAGGCTTGTCCAGGTCAGCTATCCAGCTCAGAGGCCACCTCAACGCCAGCTCAGCCACCATGTAACTCTTGGAGAATCTGCCCCGTCATTTTGGAAGATCTTCACAGGGGTAGAATAGGAAATTCACACTGTAATTCTGTTAGGATATTTTGTAGCATCATCTAGCTGCTCAACTCGTGTATATATAGGAGGACCTATGCACTTTTTATGGGTCTTGGAATTCACTCTTGATACATTCTCATTATACCCATTCCTTCGCTCTCGTTCTTCCATTCTATGGTGGCGCACGGTGCTGCATTGGCGTTTCTCTTGATCGAGGGAGTGCAAGTCTGAGACTGGGAAGTCGAAGTCTATTAGAGGGGACCGATCAGATTACTAACGCACTTTGGTGGAGCTGATCCTCAGCGCTCAGGCTAACGGAGGTGAACCACCACCATCAATCATGGCGATCATCGTGAAAGATGGATCCACTCGAATCCGGATCACTATATTTGTATTCTATTTCTATTAAATCAATTTCATTCTGCATTTCTTATCTCCATTCTCTTCCTCTCCTTTAATTCATGATTTAATCCGCGATTGCAATTGAATTGTGAACAATGTTAAGCTAAGCTGATTGGAACTGGTTTAACGAATTTAGTAGGTAATCATTTAACGATTGTTAATCGAGAACCTAAAATCAGCTATGAACTTAATCCCTATCAACTGATGAGATAGCGATTGTATAAATCCTCGGTATGACAATGGACGAACCTTTGGCGATTGCCATAAGACTCCCCAAGGCTAATATGGACTGAGAACTAGAGTGTGGAACCCGAACTGAACTTGGATTAATAGGACTGAACACGAACACAGTTAAATGATAATAATAATAGATAACTAGTAGCAGTAGTATATGTTTATTGCATTTCATAGCATTAGCTTACTTTTTGCCATTCTCGTATCCCAATTTCCCCCTGTTTACTGCCTTCTAAGTCTAAAACAGAGTCAGTCCAACTTTGTTGCGTCTGTCTTCGCTCAGCCGAGACCAAGCCGGATCTATCTCTGCCGAGATCATCTCGGCTCAGTCTTTTCCGAGAGAAACTCGGCCAGTTGCCGGGGAGAGTCAACACTTTACATCTCAGATTCTATATTACTTCGCTTCACACTAAGTCACAACTGAGCACACTGTGTCCTTAAGAAGAATGACCTAGGGTTGACTATATTATAGTTAGCTTTAGTTATTTGATAAGCGTTTGAACGACTGAAAAAGAAAGCATTATCAATCCACCATCAATATTAAGTCTAGATGAGACAGATAAAAAGGTAGATCAAACATCATACAAAGGTATGATTGGCTCTCTACTTTATTTAACTACTTCTAGGCCAGATATAATGTTTAGTGTATGTTTGTGTGCTCAATTTCAATCTGATCCAAGGGAATCACATCTTACAATTGTTAAACATATTTTTAGATACCTAAAAGGTACAAAATTTGATCAGTATAGATTGAAAGGCTATAGTGATGTTGATTTTGCTAGAGATAGAATAGAAAGAAAAGGCACTAGTGGAGGATGCCACTTCATTGAGCCTAATCAAGTATCTTAGTCTAGTAAGAGACAGGGTACTATAGCATTATCCATAGAAGAAGTAAAATATATCTTAACAGCTCAATGTTGCTCACAACTTGTATGGATCAAGCACCAATTAGAGGATTATGACATTTTCGAGGGTAATATCTCACTTTTTGTGATAATACCACTATAATTAATTTATCTAAAAATCCTATTATGCATTCTCATGCTAAGAATATAGAAATTAAATATCATTTCATCATGGATTATGTTTAGAAATGGATTTTAGATTTAAATTCATTAGTATTGAAAATCAGTTGCCTGATATCTTTACAATGGAATGAAGTTTAAAATCATACGGCTTAGGCGTCCATAAATTGTGAACCCATAATGTATGCATCCATAGCATGTGTCTATACTATGTTCATACTATGTTCATTCATAATCTATTCGTCCATCGCATACTTGCATCTTTCTCATTTACGAGTTAAGTCAATGTGTTTTATTTATCCTTTTTAACCTTTGTAAATTCCAAACAGCAATATCTTTTTACCATTAAATGCTCTTTTTATTGTTACAGTTTTAATAAGGGTTTCTAAAATCATTTTATTTATAAAGTCTTTTCATCTTCCCTCTTTAGAAAATTTCAAATCTCTTACTCTCTATCTCTACAAAACCCTTTCTTCTTTCACCTTTTCACCCTAATCCCCCTTCACCATCACAAACTATCATCCATACCACATAGGAGTTCTCTAAACCTAGCCCTTCTTCACCTATTCAACCTATCGTCCACACCTCTTTGGATGATCCCATCATCCATAAGCCTATGGACTCCCTTGATCCTATCACCATCCTCAAAAAGAAATGGTCAGTCTTTTTCTTTCAACAACCCAAGCCTAAAAACTTATCCACTAGATTACCAACTACCTATCTACACCTTCAAACCAATTCCTCCACCCTTATACCCTCTCCTAGCCACTTACACACCAACTAACCCCACAACACCTCACCCCTAGGAAACCCTCTTCCAAGCCTATCTTCACCCTCTTAAACCTCTTACCTCACCATACAAGCAATCACTACCTTCTCCAAGCCCTTAATTTCTTATGTTTTCTTTTATGACTGTGATGGTTATTGTTCCAATCCTTTTTGTTGATAATAAAAAAGGGGGAGAATTGTGTAAAGGAGAAAGAGTCTGCATTTTTCTAATACATAAGAACCTACATTTTTTTACCATATGATTATACTTTGATTATTTTATATGAACTCCTTGATACATTTTCCATATGCTCTAATATAATATGATAAATCATATATGTATGCTTTGATTTATATATTAAACCCTTATGCTTTGATGCGCTTAAAATATGTTTCTCTTAATCGTCCATTAGCTTAGCAGGAGCTAAAATAAAATATGTTATATATCTTAGGGGAGCTAGTAAAATATATCATGCACTTTAAATGTTATATCATGAAATCATCTTTCTCTTTAAACATAATTTTTGTCATCATTAAAAAGGGGGAGATTATTGGAACACAAGTCTATGCATCCAAAGTAATCCAAGTGTTTTGATGATAACAAACATTATAGAAATGGATAATGTATTATGATTAACCACTGTTCTCTAGATTTTAGAAGAATTGTAAGTTATTGGACTTAAAGGTTGGAACACATTCGTTTAAAGGAAACTGATTTTAAAATAGAAGTTCATCTACTGCATCCATAAGGAGCTCGCCATCCATAGATTCACTCAGCATTCAAAGAACACTCTTAGCATCCAAAGGACACTCCCAGCATCCATAGAAGAGTTCAACATCCATAGACATGATGATAGTCTAAAGAAGATTCATCATCCAAAAGAGGTTTATCATCCAAAAAGGGACTTGGCATCCATGGAGGGGCTCAACGTCCAAAGACGAATCAAGGGTCCATGAAAGAGCTTAATGTCCAAAGGCGTAGTGATTGTGCAAAGAGGGACTCACCATCCAAAAAGGGGACTTATCGTCCAAAGAAGGATTCGATATCCAATAAAAGAGCTTAAAGTCTGAAGGACTCATCCAACGTCCATAGAAGAAGTATGACATCCAATGATGAGTTCATCGTCCTTAAGTGAACTCAGTGTCCTAAGACATTCCTACCGTCCAAAGAAGAGATCCTCTAGAAAGTAGATTGACTACACTAGTCTAATTAGGAGAATCTCTCATAAAAGCGTAAAATGTTTTTTATCTTTCTTATCTTATCTCGTGAACTCCTCCATTCTTCCGTTCATATAAAGAGATGATTATCTAGATCCAATGTTCAAATATCTACCTAATATACTATTTGAAAATGTGCTAAGCTTTTAGATTGGCGAAGAACAACAACAAAGATTTTATTATACAAGTCAAGTTTGATAAAAGGAAGCCCAAATTATGACTCCATTCAGAAGGAACCAAAAAAAGCTTCCTCACTCATCAATAGTATACAACACGTAGAATTAAGAGAAAAACATTTTTTTCCTTACATAACCTTTCTCTCTTTAAGAAAAAAAAAAGGAGTTTATGTAGAAGTACTACAAGAAGCAATCAAGTAAAACTTAATGTAAATCCAACCACTTCTCATGCAAAAAGTAACATTCAATTTTCACATGTTATATAAAGGGATCTATCAATTTCCTTCGAAAATGCTCATTGTCGCACCTACAAAACTCACCAAAAATTTGACAACATTTAGTGACTAAAAGTTGGTCTCTAAATGGGCCTCTTGACTAGATTGGACCTTTGGGCCAGGTACAAACTAAGCAACGAAATTAAAAGTATTCTACATACTAATATAGAGATTAACATATCCTAAAAAGGTTTATACAAGACTACAAAGAAGCCTAACCAAAGTGTAAACAATTGGGCTACAATTGAGCCCTCTTGGTCCATAAGGAGACTCATCCTCTATATGTTTCCTCTTGAAGCTTCATTAACCTCCCCTTGGTCATGGGGCCTTAATGTATAATAGTCTTCAAGGTCTCAAAGCCCTCTTGAAGGTCACCTTTATGTCCTCCCATCTTCATAGGATGAACACCCATGGATGTTGGGCTCTCCTTAGCCCTTAAGGAAGCCCACTTTTCTAGCTTTCCTTGGGCTTATCCTTGAAGTCCATCTTATCTTTCATTGGGTTAGGGGATCTTTATAACCTCGATTCCATGTTCCTTGAGTCCATTTAGCATGTCCATGACTTCCCTTACCATATTCACATCACAACCTAAAGGTTTCTCCTCTAGTGAAGGTGATCATTTGGGTTTTAAGCTTAAGAAGTCCATATATAGTTTAAAATAAGTCTCTCATCGATGTTATCTTAAATTTCATGGAATAATTTCTTCATTTGGAGTTGTTGAAAATCACATGTATCAATGTATGTACCAAAAGGTCAATGGGAGTAAAACATGTTTTCTTGTTTTATACATGGATGATATTTTACTTGTAACCAATAATAAGGGTTTACTACATGAGGTGAAACATTTTCTCTCTACAAAATTCGATGTGAAGGATATAGGTGATGCATCTTATGTTATTAGCATTAAGATCCATAGAAATAAACCTCGAGGAATTTTAGGTTTGTCACAAGAAACCTATATTAATAAACTTTTAGAAACATTTCACGTAAATCAGCATCATGGAACATTTTCATTATGGCTGATGAAGTTATTTTTTGGAGAAGTATTAAGCAAACCTTTATTATTACTTCTACCATGGAAATTGAGTTGTTATCTTACTTAAAGGCTACTTTACCTGGTGTATGACTTAAAAGAGTTTTATTTTTTAGCTTAGAAAGTCATTTTATTTCTAAGCTTTTGGGAATTTTCTATGATAATGTGTTCATCACTAAAAATAATAAAAGTGAAAATTGAAGCAAACATACCTTCATTAAGTACTTAGCCATTAGAAAAATAGTAAAAGAAAATAAAGTAGTCATTAAATATATTAACATTGAGTTAATAATCATTGGTTCTTTGACTAAAGGGATACCACCATTAAGATTCAAGGATCATGTAGAACAAAATAGAACTTGTCATGAAACCTTGGTTGGATTTACAATCAACACAATCAAGAGAAAAACTGAAAATCCATGGAAACTAGGAAAACTAAAAATTGCAACAAGAAGAAAAGGGAAAATGGATTGAGGAAGAAGATGAACTCATCATTAATCATATTGCATTAGATAAGAAAAGTAGAGATTCACCACAAGCATATTAAAAACTTGATAAGAATTAGGGTTCTTATTCAAGAACAAGAGAAGAGAAAAAGTCTCTCACAAGTGCATAGTACAATTCTATTTCATATAAAAAGTGATTAGCCTAATTAATTTGGGGCTTTTATAATCATTCCCTAATAATTAATTAGCACTATTCTAATCCTTAAGCTAAGATAAGGCTTAAGACCAGCCCATAAGGAAACCAAGCCCAATTTGATCACAAGAATAACACATCGAATTAATGATTGAATTGATTGTTACTAAGGATAAAATCCTATTTTAGGTCTTTGGGCCCAAAAGCAAGCTATACTAAGGAAATAGAAGTATTCTACAATGAAAAAAATACATAATGTATATATCCTACAAGGTACTAAAAAAAGACAATTTGGCAACCAAACAATATCCTTGTCATGAGACCCTTTAATGCAATACTCTCCTTGTCCTTAGTGCTCTCTTAAGTGTCCTTTAAATGCTTGTCCATATTCATATCAACTTGGTTTCATTCTTTGATTGTATACATATACATACATGTATATATATGATTAATGATACTTATATACATTGTGATTTTTTCTCATATTCATGTATACATTAATTTATTTAAAAAAATATATTTTTATTGGACCAAGAATAAATGTGGAGTTTATGCATTAAGTTTTGTTATCACATTAAGCATAAAACTTCCTAAATAAATATGTTGTAATACATGATAATACTCACTGTAAAAGTAACTATCCCCGTGATTCTTGTATTTATTGTTTAATGAATTTTCAGTTGACTCATTTAGGTTAATAGGTTAAGTATTTAAATCAAGTGAGAGAATGTAATAGTTTTTATTATTAAAATCATGTTTAATTCTATTTAATAGTTCATGGTTGAATTTGCAAGTTCAGGCTTTGAATGACCATCATTATGGTGGTAATGGATACTAAATGCATTCTTAATGGCAAACTGCTTATAAATAGTCATTGTTGAAAGCTCCAAAGGTCAATTTTTAAACACCATCTATGATGAGATCAGAGTGAGAGCTTGAAAGAACCAATAACTAAGAGACTCACAACTCTTAACATTTACAATGGCAAGAGATATTTTTATTCAAATTATTCCACATTTTCACTACTTATGTGTTTCTTTTAATATTAGAAGCACAATAACAAATAAAATAAAATAATAGTAATTCTATCATTAACTCCCACGCATATTAACTTTCAAATACAAGAATCATGTAGGATTAGTTAGTTAATAAAAACACCATGCATCATGCACCATGCCTCCCGTAATGAATTCCTAATTAACCTTCGAATACAAGAATCGTGATGAAAATGATTAGTTAGACATATCATGCAACCCGTAATGAATCCCTAACAAATAATATAAATTTAATTTGCAGCTTCCCACTTTCTTGTTTTTCAATCAAGGATAATGATCTTTTCTTTTGCTATTAATGTGAACTTCGCAAGGACTCATCATGCAATCAGATCAACTACAGTTTTCATGAAGAAAAAAAAATTGTATATATATTTAGCAATTTTCATTTCCCCCTATTTCAACTGCTTTTTCTTGACTAAATCAACCAACCGAGTTTCCGTGCTCAGTCACATCCATGCAACTGGGGTATTCTAGCTGTGCCTTGTTTTAAGAGAACATAAAGCTGAGCATAAATATTGCAATTATTGTATAGTAATTTGACTCTGTGTTCGAACTCCTCATACATCTCGTAACCTAGTGTCCATCTTTCTCATACATACTCAGTACACACGAGAAGAGAGAGAGAGATTTGGAAATTAACCAGATTTGCATAAATACCCACTAATCCATGCATGCTGCAGCTAATTAATGTGGCCTTGACATTTTCTTGTTTCAAATCTTAACATTATAATAACTCTGGAAACGGAACACAGTACACAGTAATTTGTGACAAAGACTAAAACCTACGGAAATAAGCTAAACCTGCAGGACATGGAAATACATCTACTATTTCCTGGTTCCCACCCTATGTTTTTTATTCACCTTGACTTTGCTACCATTTTGACCCACAGGAGCCTTACCTTTGCTATTGATGAAAACCATCTCATTCTTTTCCACCCTTTTTTCTACTAGTTGATTCCCCTTTGATTTACTAGCTGCCCTCTTGTGATCTGAGCAATACTTGTCCTTACAACACTCCTCTTCCTCCTTTTGCTGAAAATGTGTGAAGCCATCATAGCCACTCCCCAATGGATTAATTATTCCATAGTGACTTGGGCCAGAAGAAGCATCAGAAGCCATAGAATCGTCACTTTCAACATCTGGATCAGCCTGTTCACCTTCATAATCATAATCCAGGCTATGGCCATTCTCTTCATCATCACAATGTGCATCCTCATCTCTGGGGGACCCAATGTACATGGTCCATCCTGATTCATTGCTGTGACATTCCTCTTCACCTCCCAGCATGACATGAGGTGGCTCCATTCTGATGAGGCCAAGAAGAAAGGAGAGGGAAACAGTAGGTTATTAGTTAGTTTGACAAGGCCATATAAACAAACCAAAGCAGTAGAAACTGTAGAGAGATTGAAGGGAACTAACTATATAATATAATATATCTCTCAAATAGAGGTGAAAAAAGAGCTTTTTCTGGACACCTGAATACACTTATCCCTTCATCTCTCTGACCCCAAATCAGTTTTCCATATACAGAGAAAAGATACGTAGAGCCAGATTGCAGCCTCAAAAGCCACTCGGCAATACCATCTTATTAATGGCATGGATGAGCCTCACCTCACCACACCACCTGGAAAATCTACACAGCTCATTAATTGTTATCTGACTTACCTAGCAGCAGAAGAGACAGCTAGAAGCTGTCAATGAAAGTGAAACAAAAGGCATAAATATGTATACCACAGTTCCTTGAATTCGAAAGGACAAGGGGTTGTTCACTTGGTCATTGGGGTTTCATAAGAGAAGATGCGATCATCATTATTTCTCTGCACCGCTCATTAAATAAAAAGACAGCTTTAAATGCAATTGGGCAGATTGCTACAGGCTACAAAACTGGAGAGAATATAAGACCCTTTGTTTAAATAGGACGCAAGAGCACCTCTTCATTACCTGATTTAGCTTTTAACGCCGTTAAATATTTTGTCGCTTCATGAGAAACAAACAGGCCTTCCCCCCTCACTTCTCAGAAACTGCTAAATACAACTGGAGTTTTAAGATTTTTACATTAAGCCCACATTTCTAGCTAGGGAAATTCTTGCTGTAGCCTGTAAGATGTGATCCAGAACTTCTCTGCCTGTCTCTGCAGCTCTTGCTACTGTTTATTCTTTCTAGTTTGCTAGCTTCTTGGATATATTATATATACTTGGGGAAGAACAAAGATATTCCCACCTCAACCTCAATTGCTTTTTCCTAACTAGAAATATAAGCAGATGATATATAATAAGGATTTTATTTTTGAATATTAGTCATATTTTTTCATTGATGATAATTTATCCTCGAAATTATTTTATGCAACAGGCCGGTTTCTACATGACTAGATAGATTGTGAATATATGTCCACTGGGGATTGCATGGTTGAACAAAGTAAATCATATTTCCTATCGTGAGAAACCACGTACCCCACCTTTTTTTGTCTTCCCCAAAAGCGTTCATAAATATCAGGATATTGTTTTTTTATCTTAGTTTCGTATATTTCCGAAAGAAATGTTAGATGGTGAAGTAAAAGTGATTTTGACATTTGAAACGACTTCTTTCACTTCATCTGCAATATACATGCTTAATGCATTTTTCTTTTTATTGAAACATGGTTAATGCATGAAGCACGAAACTTTTTTTTTCTTTTGAATACATATTTTTACCCTTTAAATCACTCTTTTATGACATGAAATGATAATGATTTTTTAATTTCATCCCTAAAATTAATAAAATAATAAAATAATTTCTTAAATAGTATATTATCATTTAATTTAATCTCTAAAATATAATAGACAGTTAAATTAGTCTTTGAAATAATGCTTATAAATAAGCATTATCTATTCTAATAAGTATCTTGTACATTGTCAGTTCTACCAAGTATCTATGGAAGGAGAGTGTTGGAAAAGTTTTACATTGTTTGTCTCAATCTTAGTCATTGCCTATTCTAGTAGGCATCTTGGTCATTGTCTATTCTGTCAAGCATTTGTCGAGGGAGGGTGTTCGAAAAGTTCTACATCACCTGCTTCAATCTTAGTCATACGTATTCTAGTAAGCATCTTGATCATTGTCTATTTTGTCAAACATCTATGGAGGGAGGGTGTTGGAAAGTTTCACATCGTCTACCTAAATTCTTGGGATATAACTTATATACTCGTTGGACAACAACACTTATTGTCAATTGATTTTAAGCTGAAATCTAACATAGTATCGGTCTAGGTTACGATCCAGAACCTCATCTATTTTTTTTTCATTTTCTTTCACATTCATCCAAGTTTCACAATCTTGTTTCACTTCCTAGACCTAGATTAATCTCTCCTTTTCTTCGATTTTTTCCTAACCTCATGTCTGCTAAAAAGTATGATGTCTTATTTGTTTGCCTTATGGCAAAAAGTACTTAGCTTGGGCATTTCAATTCCAGATATTTAACAAAGGGAAAGATTTGTGGGTCATGTTGATGGCAACTCCACTGCATGTTGACAACACTAGTGTTATACAAATTGAAGCAAATCCAGTTTACTGTGAATGAACGAAAGAAATTGAAGTTTATTGTCACTCGATCTGAGAAGCGTATGATCGTAGAGTCATCAACTTGTCACATATCTCAACATTTATTCAAACAGATGATATTTTCACTAAAAGTTTGACAAGTCATGGACACAATTTTCTAATTGACAAATTGATGTTTTTCGATATACCAACATCAATTTGAAGGGTATGTCAATGTAATTACAATTATTTGTAATTATTATTTTTTTAATTAAGATTAACTGTCATGTAAATGTATATATGGCAATTTAGCTAATTTAGTGGGTTAACAATTTACTTAATGAGCTACAAATTAGCTTGATATCTTGTAATTCAATGGTATTTATATAAGAACTCTCCAACAAGAGAAGACACAATTATTGGAAAATCACAAAAATATCTAATGGCATCACTTTTGTATTTTAAAATATTTTAGAATATTCTAGATGATCTCTTACAATTTATTCTTCTTTTATATTTTAGGACTAGTTTCCTTATTTAATTAAGCATATCATATCGTGTAAATAGGGATATTATCTCCTATATTTATTTGTATTTATTACATTAAGTCTATATAAAACGGACTTTGTTGTGTAGTTGATACACACGGATTTCAATATCTCTTTCATCTATTTTTTTCCACATGGTATCAGAGTGATATCATCCTCCGTCACCTATTTTGTCACTCATTCATTGCGATTTTGTTGAAGAATGTGTACCCAAATGTATTGTTAATACATTGTGGTTCCAATTCCATAACATCTAAATTCTCAAGTCGACGATGTTCATCAGAGCAAAAAATGATGTCATTTTCGAGAACTGAAGGTGTTCCTTGCCACATTCCAGATCCAGTGTAATTTCAATCCCTTTTTGTTCCTTTCTAGATTACATTCTCTCTCCAATGAGGCAGCACAAGTCGACTCCCTCTCTTTAGATTGCAACTCCGAAACAATCCACGTCTTGTCTAACTTCTAGTCCAATGTTCAATAATGTGTGGATAATAAGGGGCTTAAATTCATTACACATATTATTGATCATTGCAAATTGATCCTTAAATACCTCAAAGGTACCAACAATACTTGGTATAATGCCTAGTTTAAGAAATTTGAGCCTTTCGAGTTTGATGACTTCTTTCTCATCGACGTTCATTTTGGTGATAATTATTTTTTCACATATGAATCATATTAGTGGTGATTTCATTCCTATCGATCATTTTGGTGACTCTTTTCTAACACATGAATCATACTAGTGTGACCTCTTTCTCATCAATGTTTATTTTGATAGTGTCTTTTTTTCACTAACAATATTACTAATTTGAAGCTTCTAAATGCGGTTTTCAGAAAATTGGACTTTGCTTTGCTTGCCATGAAATTCCTCTTTGGAAAATGGACATTCCAACTATTTTGGTTCAACTACATTTCTACCAACTTTCTCTAACTTCTCCAGCATCCTTGAGTTGCCTTTCAAATTATTGTTTTTATAATTTTTATGTTTTCTCTTTATTTGTAAGGAAATAAATTTTCTTCTTGTAACAAGTTGTAAGCTTAATAAGCTTCAACTTGAGGGGGGTGTTGAAAAATCACAAAAATATATGATGAAATCACTTTTATATTTTAGAATATCCTAAACAATCTCTTAGGATTTAATTTTCTTTTATATTTTAGGACTAGTTTTCTTATTTAATTAAGCATACCATATCGTGTAAATATGGATATTATCTCCTCTGTTTATTTGTATTTATTGCATTAAGTCTAGATAAAATTGACACTATTGCGTAGTTAATATACACGAATTTCAATATCTCTTTCATCTATTTTTTTCAACATTTATCAATTTTGTTATTAAAAATGTAATGATAAATTAAATTGGTCCCTAAAATTAAAACAAATTAATTGCACATTTTGTCTTGTAACTTATAAAATTTTGTAAATTTTGTTCGTAAATTTCTATGCGTGCACATTTTGATTATAATTTTATGAATTTTATATAAGAAAAAGAAATTTCAATGACTAATTTGACTAATTTGAGACAAAAGGTACAATTAATCATTTTTATTTTTGGAGACCAATTTGACCAATCATTACAATTTTAAGGACTATATTAGTATATAATTACAATTTCAAGAACTTTTTTATATTTTATTTATTTCATGGTTTAATTTGACCATCTATTACAATTTCAAGAACTAAATTGAACAGTAATATACAATTTGAAAGATTATTTTGTTATTTTATTAATGTTAGGATCAATTTGACATACCATTACAATTTTAGGTAGGCATGATAATTTGAAAGACTATTTAGTTATTTTATTAATTTTAGGACCAATTTGACATACCATTAGAATTTTAGGTTGGCATGGCAATTGAACCCAAACTCATGGGCACTCGTCCGACCTGGCTTAACTTTGACAAAAAAAAAACCGCTTTGACCAGAGACAGGATGGATTCAGGTTTTTCCCGACTTAAGAAAGTAGGGTCAGGTACGGGTATGAGGATCACTACTTACCACATTGTATGTGTGTGTCTATATATATATATATATATATATATATAAAATTATGTTTATAATTTATTTTTATAACTATTAAAATATAAATGAATTATTGTAGTATTTAATAATTAAAGTAATAATAGTAATTAAATAAAAAAAATATAAAAAGTATACATTTAACTAAAAATAAAATTGAATTCTTAAATAATTTTTAAGTTATTTATTATTTATTAATTTTTAAATATTGTTTGAATTAAAATATAATTATTAACTTAATATATTGTTTATTTAAAAATATATAAGTAAAATAAATTAGAAAAAAAATTAAAATAGGTTTCTTGTAGGTTTCCAAACCCAATATAAAATTCGACGAGAGTGAGATTGACTTTATTTTGTTGTCCTTGCCTTCTTTGAACTTGTCCTCACCCTGTTCTACTTTTTACGGGAACGAGGATAGGTAGAGCCAAACTCACCCCACCCCACTCTACCCGATTGCCAAACCTAATTTTAAGAGTTAAATTGGTTATTTACTCTATTTCTTGTACTCTAGTAGTATTTCTTTAGAAATAAAAATATATAAAAATTTTAAATATTAAAAATTATGATAAAAAACTCTTAATTGTTAAAATATCTTTAAATTAATTTTTGAACATTAATAAAATATATCAACTTAAAGATTAAATAGATAAATATTTAATATTTAAAAAATGACTTATACAATTATATTAATATTTTAGGACCAATTTGACATACCATTAGAATTTTAGGTTGGCATGGCAATTGAACCCAAACTCATGGGCACTTGTCCGACCCGACTTAACTTTGACAAAAAAAAAAACCGCTTTGACCAGGGACAGGATGGATTCAGGTTTTTCCCGACTTAAGAAAGTAGGGTCAGGTACGGGTATGAGGATCACTACTTACCACATTGTATGTGTGTGTCTATATATATATATATATATATATATATATATATATATATATATATATATATATATATATATATATATATATATATATATATATATATATATATATATAATTATGTTTATAATTTATTTTTATAACTATTAAAAGATAAATCAATTATTGTAGTAGTTAATAATTAAAGTAATAATAGTAATTAAATAAAAAAATAAAAAAGTATACATTTAACTAAAAGTAAAATTGAATTCTTAAATAATTTTTAAGTTATTTATTATTTATTAATTTTTATATATTGTTTGAATTAAAATATAATTATTAACTTAATATATTGTTTATTTAAAAATATATAAGTAAAATAAATTAGAAAAAAAATTAAAATAGGTTTCTCGCAGGTTTTCCAAACCCAATATAAAATTCGACGAGAGTGAGATTGACTTTATTTTGTTGTCCTTGCCTTCTTTGAACTTGTCCTCACCCTGTTCTACTTTTTACGGGAACGAGGATAGGTAGAGTCAAACTCACCCCACCCCACTCTACCCGATTGCCAAACCTAATTTTAAGAGTTAAATTGGTTATTTACTCTATTTCTTGTACTCTAGTAGTATTTCTTTAGAAATAAAAATATATAAAAATTTTAAATATTAAAAATTATGATAAAAAACTCTTAATTGTTAAAATATCTTTAAATTAATTTTTGAACATTAATAAAATATATCAACTTAAAGATTAAATAGATAAATATTTAATATTTAAAAAATGACTTATACAATTATATTAATATTTTAGGACCAATTTGACATACCATTAGAATTTTAGGTTGGCATGGCAATTGAACCCAAACTCATGGGCACTCGTCCGACCCGGCTTAACTTTGACAAAAAAAAACCGCTTTGACCAGGGACAGGATGGATTCAGGTTTTTCCCGACTTAAGAAAGTAGGGTCAGGTACGGGTATGAGGATCACTACTTACCACATTGTATGTGTGTCTATATATATATATATATATATATATATATATATATATAATTATGTTTATAATTTATTTTTATAACTATTAAAATATAAATGAATTATTGTAGTATTTAATAATTAAAGTAATAATAGTAATTAAATAAAAAAATATAAAAAGTATACATTTAACTAAAAGTAAAATTGAATTCTTAAATAATTTTTAAGTTATTTATTATTTATTAATTTTTATATATTGTTTGAATTAAAATATAATTATTAACTTAATATATTGTTTATTTAAAAGTATATAAGTAAAATAAATTAGAAAAAAAATTAAAATAGGTTTTTCGCAGGTTTCCCAAACCCAATACAAAATTCGACGAGAGTGAGATTGACTTTATTTTGTTGTCCTTGCCTTCTTTGAACTTGTCCTCACCCTGTTCTACTTTTTACGGGAACGAGGATAGGTAGAGCCAAACTCACCCCACCCCACTCTACCCGATTGCCAAACCTAATTTTAAGAGTTAAATTGGTTATTTACTCTATTTCTTGTACTCTAGTAGTATTTCTTTAGAAATAAAAATATATAAAAATTTTAAATATTAAAAATTATGATAAAAAACTCTTAATTGTTAAAATATCTTTAAATTAATTTTTGAACATTAATAAAATATATCAACTTAAAGATTAAATAGATAAATATTTAATATTTAAAAATGACTTATATAATTATATTAATATTTTAGGACCAATTTGACATACCATTAGAATTTTAGGTTGGCATGGCAATTGAACCCAAACTCATGGGCACTTGTCCGACCCATTAACTTTGACAAAAAAAAAAAAACTTTTGACCAGGGACAGGGATGGATTCAGGTTTTTCCCCGACTTAAGAAAGTAGGGTCAGGTACGGGTATGAGGATCACTACTTACCACATTGTATGTGTGTCTATATATATATATATAAAATTATGTTTATAATTTATTTTTATAACTATTAAAATATAAATCAATTATTGTAGTAGTTAATAATTAAAGTAATAATAGTAATTAAATAAAAAAATATAAAAAGTATACATTTAACTAAAAGTAAAATTGAATTCTTAAATAATTTTTAAGTTATTTATTATTTATTAATTTTTATATATTGTTTGAATTAAAAAATATAATTATTAACTTAATATATTGTTTATTTAAAAATATATAAGTAAAATAAATTAGAAAAAAAATTAAAATAGGTTTCTCGCAGGTTTTCCAAACCCAATATAAAATTCGACGAGAGTGAGATTGACGTTATTTTGTTGTCCTTGCCTTCTTTGAACTTGTCCTCACCCTGTTCTACTTTTTTACTTTTAACGAGGATAGGTAGAGCCAAACTCACCCCACCCCACTCTACCCGATTGCCAAACCTAATTTTAAGAGTTAAATTGGTTATTTACTCTATTTCTTGTACTCTAGTAGTATTTCTTTAGAAATAAAAATATATAAAAATTTTAAATATTAAAAATTATGATAAAAAACTCTTAATTGTTAAAATATCTTTAAATTAATTTTTGAACATTAATAAAATATATCAACTTAAAGATTAAATAGATAAATATTTAATATTTAAAAAATGACTTATACAATTATATTACTTTAAAAATTTCTTAAGAAAAAGACTAATCCTTCACAATCAAATCCATAGTTTATTTACTTCTTACATAATTTTCATTATACTTTTTATCTTTTATTTTCAATATTACATACACACACAAATTATATTCAAGTAATATTTTCTAGCGTTATTCTATGATTCCATGTTTATCATATATTACATTGTAGACATTAATTATGAGGAATACTTAATTTCTTCTTTGAAACATTTGTTCATCTGGCAGGACAGTATGTGTCACACAACACTCGGCATGAGGTCTACCATATTCTTGTTCTAAATTGGTTTTGCCAAGTCACGAGAGAAGATAGAGGTAAAGAACCAAGAAAGGACTTGCATAATTCTGCTGGTATAATTGACTACTCTTAAAGGGATGGGACCCTTGTAGATTGGTGAAGGGCAGGACCAAGACGAAGTAATAAGAGTCTCAAAAGACAGAAAGTGTGAGCATGCCATGCCCCATTATTTTTAAGCAACAATTTGGCTGTTCCCCACTTTAAAATCATCCCCATGACTTATAATGGTGTATTACCGGACAGGGTAAGGCCCATTCATTATTCTTCTTGTTTGTCTTTCCGAGGGCTCCACGTAGGAATTGACGATATGAATCTATGCCATCAAGCTGACAATGTTTAAAAGCTGAAGATATGGTTCTCTTTTACAATATGTGCATTTCGAAACTGTAATTTAATATTAATGATTTTTAATAAAGTATAACTAGCTATTACCATGTTATATTTAAATGAAGTTGATGAATTGATTTGTCAATTAATTGTCGTTGGTCAATTTGTTAATGGGTAAACAATATTTGGCTTAATATATATTCCAACTCATTTGTATGTTAAAATGGGTATAAATCTCAACCACAAAAACTGATTTATTTTATAGCCAAAAAAAAAAAAATCTATTGACATAAGTCACTAAATATGAATTATTACATTAAAAGCTACACATTATGCAACTCTCTTTTGAACGGTTGACGAGGATCCAAATTTCCTAAAATTGTGATTTATAACTTATGTTCACTTTCTTTTAATTATATATATACATACAGAACATGGGTATAGTTATTTTAAAAGTTGCACTTTATTTTTATTTTTTATTTTTTTACGCTCTAGACACACATCTTATTTGTTATATTGTAAAAAGAATGAAGGAAAAAAATAAGGAGTAACGAGAATTACTTTTGACGTAAGTAAATTTTTTTTTATTTATATATATATATATATATATATATATATATATATATATATATATATATATATATATTACATAGTTTTGTAAATTATTATACTCCTATATTTAATTTAAGTTTAAATATAGTTTAGGTCTTTATAAATATAACTATTTATAATTTTAGTTATTGTAATTTTTTTTGTCATTTTTAGATCCTACATTTTTCTAGTGTCTCTTTTTAGTCTTAATCACTAACTCTAGTTAGTTTAGTATTGATATGACTAACAAAATGAATAATATTAATTGAGATAAATAAGGTAACAAAAAATATTTTAAATTAAGATAATTAAATTATTTTTAGGTACTCAATTAAATTAATTAATATTTTATTATTTTCTATAAATAAGGTAGCTACATTTATTTTTTAATATATTATGAATGATGATTTTATTTTTTAATATTATTTTTATTTTTCAAGTCATTAATCTACTTTTAACATTGTATTTTTTTAAAAAATAATTTAATTTTAATATATTACTTTTGATGTTATTTTTATAATTAAATTATTTTGACTTATTCTAATATAATTTATTTTTTAAAATATATCTCAAACAGTAATTTTATCTTTAAAGGAAAAAATAAATTGAAATATAGTATATTAAAAATAAATTGTATTACAATTAGTCAAAATTAATAAATTGAAATGTAAAAATAATATAAAAATAATATATTAAAATTAAATTATAAATTTTTAAATATCTTTTAAAATACAATGTTAAAAATAAATTAATGAATTGAAAAATAAGAATAATATGAAAAGTAATAAAATTACTATTAATAATATATTAAAAATAAATTATAAAATTAAATTATATGTAATTATCTTATTTATATAAGATAATAAATACATTAATTTTACTAAAAAATTAAATAAATACATTAATTAATTGAATTATGTATCTAAAAATGATTTAATTATCTTAATTTAAAATATTTTTCATTATCTCAATTATTTTAATTAATATTATTTATTTTGATCATTATGTAAGTACTAAACTAAATAAAGTTAGTGATAAAAACTTAAAAAATAACATTTAAAAAATTTCAAGATTTAAAAATAATTATTTTTTACAATAATTAAAAATAGATGGAATTATATTTTCGCAAACCTAAAAGTATTTCGGTATTTAATTTAATATAAACGGAGATGTTACAAAGAGACTTTAGGAAAAGAAATTATGATTTAAATGAAATTCAAAATTAATAATATGAACTTTTAACTTCTTTTCATTTTTATTCAAATAATTACTCTGAAAGATGTAAAAGAAAAAAATATTTTTATTAGATTCTTTCATAATCATAATTTGTTCGTTTATACATTAATATAAACCATAAAGTATGATGTATGTTATCTTTCAAAAGGAAAAAAAAAGTGTAATTATTTTAAATGAAAATATTACTAGTGTAATTTACTCTTTGTTTATTATTAGTTTATGGTGCAGGTACATACGTCACATTTGATTTACTGTTGTTGATTTAGCACATGTTAACGTGAATGCTTTTTGACCTTTCTGCTGCTTCTGAGGAAGAGGTGGGGTTAAGCTAGCTGTGGCAGACCAGAATTGAGCTAGCTAGGGATGCTCGAATTGGATGTAACCTTCGAATAAATGCAAATTGTACTTAACACGTAGGCAGTATATGTCTATGTCACTTGACGAACATGATGCAAAGTTGCTACTGTATAAACATGAGTGAACAAAAAGATGCACCTAAGAGACAGCGAAGCACTAAGCAACCTGACTCAAACTTGTTTATTCTTCACGATGCTGACGATGAACATGTTGAAAGGGAAGTCGCGTGATTTTGGTTAGAGGTGTTTGTATATAGATTTAATTTATACAAATCATAAAAATTAAATAAATGAAAAAATAAAAAATAGTTTTTATTAGATTAAATTTTGTGAGATTTTGATTTAATTTTAAAAATGAATTCAATTTAAGCTAAAATTATGCACATATCTATAATTAAGTAAACGTTTATGAACATATTTTGTTGATTTATTTTAGTCATTATCTTAAATCACATTCTATTATTCTAACATTCCTTATAAGTTTTTAATTTTGAATTAATTTAAAATTTCTTACAGTAAGTTATAATAAAAAAAATGGTTAAAAGGATAAATACGATAAGATAACGTTAAAAACATCACAAAATATACTATAGCAAAAGTGAGTTATAGAACTTAAAAATCTATGTTGGTTGTGATAATAGTTTGACTCTAAAATAAAATGTTAAACTAATTTATATTAGTTGTTATACTTTGCACAATATTTTGTAACAATTTATCATTATAAAAAAATATAGGAATTTTACACCATAAAAAATTTCTTTTATTAACAGCAAGGGCCAAAACTTAATGTATGTATACAGATTAAAATTTATTTTCTTATTCAAACTAAAACGTACAATTTTAAACATATAATTGACTTGTAAGATAATATATTTGATACTGTAGATTAATATATATTAAGTTGTGTATTTTAATATTTATTTATTATTTTCCAAAAAAAACTAAAAAACTAATTCAATTTAAAATACTTTTAATTGAATTGATCAATTAGATTAAATTTAAATTTAAAACTAAACTGGTTGAATAATAAAATAAAAAATTATTTAAATTAAATCAAATATTTTTCCTTCATATAATCAATATAATACAATTCGCTTACAACTATTCCGTTCGGCGTGCATGCCACTTTATAATTATATTTTATTTTATTTATCACCACTACATAATTAACTAGTGTTCCACGCGTATTTGAAAATGTTAGCCCAGTTATATTGAGTCACGCAATAGTATTGGAATTGTTGTTTGTATGAAATTATGAAAATGACAAAATATGTGAAGTAAAAAACGTACAGAATATACCAGATCTGATTGAGAAGGATACCAGTATGCAACCTTGAAATAAAAAGAAAAGTAAAAAAGAGTAAGCTGAGCCATCAATGCGATTGTCCCAAAATTGCAAATCCTACCTTACTCGACCCTTCATATGGCCTAATATATCAGCTTAGAGAGGTATGCTTTTTTTTATAATATTTTTTTTAAAATTAAAATGTAATTTCATTCTTTTATCTTTTAAAAATATTTATTTTATTCTTTTCTTTTCAACTTTTAAATTTAAATTAATGTTGTGTTCTAAAATTGAAAAAATATCATTATTTCATAAAGATAACATAAAAATTAAAGTAAGCAAAATAAATCTTTTAAAAGATAAATCATTAAAGTAAATTTTTGCAATAAAATAAAAAATTATAATTATAATTTAGTCTATTTTCTTCATGATTAGAACTGAAAAGCCCCAAAAAAAAACACATAAAACAACTAAGTTTGTTACGAAGTATGTTTGGTTTTACATTTTTAGAAGTATCTTTCCCTATTTTAAAAGTAATTTTAAGATATTAATAGTTATAATTTTCACATCCCAAATATGATTTTGGACTTGTTTAAGTAAAATCTCTTTCAATAAGTTTTTATTAAGAGCTTGTGTTATAAATATTTAAGATTTAATAAATTATTTATTTAAAATATTTTGATCCATGGTTATATAAACACTTATAAAATGTTGTCTCACTTTAAAAATTAAAAAAATATCAATGATTAAAAATAAATTATAAAAATAAAACTAACTAAATAATTAATATACTAATATTATATATATATATATATTACAAATATTAAAAATAAAAATCACTACTCACAATTTATCTATTTCTAGTTTTAATAAAATCTTTAAAAAAATTAGAAATAAGAATTTAAGTATCATAATTTTTTTTAAAAATGAGACATTTAAATTATCTTTACCATACACCTATCAATAATTTTAAAAATTAAAATAGTTAATGATGCAACCTAAATCGCGCTGGCGGGTGGATTTAGTTGTTGATGACGTAGGGGTCGAAATGGGTGTGGAACCGTGGTCGAGGGAGATGTCGGGAATCTCTAAGGACCCGATGTGATGAGTCGGCATCGATTGAGCTACCCCGAGGAGGGCTGGCTCAGACCGAAATGACTCGGATTGGAGTCGCCACAAATGTTTGATGGTACATTGGAAACCAGGGGCGGATAAGGCATGGTCTTGAAATAGAGAATCTGGGTAAAGAGTCGGTTACGCATGAGAGTGATGTATCATCCCATCCGTCTACCATTTGGTAGTTACCCCATGAATTGCATGCTACGTAACCTCTATTATAGTGGCAGATGACACAAAGATAAGTTTTGGTGGGATGATCAACTTAACAAGAGGAGGTCTCTTGCTCCTACGTACCTCCTAGCTAGGAGGAATCAAAGTTGATGTAGTTCTGGAGGGATGCGTGCGGTGAGTGATAGAGTTGGATTTTACCTTAGGCGTCCTTCCCTCAGGATGTGAACAGTGCTGTGCATACAGAGTGTAAGTCTTAGCATGGTTGGACTTTCCCTTAGGCGTCCACCGGGGTCTAGGGTGCAAGGACTGAGCTTTCCGTTGGGCACTCAGCCCTCGCAGTTTAAGGACGAAGTTGAGACTATCCACTAGGCATCCCGCCTCGGTGCTAGATTGAGTATTCGTGTACCTGCATGCTGGGTTGACTCGGACGTGCGTCCACTGACTCAGAGTTAGATGAGGTGTATGAAGTGTCAGGTCGTGATGGCCGAGACCAACTCAGTTTTAAGTTGAAGCGAGCTGTGAGCCCGCGGTCCGAAGTGCTAGCGAGTCAGTTTGGTATCAAGACGGTTGGCCTGCCATCTAGAGTGTAGTGGACGCTGGGATGGAAATGTGAAGGATTCGAAAATGAAACTAAGACGACTTGCCGACCATCTGGAGTATGTTGAGATGAAGATGAGATAGATTTGGTTCGCCATTGGAATGGTTGTGCGCTAGAGACTCGGGGTATTTGGATCATGTGGACTCGAGGAAATTTAAGTTTAGTGAGAGCAGGAGGCTGACTCGTGTGGCGAATTACGTATTCGCCATCTGAACTGTGCCTAGGGAGAATGTCTATGGCTTGACTGGAGTTTTGGCCAAGAAACTTACCTGTCATCCAAAGAGCTGGTCGTTGCGTAAGTTTGTAGCTGATCTTTTCAGAATTAGAGTCGTAGTTTTCGCAGCGATTCCTCAGTAATTCTCTCCGCAGTCTTTTTTCCTAGTCCCAAGCTCCTCGAGCTAAGGCCTTTTATAGCCTTTGAGAGGGTGATGAGAGCGCGTATGATCTTTCCACGTGGAGCTGTGATGAGTCATAAAATGTACATCTTAAGTGGACCTAAGAAGGGCACCATTGAGCAACTCACGAGCTTAAAAGATGACTGTTAGCTAAGATCCAGATTAATGACCTAAACTTGAGTAAAACACAACCTGTGCTTTATCAAGGTTTTTAGCTAACTATCTCTTCATTGCAGGTTCAGCCAAGCTCAGCCCGCCATTAGAAGCCCAGGCCGAGAGCCTCTCGGCCAAGCCGAGACTCGACCCATGTAAGGAGCTCAGTCAGGTAGATCCAGGGGGAACGCCTCGTCAACAATCAAAGCCACCTTGGGTCCAGCTCAGCTCCACGTCACTACCTAGAGTAGCTTGCAACGCAAGTCACAGCAAGGGCAGAATAGGAATTGTACATGTAATTCTGTTAGCATCGTTAGCTGTGTCCACTCTTGTATAAATAGATAGAACTCTGAACGAATAAGGGCTTTTGGCATTCAAACCTTCCCGCGTCCATAATTTCCAAATTCTCTCTTGTTTTCTTCTCCTCCGCCCATGGTGGTACACAGCGCTGTTAATGGCGTTTCTCTCGATTGAGGAAATGCAGGCTAGGAACTGAGAAGCCGAAGGTTATCAGAGGAGACCGATTGGAGCACCAACGCACTCTGGTAGATCTGAACCTCAGCTTCCTAGCTAGCAGAGGTGAATCATCACCGTCGTCCATGGCGATTGTCGTGGAGGATGGAATCATCGAATCCAGGCCCTGTGTTTGTATTTTGCTTTCAATATTACAAGTGTTTTCTGACTTCTGATCTCTGTTGCAATTCTGAAATCTAAGTTCACTTACTGCGTTGCGATTGCACATGGTAACGGAACAATGTTGAACTAAGCCGATTGGAACTGGTTTAGCTAATTCAGTAGGTAATCACTTAACGATTGTTAATTGAGAATCTAAAATCAGCTTGAACTTAATCTCTGCCAACTGATGAGGTGGCAATTGTGTAAATCCTCGGTATGGTAAGGGACGGATCTTTGGCGATTGCCATAAGAACACTGGAGGCTGATGAGGATTGTAATTGGAGTGATTGAATCAGAAAGAACTTGATTATTGGAACTAAACATGAACGCAGTAATAGCAATAGCATTAGGAGTAGCGTAATTGCATTTGATTATAGTTAACCTCTATTTTGATTCCAATTGCATTCCAACCCCCTTGTTTTCTGCCTTTAAGTCTGAGACAGAGGTAGTCCACCTCTATAGCGTTTGTCTGCACTTAACCAAGACCAAGCTAGATCGTCTCTGTTGAGGTCGACTCGGCTCAGTCTCTGTTGAGAGCAACTCGGCCATTGCCGAGACGAGTCGGTATTTTACACTTAGATTCTACTTCCGTTTGCATCACACCAATTCACAACTGAACACACTGTGTCCTTGAGAAGAATGACCTAGGGTTAGCTATACTATAGTTAGCTTTAGTTATTTGATAAGCGTTCAAAACGATTAGAAAAACACACATCATCAAATTGGCACCGTTGCCGGGGATACAAGTTCTTTTGTGTTTCAGTGTGCCAAGTGAACCGAGTCGAATCCGAGTTGTAAGAATTTTTGTTTAGAGTTGTTGAGACTGAATTTGTCAATAAATCTCTACGTGGATTCACTGTTAAACAAAAACAAATATATACATATAAGTATAGTAGAATTTCTAAATCTGCATTGCATTTAATTTTGTAGTACATATTGATCACATTCTGTTTTTAGTAGAATTAATTGCTGCTTTAGTTACTTTGAATTCTGCATAATGCATGACTAGGAGTAGTACTGACCCATTGCATGTTTTTGATCCAGAAATAGAACTAACTTTACGCAGATTATGAAAAATTAGAAATACCACAAGTAAATATCAAGAAGTGGTGTAAATTTTGTCATTAACTCTGACCAGTTTTGTACTTGACTATTTTATTACTAGTACTAACAATTTCACGAGCCAAGGCAGATGGAACACCAAGACAGAACGTTGAAAGAACTAGCCACTCCTGATGTGGTGTACCAACCATGGTGTATCCAAGATCCACAACTGAGTCGGCCGGACATATGAATTGAAGTCTGGTTTGATACATTTGCTGCCTAAATTTCATGGTCTTGCAGAGAAGACCCCACAAGCATCTCAAAGAATTCCACGTGGTTTGTTCCACGATGAGGCATGCTAGGAATCCCAAAAGATTACATTAAGATGAAGGCATTTCCATTCTCTCCGACTGAAGCTGCAAAGGACTGGCTATATCTGCAGCCAGCACTCTTCAACACCCGGGGAGACATGAAACGAACCTTCCTAGAAAAATTCTTCCTAGCTTCTAGGACGGCGACCATCAGGAAGGAAATCTGTGGGATAAGGCAGCATACAGGAGAAACTCTGCACGAGTACTGGGAGCGCTTCAACAAGCTCTGTGCCACCTGCCCTCACCATCAGATCAGCGAGCAACTACTGATCCAATACTTTTACGAAGGATTATCAATGATGGACAGGAGTATGATCGATGCAGCTAGTGGAGGAGCGTTAATGGATAAAACACCAGTAGCAACAAGGCATCTGATCTCGAATATGGCAAGCAACACTCAACAATTCGGGATCAGAGGGCCGAATCAGTCTCGACCAATGAACGAAATCGGTGTAGCCGACAATCAAAGGCTGGAGAATTAGTTAACCAAGTTGACTTCCTTGGTGAGACAACTGGTTGTTAGTCAACATCATTCAGCCATGGCAGCAAAGGTCTGTGGCATATGTAGTTCAGTGGAGCATCCAACTGATCTGTGCCCCACTCTCCAAGAGACCGAGTCTAGCCAAACCGAAAGTGTTGGAGCTGTAGGAGGACTCCAATATGGCAAGCAACCCTATCAGAACCGGCAGTTCGATAATCAACCATATGGGAAACAACCATTTCGGCCAAGCCCACAACACGGACCATATGCAGCTCAAAAAGCCGGATTCATGCCAAATGCACCCTATGGAGTATCTGGTTACCAGCAGCCGAGTCCGCAATACCCAACACCAACCTTCCCGCCACAGCAACAAAGAACTCCTACTCAAGGCAATTCTCCATCACTAGAAGATTTAATGAAGCAGCTGGCAACAAGCAACCTAGAATTCCAACAACGGTAAGTTCCAAAGAACCTACAATTCCAACAGAATATGACCGCCACCATCCAGGATCTCAAGATGCAAATAGGACAGCTAGCAAATACTGTGAGCAAGTTACTGGTCAGTAGGCTCAGCAGCCTCCCTCTCAATCCATTCCGAATCCGGGAGGAATGCTCATGCAAGGACATTGAGAAGCGGTAAGGAATTACCTCGCTTGAACAGCATCAGAGCCGCAACCAGCTGAAGCCAACTCAAGCATCAGCCAACTCACAGTCTCGTCCAGAGATAGCTGTCCTGTTACCGCTTTCCATCCCTGATTGTCTCAAGAAAGAAACCAGATTCTGATGACGAGCTGTCAAGATGTTCCGAAGGTGGAAATCAACATTCCACTTCTCGATGCGATCAAGCAAATTCCGAAGTACGAAAAATTCGTCAAGGAATTATGCGTACACAAAAGAAGAAAGATGAAGGGGAATCGAGAACTTGGAGGTGTGGTCTCAAGCTTAACTAGGAATAACCCCATTGCAGGGATTTCACCGCAGGTTTTGCCAAGGAAGTGCCGAGACCCTAGTATCTTCTGGCCCCATGCACTATTGGTGATTGCACATTTGCTGATGCTATGTTGACTTGGGAGCGCCAATCAACGCCATGCCCGCATCAACTTATAGGTCCTCAATTTCGAGATCCGAACCCACAGCGATGACCATTCAGCTTGCTAATAGAAGCATCGTGCAACCCCTGGGAGTTCTCGAAGATGTCCTAGTCCAAGTGAATGAATTAATATTTCCAGCTGATTTCTATGTGCTTGACATGGAGGACGAGACATCAGGGAAAGGATCAACCTTAATACTGGGAAGGCCACTTTTAATGACAGCAAGGACAAAGATTGACGTACATGCTGGAACGCTCTCGATGGAATTCGGTGACATATTGGTGCAGTTCAATATTTTTGAAGCCATGAAGCACCCCATCGAAGACCACTCCCTCTTTGGTATAGACATAATGGAAGAGCTAGTGGAGGAATACTTCCAACTAGACAGTTGCACCGAGGAATGGAAGACCTTGCTTGAAACCAAGAAGTGAGTAATGCTCAAAGGTGACCACACGAAAGTACTGGAGACCCCAAACTTTGAGGATGATCATAGTGACATCAGCAACTTGGCGTTTGAAAAAGAATTAACCGAGTTAATAAACCAAGTTTGCTACCCCAAGCCCTTAGAAAGTGAGAATAGTGCAGAGGTAAAAGTTGCCGAGACTAAAATGCTTATACCTGCACAGTTGGCAACCATATTCAGGGCCGAAGTGAAGTCGGCCAAAGAAGGCCGAGTCAATGCAAGGTCAAAAGTCAACTCGGCCGACGAGTCAAACACACAAGCAAACACACTAGCCGAAACCCATTTCGGCCAGTAAGGACCAGACTCAACCCAAGAAGCTCATCGTTCTGCCCGGATCCGAGACCGAAACTGCACAAGCAGTCAGAGCCGACCTCAATCTGCCAAGAACCGAAACCATCCTTCCGCGTCGGTCGACGCAGCAAAAGGCCGAGATTATGACGGCAGTCCTAATGCCGAGTCTAGAACAAGCCGTCCAGATGGATCCGAGAGCTGTAACTCAGGAATCTCCATCTCCACCACCCATGGAGTTGAAACCATTGCCTAGCCACCTAAAATATGCATACTTGGACAATGAACAGCAGCTCCCGGTCATTGTAGCCAGCAACCTCCTCCCAGGCAAGAAAGAGCAGCTGCTGAAAGTCCTAAGGCAGCACAAAAAAGTAATTGGGTGGAAACTCTCTGACCTTCCAGGCATAAATCCTTCCATCTGCATGCATAGAATACTGATGGAGGAGGACATCAAGCCCATAAGGCAACAGCAACGGAGGCTGAATCCTACCATCCTAGATGTAGTCAAGAAAGAAGTCATGAAGCTACTTGCTGCAGGCATCATCTACCCTATCTCAGACAGCCAATGGGTGAGTCCTGTGCAAGTAGTGCCAAAGAAATCTGGAATGACCGTCATGAAAAACCAACAAGATGAGTTGGTACCTACACGGATTCAGAACAGCTGGCGGGTGTGTATCGATTACAGAAGACTCAATCAGGCAACCCGCAAGGATCACTTTCCTTTGCCTTTTATTGACCAAATGCTTGAGAAAATAGCAGGGAAATCACACTACTGCTTTCTGGATGGATTCTCGGGATACATGCAGATACACATAGCACTTGAGGATCAACATAAGACCACTTTCACATGCCCATTTGGCACTTTTGCGTACACCCGCATGCCATTCGGCCTGTCTGGCGCCCGAACACATTTCAACGTTGCATGATGAGCATCTTCTGATTTGCTACAGGATTTCATGGAGGTGTTTATGGATGACTTCACGGTGTATGCAGAATCATTTGACGCATGCCTGAACAACCTGTCCAAGGTGTCAAAGAGATGCATGGACACGAACTTGGTTCTCAACTTCGAAAAATGCCATTTCATGGTGACCAAGGGAATAGTATTGGGACACCTGGTCTCCAACAGAGGCATCGAAGTGGACAAGGCGAAAATAGACATAATCACTTCCTTCCAAACCCCCGCTTTTGTGCGGGAAGTTCGCTCATTCTTGGGACATGCAGGTTTTTATAGAAGGTTCATCAAGGACTTCAGCAAAATAGCTTTGCCTCTGTCCCAACTTCTATAGAAGGATGTGGATTTCAAATTTGATCAGCCCTGCATTGAGGCATTTCAGGAGCTGAAGAACAAACTCACATCTGCACCTATCTTGCAAGCACCAAACTGGGACCTGCCATTTGAGCTCATGTGCGACGCATCCAATTCGGCACTAGGAGCCGTTCTCGGTCAGAGAGCGGGAGTCGGCCAACCAGTCCATGTTATTGCGTATGCGTCCAGAACCATGGACTCGGCCCAGCAAAATTACACGACGATTGAGAAGGAACTCTTGGCAATTGTGTTTGCCTTGGATAAGTTTCGTTCCTACCTTCTCGGTTCTAAGATAGTCGTGTTCTCCGATCACGCAGCTCTAAAGTACTTGCTGAAGAAGCCGGATGCCAAGCCGAGACTGATCCGGTGGATGCTTCTTCTCCAAGAATTCGACTTAGAAATCAGAGATAAGAAAGGTCCTGAGAATTCTGTAGCGGACCACCTCAGTAGGATTGAAAGAGAAAGCGAACAATTGCCTATCCGAGATGAGTTCCCTGACGAGCAACTCCTGCACCTCAAGACGGCCACACCATGGTTTGCAGATATTTGTAATTTTGTGGCAACATCTCAATTTCCACCCGAGGCATCTCGAACTTACAAAGAGAAGATCAGAAGTGATGCTAAGTACTACGTATGGGATGACCCCTATCTCTGGAGATTATGCAGTGATAAGATCATCTGCAGGTGCATTCTTGATACCGAGATCAAGTCGGTCCTCCACTTCTGCCATTCGGCCCCTGGAGGGGGCCACTACGGCTTATCTCGGACTTCCAGGAAGGTGCTTGATTATGGCCTCTATTGGCCTTCTATTTTCCGAGACGCTCATCAATTCGTCTCCACCTGCGACAGATGTCAAAAAGCAGGGATGGCCCTACACCAAAGACATGAAATGCCCCAGCAGCCCATCCTATTCTACAAAGTCTTTGACATCTGGGGCATAGATTTTATGGGGCCATTCCCAATCTCCAATGGCTATTCATACATCCTACTTGCCGTCGATTATGTATCAAGATGGGTAGAAGCCATTCCCACTAGAACCAATGATGCCAAGATAGTAGTGGACTTTCTTAAGTCCAATATTTTTTGCAGGTTCGATGTCCCAAAAGCGCTCATCAGTGACCAGGGGAGTCACTTCTGCAACAGAGCCATGGCCTCTCTTCTTTAAAAATATGGGGTGGCACACAGGATAGCTACAGCATACCACCTCTAGACTAATGGGCAAGCTGAGGTGTTTAACAAGGAAATTAATCATACATTGCAAAAGATGACAAATCCCAGCAGGAAGGACTGGAGCAAACTCCTTGAAGATGCACTATGGGCTCACAAGACTGCATACCGAACACCGCTAGGGATGTCTCCCTACCGAATTGTTTTCAGGAAAGCCTGCCACCTCCCTGTGGAGCTAGAGCACAAAGCTTACTGGGCAGTCAAGCAATGTAACATGGCCTATGACCAAGCGGGAAAGCATAGGAAATTCCAACTTCAAGAATTAGATGAACTTCGTAGGGAAGCCTATGAGAATGCTAGGATCTACAAGCAAAAGGTAAAAAAATTCCATGACCAAAAGATCCTGAGAAAAGATATCCATATTTGCCAAAAAGTGCTGCTCTTCACCTCCAGATTAAAGCTCATAGCAGGTAAGCTTCGCTCCAGATGGGATGGACCTTTTGTTATCACTAACATATTTCCCCATGGTGCAGTACAGCTCAGTGAAGAACATACCAATCGCACCTTTCAGGTCAACGGGCACCAAGTCAAACCTTTCCTCGAAGGTCCAGCACCAACGGGAGAAAATACGGAGAGCATCTCCTTGGCGAAACCGACTCCACCAGATGGAACAGCCTAAGCCAACTCGGCCAACCTCTTCACATTGAGGACAATGCCGAAACTAAGTGTGGGGGTTGGGGGGTTCTGTCCATCTGGGATTGATCATTCACGTCATATCTGCCCTTCTCTTCTCTAACTTTTTCATTCCCTCTAACTTTTTCATTTCGTTCCTTACATATCTGATATACTATTTTAAGTCTCATTAGTATTTTTGCTGCTTAAGTTTGTGTTAATAAAAGAGTCTCCACTGCCGAGTCTGCCACAGCCGGAATGGCCTCATCCTAGCAGAATTACGTGTACAAAAAGAAGAGAGGAAATTCCTTGTTGAGTCCCAGAGTTTGACGAGCCAGCAGAAGGAATCTCTTCATTCTCGAGCAAAAGCTGCCTTGCCTGAAGAGAGCCAAACCTCTGGGTCCTAAGCGGTAAGTGGCGGAAATGGGAAGAGGGAACCTTCAGAGTGAAGAACAGAATCAGCCAGTGTGAGAATTTGAGCCTTGCAACAGAGATGGCTTACACTCTGCCACCTCCCTTTTTTCTGAGTGATTTTTGCAAGCATGTTAATTGTGTGTGCTGAATTTTGCCTTAACTCTCTGGATACAACTATTTTACACATGCAGGAATGAAATGATCTAGGCCATATTTCTTATGAGCCCAGAGCCAAATAAGTTGTCCAAAAACAAGCTGACCCTTGTCACCCCCTTTCGAGCCTAAATTGACCACTTTTTCTTGCAGCTCACTACAAGCCGAGGCCAGAAAAATCATTCTTACCTCACCCACGAGAAGCCGAGGAGCCGTGGAATCGTCTTGGGAGTGAGTTAGAATCAAGTGTGGGGGAAGTCTAGGGAGCAGAATTTGGTCAAAAAGCAGCTGAAGGTTTAGAAGAAGAGAAAAAGGAGAGAAAATGGAATGAAAGAAAAGAAAAGAAAGTACATAAAAACAGAAAACAGGCAGCTGAAATAAATAAGCTGAAATAAACAAAATCAGTAAGCTGCATGAGTAGAAGAAAGAAAGAATGTAAAACGGCGAATAAATAAAGATCAAAGGAGACCACAGCAACCGGGATTGCCCTCATACTGGTTACACTCACTCCCCATTGCTCCTCTCCTCCCCGTGGGTCCTGAAGCTAGTTTTCTTACATCTATTCGACCCATAACCTCAACCTCGCTACAAGCCAGAAAAGTCCTAGTGATCTTAACTGTTGTGTTTCGCAGGTGTAAGAGGAAAGCTCTGTCAAGATATGGTAACACCAATCCCATGCAATGCTGAGTGTAAACACAACCCAGACACTTGAGAGAAGCGAGAAAATTGAGCACATGAGTAAAAGTTTTATCACTCTGGGGGCACCCCTTCCCAATTCGAAACCATGAAGGCCCTTGAGAACCAAAGGAAGTAGCTCCGTGATTGCATGAGCTTCTTGAACCGGGATGAAGAGAGGTCGACTCTGTAGAGTCAGCTTAAGGAAATCAAACAGAAAAATCTCTCACTAAAGTCACCCTTAATTGAGTCATATGTTTTGCCCAGGAGTGCAAAAGGCTAAGTGTGGGGGTTTGATGAGTCATAAAATGTACATCTTAAGTGGACCTAAGAAGGGCACCATTGAGCAACTCACGAGCTTAAAAGATGACTGTTAGCTAAGATCCAGATTAATGGCCTAAACTTCAGTAAAACACAACCTGTGCTTAATCATGGTTTTTAGCTAACTATCTCTTCATTGCAGGTTCAGCCAAGCTCAGCCCGCCATCAGAAGCCCAGGCCGAGAGCCTCTCGGCCAAGCCGAGACTCGACCCATGTAGGGAGCCCAATCAGGTAGATCCATGGGGAACGCCTCGTCAACAATCAAAGCCACCTTGGGTCCAGCTCAGCTCCACGTCACTGCCTAGAGTAGCTTGCAACGTAAGTCACAGCAAGGGCAGAATAGGAATTGTACATGTAATTCTGTTAGCATCGTTAGCTGTGTCCACTCTTGTATAAATAGATAGAACTCTGAACGAATAAGGGCTTTTGGCATTCAAACCTTCCCGCGTCCATAATTTCCAAATTCTCTCTTGTTTTCTTCTCCTCCGCCCGCGGTGGTACACGACGCTGTTAATGGCGTTTCTCTCGATTGAGGAAATGCAGGCTAGGAACTGAGAAGCCGAAGGTTATCAGAGGAGACCGATTGGAGCACCAACGCACTCTGGTAGATCTGAACCTCAGTATCCTAGCTAGCAGAGGTGAATCATCACCATCGTCCATGGCGATTGTCGTGGAGGATGGAATCATCGAATCCAGGCTCTGTGTTTGTATTTTGCTTTCAATATTACAAGTGTTTTCTGACTTCTGATCTCTGTTGCAATTCTGAAATCTAAGTTCACTTACTGCGTTGCGATTGCACATGGTAACGGAGCAATGTTGAACTAAGCCGATTGGAACTGGTTTAGCTAATTCAGTAGGTAATCACTTAACGATTGTTAATTGAGAATCTAAAATCAGCTTGAACTTAATCTCTACCAACTGATGAGGTGGCGATTGTGTAAATCCTCGGTATGGTAAGGGACGGATCTTTGGCGATTGCCATAAGAACATTGGAGGCTGATGAGGACTGTAATTGGAGTGATTGAATCAGAAAGAACTTGATTATTGGAACTAAACATGAACGCAGTAATAGCAATAGCATTAGGAGTAGCGTAATTGCATTTGATTATAGTTAACCTCTGTTTTGATTCCAATTGCATTCCAACCCCCCTTGCTTACTACCTTTAAGTCTGAGACAGAGGTAGTCCACCTTTGTAGCGTCTGTCTGCACTTAACCGAGACCAAGCCGAATCGTCTCTGTTCAGGTCGACTCGGCTCAGTCTCTGTTGAGAGCAACTTGGCCATTGCCGAGACGAGTTGGTATTTTACACTTAGATTCTACTTCCATTTGCATCACACCAATTCACAACTGAACACACTGTGTCCTTGAGAAGAATGACCTAGGGTTAGCTATACTATAGTTAGCTTTAGTTATTTGATAAGTGTTCAAAACGACTAGAAAAACGCACATCATCAAGCTGCTCCAGCCTTCTAATCCAGTTTGTTAGCTTTGGTGATCCCCAGGTTGATACTCCTGCACTTGATCGTGGCACGTTCTCCTGAATTCACGGTGCCTCTTGCGGGTAGTGGTTGACATGGCTCTTTCCCTTACTGCGATTGGTGAGGACCTTATTTTGTTAATGGTGGTGAGGCCCCTGGTTTGCTGGCATGGCTTTATTGATAGCCCCTCTTTTCTTTCCAGAAAATTGTGCAGCTTGGATTGCTCTAATTTTGGTAAGGTTGTTACCTTTGTGTTGAGGTGGCAGATTCCATTTGATTATACTAAACTGGATGACTCTCGTCATCGTTGAGGTGGGGTCTCGTGTGCTTGACGTGGCCACTTCAAGTCCTTGATCGTTTGGGCTCCTTTTCTACATCTGCCCTACGGGGGGTGTGGACACTGGTCCTCTTGGGCTTCGTCCGAGTCGTGGGTCGGGTTGTGTACGTTCTTGCTAGTCCTGTTCTACTGACTATTGTCAAGTATGTTGTCCTCTTCCTCTTAGACGTGGTCGAGTCAACTGACTTTCCTAACGGGTCTTTTCTTGGCCCTCTTGGGCATGAGTCTTCTTTGGGCTCGAGGTTTCTTGTGGAACTGTTTGTTGGTCCAGACGGATTTAGGGTCCTACAATTCCCCCTCTTTATTTGTGATCGTCTGAGGGAGACATTGATGTCTTCCAGAGCGATCAGGAATAAAGACCACTAGTCCTTGTTTGTGTACCGTGTTGATTGATGGTCATGCCGGCAGGGCCATCTGAGTGGTTGGCTGGGTGGTGGTGGTCTGTTAGGGAGTGAAGCTGACTTGTTGGTGAGTCAAATCGGTTTTGACAGGTGGCCGATTTGGGGACATGGTGCAGTTCTTGGGAGGTAGAAGGTCATGTGTGGGAGCAACACGCCTTTTCTCCAAACGATGTGGCCACTGAAGAGTCAAGAGTTGCGTGTGAGGCGACACACCTTCAAGCGTTGTGACTTTTTGGATGCGTTTTGAAGTTGGAATAGTAAGAGTCGCGTCGTTTCGTTGTGTTCTGTCATTTCTTCTTAAATGCGCTCTTCGGTTTCAGTTGTATATGAATTCAATGTTCCTACTTTTTTGTGCCTACATTTAATTCCTTGGCTTCCTGGACATGCCTCTTTTTGGCTATAAATACGAAGGTCTTATGCTGTTGTTTCCTCGCCTTTCCACTTTGCCTTTTTTCCTTCTATGAAGATGTCTCCTTCCTCAGCACTTTGATGTTTTGGGGCACAAGCTCCTTCTTCTTAAACCTCTAATTCTATAAAACATGTACCTTAGAGCGCAACGACCATTCCCTTTTAGAGGCCTTATTCTTGGGTCTGTGTGATAGGTGAGTGACAAGTGTGTAGTGGTGAGCAGGCAGCCTTCTTTCCGAGGCTTTCCCCGCTTTAGCATCCGAGATGGGTGCATGGAGGACCTTACCAGGTTTTGGCATCATCATTGCTACAACCAATGAGGTCCATAACCTATGGCCTCTATAAATACAATTGCTCTTGTGCAATAGGAGTCCTCCCTGTGACCATGACAGGCATCCTTTCAATGATGGTCTTCCTGTCCTCTTCCTTCAAAATCTCACTCTCAATGAGCTCTTCTTTCCCGATCTTGAATTTATGACCTTCTTTGGAGGACACGCCTGAATCCTAACTTCAGTTTTGGAGTTGCCTTGCATCTTCCGAGTTCGGGTGTAGCGGGGAAGTACCTCATCGAGCTAACCACGGGCATAACTGTAGTGTTTGTTGTCACCCTTCTTGGAGGGTCAAAATCGGGTGCATTACCACCATGAGACACGAACACCCTCTAGAAGCCGAAGTGGATGAAGTAGTTGTAGGAGTTGGCCTGGACACCCTAAGATTTGCAAAGGCTTTGGTGGATGGTGGCTCTCGAGGTCGGCTTTAGCAAATGAGTTGTGGAACAAGATATGGTGGATGAGAAATGTCTTTTGTTGTCATTTTCTATTTTTTTTTTTTTTTTTCGATGTAAAAGTCCTCTTGATGTAATTTCTATTATGTTCAATAAACAAATTTGTTTGCTCATCTACTTTGTTTTCCCTTTTTCTCCTTTTTCTTTTTTTCTCTCTTTTTTTTCATGGCTATGGAGCTATCGCAATTAAAACAAGCTAAATAGCCAACCCGGAACTAGGGAACTCTAAGGTGGTAGACTCGACCCTAAGATCTAAAATTGACACACTCGGACTTCTAAATTAATGAACTTAGGTAATTTGGGATCCTATACTAACAGACTTATAATTCTAAACTAAGGCAACCTTTGAACAACTCAACATTTTATTAACACACTTGGGACTCTAAGCTCGATAGACTTTGTGTTTTGGAATCCTAAACTTATACATTTTGTTAATTTGGGAATTCTGCTAACCTATGAAACTAATAACTTTATGTGATTTGGAACTCCGATCATGAAATAAGGTGCAGAAGTGGAGGCATCCGAATAGGTTGAGCGTAACTAATTTGGATTTTTATTTCTGTTATTACTTTGAAGAATTGCTTGACACATAAACGATTATCTTACGACAAAGAAGTTGTCTTCAACTCGAAGTCGACTTGAATTCACTACCCCGAGGTAGGCTTCGACACGAAGTTGGCAAGGGTTCAATACACTGAGGTAGGCTTCAACGCGAAGTCGAAAAGGGTTCACTACAGTAAGGTAGGCTTCAACACGGAGTCAGAAAGGGTTCACTACACTAAGGTAACCTTCAACACGGAGTCAGAAAGGATTCACTACACTAAGGTAGGCTTCGACACGGAATCATAATAAGTTCACTACATTGGGGTAGGCTTCGATGCAGAGTCGGAATAAGTTCACTACACTGGGGTAGGCTTCGATGCAAAGTCGAAATAAGTTCACTACACTAGGGTAGGCTTCGTGATGACGTGTTTTTCATTCGTTTTACGCACTTATCAAATAACTAAAGCTAACTATAGTATAGCTAACCCTAGGTCATTCTTCTCAAGGACACAGTGTGTTCAGTTGTGAATTGGTGTTAAGTGAAGTGACGTAGAATCTGAGATGTAAAGTACTGACTCCCCTTGGCACTGGCCGAGTCGCTCTCGGCAAAGACTGAGCCGAGGTGATCCCGGTAGAGACAATCCGGCTTGGTCTCGGCTGAGTGCAGACAGACGCTATAGAGATGGACTATCTCTGTTTCAGACTAAAAAGCAGTAAACAGGGGGGTTGGGAATGCAAGTAATGCAGAAAATAGACTACAACTACGAATGCAGTAAACATACACTACTATTACTAGTTATCTATTATTATTATTATCTAACTGTGCTCATATTCAGTCCCATTAATCCAAGTTCAGTCCAGGCTCCACACTCCAGTTCTCAATCCATATCAGCCTTGGGAAGTCTTATGGCAATCGCCAAAGGTTCGTCCATTGCCATACCGAAGATTTATGCAATCGCTACCTCATCAGTTGGCAGGGATTAAGTTCAGAGCTGATTTTAGGTTCTCAGTTAACAATCGCCAATTGATTACCTACTAAATTAGTTAAACCAGTTCCAATCGGCTTAGTTTAACATTGTTCACAACTTGATTGCAATCGCGGATCAAATCATGAATTAAAGTAGAGGCAGAGAATGGAGATAAGAGTTGCAGAATGAAATTGATTAACAGAAATGGAGTACAAATACAGTGGTCCTGAATTCAGGTGAATCCATCTTCCACGATGATCACCATGGTTGATGGTGGTGGTTTGATGATGCGTATTTTTCAGTCGTTTTACGCGCTTATCAAATAACTAAAGCTAACTATAGTATAGCTAACCCTAGGTCATTCTTCTCAAGGACACAGTGTGTTCAGTTGTGAATTGGTGTAAAGTGGAGTGGAGTAGAATCTGAGATGTAAAATCTTGACTCGTCTCGGCAATGGCCGAGTTGCTCTCAACAGAGGCCGAACCGAGTCGATCTCAACAGAGGCGATCCGGCTTGTCTCGGTCAGAAGTGCATAAAAGCCTTCTGAGATGAACTGTCTGCTGCTCGGACTTAAAAAAATAAACAGGGGGGTTGGAGTGCAAGTAAAGCAGAAAGTAAACTAAGACTATGAATGCGATAAACATATACTACTGTTACTAGTTATCTACTATTATTATTATATAACTGTGTTCATGTTCAGTTCCATTAGTTCAAGTCCAGTCCAGTTCTGCACTCCATTCTCAGTCCATATCAGCCTTTGGTAGTCTTATGACGATCGCCAAACATTCGTCCATTGCCATACCGAGGAATTACGCAATCGCTACCACATCGGTTAAGGGGGGATTAAGTGCAGAGCTGATTTTAGGTCCTCGATTAACTATCGTTAACTGATTACCTACTGAATTAGTCAAACCAGTTCCAATCGGCTTAGCTTAACATTGTCCATATTCAAATGCAATCGCGATTCAAACGTGAATTAAAGAAGAGGAAAGAGAAAGGAGATATGAAATGCAGAATGAAATCGATTAACAGAAACAGAATACAATTACAGTGGTCCCGAATTCAGGTGAATCCATCTTCCCACGGCGATCACCATGGTTGATGGTGGTGGTTCACCTCCGCTAGCTTTGGCGTTGAGGATCAGCTCCACCAGTGCGTTAGTAATCTGATCGGTCCCCTCGGCGGAACTTGACTTCCCGGTCTCGGACCTGCGCTTCCTCAATCGAGAGAAACGCCAATACAGCACCGTGCACCACCAGGGACGGCAGGATGAGGGCGAGGAAAAATGGAGCAAATGAAGTGTATCAAGAGTGAATTCAAAGACCGACCGTAAAAAGTGCACAGCTCTTCCTATATATACACGAGCTGCGATATGCTAATCCTAACGAATCCTAACAGAATTACATTGTGAAAGATCCTATTCTACCCCATGCGGATCTTCTAACGTGACATGGCAGATTTCCTAGGAGTGACATGGCGGTGAGCTAACGCTGAGATGGCCTCCGCTGGATAGCTGATGTGGTCAATACAATTGGGCCTCTCTTGGGCTGCTGGGCTGCAAGGCGTGGGTTGCCAAGGCGACTCTGTTCGGCCGAGATGGAGTCGGGCTGATCAGGATGACTTCATCTCGGCCGAGACTCCTTTTGTTGACCCTGGTCAACTCGGCTTGACCTGCAGAAGAGGGAGTGACACTTTTATTAGCTAAGAAATCTGATTTAACACAGATTTGTGTTTTCTCTGTATTCAAACCCATAGAATGAATCTTAGCTAACAATCCATTCTTAAGCATAGAATAGTCTTGCAAACCTCCTTCTTAGGTGTCTAAAAGATGTATAAATTGTGACTCATCATGGTTCACCTCCGTTAGCCTGAGCATTGAGGATCAGCTCCACCAGAGTGCGTCAGTAGTCTGATTGGTCCCTTTTGACAGACTTCGGCTTTCCAGTCTTAGACCTGCACTTCTCAATCGAGAGAAACGCCAATGCAGCACCGTTCACCACCAAGAATGGAAGGATGAGAGCGAGGAAAATGGAGTAAATGAAGTGTATTGAGAGTGAATTCCAAGACGTAGAAAAAGTGCACAGCTCCTCCTATATATACACGAGCTGAGCAGCTAGATGCTAACAAAATATCCTAACGAATCCTAACAGAATTACACTGTGAATGTCCTATTCTACCCCTGTGCAAATCTTCTAACGTGACATGGCATATTTCCTAGGAGTGGCATGGCAGCTAAGCTGACGCTGAGGTGGCCTCCGAGCTGGATAGCTGATGTGGTCAATACAATTGGGCCCCTCCTTGTTGGGCTTTCTGGGCCGCAAAGTATGAACTGCCGAGCGAATCTGGCTTGGCCGACTTCATCTCGGCTGAGACTCCTCTGTTGACCCTGGTCAACTCGGTTTGTCCTGCAGAAGAAGGAGTGATACTTTTTATTAGCTAAGAAATCTGAATTAATACAGATTCGTATTTTCTCTATATTTAGGCCCATGAAATGAATTTTAGCTAACAATCCATTCTTAAGCATAGAATAGTCTTGCAAACCTCCTTCTTAGGTGCTCAAAAGATGTCTAAATTGTGACTCATCACACCCCCACACTTACCCTTTTGCACTCCTGGGCAAAATTAAATGAAAATCACAAGGGGAGTTTTTAAAGATAGAAAAGAATTTTTCACTTGGCTTCCTTTAGTTCAAACGAGACAGAGTCGGCATTCGTTCACTCTGAGATTGAGATACTCTAACAATCTGAAAATTACTCCTTCCGTGCTCTAGGCGCATTTATGACCTGTAAACCAGAGAAGGTAACCAAGAGTGACAGAGCTCTCTTTTAGGCAAATAACTCCCTCATTTCTCACGTGTTTGGGCTTGTATTTACACTCAACATTCATGGAACTGATATTACCATACTTTGGCGAATCTCTCTTCTTACATCTGCAAAAACACGCACAGTTATGATCATTAGGACTTCTTTTCGATTTGTAGCGAGGCCGGGTCACGGGTAGGATAGAATATGGGAAAACTAGCTTCAGGACCCACGAGGAAGAGAGGAGCAATGGGGAGTAAGCTTTATCAGCCTGAGGGATAACCTAGGATTCTGTCAATTCTTCCTTCTTGCTACTACTAGCTTATTTTTTTTCTTTTTCTTATTATACAATTTTATGCAGCTATTTCTCTCTTTGTCCGTTTCAGCTCAGAATTTCAACTGCTGCTTCCTCTTTTTCTTTTTTCTTTCTTTCACTCGCTTTTATTCTTTTTCTTGCATTTTCAAGCCTTAGAGGGTGCTGAACAACCTTTTGCTTCCTAGAGTTCCCCCACACTTGATCATGCCTTGCTCCCAAAACAATTCCAAAGCTCCTCTGCTCACCGAGGATGAGGTTGATTCATGTTTTTTCAGGCCTTGGCTTGTAGTGAGCTGTTAAGAAGAATGGTTACATTAGGCTCAAAAGGGGTAAACAACAGACACATTTGTTCAGGTAGGCTTTATTTGGCTCAGGGCTTATACGAAACATGGCCTAGATCATGTCATTCCTGCATGTGAGAACAGTTGTATCAAGAGAGTTAAGGCAAAATATAGAGTATGCAGTTATAATGAATGCAAAAATCACACTAGAAGAAGAAGAGGAATGGCCAGATGTAAGCCATCAATATTTTACAAGGGCTCAAAATCTTACACAGGTTGTTTTACTTGCCACAAAAGGTTTTCTCTTCAGTTTTACAGTCAATCATTGACTAGAGCACAAGAGTTTCATTCCCCTCAAGCTAGGGAAACCTCTTGCCAAAGTTGTAGAGTTGCCCCTATTGTCTTTTCCAAACTTCCAGAAGTCAATTCAAGATTCTTTTCAAAACAATTTTATTTTTGACAATCCACTTTGAAATTCTGTTTAGGAGGGAAGCTTGAAAGTAAATGACAGAATTGAAACTCTGCCAGGCCGAAGATGTTCCGGATCAGGTCGAGATGGCACAGAACCGGCATGGACTCGGCTTGGGCAGCTTTTATTGAAAAACATGACAGATTTATTAAAAATAAAATGAAACAACGCAATTGAAGGAAAATAACAAAGTGATTAAAACTAACAGAACAAATATTAAATATAGCAGAGTTCAGGAGAATGGGAATAAAATTAAGACACAGCAATTGAAATGATTGTATATTTATCCCCCCCCCCCCCCCACACTTAAAATCTGCATTGTCCTCAATGCGAGGCAGGGTCATCTGGTGATGCTGGTTCCATCAATGATATTATCTCCATGTCATGAGTGATAGGCGTTGGACCTTCATGGAATGGCTTAATCTGATGCCCATTGACCTGGAAGGTGCTGTTGCTATATTCATCTTTTAGCTGTACTACACCATGGGGAAACACATTAGTGATAACAAAAGGTCCATCCCATATGGAGCGAAGCTTACCTGCTATAAGCTTTAATCTGGAGTTGAAGAGCAGCACTTTTTGGCCAATACAGAAATCTTTTCTCAGGATCTTTTGGTCATGGAATTTTTTTACCTTTTGCTTGTAGATCCTAGAATTTTCATATGCTTCCAAGCGGAGTTCATCTAGCTCTTGCAGCTGAAATTTTCTTTGTTCTCCAGCTTGGTCATAGGCCAGATTGCACTGCTTAACAGCCCAGTATGCTCTGTGTTCGAGCTCCACAGGAAGGCGATAGGCTTTGTCGAAAACAATCCTATAGGGAGACATCCCTAAAGGTGTCTGGTATGCAGTTCTATATGCCCAGAGAGCATCCTCAAGCAGGCGGCTCCAGTCCTTCCTGCTGGGATTGGTCATCTTTTGCAATGTTTTCTTAATTTCCCTGTTGAACACTTCTGCCTGGCCATTTGTTTGGGGGTGGTAGGCAGTAGCAATTCTGTGTGCTACCCCATATTTCTGAAGAAGGGAAGCCATGGCTCTGTTACAGAAGTGACTACCTTGGTCACTTATGAGCGCTTTTGGCACACCGAACCTGCAGAAAATATTGGACTTCAGAAAGTCCACAACCACTCTTGAATCATTGGTTCTGGTGGCAACGGCTTCTATCCATCTTGATACATAATCCACGGCCAGCAGAATGTATGAGTAACCATTGGATACTAGGAATGGTCCCATGAAATCTATTCCCAGACATCAAAAATTTCACAGAATTGGATGGGTTGTTGGGGCATTTCCTACCTTCTATTCATGGCATCTCCTGCTTTTTGGCAGATCTCGCAGGTGGAGACGAATTCATGCGCATCCCTAAAGATAGTTGGCTAATAGAGGCCATAGTCTAGTACTTTCCTAGCAGTCCGAGTGGATCCATAATGACCGCCTCCAGGTGCCGAGTGACAGAACTGGAGAACCGAGTTGGTCTCGGCATCAGGAATGCACCTGCGGATGACTTTGTCACTGCCTAATCTCCAAAGGTAGGGATCATCCCAAATGTAGTATTTGGCATCGCTTCAGAGTTTATCTTTGTATGCCCGAGATGCCTCTGGTGGAAACCGAGATGCTGCCACAAAATTACAAATGTCAGCAAACCATTATGGAGACGAATTTATGTGCAACAGGTGCTCATCTGGAAACTCGTCTCGAATAGGCATCAGTTCGCTTTCTTTTTCAATTCTGCTCAGGTGATCAGCTACAGAATTCTCAGCACCTCTTTTATCTCTAATTTCTATGTTGAATTCTTGAAGGAGAAGCATCCACCAAATCAGTCTTGGCTTGGCATCAGGCTTCTTCAACAAGTATCTCAAAGCCGCATGATCAGAGAACACAATGATCCTTGAGCCGAGAAGGTATGGGCGGAATTTGTCCAGGGCAAACAAAATTGCTAATAGTTCCTTCTCAGTTGTTGTGTAATTTTGCTGGGCCGGGTCCATAGTTCGAGATGCATAGGCAATTACCTGTCTTGGGAGGCGGTTCCGGCTCTGGCCGAGAACAGCTCCTAATGCCGAATTGGATGCATCACACATTAGTTCAAATGGCAGGTCCCAGTTTGGTGCTTGCAGAATGGGGGCGGATGTGAGTCTGTTTTTCAGCTCCTAAAATGCTTCAATACAGGGCTGGTCAATGTTGAATTCCACATCCTTCTGTAGCAGCCTGGATAAAGGTAGGGCAAGTTTGCTAAAATTCTTGATGAATCTTCTGTAAAAGCCTGCGTGTCCGAGAAATGAGCGAACCTCCCTCACGGAAGAGGGGTTTGGAAGGGATGATAGATATCTATCTTGGCCTTATCCACTTCAATACCTCTGTTGGATACCAGGTGGCTCAACACTATTCCTTCAGTCACCATGAGGTGACATTTTTCAAAATTGAGCACAAGATTTGTGTCAATGCATCTCTTCAACACCCTTGATAGATTATTCAGGCATGCTTCAAATGAGCCAGCGTACACCGTGAAGTCGTCCATGAATACCTCGATGCAGTCCTGCAGCAAGTCCGAGAAGATGCTCATCATGCAACATTGAAATGTACTCGGAGCATTACAGAGGCCAAATGGCATGCATGTGTACGCAAAGGTACCAAATGGGCAGGTGAAGGTTGTCTTATGCTAGTCTTCAGGCGCAATATGTATCTGCATGTAGCCTGAGAATCCATCAGGAAAGCAGTAATGGGATCTCCCTACTAATTTTTCAAGCATTTGGTCGATGAAAGGCAGAGGAAAGTGATCCTTGCGAGTTGCTTGGTTTAATCTTCTGTAGTCGATGCACACTCGCCAGCTGTTCTGAATCCTTGTTGGTACCAGCTCATCCTGCTGATTTTTCATGACAGGTCATCCCGGACTTCTTTGGCACCACTTGCACAGGGCTCACCCATTGGCTATCCGAGATGGGGTGGATGATCCCTGCAGCAAGGAGCTTTGTGACTTCTTTTTTAACCACGTCCAGGAGTGTCGGATTCAGTCTTCTTTGCTGCTGCGGTATGGGCTTGATTTCCTCCTCCATTAATATTCTGTGCATGCAAATGGAGGGGTTTATGCCAGGAATGTCTGCTAGCTTCCACCCTATTTCCTTCTTATGTTTCCTGAGAACCTCCAACAACTTGTCTTCTTGTTCTTGGTCAAGATTGCTAGCAATAATAACCGGGAGTTGTTGTTCCTTGTTCAGGTAGGCATATTTCAGGTGACTCGGCAATGTTTTTAATTCTATGGGTGGTGGTGGTGATGGAGATTTGTCAGCTTCTGCGGTTGGATCCAACTGGCCGACTTGATCTTGATCAGGCACCAGGTGTGCCGACATGATTTCGGCCTTTGTCTGCTTCGGCTGGTTCGACTTCATGGATTTGGGTATTGTCGGAATGGAGTCGGCATTGGCTTTAAGCGTTCCTTCTGAGTCGGATCCGGATGGACTCTTTATTTTTGCTATAGTATGAGTTAGGTCTTCTGTGGCCGAGATGGTCTCGGCAAGCTTGTCGGCTTTGATTTCTTTGGCCGAGTTGACTTTGTCTTCTTCATTGACTCGGCCTTCTTTGGCTGACTCGGGTTCGGCTGAAAAGATTATTGCCAGATGTGCAGACGAGGGTTGCTTAGTTTCGGAAACTTCAGCTCTTTCAATCTTCGAGCACTTCGGGTCTCCCTGATTGCATGCTTGGTTCATCGTTTTGAATAATTCGGCTTTGAAATCCAAGTCAGCAATATCATCGTATTCGTCCTCGGAGCTGGAGAGGGTATGTACTTCTTCATTGTCTGCTTCTTCTGTTATGGCCCCTAAGCAACTGATAATATCAATAACTTCAGCAAAATCTTTCATGCTCCCACCACAGCTGTCTAGTTGAAGGTATTCTTCAACCAGCTCTTCAATAAGGTCAACGCCAAAGAGGGAATGGTCTTCGATGGGGTGCCTCATGGCTTCAAAGATGTTGAATTGTACCAGAGTGTCACCGAATTCCATTGAGAGAGTCCCGGCATGCACATCAATCTTTGTTCGTGCTGTCATAAGGAATGGTCTTCCCAGAATTATGGTTGATTCTTTTCCGGGTGTCTCATCCTCCATGTCAAGCACATAAAAGTCAGCTGGAAAAATTAGCTCATTGACTTGGATGAGAACATCCTCAAGAACTCCCAGGGGTTGGACAATACTCCTGTTTGCAAGTTGAATGGTCATCCCTATGGGTCTAAATTACCGAAATTCAGGGACCTGTAGATTGATGCTGGTATGACATTGATTAAAGCTCCCAAATCCAGCATAGCATCGGTAAAAGTACATTCACCAATGGTACATGGGACAGAAAAGATTCCAGGATCTTTGCATTTCTTTGGCAGTGTTTTTGCTCCTGTGGTGGAAGTTTCGTTTCTGGTTAGTGCTGACAACACACCTCCAACCTCCATACTCCCTTTTATCTTCTTCCGCTTGTGCACACAGAGTTCCTTGAGGAACTTTGCGTGCTTGGGAATTTGCTTGATGGCATCGAGGAGTGGAATGTTGATTTCCACCTTGCGGAACATCTTCAACAATTCTTCATCCGATTCTGGCTTTCTTACCGAAGTAGTCCGAGATGGAAATGGCAATGGGACAGTTGTCTCTGGCCGAGACTGTAAGTCGGAGTCGGCTTTAGCTGGTCTCGGCAACCGCTGCAATGTAGGTTGAGGTAGTTCTTTTCCACTTCGAAGAGTGACTACACTGGCGTTACCTCTCGGATTTGGAATGGTTTAAGAGGGAAGGTTGCTAGATCTTGCCGACTGTAACTGGCTTACAGTGTTAGCTAGCTGTCCAATCTGCGTTTTGAGGTCTTGAATGGTGGCCGTCATGTTTTGCTGAAACTGCATGTTGCTGGAGCTCACAGACTGTTGGAACTCCAGATTGCTGGTCGCAAGTTGCTTCATTAAGTCCTCCAGAGATGGAGAGTTGTTTGGAGTAGGCATTCTCTACTGTTGTCTCTGCTATTGTTGTTGCTGCTGGAAAGGTGGCACTTGGTATTGCGGAGTCGGTTGTTGATAACTTGCCTGCCTCTGATAGGTGTTCGGTGTGGATCCGAATTGTTGGGTTGCATATGGTCCTTGATTCGGTGCTGGCCGAAATGGCTATCTTCCCTGTTGCTGGATATCAAATGGCCGATTCTGATACGGCTGCTTCCCGTACTGAAATCCACCTATGGCTCCAACATTTTCTGGTTGGTCCGACTCGGTTTCTTGGAGGGTGGGGCACATATCAGTGGGGTGCTCCACAGAAGTACATATGCCACATACTTTTGCTGCCATGACTAGTTGGTGTTTCCCAACAGCAAGCTGCCTCACCAACGATGTCAATTCGGTCAACTGATTCTCCAACCTCTGATTGGAAGCTGCACCGATTTCATTCACCATCCGTGGTTGATTTGGCCCTCTGATCCCAAACTGCTGTGTATTGCTTGCCATATTGGAAATCAGATGCCGTGCTGCTGCTGGTGTTTTGTCCATCAGAGCTCCTCCACTGGCTGCGTCTATCATACTTCTGTCCATCAGCGATAATCCTTCATAGAAATACTGGATCAGCAACTGTTCGCTGATCTGATGATGTGGACAGGTGGCACAGAGTTTGTTGAACCTCTCCCAATACTCGTGCAGTGTTTCTGCTACATGCTGCCTGATCCCACATATTTCCTTCCTGATGGACGCAGTGCGGGATGCTGGAAAGAACTTCTCCAGGAAGGTGCGTTTCATGTCTCCCCAGGTATTGAAAAGTACTGGCTGAAGATACAGCCAATCCTTCGCTGCTCCATCCAAGGAGAATGGAAATGCCTTCATTTTGATGTAGTCTTCCGATATCCATTGTGGCCTCATTATGGAGCAAACCACATGGAATTCTTTTAAATGCTTGTAGGGGTCTTCTCCTGCAAGACCATGAAACTTAGGCAACAGGTGTATAAGACCAGATTTTAACTCATATGTTTGAGCTGGCTCCAACTGTGGGTATTGGATGCACCAAGGTTGATACACCACATCTGGAGTGGCTAATTCCGTCAGCGTCCTATCGTTATTCTCCATTCGTCCTGATTCTGCAAGAACGTCAGAACTAGAAACAAAATTGTTAGTGTGAAACTGGTTAGAATCAGCTACAGAATCTATATTGATACTAGTATTTACTGCAGTGTTCCTAATTTTGCGTAATCTACGTAAAGTTAATTCTATTTCTGGGTCAAAAACATACAATGGGTCAGTACTACTCCTAGTCATGCATTGTACATATTATGCAGAAAAAAAATAAGAATTAGAAATAGTTCTTGAAATAGTAAATACAGAATTGGAAACTACAGCTATCAGTTAACTAACTAATGGAACTACAGAATGGCATACAGAAAGAATGCAATTAAACTAGCAAGAATGCAAAACAGAAAAACTAGCTGGATGCAAGAATGCAATGCAGAAAGAAAGATGCAGTAGTGAATACAAAACAGAATGCCAATTCTACGTAGCTACAGAAGCAAATGTTTGATTTCTTCTTTTCCCTTTTCTTATTAGCGGTGAATCCACGCAGAGAAACAAATAATAGTCAACTGGCTCTTTATTTATAAACAAAACAGACAGACATAGACAAGTTCAAAAGACTCAAGACTGACTTGACAGACACACTTTACAGACTCGGAATTCGACCTCACTCAACTTGGCACACAAAGACACAAAGAACTTGTGTCCCCGGCAACGGCACCAATTTGATGACGTGTTTTTCAGTCGTTTTACGCGCTTATCAAATAACTAAAGCTAACTATAGTATAGCTAACCCTAGGTCATTCTTCTTAAGGACACAGTGTGTTCAGTTGTGAATTGGTGTTAAGTGAAGTGGCATAGAATCTGAGATGAAAAGTACTGACTCCCCTCGGTACTGGCCGAGTCGCTCTCGGCAAAGACTGAGCCGAGGTGATCCCGGTAGAGACAATCCGGCTTGGTCTCGGCTGAGTGCAGACAGACGCTATAGAGATGGACTATCTCTGTTTTAGACTAAAAAGCAGTAAACAAGGGGTTGGGAATGCAAGTAATGCAGAAAATAGACTACGACTACGAATACAGTAAACATACACTACTGTTACTAGTTATCTATTATTATTATTATCTAACTGTGCTCATATTCAGTCCCATTAATCCAAGTTCAGTCCAGGCTCCACACTCCAGTTCTCAATCCATATCAGCCTTGGGAAGTCTTATGGCAATCGCCAAAGGTTCGTCCATTGCCATACCAAGGATTTATGCAATCGCTACCTCATCAGTTGGCAGGGATTAAGTTCAGAGCTGATTTTAGGTTCTCAGTTAACAATCGCCAATTGATTACCTACTAAATTAGTTAAACCAGTTCCAATCGGCTGAGCTTAACATTGTTCACAACTTGATTGCAATCGCGAATCAAATCATGAATTAAAGTAGAGGCAGAGAATGGAGATAAGAGTTGCAGAATGAAATTGATTAACAGAAATGGAATACAAATACAGTGGTCCTGAATTTAGGTGAATCCATCTTCCACGACAATCGCCATGGTTGATGGTGGTGGTTCACCTCCGTTAGCCTGAGCGTTGAGGATCAGCTCCACCAAAGTGCGTCAGTAGTCTGATCGGTCCCCTTTGGCAGACTTCGGCTTCCCAGTCTCAGACCTGCACTTCTCAATCGAGAGAAACGCCAATGCAGCACCGGGCACCACCAAGAATGGAAGGATGAGAGCGAGGAAAATGGAGTAAATGAAGTGTATTGAGAGTGAATTCCAAGACGCAGAAAAAGTGCACAGCTCCTCCTATATCTACACGAGCTGAGCAGCTAGATGATAACAAAATATCCTAACGAATCCTAACAGAATTACACTGTGAATGTCCTATTCTACCCCTGTGCAAATCTTCTAACGTGACATGGCAGATTTCCTAGGAGTGGCATGGCAGCTGAGCTGACGCTGAGGTGGCCTCCGAGCTCGATAGCTGATGTGGTCAATACAATTAGGCCCCTCCTTGTTGGGCTTTTTGGGTCGCAAAGTATGAACTGTCGAGACGACTTGGCTTGGCCGACTTCATCTCGGCTGAGACTCCTCTATTGACCTTGGTCAACTTGGTTTGTCCTGCAGAAGAAGGAGTGATACTTTTTATTAGCTAAGAAATCTAAATTAATACAGATTCGTATTTTCTCTATATTTAGGCCCATGAAATGAATGTTAGCTAACAATCCATTCTTAAGCACAGAATAGTCTTGCAAACCTCCTTCTTAGGTGCTCAAAAGATGTCTAAATTGTGACTCATCACTTCGACATGGAGTCAGGTAAGAATTCACTACACTAGAGTAGGCTTCGACATGGAGTCGGGTAAGAGTTCACTACACTGAGGTAGGCTTCGACACGGAGTCGGAATCAGTTCACTACAAAGGTAGGCTTCGACACAGAGTCAGGATGCGAGAGTTCACTACACTAAGGTAGGCTTCGACATGGAGTCGGGGTAGGGAGTTCACTACATTAAGGTAGGCTTTGACACGGAGTCGAGATAAGTTCACTACACTAAGGTAGGTTTCAACGCGAAGTCGGAATAAGTTCACTACAAAGGTAGGCTTCGACACAGAGTCGGGGTAGGGAGTTCACTACACTTTAAATGTTAGTGCATGCATGAGGTGTTTCTCGTCCTCGCCTTTTATGCATGTATGCTAGGGTGTATCTGATTTATGCAAGTGTCTCATGTATTCATGGAATGCCTCTTGGCTAGTCTCACACGCGCGTGGGAGCCTGGCTAGAGTATGCTTGTGACGTGGTCCTTTAACTTGTATGCGCATTGTGGGATGACTTGGCGACCAGGGCGAATCCTACCTTTAGCCTCGGTGGTGCACGAATTTCGTTGCGGGGTGGCAGTAGGGCAGCCAGATTTTGGGACAGGCCGTCGCACTCCCCTTCCCGGTCTCAGCGCAAAGGTGCCTTCATCTTCCCTCTACTTAATAGAATAAGTTGTGAGAAAAATTTATTGATGAGAAGGATCCGCGAATATGGGTCCCTCTTGGGGGATCCTATGGAGTAGAATGTAGGTCAGGACCAGCTTTCGGCCTAATGCCTTTCATTGGGATTGGTACCCATGGAGTAGAATATAGGTCATGATCAGCTTCCGACCTAATTCCTTTTGCTAGGGATTGATACCCATGGAGTAGAATCAGGATCAGCTTCTAGCCTAATGCCCTTTGTTGGGGATTGATAACAGTTCCCCTCACGTCGGCAATGCTAGCTCTTCCATCCTGGAGACTTAAGGTCAACCTTTGGATTCTTTCTCAATTGAACTCTCGGGGGTAGAACAGATTGACCGGGTCGGTTAATAATTCGTTTGACTTCATAAGATTTCTTCGCGAATTGGAGCCTAGTTCCATCTCGAGCCCTTGGTATTGGGCCAAACTTTTCTGGGTATCAAGTGTCCTTCCTTGAATGGGCGAGACTTCACCTTTTTGTCGAGGAGTATTTTTGATTTCTTGTTCTTTGCTTTTTGTTGCTTTTCATTTTTTCCTTTTTTGTTTTTTCTTTCGCTTCTTGTGTTTCCTTTTCTTTTGTTTGTTGTGTTTTCTTTTTTGTTTTTTTTTTCTTGTTTTTTTTTGCCCTCGGGTGTCTACGTCGTGGAGTAGTGTTAAGCCCGTACTTCTTCTTGTGAAGGATTGGCTCGTTCCAAGCGGAACCAGTTGCTAACCTTCTTAAAGCTCTCTTGTCGTTCTCAATTGCCCCTTACAGGTGGGTATTTCGTGATATCAGGGCTTATTGTCCATCTTTTCCCGATTGGGGAGCCTGCATCCTATTACTTCTACCCTTCCTCTTTGGTTTCCAAGGTTACTTTTGGCTTCCTCCTTGTCGATGGTTACCAGACTAGGGTCTTTCCCATTCTATCACTCTTTTGAGTTCAATCAAAACTTCTTCCTCTGGATTTTCCCCCCTCATCTTACTGACTGGATATGCTAGCGTTGTCGAGCGCAAGGGTCGGGTTATCAATTCAAAGGGTAGTTTCTATGTCTAGGCTATTTGATTTTACCACGTTTAGGAAGCAAGAAAAAAGAAGCTCTGGGCATGGTTTTGGATAAATGAATTGGATAAATTTTGAAATGCAAAATAGACAAAGAATAAAGGCAAAGGAAAGTAATTACATGAATATACAACGTATTTTATTAAGTTGTTCGAAGGTGGCGCAGAGGCCTATGTACATGAACTTATTTGCTAGGGGACCAGGTCGGGTGCACTTCGGCTGTCCGGCTGCCTGACTCTTGGGTCATGATGTACCCATTTCACCGACTCGGGATGTTGATTTCCCATTATTGCGATTTGATGCGGGGTACGATGCCCCCACTAGAGGAATAGCAACGAAGGCCCTACTGCATCTAATGTGTACCTTGGGTCTCCTGCCCTAGTCTTTTCTTCTTTACAGGCCCCGTGTAGCCGAGTCCGGATCGCCCCAGGCTTTCTTGTAGCGCTACTGTCTCAGCCAAGCCATCAAGCTCCCTCCTCGTCTGTTAGGGCTCTCCACCCTTTCCCTATTTTCGTGGCTTATCACTTTGACAATTGCGCCTCTGTGGGCTGGGAGAGGGTTGCTTTGCGCATTCAGCCCCTGGTCTTGGAAATTGAGCAAACCACCATTTAGAAGATCTTGCACCCTGTGTTTAAAGCTCCAACAGCTTTCGGTGGCATGACCTATAGCCCCGCCATGGTAGTCACACCTGGCATTGGGGTCGTAGCTTCTCGGATACGGGGGAACCATGGGCTTTAGGGGAACTATTTCCACGAGCTTTTGCTCCAGCAGTTGAGGGAGCAGTTATTTGTAAGTCATAGGGATTGGGGTCAACATTCTAAGCGGCCTTCTCGCGCCTTGCTGTGCTGACCTTGGAGTAACAACTACTCCTACGTCGGCTCATGGCTGGTAGGGAGGAACGCATGGCATTGGTGACACGCTAGCGTGGGCAGTTGTCGATTGGGCTCTAACATGGAATTGGACCGGATACGAGGAGGTGGTTCCTTTCCCCTGTGAGAAGACATGCTCTATTAGCACAATATTGGTGACACGCTAGCGTGGGCAGCTGTCGATTGGGCTCTAACATGGAATTGGACCGGATACGAGGAGGTGGTTCCTTTCCCCTGTGAGAAGACAGGCTCTCTTAGCACAATATTGGCTTCCCCTTTCTTTTTCTCTGGTGGGAGCTTCTTAGCAAAACCCATGTTGCTATTTGCGTGGGCGAGTTTCCTGCATCTAATGCCCAGTTCTATTCTCTCGCCCACCACTACCAGGTCCGCAAAGTTGGAGGTGGCGCTTCCTACCACTTTGTCGTAATAAGGGGATAGAAGGGTGTCAATGAACATGGTGACCATTTCCCTTTCGGTTATCGGTGGTTGGACCTATGCTACATCTTTGTGCATATTCTTTAAAGCCTTCCTATTCCCTCTTGACCATGTTTTGGAGCCGAAAACGATTTGGCACCATATCCTCATTGTATTTATATTGCTTCAGGAAGGCTTCCATCAAATCCCTCCATGTTTTGACGCGCCCTCGCTCTAGACCAACGTACTAGCTAAGGGCCGCTCCTGTTAGGCTGTCTTGGAAGTAGTGGACGAGGATCTTGTCGTCGTGTATGTAGGCCACCATCTTTCTGCAGTACATAGCCAGGTGGACCCTAGGGCAGGAATTTCCTCTATATTTGTCGAATTTCGAGGTCTCAAAATCGGCTGGAAGATCCACATTCGGAATGAGGCAGAGATCCACAACTTCTATCCCGACTTGGTTTCCACCCTCTACTGCACAGAGCCGTTCCTCTTGGGATTGCCACTTGTCCTTGGCCGGAGGTGTTTATGTGTGGACCAAGAGGGTTTGAGTAGTCCGCGAGGCTTGATGTTGTGCCTCGACCTTTGATTGTTCTTGTTCCTCATTGGCGGGTGTTTCGACATTCCACCTACATGTCATTCCATATGGTAGGTCTCTTATTGCATGGGGTGGAGGGCTAGCGATGTTGTCGGCTTGGGCATGCCCAACGATGCCATGATTAGCCATAGTCGTGATGGTTGCATTGGTCCAGGAGAGGATCTGAAACATCTGAGCCATTTGTTCTTTCAGTTGGCTTACCTCCCCTTTGAGATCTTGATTTTGCAATTCAAGTGCTTCGATCTTGCTTTCCATAGCCTTAGATTTGGAGTGCGTCGTATATGCAGACTGCTTAGCCTTTCTGGTATCCTAGTGCGTGTTCATGAGACATAATCATGTGATGTTTGTTATGTGCTAATGTTATGCCATGTATGCAGAAGAGCAGAAAACGGGAGCCATGCATGCCATGTTGGACTTGGCGAGTCATGCAGACATGTGAGAGCTGGAAATTGGCTATTGTTATCTATGAGGAGACCTCAGGGGGCAAAAACGAATCCTTGCTGGTTCTGGCGATACGGACCCCATAGCCAGTCTCCGTGGCCATGTGTCTGCAAACTCTTGTTGTCAGGTGTGCTCGTGTAATGCATGTCATGTTACCTCTCCCTTTTATTTTATGTTATGTACTAATGTATGCATCGTGCTTTTGGCTCCTTGAAGGCATTCGGAGGAGAAGACTCGGCTATTGAGGCTAGTGAGTTGGCTAACTTGATGTGAAGGGGTCCTTGTCCTCCTAAGGGGTTGTGGCCATTCCTAAGGGTTCTAGGGCAATTACGGGATCCATTCATGGTTTTAATCACACCTTACTTTTTGGCCACCAGCGCTCAAGACCCTTTTCAGGCACTCTCTACAAATAGGAATGAATCCTAGAGTGTGGACATCCCCTGAAAGATCACGCTCCGACTGGGTTATCGTGACTACCCTTCTAGAGATGCATTCCAAGGGGGAAGTCACTACACGCCCATCACTCTTCCTATTGTATAGGCTCAAGAATATGACCCTCTTAAAATTTGGCTAAGTGGCAAGTGCCAGTTAATTTTTATTCCCCTCCCCTTTTACCTGAAGTGGTCAAAAACATGGTACAAAACATAAGAAACACCTAGCAAAGGGCAGGCGCATATAGTAGCATGATAAATTAAAAACGAAATTAAGGTAGAGGTTATGCAACATACCATTCCTTCAGCTAGGGCTTGGCTCGCACACACGTGTTAGTTTAGGGCTTGGCTCACATACACGTGTTAGTTTAGGGCTTGGCTCGCACACACGTGTTAGTTCCCCAGTGGACTCGCCATCTGACGTGACCTAAATCGCGCCAGTGGGCGGATTTAGTTGTTGATGACGTGTAGGTCGAAATGGGTGTGGAACTGTGGTCTGGGGAGATGTCTGGAATCGCCAGGGACTCGGTATGATGAGTCGGCATCAGTTGAGCTACCCCGAGGAGGGTTGGCTCGGACCAAAATGACTTGGATTAGAGTAGCCACCAGTGTTTAATGGTACAATGGAAACCGAGGGCGGATAAGGCATGGTCTCGAAACAGAGAAACTGGGTAAGGAGCCAATTACGCATGGGAGTGATGTGTCATCCCACCCGCCTACCATCTAGTAGTTACCCCATGAATTGCATGCTACGTAACCTCTACTATAGTGGCAGATGGCACAGAGATAAGTTTTGGTAGGATGATCAACTTGACAAGAGCAAGTCTCTTGCTCCTATGTACCTCCTAATTGGGATGAATCAAAGTTGACGTAGTTCTGGAGGGATGCGTGCGGTGAGTGACAAAGTCAGACTTTCCTTAGGTGTCCTTCCCTTAGGACGTGAACAATGTTGTGTGTGCAAGGTGTGAGTCTTAGCATGGTTGGACTTTCCCTTAGGCGTCCACTGGGGTCTAGGGCGCGAGGATTGAGCTTTCCGTTGGGCGCTCAACCCTCGTAGTTTAAGGGCGAACTCGGGACTATCCACTAGGCATCTCGCCTCGGTGCTAGACTGAGTATTCGTGTGCCTACATGTTGGGTTGACTCGGACGTGCATCCACTGACTCGGGGTCAGATGAGGTGTACGGAGTGTGAGGTTGTGATGGTTGAGACCAACTCGGTTTTAAGTTGAAGCGAGCTTTGAGTCTATAGTTCGAAGTGCTCGCAAGTCGGTTTGGTATCAAGACGGTTGGCCTACCATCTAGAGTGTAGTGGACGCTGGGATGGAAATGTGAAGGATTCAGAAATGAAACTAAGATGGCTTGCTGGCCATCTAGAGTGTGACAGACATTAAGATAAAGATGAGATGGATTTGGTTCGCCATTGGAATGGGTTCTGCTCTAGAGACTCGGGGTATTGGGATTATGTGCGGGGAAATTTAAGTTTAGTGAGAGCAGGAGGCTAACTCGTGTGGTGAATTACGTATTCGCCATCTGAACTGTGCCTAGGGAGACTGTCTATGGCTTGACTGGAGTTTTGGCCAAGAAACTTACCTAGGATCCAGAGAGTTGGTCATTGCGTAAGTTTGTAGCTGATCTTTTCAAAATTTGAGGTGATTCCTTAGTTATTCTCTCCCCAGTCTTTTTTCTTGGCCTCGAGCTCCTCGAGCTAAGGCCTTTTATAGCCTTTGAGAGGATGATGAGAGCACATATGATCTTGCCACGTGGAGCCGCTCCAGCCACCTGATCTAGTTCGTTAGCCTTGGTGATCCCCAGGGTGATACTCCTGTGCGTGGTCGTGGCACGTTCTCCTGAATTCGCAGTGCCTCTTGCGGGTAGTGGTTGACATAGCTCTTTCCCTTACTGTGATTGGCAAGGACCTTGTTCTGTTAATGGTGGTGGGGCCCCTGGTTTGCTGGCATGGCTTTATTGATAGCCCCTCTTTTCTTTGCAGAAAATCGTGCAGCTCAGATTGCTCTAATTTTGGTGAGGTTGTTACCTTTGTGCTGAGGTGACATATTCCATTTGATTCTGCTGAATTGGACAACTCTCATTACTGTTGAGGTGGGGTCTCACGTGCTTGACGTGGCCACTTCAAGTTCCTCATAGTTTGGGCCCCTTTTCTATGTTTGGCCTGCGGGGAGTGTGGACACTAGTCCTCTTGGGCTTCGTCCGAGCCGTGGACTGAGTCGTGTACGTTCTTGCCGATCCTGTCCTACTGACTGTCATCAAGTATGGTATCCTCTTCCTCTCAAACGTGACCGAGTCAGTTGACTTTCCTGACAAGTCTCTTCCTGGCCCTCTTAGGCGTGAGTCTTCTTTGGGCTCGAGGTTTCTTGTGGAATTGTATGATGGTCCGGACGGATTTAGGGTCCTACAGTTAATAATCAAATACATGTTTAAATATATAAATTAAGTTGTTAAAATTAAAATCATGTATATATATAAGCTTAAAAATTTTACCATTCACATATAAAAATAAATATAAGTATATAGAAATAGCATATAATTATAAAAGTTTCACTACTAGCAACATATAAAAATGTAAATTTATTAAATTAAATTATATTTTTAGTGAATAGAAGAAATAGTATAAATAACAAATTTACTATAAATAGATAATTATAATTTGTTTTGTATAGAAGTTAATATTTATATTAATTTGGGTAAATAAAAAAAAATATATATTTAATTTGAAACAAGAAACAAAAAAAAAATATATAAAATGCACACTTTATATATTTTTTTTATTCTGGTAGGATTCGAAGGTGAATTTTTTCATAAACTCTACATAAGTTATTCTTGTATGTTATCTTTCAAAGATTATGAAAATAAGTTAAGAATATCTTATGAACCTATCTTATCTTTATGAGAAAAGCTTAATTTATTTTATATTCTTATTTTTTTCTACTATAAGAGTTTATGAAAAAGTTTATTCAAATAAGGCTTAAATATTTTTTTCCTTTATTTAAATTTCTTAAAACTTCTTACTTTATTGATTAATGGATAGTAAAGTTTCCTAAAAAAGAAATAGTTATAACAAGATTCAAGGGTAAAATTTATGACAATAGATTGAGAGAATATCCTAGGTAAAGACAAATGAATTTTCAATCTCTTAAGAATTTTCTTTTTTAGTAATCTCACTATGTTCTAAGAAGTCGCCACAAAATTATATATATAATTTCTAACACTTTCTCTAACGGTCACAAATTCGTATACTTTATAACATCTACAAAATCTTTTAAATACTTTTTCTTTATTTTTAGAATTTTTTTTTATAGTAACCTATTTATCTATTTTTCATTATAATTTTAGTGATATGAAATAACTCTTTCTAATGTGCCTAGTTCTTTCTGTAATGTAGAAGATGATGATCCACACTCTTAATGACTAGTAGGTTTGAACTAAATGATGAATTAACTCAAGAAATAAGAGAGCTTGTGACACCTTTTACCCTATGCTCTATCTACTAATAGAAAATAAAATAGGAGAGAATCTATAAATTTAAATCATTCAACATTTAAGGTAAAAGGTTTACATTCAATTTATAATCATTATAAATTAAACATCTTAACGACGATTCAAAGGCCAACTAAGATAAGCAAAATAATAAACCAAGTAATTATAATATTTATAATTCTCCATTAGAATGGGCTCCAATATTGCATCCAATCAGAGCATAAAATTGAAAGAAAGAAAGTAAAAGTAAAAGTAGTAAAGGAGCCTTAGCTCACTCTTCGTGCTCCTGCACTCTACGTCACCTACAAGTGGCGATAAATCCAAACACAATATTACACAATAGAAAATGAAATGAGAATACATCTCACTACAAGCTTGTGGTATAGACATAAGGCCAGGTAATACATGTAATAATCAATTACAACATCAACCAATTATCACATCATGAGCAATCACATAATAAGCATTCTGCAAATGCACATGAATTATAGTAATGCACTCTAATTACTACTATATATGCAATGTGATACCAACTCTAGTCGAGGAAGTAATCTAGGGGTAACACTACTTAACTCTCCCTAGTTATCCATACCACTCTAGAATGACACCCTCTAGTAGCACGTCAAGTACTACTCGGCTTGCATCATGTGTTGCAACCCGTAGGATCTGATGCACCCTAAGATCTAATGCACCTTAGGAGCCATAATCATGACCTAGCTTCAAGTAATTTCCAAAAATTAGCAAGGACATTGCTAAAAATTGAAGAAGAAGAAAAGGATAAAATAGATGAATATTAGAGATGACTTGCCACTAATTCCTAAGAATTAAATCAAAGAATTAGATTTCTTGTTCAAGACAAGAGTAGAGAGAATGCTTTAAAAGGTGTTAAGACATAAATTCAATATCAATAAAAAGTAATTAGACTAGTTACATTTTAGACTTATATATCCCTTTCTTATTCCTAATTATAAAGTATTGTAATCCTAAATAAGGTAAGATAATGAAAAGCCTAAGCTCAATGGCCCTAAAACGTGAGCTAAGTGCCTTACTGGATTTGCAGCCAAACTAGCAACGAAAATTGCAATCGGCTTAGCAATGGAAAAGCTGAAAAATGGAACTAGTAAGGAAATCGCATCTAAAAAGAGCTTTAGCCCAAGGCTAAACTATCCTACCTAGAATTTACTTAAAGTATCACGAAAATACAAAAGGAAATATGATCATTCCAACCCTAAACAATGATACTTTGGTAGCTGGAAAAATTATACAAAATTGGTGTGCAAAGTGCCTCTTCTTGACCCTTAAGCATGATTAAATTTTAGTGCACTTCCTCTTGACCCCTAGTCATGGGGCCTTCACATGTAGGGGAAACTACCTCATTCTCCCCACCTTGGGTGTAGTTTTCCATATATGCATCAAGATCAATCACAACTATTGAGATTTTCGTACTAAGTAGTCTCGAAGAGGTCCAGTAGCCTTACCACTTGTCTCAATTGGACAATCATGTAATGTTCATTCACGAAAACTAAAATCACAATTGTAATCCCTAATTAACGTGAATTCAAGCATAAGAAAATAACTAATTTAAGCGATCAATCGATTACCTAACATCGATTGGATTAGATTAATCAATCCTAACCTAACATAATCCAATATCTCAAAACAAAATCAATATAATGAAAACAAATTCAGATTTGGAAAGAAAAAGAGGAATTTGTAGTAGAATTAGTGAAAGAGAAATAGGAACTCAATTCCTAACCAAAATTGTTGGAACCTTGAATTTGTTAAAAGGTTTAACCTTCCCTGGAAATCCCTATTGGAGCTTCAAAAGCGAGAAGAAAATGAAAAACAATAAAGATAGTAGAGAGAAAAAAGAGAAATTTGCAAGATAAGATATGCCAAAATCCAATTATTTTTCAAACTAACTAATTAATAAAATCATTAAAATACTAACTAAGCTAAACTAATTTAGAGAATTTCATGGGCCAAAGGCCCACCCAATAAGGTTTCTAAACTGGGCTTGAATTACAAAGGAAAGCCCAAAAGAATGGGGTGTAGAAGTAGAGACTTCAATCAGCTCTTGAAGGAGCGTGAATTGGCTTGAGCATGTGAGGGATAAAATTGTATATCTTTGCATTATCTTTCTAGAGCCATCGAGAGTGCCCAAATTGGAGTTTTTTTAGCTCCATTTAAGGCCTATGCAAGACAATAATATCATAATGAGAAATAAATAAAGATTAACAACTAATCTCAATTAAGCTAAATAACTCAAAACTCAGAAAATGTGTCAATATTAAGCACAAAAATATGTCAAATATATCCAACATGAATCATAGTTGAGTGCCTCGAAAGTGCTCTATAAAATTCCCTCACACTTGGACTTTTGCACTGACACGATCTTAAAATTGGACCATCTTGAAAGCAGACAAAAAGAGGAACTTGACCCTAGCCGCGACCTGCCGGTAGAACCAAATTTATCAGAAGTGCGACCCTAACTGTGACTTGCCGGCAGAACCAACACTATAAAAGTTATTTAACCTAAGTACCAAAGGAAACGTGCTCACAAATAAACACGAATATTATTCAAATTATGAATTCTGTCCTGCGGGATGGTTACAAGAGTTTATTTATAGGCTTAACTAGGCAACCCTAAAATCAATGCCCATTAATATTTTAATTGGCATAAAATCCCATCCACTAGATCTCTCCACTAACCTTTTATTTCCATCATTAATGACCTTCCTATTTTTCCACCAACTATCCAACTTTCCCTTTTTTTTCTACCAACTATCAAAAAGTGATTTATGTGAAAATACATGTAAATAAATCCTAATTAACTACTCAGCCCAAATTACATGACAATGACTTTGGGCTTCATATATGTTCTTCAATATGGGCTCCAATCTTCATCAACCTGTAATAAAGTGACCCGTTTTGGTACAGCCTCTGATTCACTTTGCTCTAAACTTTCCGTAATTCCCAAACTTAGGCCTAGCAACGATTGCTTCATTATTTGGGTTTTGGGCCTAGTCATGGGACTTCCAATGTCACGCAAATTATCTTTGACTTTGTTGGTCGGGTCTCTATCATTCTCTCCCTCTTGAGAAGGATTTTTCCTCGAATCAAAGTCCTCACCTACAACAAATAAAAATAAATCAGCAACATTAAAGGTAGAACTTATATTACCATATGTGGTTGGTAAATCCAGCTTGTAGGCGTTGTCATTAATCCTTGCTAAAACTTGAAAGAGTCCATCTCCTCTTGGTTTCAACTTGGAATTTCTTTGAATGGGAAATCTTTCTTTCCGCATATGAACCCAAACCCAATCTCTAGGTTCAAAGGTGACTTTAACACGCCCTTTATTTGCTTGCCTTGAATATTGTTTATTCATCTTCTCAATGTTAGCTCGAACATTGGCATGGAATTCTTTAACAAATTTTTCCTTGTGCTTTCCATCCAAGTTAGTATATTCATTATTTGGCAAAGTTAAGATATCCAAAGGAGTTAGTGGATTAAAACCATACACAACTTCAAAAGGGGAATAAAAAGAAGTAGAATGGATAGCTCTATTATATGCAAACTCAACATAGGGTAAACATTTTTCCCAATTTTTCAAATTCTTTTGAATGATTGCACGTAACAAGGTAACAAGAGTTCTATTCACAACTTCAGTTTGCCCATCGGTTTGTGGGTGTGAAATAGTGGAAAACAAGAGCTTAGTTCCTAACTTATTCCACAAAGTCCTCCAAAAATGACCTAGGAACCTAATATCTCTATCACTTACTATTGTTCTTGGTAACCCATGCAAGCGCTCAACTTCTTTAAAGAACAAATCAGCAACATGTGTCGCAATATTGGTTTTAGAACATGCAATGAAATTTGCCATTTTACTAAATCTGTCCACAACAACAAATATACAATCTTTTCTACTTTGAGATCTTGGCAACCCTAATATAAAATCCATTGAAATATCATTCCAAGGTTGACTAGGCACAGGTAAAGGTGTATAGAAACCATGGGGCATGACTTTAGATTTGACTTGCTTACAGGTAATGCATTGATTATAAATAGATTGCACATCATGTTTCATATTAGGCCAATAAAAATGCCCACTCAGAATTTCTAGAGTTTTCTTTACTCCAAAATGTCCCATTAATCCCCCACCATGAGTTTCTCTAACTAGCATTTCACGCAAGGAGCAAGTAGGCACACACAATTTATTTTTCTTAAACAAGAACCCATCATACTTATAATAGTCTCCAAAAGCATGTTTAATACAAGAATTCCAAACCTGATGAAAATCAGAATCATTGACGTACAAGTCCTTTATAATCTCAAAGCCAAGTATCTTAGTTTGCAAGGAAGTAAGCAACACATACCTTCTAGACAATGCATCAGCGACAGTATTCTCCTTACCTTTCTTGTACTTGATCACATAAGGATACCTCTCTAGGAACTCTAGCCACTTGGCATGTCTCCTTTGAAGCTTACCTTGAGATTTTAAAAACTTCAAACTTTGATGGTCAAAGTGGTTATGAACTCCTTTGGCCACAAATAATGTTGCCAACTTTGCAATGTCCTCACCAAAGCATACAATTCTTTATCATAGGTAGAATAGTTTAATGCATCCCCACTTAGCTTCTCACTAAAATATGCAATTGGTTTAGATTCCTGCATCAATACAGCTCCTATTCCAACACCAGAAGCATCACATTTAATTTCAAAAGCATTATCAAAATTAGGAAAACAAAGCACAGGTGCATTGGTCAACTTATCTTTCAACAAATTAAAAGCTTTCTCATGCACATCATCCCACTTGAACACAACATCCTTTTTAACAAGCTCATTTAAAGGTGCAGCAATAGAACTAAAGTTCTTCACAAACCTCCTATAAAAACTTGCTAAACCATGAAAACTTCTTACCTCGTTTGCATTCTTAGGTGTAGGCCATTCTCTAATTGCCTTTACCTTTTCTCCATCCACACTTATTCCTTTTGAGCTTTGAATTTCGTTTGTTTGCTCAGGATTTGTTCTATAGGTTGGTCTATTTGAAATTGGACAACCAGGAACAAGGTCAATTTGATGCTCAATACCTCTTAAAGAAGGTAATCCATAAGGTACTTCATTAGTGAATTCCTATAACAAAGACTCAATTTCACAAGGAAGAGAAGAGTGAAATTTGTTAGTGAAATAAACACCCTTGTACAGGAGTACAAGTAGTTTCTCTTTTACTGATAACGCACTCTCAACCTCTCTTGTCTTTGCAAATGCACTCATTTTCTTACTTTCCTCTTCATTGCACTCAATTTCATGTTTTTCTTTCTTCTACTTATTTTTACTCATACTTTCTTTTCTCTCTCTTGCAAAGAAGCTCATTTGCTTTTTCTTTTCTGAATAGATTTCTTTTCTTTTGCTTTTCTCATTCTTTTGTTCACATTTTTCTTTTGATTCCTCACACTCTCTCATTTTTATTTGGTCTTCACATACTTGCCTTGGAGACAATGGAGTAAGAGTAATTTTCAGCTCATTGTAAATAAACGACAAACAATTGGTATACCCCTTGTAGGTCACCTTGCGGTCAAGCTGCCATGGGCGGCCCAAAAGTATATGTCCTGCTTCCATAAGAACCGCATAACGTAGTACTTCATCTTTGTAATTCTCAATAGCAAAAGGCACTAAAACTTGTTTGTCAACCTTTACTTCTCCAATATTACTAAGTCATTGCAGCTTATAAGGCCTAGGGTGTTTGGTAGTTTGCAAATTTATTTTCTCCACTAGAATAGTACTAGCTACATTGGTGCAACTCCCTCCATCTAGAATCATGTTGCACACTTTTCCTTGATCAAAGCACCTAGTATGAGAAATATGCTCACGTGGCTCCACATCACCATCTTCCTTAGGTTGTATGCTAAGAGCACACCTAGTATCAAGTACAACTCCATCTATAGGTTCAGCAACTTCCACATCACTAGAATTCTCCAATGGTGGCATTTCATCATCACTTGAGCTCTCACTTTCCACTTCTCCATTATCCATCATCATCATTGCTCTTTTATTTGGACATTGAGAAGTAATATGTTCAAGTCCTTGACACCTGAAACACTTGATATGATGTGATCTATATGATGTATCAGTGTTAATTTTACCTTTAGGAGGAGCATTTGAATATTTGACAATCACATCTTCTTTAGGATTTGTAACAGTTGTACTATTCTTCCAATTTGATCTCCATGAAGAGCTAGAAGATGAAGCAAATTTGAAAGAGCTTTTAGACTTCAATTGCCTCTCCACTTGAATTGCTTTGTGCAATAAGTCCTCTATCTCCATATAATGATGTAACTCCACCACATCAGCAATCTCTTTCTTTAAACCTCCAATGAATCTAGCCATAGTTACCTCACAGTTTTCCTTCACATTGGCTCTAGTCATGGCTATTTTCATCTCCTTATAGTAATTCTCCACACTCATAGAACCTTGTGTCAAACTTTGCAATTTTCTGTGCAAGTTCCTATGGTAATGACTTGGTACAAATCTCCTTCTCATGATAGACTTCATATCTTCCCATGTACGAATGGGCCTTTTTCCATTTCTACACCTGTCAATCACAAACTGATCCCACCAAATATTAGCATAGTCAATAAATTTAACAACTGCTAATTTTACCTTTTTCTCCTCCGAGTAGTTGTGACAATCAAACACATGTTCAACTTTTCTCTCCCACTCCAAGTACAATTCAAGATCATTCTTTCCTTGAAATGTAGGGATTGTCATCTTAATGTTACCCAAATAATTATCACGTCTTGGTTCACCTCTTCTTCTCCCTTTATTTTTATTATATCTTCCATTTGAATACTCCTCTTCTTCTTCCTCATCACTATGTCGAATAATAGGGCTCTTATACCTGGTTATAGATTGAATTGTTCTTGTACAGCCTTGATGAATAATTTGATATCAACATCCCGTTCTCCTTTGCTACTCATGATTAAAATACTGCAAAATCAAGTTAGAAAAAAAATCCTCACATAACACTCTCTCACGTGTTTACGCTCGAATTATGTTGTAATCACTCGTGTATCACTCAATTTGGCTTTTTTTTTGTTTCACCACTCTTGCCTTTTACCACTCAACTTTTCCTTATGAGCTCTTAAGTAAGAACCTTTAAGAATGATGGTACGCAACAAGAAACAATAAGGATTTGGTAATTTGATAACTTTAGAGAACAAGAATTAGCAAGAAACAAGAAATTCTAGATTGTTTGACACATACAATGAAAGTAGTATAGGTGCAAGGGTGGGGGGAGGAATATGACAAAAATTCTCAAACTTTTCTGTTTAGTTTTTTTTTTCAATATGCAAGCCAAAATAACAGATTGACTACTAGCCTTTTTTTTCGCTTTTTTTTTACCTTTCTCTTTCGTTTTTTTTGTGTGTATGATTGTTTTCTTTTTTGAAAGGAAACAAAACACAATGAGGCAAAAGGAAGGATGACAAACTTAATGACTTAAACAGAGAGATATGAATGGACACGAATAACTAGAATAAATGAGGATGACAAAGTAGGCAAAATATCAAAAGAACTAACAATTTTTTTTTATAATAAATTGAAAAAAAAAACAGAGACACAAAGGATAGAGAACACCTGATTTCAAGTGTCGAAACTCTAATACCAAAAGACACAACCTTAAAATTGGACCGTCTTGAAAGCAGACGAAAAAAGGAACCTTGACCTAGCCGCGACCTGCCAGTAGAACCAAAGTTATCAGAAGTGAGACCTTAACCGCGACTTGCCAGTAGAACCAACACAATAAAAGTTATTTAACCTAAGAACCAAAGGAAAAGTACTCACAAATAAACACAAATATTATTCAAATTATGAATTCTGTCCTGTTGGGTGATTACAAGAGTTTATTTATAGGCTTAACTAGGCAACCCTGAAATCAATGCCCATTAATATTTTAATTGGCATAAAATCTCATGGATTTAATATCCATTAATACCTTAATCGGCATAAAATCCCATCCACTAGATCTCTCCACTAACCTTTTATTTCCATCATTAATGACCTTCCTATTTTTCCACCAACTATCCAACTTTCCCTTTTTTCTACCAACTATCAAAAAGTGATTTATGTGAAAATACATGTAAATAAATCCTAATTAACTACTCAGCCCAAATTACATGACAATGACTTTGGGCTTCATATATGTTCTTCAATATAGGCTCCAATCTTCATCAACTTGTAATAAAGTGACCCATTTTGGTACAGCCTCTGATTCACTTTGCTCTAAACTTTCCGTAATTCCCAAACTTAGGCCTAGCAACGATTGCTTCATTATTTGTGTTTTGGGCCTAGTTATGGGACTTCCAATGCCACGCAAATTATCTTTGACTTTGTTGGTTGGGTCTCTGTCATGCACTCTCGGAAAAATTTATGAAAGCCAAAGACCCCTAATTATTCAGAGTTGCGCTTATTTATACAAGTGGAATCCCTATTCTACCCTTGCTATAACTTGCGTTGCAAGCCACTCTAGGCGGTGATGTGGCGTTAAGCTGGAACCGAGGTGGCTTCTGAATGGATGGCTGACGTGGAGTGCCACTGGAACTAGCTCCTGATTGGGCTAATTGCTCGCATGGGCTGAGTCTTGGTCTGACCGAGATGCTCTTGGCCTGGGCCTCCAGTGGTGGCTGCGAGATTAGTTGGACCTGAAATGGATAGTTAGATTAGTGCCTTGAATTAACATAAATTGTGCTTTTCTTGGATTCTAGGCCCTTAGTTTAAATCTTATCTAACAATCATCCTTTAAGTGCATGTGTTTCTTAATGACACTCTTCCTAGGTCCACTTAAGATGTGTATTTTATGACTCATCAAACCCCCACACTTAGCCTTTTGCACTCCTGGGCAAAATGTAACGACTTAGACAAGGGAGATTCCGGTTGAGGGAAAGAGATTCTTTCGTTGACTTCCTCAAGTTTGCCGAGACAGATTCGGCCTCTCTTCATCTTGGAACAAAGTGCTTATGCAATCAAGAAACTACTTCCCTTGGGCCTAAGAGGCTTTGTGACTTACACATGGGAGGAAATACCCTAGAGTATTAGAACCTCACTATGTGATCAATTCTCTCGAGTGTTTAGCTTGTGTTTACACTCAGCATTGCATGGAATTGGCATTACCATATCTTGACAGAGCTCTCTTTCTTACTCCTGCAAAACACAACAGTTATGATCACTAGGACTTTTTTGGCTTGTAGCGAGGTTAAGGTCATGGGTAGGATAGAATGTAGGAAAGCTAGCTTCAGGACCCGTGGGGAGGAGAGGAGCAATGGGGAGTGAGCGTAACCAGTATGAGGGCAATCCCGGTTGCTGTGGTCTCCTTCCATCTTTATTTACTCGCCCTTTTTACATTCTTTCTTTCTTCTACTCATGTAGCTTGCTGATTTCAGCTTATTTATTTCAGCTGCCTGTTTTCTGTTTATATGTACTTTCTTTTCTTTTCTTTCATTCAATTTCCTTCCCTTTTTCTCTTCTTCTGAACCTTCAGATGCTTTTTGACCGAATTCTGCTCCCTAGACTTCCCCCCCACTTGATTCTGACTCACTCCCAAGATGATTCCACGGCTCCTCGACTTCCCAAGGGTGAGGTACGATAATGGTTTTCTGGCCTCGGCTTGTAGTGAGCTGCAAGAAAAAATGGTCAATTTAGACCCAAAGGGGGTGAACAAGGGTCAGCGTGTTTTCAGACAGCTTATTTGGCTTTAAGCTCATAAGAAATATGGCCTACATCATGTCATTCCTGCATGTGTAAAACAGTTGTATCCGGAGAGTTAAGGCAAAATACATCATACACAATTAACATGCTTGCAAAAAAATCACTCAAAAAGAAGGGATGGTGAGATTGCGAGCCATCACTGCTACAAGGCCCAAATTCTCACACTGGCTGTTTTTTGTTCCTTTACTCTGAAGGTTTTCTCTCCCCATTTTCGTCACTTGCTGCTTAGAACTCAAAGGTTTGGTTCCCTTCAGGTGGAGGCTACCTCGTGTTCGAGGAAGAGGAGATGGCTTTCGCTGGTTCGCCAGACTTTCGGACTCAATCAAGAATTTTCTCTCTTTTTGGTTTGGCTCCATAATTCTGCCAGGCTGAGATCATTCTGGCTGTGGCCGACTCGGCTGGGAAGCTCTTTATTAAAAAACTTAAGTAGCAGGAATAAAAAAAACTAAAACTAGAACAGTATAAAAAATATGAAAGAAACAAATTAGACTAAAGAAAATAAGGAAGTTAAAGAAGAGAAGGGCAAATATGAAATGAATGATCAGTTCCAAATGGTCAGAATCCCCCCCCCCCCACACACACACTTAATTTTGGCATTGTCCTCAATGCGAAGATGAAAGGGGTGGCCGAGATGGCCTAGGCTGTGCCATTTGGTGGAGTTGGTTCCACCAATGAAATGATCTCCGTGTTTTCTCCAATTGGTGCTGGACCTTCAAGGAATGGTTTGACTTGGTGCCCATTGACCTGAAAGGTGCGGTTGGTATGTTCTTCCTTGAGCTGTACTGCACCATGGGGAAACATGTTAGTGATAACAAAAGGTCCATCCCATCTGGAGCGAAGCTTACCTGTTATGAGCTTTAATCTGGAGTTGAAGAGCAACACTTTTTGGCCAATATGTAGGTCTTTTCTCAGGATCTTTTGGTCATGGAATTTTTTGACTTTTTGCTTGTAGATCCTGGCATTCTCATAAGCTTCCAAGCGGAGTTCATCTAATTCTTGGAGTTGGAATTTCTGATGCTCACCAGCTTGGTCATAAGCCATGTTGCATTGTTTGACTGCCCAGTAAGCTTTATGTTCTAACTCCACAGGAAGGTGGCAGGCCTTGCCGAAAACGATCCGGTAGGGAGACATCCCTATCGGTGTTCGGTATGCAGTCTTGTGTGCCCATAGAGCATCCTCAAGGAGTTTGCTCTAGTCCTTTCTGCTGGGATTTGTCATCTTTTACAATGTGTGCTTGATTTCCCTGTTAAACACCTCAGCTTGGCCAATTGTTTGGGCATGGTATGCTGTAGCTATCTAGTGTGCTACCCCATATTCCTAAAGAAGGGAGGCCATGACTCTATTGCAGAAGTGACTTCCTTGGTCATTGATGAGCGCCTTTGGTATACCAAACCTGCAAAAAATATTGCACTTAAGAAAGTCCACTATGACCTTGGCATCATTGGTTCTTGTGGGGATGGCTTCTACCCATCTTGACACGAAGTCGACGGCAAGCAAGATGTATGAGTAACCATTGGAGATTGGGAATGACCTCATGAAGTCTATACCCCAGACGTCAAAGACTTCGCAAAACAAGATAGGCTGCTGGGGCATTTCATGTCGTTGGTTCAAGGCCATCCCTGCTTTTTGACATCTCTCGCAGGTGGAGACGAATTGATGGGCGTCTCTAAAAATAGAAGGCCAATAGAGGCCACAATCAAGCACTTTCTTGGCAGTCTGAGATGATCCGTAGTGGCCTCCTCCAGGGGCCGAATTGCAGAACTGGAGGACCGAATTGATCTCGGTGTCAGGGATACACCTGCGGATAATCTTATCACTACATAATTTCCAAAGGTAAGGGTCATCCCATACGTAATATTTGGCATCACTTCTGATTTTCTCCTTGTAGGGCCAAGATGCTTCTGGTGGGTATTGAGATGTTGCCACGAAGTTGCAGATGTCGACAAACCATGGTGTGGCCATCTTGATGTGCAGGAGTTGCTCATCAGGGAACTCATATCAGATAGGTAATTGTTCGCTCTCTCTTTCAATCCTGCTTAAGTGATCTGCTATAGAATTTTCGGCACCCTTTTTGTCTCTGATTTCTAAGTTGAATTCCTCGAGAAGAAGCATCCACCGGATTAGTCTCGGCTTAGCGTCCGGCTTCTTCAGCAAGTATTGTAGAGCAGCGTGATCAGAGAACACGACTATTTTGGAATCGAGAAGGTAGGAACGAAACTTATCCAAGGCAAATACAATTGCCAGAAGTTCCTTCTCAGTTGTCGTGTAGTTTTGCTGGGCTGAGTCCATGGTTCTGGACGCATATGCAATGACATGTACTGGTTGGCCGACTCCAACTCTCTGGCCGAGAACAGCTCCCAATGCTGAATTGGATGCGTCACACATTAACTCAAATGGTAGGCCCCAGTTTGGTGCTTGTAAGATAGGTGCAGATGTGAGTTTGTTCTTCAGCTCCTGAAATACCTCAATGTAGGGCTGGTCAAAGATGAAATCCACATCCTTTTGTAGAAGTTTGGACAGAGGTAGAGCCAGTTTGCTGAAGTCCTTGATGAACCTTCTATAGAAACCTGCGTGTCCCAAGAATGAGCAAACTTCCTGCACAAAAGCGGGGTTTAGGAGGGAGGTGATTATGTCTATCTTTGCCTTGTCCACTTCAATGCCTTTGTTGGAGACCAAGTGTCCCAACACTATTCCCTCGGTCACCATGAAATGACATTTTTCAAAATTGAGAACTAGATTCGTGTCAGTACATATCTTTAGCACCCTGGATAGGTTGTTCAGGCATGCTTCAAAAGAATCGGCATACACCGTGAAGTCATCCATAAACACTTCCATGCAATCCTGTAGCAAGTCCGAGAAGATGCTCATCATGCAACGTTGGAATATGCTCGGAGCATTGCATAAGCTGAATAGCATGCGGGTGCATGCAAATGTGCCAAAGGGGCATGTGAAAGTGGTTTTATGCTGATCTTCAGGTGCGATGTGTATTTGCATGTAATCTGAGAATCCATCTAGAAAGCAGTAATTGGGATTTCCTGCTATTTTCTCCAGCATTTGGTCAATAAAAGGCAAAGGAAAGTGATCCTTGCGGGTTGCCTGATTTAGTCTCCTGTAATCGATGCACACCGACCAGCTGTTCTGAATTCTCATAGGTACCAACTCGTCTTGTTGGTTTTTCCTGACCAACTTGTCTTGTTGGTTTTTCATGACAGTCATCCTAGATTTTTTTGGTACCACTTGCACAGGACTCACCCATTGGTTGTCTGAGATAGGGTAGATGATGCATGCAGCAAGTAGCTTTGTGACTTCTTTCTTGACTACATCCAGGATGGTAGGATTCAGCCTTCATTGTTGTTGCCTTATGGGCTTGATGTCCTCCTCCATTAGTATTTTATGCATGTAGATGGAGGGGTTTATGCCTGGAAGGTCAGAGAGTTTCCACCCAATTGCTTTTTTGTGCTGCCTTAGGACTTTCAGCAGCTTCTCTTCTTGCTCCGGGAGGAAGTTGTTGGCGATAATGACTGGGAGCTGCTGTTCACTGTCCAAGTATGCGTATTTCAGATGATTTGGCAATGGTTTCAGCTCCATGGGTGGTTGAGATGAATATTCTTCGGTTGTAGGTCTCGGATCCATCTGGCTGGCTTGTTCTCGAGTCGGCATCATGAATGCCGACATGATCTCGGCTTTTTGCTGCTTCGGCCGACTCGGCAGGATGGTTTCGGTTCTTGTCGGATTGAGGTCGGCTTTGACTTCTTGTGCAGCTTCGGTCTCGAATCCGGGTGGAACAATGAGCTTTTTGGCTTGAGTCTGATCTTTATTGGCCGAGATGGTTTCGGTAAACGTGTCGGCCTTCATGCTTGACTCATCGGCTGAGTTGACTTTTGACTTTGCGTTGACTCGGCTATCTTTGGCCGACTTCATTTCGGTTGTGAATATGGTTACCAATTGTTAAGGTAGAGGCTTTTTAGTCTCTACAACTTTTACCTCTGCATTGTTCGTGCTCTCTGAGGTCTCAGGGTAGCATACTTGATTTATTAACTCCGTTAATTCTCGTTCAAATGCCAAGTCAATGACGTCGCTATGGATCATCCTCGAGTCGGGGAACTCTTGTGCTTCATCATGGTCAGTCTTTAAACAGTTGATTGATTTAGTGAGTTCAGCGCAATCTTCCACTTTTTCACTACAATTGTCTAGTCGGAAGTACTCTTCAACTAGCTCTTCCATTATGTCTATGCCGAAGAGAGAATGGTCTTCGGTGGGATGCTTCATGGCTTTGAAGATGTTGAACTGCACCAACGCATCACCGAATTCCATCAAGAGTGTTCCGGCATGTACGCCAATCTTTGTCCTTGCTGTCAGTAGAAATGGTCTCCCTAGTATCAAGGTTGATCCTTTTCCTGATGGCTCGTCTTCCATGTCAAGCACATAAAAGTCAGCTTGAAATATTAGTTCGTTCACTTGGACGAGGACATCTTCGAGAACTCCCAAGGGTTGCACGATACTTTTGTTAACAAGCTGGATGGTCATCCCTGTGGGTTCCAAATCTTCGAAATTAAGGGACCTGTAAGTTGATGCTGGCATGACGTTGATTGATGCTCCTAGGTCTAGCATAGCGTCAGCAAACGTACAATCACCAATAGTGCATGGGACTGAGAAGATGCTGGGGTCTCGGTACTTCTTTGGTAGAACCTGTGAAATCCCTACAGTGGAATTAGTCTTTGTTAAGGCCGACACCACGCCTCCAAGCTCCCGACGCCCCTTCACCTTCCTTCTTTTGTGTACGCATAACTCCTTGAGGAATTTTGCATACTTAGGAATTCGCTTGATTGCGTCGAGGAGTGGAATGTTGATTTCCACCTTCCGAAACATCTTTAGCAGTTCGTCATCCGAATCCGGTTTCCTTACCGAGATGGTCCGAGATGGAAACGGCAGTGGGACAGCTGTCTTTGGATGTGACTGTGAGTCGGCTACTGCTTTGGAGTCGGCTTCGGCCGGCTGTGGCACCTGATGTTGTACAGGCTGAGATAATTCCTTGCCACTTCTGAGTGTTACTGCATTAGCATGCTCTCTCGGATTCGGAATGGATTGAGAGGGAAGGCTGCTTGAGCCGGCTGACTGTAACTCACTCACAGTATTTGCTAGCTGTCCTATTTGCATCTTGAGATCCTGGATGGTGGCGGTCATATTCTGCTGGAATTGTAGATTGTTAGAACTTACTAATTATTGAAATTCCAGGTTACTTGTTGCCATCTACTTCATCAAGTCTTCTAGTGATGGTGAGTTACCTTGAGTAGGAGTTCTCTGTTGCTGCGGTGGGAAGGATGGTGCTGTGTATTGCGGACTCGGCTGCTGGTAACCAGCTGCTCCATAGGGTGCATTCTGCATGGATTTGGCTCTTTGAGCTGCATATGGTCCTTATTGTGGGCTTGGCCAGAATGGTTGTTTCCCATATGGTTGGTTATCGAATTGCTGGTTATGGTATGGCTGCTTCCCGTACTGGAATCCTCCTACGGCTCCAACACTTTCTGTTTGGGCCGACTCGGTTTCTTGTAAGGTGGGACACAAATCGGTGGGGTGCTCCACTAAAGTGCATATGGCACAGATCTTTGCTGCCATGGCTAGATGATGTTGACTACCAGCCAGTTGTCTCACCAGGGATGTCAACTCGGTTAGTTGGTTCTCCAGCCTTTGGTTGGAGGCTACACCGATTTCATGCACTGGCCGAGACGGATTCGGCCCTCGGATCCCAAATTGTTAAGTGTTGCTCGCCATGTTCGAGATCAAATGCCTTGCTGCTACTGGTGTTTTGTCCATTAACGCTCCTCCACTGGCGGCATCAATCATGCTCCTATCCATTATTGACAGTCCTACGTAAAAGTATTGGATCAGCAGTTGCTCGATGATCTGATGGTGAGAACAGGTGGCATAAAGCTTGTTGAAACGCTCCCAGTACTCATGCAGAGTTTCTCCGGTGTGCTTCCATATCCCACAGATTTTTTTCTTGATGGTCGTAGTCCTAGAAGCTGGGAAATTTTTTTCCAAGAAGGTACGTTTCATGTCTCCCCAAGTGTTGAAGAGTGCTGGCTGCAGATATAGCCAGTCCTTTGGGACTCCATCTAGGGAGAATGGGAATGCCTTCATCTTGATGTAGTCTTCTGGAATCCCCTGCAGGTATAGCAATAAAATGGTTAGTACCAGATTGGTCAGAGTTATTAACGAAATTTACACTACTACTACTATTTATTGTGGTATTTCTAATTTTCTGTAATCTACGTAAAGTTAACTCTATCTCTGGATCAAAGGTATACAATGGGTCAGTGCTACTCCTAGTCATGCATCATGCAAAATTAAAGTAATATAAGCAACAGTTAATTCAATTAAAACAGAACAGGTAAGGAAGTAAGAGTGGTTACTATGTAATGCAGAATTTAAATGTAATGCAGAGTTAAATGTTTCTAATATATCTATATGTATATATCTTTTTGTTTTAACAGTGAATTCACATAGAGGTTTATTGAACAGATACAGACTCAACAGACTCTAAACAAAGCTCTTACAAACTCGGATTCGACTCGGTTTACTTGGCACACGAAAACACAAAGGAACTTGTGTCCCCGGCAACGACGGCAATTTGATAATTGTTTTCTTTTCAGTCATTGAACTCTTATCAAATAACTAAAGCTAACTATAGTATAGTCAACCCTAGGTCATTCTTCTTAAGGACACAGTGCGTTCTAAATGTGTTTCAATGTGGAGTAAACAGAAGCAGAATCTAAGTGTAAAGAACTGACTCACCTCGGCACCCGCCGAGTCGCTCTCGGTAGAGACTGAGCCGAGATGATCTCGGCAGAGACAATCCGGCTTGGTCTCGGCTAAGTGCAGACAGACGCTACAGAGATGGACTACCTCTGTCTCAGACTTAAAAACAGTAAACGAGGGGGTTGGAATGTAATCGAAATCAAAATAGAGATTAACTATAATCAAAACTGAAATTAACTACAATGCAAATGCAATTACGCTACTCCTAATGCTATTGCTATTACTGTGTTCATGTTCAATTCCAATAGTCAAGGTCCTTCTGGTTCAGTAACTCCTGTTACAGTCCGTATCATCCTTGGGAGTTCTTATGGCAATCGCCAAAGGTTTGTCCATTGCCACACCGAGGATTTACACAATCACTACCTCATCAGTTGGCAGGGATTACGTTCAAGCTGATTTTAGATTCTCATTCAACAATCGTTAAGTGATTATCTACTGAATTAGTTAAACCAGTTTCAACCGGCTTAGTTCAACATTGTTCACGTTACTATGTGCAATTGCTACGAAGTAATTGAACTAGATATTAGGAATGCAATAAAGATCAGAATTCAGAAAACACTTATATTATTGAAAATGAAATACAAACACAGGGCCTGGATTCAGTGATTCCATCTTCCACGACAATCGCCATGGACGACGGCGATGATCCACCTCTTCTAGCTAGAACGCTGAGTATCAAGTCCGCCAGAGTGCGTTGGTGCGCCAATCGGTCCCCTCTGGTAACCTTCGGCTTCTCAGTTCCTAGCCTGCACTTCCTCAATTCGAGAGAAATGCCATTAACAGCATCGTGCACCACCGTGAGTGAAAGGAGATGAAAACAAGAGAATGGAGAAAATGGAAGGCGGGAAAAATTTATGAAAGCCAAAGACCCGTCATTGTTTAGAGTTGCGCTTATTTATACAAGGGGCGAAACTAACTACTTTAACAGAATTACAAGTGGAATTCCTATTCTACCCTTGCTATAACTTGCGTTGCAAGCCACTCCAGGCGGTGATGTGGCACTGAGCTGGAACTGAGGTGGCTTTTGAATGGATGGCTGACGTGGAGTGCCACTGGAACTAGCTCCTAATTGGGCTAATTGCTCGCATAGGCTGAGTCTTAGTCTGACTGAGATGCTCTCGGCTTGGGCCTCCAGTGGTGGCTACGAGATTAGTTGGACCTGCAATGAATAGTTAGCCTAATGCCTTGAATTAACATAAATTGTGCTTTTCTTGGATTCTAGGCCCTTAGTTTAAATCTTAGCTAACAATCATCCTTTAAGTGCATGAGTTGCTTAATGACACTCTTCCTAGGTCTACTTAAGATGTGTATTTTATGACTCATCAGTGAGTCAGTACTCTACACTTAGATTTTGATCCCGTTTATTCCATATTGAAACACATTATGAACGCATTGTGTCCTTGAGAAGAATGATCTAGGGTTGACTATACTATAGTTAGCTTTAGTTATTTGATAAGAGTTCAAACGACTGAAAAAGAACCCATTATCAAATTGGCGTCGTTGCTGGGGACACAAGTTCCTTTGTGCTTTCGTGTGCCAAGTAAACCGAGTCGAATCCGAGTCTGTAGAGTTTTGTTTAGAGTTTGTTGAGTCTTTATTTGTTCAATAAATCTCTACGTGCATTCACTGTTAAAAAAATAATATATATACGTATAGATATATTAGAAACAATTAACTCTGCATTACATATTAACTACATTCATTTCCTTACCTATTCTGTTTTTAGTAGAATTAGTTGTTGCTTTAATTACTTTAATTTTGCATGATGCATGACTAGGAGTAACACTGACCGATTGTATACTTTTGATCCAGAGATAGAGCTAACCTTATGTAGATTACGAAAAATTAGAAATACCACAGTAAATATCAGTAGTAGTGTAAATTCTGTCATTAACTCTGACCAATCTTATACTGACAATTTTGTTGCCAGTACTAACATTTTTACAGAGTCAGGACAGATGGAGAACCACGACAGGACGTTGAAAGAGCTAGCCACTCCCGATGTGGTGTACCAACCATGGTGTATCCAATATCCACAACTGGAGCCAGCTCAGACTTATGAGTTGAAGTCCGGTTTGATACATTTGTTTCCCAAATTTCACGGTCTTGCAGGAGAAGACCCCCACAAGCATCTTGATGATGTGCGTTTTTAGTCGTTTCAACGCGCTTATCAAATAACTAAAGCTAACTATAGTATAGCTAACCCTAGGTCATTCTTCTCAAGGACACAGTGTGCTTAGTTGTGAATTGGTGTGAAGCAAACGGAAGTAGAATCTACGTGTAAAATACCGACTAGTCTCAGCAATGGCCGAGTTGCTCTCAACAGAGACTGAACCGAGTCGATCTCAACAGAGACGATCCTGCTTGATCTCGGTTGAGTGCAGACAGACGCTATAGAGGTGGACTACCTCTGTCTCAGACTTAAAGGCAGTAAACAAGGAGGAGGTTGGAGTGTAAGTAAAGCAGAAAATAAGCTGAGACTATGAATGCAGTAAACATATACTACTGTTACTAATTACTATTGTTATTATTATATAACTGTGTTCATGTTCAGTTCCATTAGTTCAAGTCCAGTCCAGGTTCCACACTCCAGTTCTCAGTCCATATCAGCCTTTGGTAGTCTTATGAGATCGCCAAACATTCGTCCGTTGCCATACCGAGGAATTATGCAATCGCTACCTCATCAGTTGGCAAGGATTAAGTGCAGAGCTGATTTTAGGTTCTCGATTAACTATCGTTAACTGATTACCTACTGAATTAGTTAAACCAGTTCCAATCGGCTTAGCTTAACATTGTTCATATTCAAATGCAATCGCGATTCAAACATGAATTAAGGAAGAGGGAAGAGAAAGGAGATATGAAATGCAGAATGAAATCGATTAACAGAAACAGAATACAAATACAGTGGTTCTGAACTCAGATGAAGCCATCTTCCACGACGATCGCCATGGTTGATGGTGGTGGTTCACCTCCGTTAGCCTGAACGCTGAGGATCAACTCCACCAGAGTGCGTCAGTAGTCTTATCGGTCCCCTCTGGCAGACTTCGGCTTCCCAGTCTCAGACCTGCACTTCCTCAATCGAGAGAAACGCCAATGAGCACCGTGCACCACTGTGAAAATAGAGAGAGCGAGAGCGAGAAAAATGGGTACGGTGAGTATGGAATTTGAGTGAATTCAAAGACAGAACATGTAAAAAGTGCACAACTCTTCTTATAAATACACGAGCTGTGATATGCTAATCCTAACGAATCCTAACAGAATTACATTGTGAAAGATCCTATTCTACCCTTATGCGGATCTTCTAACGTGACATGGCAGATTTCCTAGGAGTGACATGGCAGCTGAGCTAACGCTGAGATGGCCTCCGAGCTGGATAGCTGATGTGGTCAATACAATTGGGCCTCTCTACTGGGCTGTTGGGCTGCAAGGCATGGGTTGCCGAGAGGACTCTGGTCCGGCCGAGATGGAGTCGGACTGGCCAGGATGACTTCATCTCGGTTGAGACTCCTTTTGTTGACCCTGGTCAACTCGGCTTGACCTGTAGAAGAAGGAGTGACACTTTTATTAGCTAAGGAATCTAAATTAACATAGATTTGTATTTCCTCTGTAATCGAACCCATAGAATGAATCTTAGCTAACAATCCACTCTTAAGCACAGAATAGTCTTGCAAACCTCCTTCTTAGGTGTCTAAAAGATGTATAAATTGTGACTCATCACACCCCCACACTTACCCTTTTGCACTCCTGGGCAAAATAAAATGAAAATCAACAAGGGGGAAATTTTTAAAGATAGAAAAGAATTTTCTTCACTTGGCTTCCTTTAGTTCAACCGAGACAGAGTCGGCACTTATTCACTCTGGGATCGAGATACTCTAGCAATCCGGAAATTACTCCTTTCGTGCTCTAGGCAAATTCATGACCTGCAAACAAGAGAAGGTAACCAAGAGTGACAGAGCTCTCTTTCAAGCAAATAACTCCCTTATTTCTCACGTGTCTGGGCTTGTATTTACACTCAACATTCATGGAACTGATATTACCATACTTTGGCGAATCTCTCTTCTTACACCTGCAAAAACACACACAGTTATGATCACTAGGACTTCTTTTTCGGCTTGTAGCGAGGTTGGGTCACGGGTAGGATAGAATATGGGAAAACTAGCTTCAGGACCCACGAGGAAGAGAGGAGCAATGGGGAGAGTGCTTTATCAGCCTGAGGGATAACCCAGGATGCTGTCAATTCCTCCTTCTTGCTACTACCGGCTCATTTTCTTTTTCTCCTTATACAACTTATCCAGCTGTTTTCTTTCTTTATTTGTTTCAGCTCAGATTTTCAGCTACTGCTTCCTCTTTTTCTCTTTTCTTTCTTTCACTCGCTTTTATTTTTTTTCTTGCATTTTCGAGTCTTAGAGGGTGCTGAACAACCTTTTGCTTCCTGGAGTTCCCCCACACTTGATCATAACTTACTCCCAAAACAATTCCAAAGCTCCTCTGCTCCTCGAGGGTGAGGTTGATTCATGGTTTTTCTGGCCTTAGCTTGTAGTGAGCTGTTTAGGAAGAATGGTTATATTAGGCTCAAAAGGGGTAAACAACAGACACATTTGTTCAGGTAGGCTTTATTTGGCTCAGGGCTTATAAGAAACATGGCCTAGATCATGTCATTCCTGCATGTGAGAACAGTTGTATCCAGAGAGTTAAGGCAAAATGTAGAATATGCAGTTGTCATGAATGCAAAAATCACACTAGAAAAAGAAGAGAAATGGCAAGATGTAAGCGATCAATGTTTACAAGGCTCAAAATCTCACACAGGTTGTATTTGCTCTGACACATGGGGTTTCCTTCTTAGATTCTCAATCAACTATTGACTAGAGCACAAAAGTTTCATTCCCCTCAAGCTAGAGAAATCTCTTGCCACAGTTGCAGAGTTACTTCCTATTGACTTATTTAAACTTTCAGAAGCCAGTTCAAGATTCTTTTCAAAACAATTTTACTTTTGACCGTCCACTTGGAAATTCTGATTTAGGAGGAAAGACTAAAGGTAAATGACAAAATTGAAACTCTGCCAGGCCGAAGATGTTCCGGATCCGGCCGAGATGGCACGGAGCCGGCATGGACTCGGCTTAGGCAGCTTTTATTAAAAAACATGACAAAATTTCTTTTTTTTTTAAAATAAAATGAAATGACGCAACTGAAAGAAAACGACAAGGTGATTAAAACTAACAAAACAAAAATTAAAATTGGCAGAGTTCAGGAGAGTGGGGACAGAGTTAAGACGCAGCAATTGAGATGACTGTATATTTATCCCCCCCACACTAAAAATCTGCATTGTCCTCAATGCGAGGTAGGGTCATCTGGTGATGCTGGTTCCATCAATGATATTATCTCCATGTCATGAGTGATAGGCGTTGGACCTTCATGGAATGGCTTAATCTGATGCCCATTGACCTGGAAGGTGCTGTTGCTGTGTTCATCTTTTAGCTGTATTGCACCATGGGGAAACACATTAGTGATAACAAAAGGCCCATCCCATCTAGAACGTAGTTTACCTGCAATGAGCTTGAGGCGTGAGTTAAACAAGAGGACTTTCTGGCCAACTCGGAATTCTTTTCTCAGGATCTGCTGGTCATGGAATCGCTTGATTTTCTGCTTGTAGATCCTAGAGTTTTCATATGCTTCCAAGCGGAGTTCATCTAACTCTTGCAGTTGAAATTTTCTCTGCTCTCCTGCTTGGTCATAAGCCAGATTGCACTGCTTAACAGCCCAGTATGCTCTGTGTTCCAGCTCCACAGGAAGGTGACAGGCTTTACCGAAAAAAATCCTATAGGGAGACATCCCTAAAGGTGTTCGGTATGCAGTTCTATGTGCCCAAAGAGCATCCTCAAGGAGGCGGCTCCAGTCTTTCCTGCTGGAATTGGTCATCTTTTGCAATGTTTTCTTGATTTCCCTATTGAACACTTCTGCTTGGCCATTTGTTTGGGGTTGGTAGGCAGTAGCAGTTATGTGTGCTACTCCATATTTTTGAAGAAGGGAAGCCATAGCTCTGTTACAGAAGTGACTGCCTTGGTCGCTTATGAGTGCTTTTGGCACACCGAACCTGCAGAAAATATTGGACTTCAGAAAGTCCACAACCACTCTTGCATCATTTGTTCTGGTGGCAACGACTTCTACCCATCTTGATACATAATCCACGGCCAGCAGAATGTATGAGTAGCCATTGGAGACTGGGAATGGCCCCATGAAGTCTATTCCCCAAACATCAAAGATTTCACAGAATTGGATGGATTGCTGGGGCATTTCATGCCTTCTGTTCATGGCCACTCCTGCTTTTTGGCAATTCTCGCAGGTGGAGAGGAATTCATGCGCGTCCCTGAAGATAGTTGGCCAGTAAAGGCCACAGTCTAGTACTTTCCTGGCAGTCTGAGTTGATCCATAGTGACCGCCTCCAAGGGCCGAGTGGCAGAATTGGAGAACCGAATTGAACTCGGCTTCAGGAATGCACCTGCGGATGACCTTGTCACTGCATAGTCTCCAAAGGTAGGGATCATCCCAAATGTAGTATTTGGCATCACTTCGGAGTTTATCTTTGTATGCTCGAGATGCCTCTGGTGGAAACCGAGATGCTGCCACAAAATTACAAATGTCAGCAAACCATGGTGGAGACGTTTTAATATGTAGCAAGTGCTCATCAGGGAACTCGTCTCAGATAGGCATCAATTTGCCTTCTTTCCCAATTCTGCTCAGATGATCAGCTACAGAATTCTCAGCACCTCTTTTATCTCTGATTTCCAGATTGAATTCTTGAAGAAGAAGCATCCACCTAATCAGTCTTGGCTTAGCATCAGGCTTCTTCAGCAAGTACCTCAAGGCGGCATGGTCAGAGAACACAATTATCTTGGACCCGAGAAGGTAGGGACGAAATTTGTCCATGGCGAAAACTATGGCCAAGAGCTCCTTCTCAGTTGTTGTGTAGTTTTGCAGGGCCGGATCCATAGTTCTGGATGCATAGGCCACCACGTGCACTGGTTGACCGGCTCGAGCTCTTTGGCCGAGAACGGCTCCTAATGCCGAGTTGGATGCATCACACATTAGTTCAAAGGGGAGGTCCCAGTCTAGTGCTTGCAAAATAGGGGCGGATGTGAGTCTTCTCTTCAGCTCCTAAAATGCTTCCATACAAGGCCAGTCAAAGTGAAATTCTACATCCTTCTATAGCAACTGGGATAGAGGCAGGGCAATTTTACTAAAATTTTCGATGAATCTCCTGTAGAAACCCGCGTGTCCTAAGATTGAGCGAACCTCCCGCACAGAAGCGGGGCTTGGAAGGGAAGTAATGATATCTATCTTTGCTTTGTCTGCCTCGATGCCCCTGTTGGAGACCAGGTGTCCCAACACTATTCCTTCAGTCACCATGAAGTGACATTTTTCAAAATTGAGCACGAGATTTGTGTCAATGCATCTCTTCAACACTCTTGATAGATTACTCAGACATGCATCAAATGAATCGGCATATACCGTGAAGTCATCCATGAACACCTCCATGCAGTCCTGCAACAAGTCCGAGAAGATGCTCATCATGCAGCGTTGAAATGTACTCGGAGCATTGCAAAGGCCAAAGGGCATGCATGTGTATGCAAAGGTACCAAATGGGCAGGTGAAGGTTGTCTTATGTTGATCTTCAGGGGCTATATGGATTTGCATGTAGCCTGAGAATCCATCCAGAAAGCAGTAATGGGATTTCCCTGCTAACTTTTCTAGCATTTGGTCAATGAAAGGCAGAGGAAAGTGATCCTTACGAGTTGCTTGGTTTAATCTTCTGTAATCAATGCACACTCGCCAGCTGTTCTGAATCCTTGTTGGTACCAGCTCATCCTGCTGATTTTTCATGACGGTCATCCCGGACTTCTTTGGCACCACTTGCACAGGGCTCACCCATTGGCTATCCGAGATGGGGTAGATGATCCCTGCGGCAAGGAGTTTGGTAACTTCCTTTTTAACCACGTCCAGGAGTGTTGGATTCAGTCTTCTTTGCGGTTGCCTTATGGGCTTGATTTCCTCCTCCATTAATATTTTGTGCATGCAAATGGAAGGGTTTATGCCAGGAAGGTCTGCTAGCTTCCACCCTATTGCCTTCTTATGTTGCCTGAGAACCTCCAACAACTTGTCCTCTTGTTCTTGGTCGAGATTGCTAGCAATAATAACCAGGAGTTATTGGTCCTTGTTCAGGTAGGCATATTTCAGGTGACTCGGCAATGTTTTTAATTCTATGGGTGGTGACGGTAATGGAGATTTGTCAGTTTCTGAGGTTGGATCCGACTGGCCGACTTGATCTTGATCAGGCACCAGGTGTGCCGACATGATTCCGGCCTCTATCTGCTTCGGCTGGCTCGACTTCATGGTTTTGGCTATTGTCGGAATGGAGTCGGCATTGGCTTTAAGCGTTCCTTCTGAGTCGGATCCGGATGGACTCTTTATTTTTGCTACAGTATGAGTTAGGTCTTCTATGGCCGAGATGGTCTCGGCAAGCTTGTCGGCTTTGACTTCTTTGGTCGAGTTGACTTTGACTTCTTCATTGACTCGGCCTTCTTTGGCTGACTCATTCTTGGCCGTAAAATTTGTCGCTAAGTGTGCAATGGAAGGCTTTTCAGCTTCAATGACTTTGTTTTTTGCATCATTTATATACTCTGAGTGTTCTATGCTGCAGACTTGGTCTAACAATTCGGACAGTTCCACTTCAAAGGCCAAGTCGGCAACATCACTATGATTACCCTCAGAGTTGGAGAGGTCTTGCACTTCTTCATAGTCGGCCTCATCATCTGCAACTCCTGGGCAGCTGCTTTCATCATCATTCTCAGCAGACTCTTCAATGTTTTCACCACTGCCATTTAGTTGAAGATATTCTTCAACTAGTTCATCAAGTACATCAATGCCAAAGAGAGAGTGGTCTTCGGTTGGGTGCTTCATAGCTTCGAAAATATTGAATTGCACCAAGGCGTCACCGAATTCCATGGAGAGCGTCCCTGCATACACATCAATCTTTGTTTTGGTTGTCATCAAGAAAGGTCTTCCCATAATTAAGGTGGATTCCTTCCCGGATGTTTCGTCCTCCATGTCTAGCACGTAAAAATCAGCTGGAAATATTAGTTCATTGACTTGGACGAGAACATCCTCGAGAACTCCCAGGGGCTGGACAATACTCCTGTTTGCCAGCTGAATGGTCATCCTTGTGGGTTCCAAGTCACCAAAATTCAGGGACCTGTAGATTGATGTGGGCATGACATTAATTGAGGCTCCCAAGTCCAACATGGCATTGGCAAAAGTGCATTCGCCGATGGTGCATGAGACCGAAAAGACTCCAGGGTCTCTGCAGTTTTTTAGCAGAGTTAAGGCACTTGTAGTGATTGCTCCATTCTGTGTCAGAGCCAACACCACACCTCCAGTTTCCTTGCTCCCCTTTATTTTTCTCCTTTTATGTATACATAATTCCTTGAGGAATTTTGCGTACTTAGGGACCTGTTTAATAGCATTGAGGAGTGGAATATTGATTTCCACCTTGCGGAACATCTTCAACAATTCTTCATCTGACTCTGGCTTCCTTGCCGAAGTGGTCCGAGATGGAAATGGCAATGGGACAGTTGTCTCTGGCCGAGACTGTAAGTCGGCATTTGACTCAGAGTCAGCTTCTTTTGATCTCGGCACCTGCTCCAATGTAGGTTGAGGTAGTTCTTTTCCACTTCGAAGAGTGACTACACCGGCATTACCTCTCGGATTTGGAATGGGTTGAGAGGAAGGTTGCTAGATCCTACTGCCGACCGTAATTGGCTTACAGTGTTAGCTAGCTGTCCAATCTGCGTTTTGAGGTCCTGGATGGTGGCGGTCATGTTCTGCTGGAACTGTAAATTGCTGGAGCTCACAGATTGTTGGAACTCCAGGTTGCTGGTTGCAAGCTGCTTCATCAGGTCTTCCAGAGATGGAGAGTTGCCTGAGTAGGCATTCTCTCGCTGTTGTTGTTGCTTCTTTGAAAGGTGGTGCTTGGTATTGCGGAGTCGGCTGTTGATAACTTGCTTGCCTCTGATAGGTGTTCGGCGTGGATCCGAATTGTTGGGTTGCATATGGTCCTTGATTTGATCCTGGCCGAAATGGCTGTCTTCCCTGTTGCTGGTTATCAAATGGCCGATTCTGATACGGCTATTTCCCATACTAAAATCCACTTATGGCTCCAACGTTTTCTGGCTGGTCCGACTCGGTTTCTTGGAGAGTGGGGCACATATCAGTGGGGTGCTCCACGGAAGTACATATACCACATACTTTTGCTGCCATGGCTGGTTGGTGTTGCCCAACAGCAAGCTGTCTCACCAATGATGTTAACTCGGTCAGTTGATTCTCCAACCTTTGATTGGAAGCTGCACCGATTTCACTCACCATCCATGGTTGATTTGGCCCTCTGATCCCAAACTGCTGTGTATTGCTTGCCATATTGGAAATCAGATGCCGTGCTGCTGCTGGTGTTTTATCCATCAGAGCCCCGCCACTGGCTGCGTCTATCATACTTCTGTCCATCAGCGATAATCCTTCATAAAAATACTAGATCAGCAACTGTTCGCTGATCTGATGATGTGGACAGGTGGCACAGAGTTTATTGAACCTCTCCCAGTACTCGTGCAGTGTTTCTCCTGTATGTTGCCTTATCCCACATATTTCCTTTCTAATGGACGAAAATGGGATGCCGGAAAGAACTTCTCCAGAAGGTGCGCTTCATGTCTCCCCAGGTATTGAAAAGTACTGGCTGAAGATACAGCCAATCCTTCGCTGCTCCATCCAGGGAGAATGGGAATGCCTTCATTTTGATGTAGTCTTCCGATATCCCTTGCAGCCTCATTGTAGAACAGACCACATGGAATTCTTTTAAATGCTTGTGGGGGTCTTCTCCTGCAAGACCATGAAACTTAGGCAACAGGTGTATAAGACCAGATTTTAACTCATATGTTTGAGCTGGCTCCAGCTGTGGGTATTGGATGCACCAAGGTTGATACACCACGTCTAGAGTGGCTAATTCCTTCAGCGTCCTATCGTTATTCTCCATTCGTCCTGATTCTGCAAAGACGTTAGAACTAGAAACAAAATTGTTAGTGTAAAACTGGTTAGAGTCAACTACAGAATCTATATTGATACTAGTATTCACTGCAATGTTCCTAATATTGTGCAGTCTACGTAAAGTTAATTCTATTTCTGGGTCAAAAACATGCAATGGGTCAGTACTACTTCTAGTCATGCATTGTACATGTTATGCAGAAATTTCAGAATTAGAAATAGTATTGAAATAGAAATGCAGAATTAGAAACTACAGCTATCAGTTAACTAACCATTGGAACTACGGAATGACATACAGAAAGAATGCAATTAAACTAGCAAGAATGCAAAAAAAAAAAAAAAAAACTAGCTGAATGCAAGAATGTAATGTAGAAAGAAAGATGCAGTAGTGAATACAAAACAGAATGTTGATTCTACGTAGCTATTTTTAACGGTGAATTTACGCAGAGAAACAAATAATAGTCAACATGCTTTTTATTTAGGATCCATACACAAAACAGATAGATGTAGACAAGTTCAAAAGACTCAAGACTGACTTGACAGACACACTTTACAGACTCGGAATTCGACCTCACTTAACTTGGCACACAAAGACACAAAAGAACTTGTGTCCCCAACAACGGCGCCAATTTGATGATGTGCGTTTTTAGTCGTTTCAACGCGCTTATCAAATAACTAAAGCTAACTATAGTATAGCTAACCCTTGGTCATTCTTCTCAAGGACACAGTGTGCTCAGTTGTGAATTGGTGTGAAGTAAACGGAAGTAGAATCTAAGTGTAAAATACCGACTCGTCTCAATAGAGACGATCCTGCTTGATCTCTGTTGAGTGCAGACAGACGCTACAAAGGTGGACTACCTCTGTCTCAGACTTAAAGGCAGTAAACAAGGAGGGGGTTGGAGTGTAAGTAAAGTAGAAAGTAAGTTGAGACTATGAATGCAGTAAACATATACTACTGTTACTAATTACTATTGTTATTATTATATAACTGTGTTCATGTTTAGTTCCATTAGTTCAAGTCCAGTCCAGGTTCCACACTCCAGTTCTCAGTCCATATCAGCCTTTGGTAGTCTTATGACGATCGCCAAACATTCGTCCGTTGCCATACCGAGGAATTACGCAATCGCTACCTCATCAGTTGGCAGGGATTAAGTGCAGAGCTGATTTTAGGTTCTCGATTAACTATCGTTAATTGATTACCTACTGAATTAGTTAAACCAGTTCCAATCGGCTTAGCTTAACATTGTTCATATTCAAATGCAATCGCGATTCAAACATGAATTAAGGAAGAGGGAAGAGAAAGGAGATATGAAATGCAGAATGAAATCGATTAACAGAAACAGAATACAAATACAGTGGTTCTGAACTCAGATGAAGCCATCTTCCACGACGATCGCCATGGTTGATGGTGGTGGTTCACCTCCGTTAGCCTGAACGCTGAGGATCAGCTTCACTAGAGTGCGTCAGTAGTCTGATCGGTCCCCTCTGGCAGACTTCGGCTTCCTAGTCTCAGACCTGCACTTCCTCAATCGAGAGAAACGCTAATGAGCACCGTGCACCACCGTGAAAACAGAGAGAGCGAGAGTGAGAAAAATGGGTACGGTGAGTATGGAATTTGAGTGAATTCAAAGACAGAACATGTAAAAAGTGCACAGCTCTTCTTATAAATACACGAGCTGTGATATGCTAATCCTAACGAATACTAACAGAATTACATTGTGAAAGATCCTATTCTACCCCTATGCGGATCTTCTAACGTGACATGGCAGATTTCCTAGGAGTGACATGGCAGCTGAGCTAACGCTGAGATGGCCTCCGAGCTGGATAGCTGATGTGGTCAATACAATTGGGCCTCTCTACTGGGCTGCTGAGCTGCAAGGCATGGGTTGCCGAGACGACTCTGGTCCGACCGAGATGGAGTCGGGCTGGCCAGGATGACTTCATCTCGGTTGAGACTCCTTTTGTTGACCCTGGTCAACTCGGCTTGACCTGCAGAAGAAGGAGTGACACTTTTATTAGCTAAGGAATCTAAATTAACACAGATTTGTATTTCCTCTGTAATCGAACCCATAGAATGAATCTTAGCTAACAATCCACTCTTAAGCACATAATAGTCTTGCAAACCTCCTTCTTAGGTGTCTAAAAGATGTATAAATTGTGACTCATCACATCTCAAGGAATTCCACGTGGTTTGTTCCATGATGAGGCCGTAGGGAATCCCAGAAGACTACATCAAGATGAAGGCGTTCCCATTCTCCCTAGATGGAGCCGCAAAGGACTGGCTATATCTGCAGCCAGCACTCTTCAACACCTGGGGAGATGTGAAACTGACCTTCCTAGAAAAAATTTTCCCAGCTTCTAGGACTACGACCATTAGGAAGGAAATTTGTGGGATAAGGCAGCACACTAGAGAAACTCTGTATGAGTATTGGGAGCATTTCAACAAGCTCTGTGCCACCTGTCCTCACCATCAGATCAGCGAACAATTGCTGATCCAATACTTTTACGAAGGATTGTCAATGATGGATAGGAGTATGATCGATGCAGCCAGTGGAGGAGCTTTAATGGACAAAACACCAGCAGCAGCAAGGCACCTGATCTCGAACATGGCGAGCAACACTCAGCAATTTGGGATCAGAGGGTCGAACCCGTCTCGATTAGTGAATGAAATCGGTGCAGCCTCTAACCAAAGGTTGGAGAACCAGCTAACCGAGTTGACGTGCCTGGTGAGACAGTTGGCTGTTAGTCAAAATTATCCAGCCACGGCAGCTAAGGTCTGTGGCATATGTACTTCAATAGGGCATCCAACCGATTTATGCCCCACATTACAAGAGACAGAGTCGGTGCAAACAGAAAGTGTTGGAGCCGTAGGAGGATTCCAATATGGGAAGCAGCCATATCAACCTCGGCAGTTCGATAACCAACCATATGGGAAACAGCCATTCCGGCTAGGCCCACAACAAGGACCATATGCAGCTCAGAGAGCCGGATCCATGCCAAATGTACCCTATGGAGCAGCTGGTTACCAACCGCCGACTTCACCATATCAAGCACCTTCCTTTCCGCCACAGCAACAGAGATCTGCTACTCAAGGCAACTCACCATCACTAGAAGATTTAATGAAGCAACTGGCAACAAGAAACCTAGAATTTCAACAATCAGTAAGTTCCAGCAACATGAAATTCTAGTAAAATATGACCGCAACCATCCAGGATCTCAAGATGCAAATAGGACAACTAGCAAACACTGTGAGTGAAATACAGTCAGCCAGTTCGAATAGCCTTCCCTCTCAATCTATTCCGAATCCGAGAGGGAATGCTAATGCAGTAACACTCAGAAGCGGCAAGGAATTACCTCAGCCTATACAGCATCAGGTGCCGCAGCCAACCGAAGCCGACTCTGAAGCAATAGCCAACTCACAGTCGCATCCACAGACAGTTGTCCCATTGCTGTTTCCATCCCAGACCATTTCGGCAAGGAAACCAGATTCTCATGATGAGCTGTTGATGATGTTTCAGAAGGTGGAAATCAACATTCCACTTCTCGACGCGATCAAGCAAATTCTGAAGTACGCAAAATTCCTCAAAGAATTATGCGTACACAAAAGAAGAAAGATGAAGGGAAGCCGAGAACTTGGAGGCGTGGTGTCAACCTTAACAAGGAATAACCCTATTGCAGGAATTTCACAGGTCTTGCCAAAGAAATGCCTAGATCCCGGAGTCTTCTCGGTTCCATGCACAATTGGTGATTGTACATTTGCTGACGCTATGCTGGACCTAGGAGCATCAAATAACGTCATGCCAGCATTAACCTATAGGTCCCTCAATTTCGGAGATCTAGAACCCACAGGGATGACCATTCCGCTTGCTAACAGAAGCATCGTGCAACCCTTGGGAGTTCTCGAAGATGTCCTCGTCCAAGTGAACGAACTAATATTTCCAGCTGACTTCTATGTGCTCGACATGGAGGACGAGACACCGGGAAAGGGATCAACCTTGATACTGGGAAGACCATTTCTAATGACAGCAAGGACGAAGATTGACGTACATGCCGGAACACTCTCGATGGAATTCAATGACACGTTGGTGCAGTTCAACATCTTTGAAGCCATGAAGCACCCCACTGAAGACCATTCTCTCTTTGGCATAGACATAATGGAAGAGCTAGTTGAAGAGTACTTCCAACTAGACAGCTGTAGTGCAAAAGTGGAAGATTGCGATGAACTCACTAAATCAATCAGCTGTTTAAAGACCGACCATGATGAAGCACAAGAATTCCCAGACTCTAGGATGATCATAGAGACATCATTGACTTGGCACTTGAACAAGAATTAATGGAGTTAGTAAATCAAGTCTACTACCTTAAGACCTCAGAGAGCACGAACAATGCAGAGGTAAAAGTTGCCGAGACAAAAAAGCCACTACCTGCACAGCTTGCAACCATATTCACGGCCGAAATGAAGTCGGCCAAAGAAGGCTGAGTCAACGCGAGGATGAAAGTCAACTCGGCCGAAAAGTCAAACATGAAAGTTGACACGCTTGCCGAAACCATCTCGGCCAGGAAAGCTCGAACTCGAGCTGGAAAGCTCATTGTTCTACCCAGATCCGTGTCAGAAGCTGCATACAAAGTCAAGGCTAACCTCTACGTCGAGAACTAAAACCACCATGCCGAGTCGGCCGAGGTAGCACAGTGCGGAGATCATGTCGACAATCATGATGTCGATTCGAGAACAAGCCGGTCAGATGGATCTGAGACCTACAACTGAGGATTCTCCATCTCGACCACCCATGGAGCTGAAACCATTACCAAATCACCTTAAATACGCCTACTTGGACAGTGAACAGCAGCTCCCAGTCATCATCGCTAACAACCTCCTCCCGGAGCAAGAAGAGAAGCTGTTGAAAGTCCTAAGGCAGCACAAAAAAGCAATTGGGTGGAAACTCTCTGACCTTCCAAGCATAAACCCCTCCATCTGCATGCCATCAAGCCCATAAGGCAACAGCAACGAAGGCTGAATCCTACCATCCTGGATGTAGTCAAGAAAGAAGTCACAAAGCTACTTGCTACAGGCATCATCTACCCTATCTCGGATAGTCAATGGGTGAGCCCGGTGCAAGTGGTACCCAAAAATCTGGGATGAATGTCATGAAAAACCAACAAGACGAGTTGGTACCTATGAGGATTCAGAACAGTTGGCGGGTATGGATTGATTACAGAAGACTAAATTAGGCAACCCGCAAGGATCATTTCCCTTTGCCTTTCATTGACCAAATGCTGGAGAAAATAGCAGGGAAATCCCACTACTGTTTTTTGGACGGATTCTCGGGGTACATACAAATCCATATTGCACCTGAAGACCAGCACAAAACTACCTTCACCTACCCATTTGGTACCTTTGCATATACACGCATGCCATTTGGCCTGTGCAACGCATCGAGCACGTTTCAACGTTGCATGATGAGCATCTTCTTGGATTTGCTACAGGACTGCATGGAGGTGTTTATGGATGACTTCACAATGTATGCAGAATCATTTGACGCATGCCTGAACAACCTGTCCAAGGTGTTGAAGAGATGCACTGACACGAACTTGGTTCTCAATTTCGAAAAATGTCATTTCATGGTGACCGAGGGAATAGTGTTGGGACACCTGGTCTCCAACAGAGGCATTGAAGTGGACAAAGCAAAAATAGATGTTATCACATCCCTTCCTAACCCCACTTCTATACGAGAAGTTCGCTCTTTTCTAGGACATGCAGGTTTTTACAGAAGGTTCATCAAGGACTTTAGCAAACTGGCCCTGCCACTGTCCACACCATTACAAAAGGATGTGGAATTCAATTTTGATCAGCCCTGCATCAAAGCATTCCAGGAGCTGAAGAGCAGACTCACATCCACACCTATCCTGCAAGCACCAAACTAGGACCTGCCTTTTAAGCTGATGTGTGATGCATCCAATTCGGCGTTGGGAGCTGTTCTTGGCTAGAGAGCCGGAGTCGGCCAACCGACACATGTAATTGCCTATGCATCTAGAACTATGGATCCGGCCCAGCAAAATTACACGACAATTGAGAAGGAACTTCTGGAAATTGTATTTGCCTTGGATAAGTTTCGTTCCTAACTTCTCGGTTCCAAAATAGTCGTGTTCTCTGATCACGCTGCTCTAAGGTACTTGCTAAAGAAGCTGGATGCCAAGTCGAGACTGATCCGGTGGATGCTTCTTCTCCAAGAATTCAACTTAGAAATTAGAGACAAGAAGGGTGCCGAAAACTCTAGAGTAGATCACTTAAGCAGGACCGGAAGAGAAAGCGATCAATTGCCTATCCGAGATGAGTTCCCTGACGAGCAACTCCTGCACATCAAGACGGCCACACCATGGTTTGCCGACATCTGTAACTTCGTGGAAACATCTCAATTTCCACTTGAGGCATCTCGGACCTACAAGGAGAAGATAAGAAGTGAGGCCAAATACTACGTATGGGATGACCCTTACCTATGGAGACTATGCAGTGATAAGATTATCCGCAGGTGCATTCCTGACACCGAGATCAATTCGGTCCTCCAATTCTGCCATTCGGCCCATGGAGGAGGGCATTACGAATCATCTCAGATTGCCAAGAAAGTGCTGCACTATGGCCTTTATTGGCCATCTATTTTTAGAGACGCTCATCAATTCGTCTCCACCTGCGAAAAATGCCAGAAAGTAGGGATGGCCTTGAACCAAAGACATGAAATGCCCCAGCAGCCCATCCTATTTTGCGAAGTCTTTGACGTCTGGGGGTATAGATTTCATGGGGCCATTCCCAATCTCCAACGGTTATTCGTACATCTTGCTTGTCGTTGATTATGTATCAAGATGGGTAGAAGCCATCCCTACCAGAACCAATAATGCCAAAGTTGTAGTGGACTTTCTTAAGTCCAATATTTTTTGCAGGTTTGGTGTACCAAAAGCACTCATCAGTGACCAAGGAAGTCACTTCTGCAACAGAGCCATGGCCTCCCTTCTTCAGAAATATGGGGTGGCCCACCAAATAGCTACAGCATACCATCCCCAAACAAATGGGCAAGCTGAGGTGTTTAATAGGGAAATCAAGCACACATTACAAAAGATGACAAATCCCAGCAGGAAGGACTGGAACAAACTCCTTAAGGACGCTCTATGGGCACATAGGATTGCATACCGAACACCGTTAGGAATGTCTCCCTACCGGATTGTTTTCGGCAAGGCCTGCCACCTTCCTGTGGAGTTAGAACACAAAGCTTACTGGGCAATCAAACAATGCAACATGGCTTATGACAAAGCAGGAGAGCATAGGAAATTCCAACTTCAAGAACTAGATGAACTTCGCATGGAAGCCTATGAGAATGCTAGGATCTACAAGCAAAAAGTAAAAAAATTCCACGACCAAAAGATCCTGAGGAAAGACCTCCATATTGGCCAAAAAGTGTTGCTATTCAACTCCAGATTAAAGCTTATAGTAGGTAAGCTTTGCTCTAGATGGGTTCCCCATGGTGTAGTGCAGCGAAAAGAGGAACAGACCAACCGCACCTTTTAGGTCAATGGGCACCAAGTCAAACCATTCCATGAAGGTCCAGCAACAATTGGAGAAAACACGAATATCATTTCATTGGTTGAACCAACTCCACTAGATGGCACAGCCTAGGCCAACTTGGCCAACCCCCTTCTATCTATGCATTGAGGGAAATGTCGAAATTAAGTGTGTGTGTGTGGGGGGGGGGGGCGATTCTGACCATCTGGAACTAATCATTTATATTTGCTCTTCTCCAACTTCCTTATTTTCTTTAGTCTAATTTGTTTCTTTTCCATATCTGTTATGCTGTTTCTAGTACTTTTAATTTTTGCATTTTTGCATTTGTTTAATAAGAGCTTCCTTGCCGAGTCGGCCACAGCCGGAATGGTCTCAGCTTAGTAGAACTATAGAGCCAAACCAAAAAGAGAGAAAATTCTTGATTGAGTCCGAAAGTATGACGAACCAGTAGAAGTAATCTCCTCATTCCCAAGCTGAGGTAGCCTCTGCCTGAAGGGGACCAAACCTTTCGGTTCTAAGCGGTAAGTGACGAAAATGGGAAGAGGAAACCTTTAGAGTGAAGGAACAAAAGCAACTAGTGTGAGAATTTGAGCCTTACAGCGGTGATGGCTTACATTCCCATCATCTCCCTTCTTCTTGAGTGATTTTTGCAAAGCATGTTAATTGTGTATGCTATACTTTGCCTTAACTCTCCGGATACAACTGTTTTGCACATGTAGGAATGACATGATCTAGGCCGTATTTCTTATGAGCTCCGAGCCAAATAAGCTGTCCGAAAACAAAGTTAACCCTTGTTCACCCCCTTTGGGCCTAAATTGACCATTTTTCTTGCAGCTCACTACAAGCCGAGGCCAGAAAAACCATTATCTTACCTCACCCTCGGGAAGCCGAAGAGCCTTGGAATCGTCTTGGGAGTGAGCCAGAATCAAGTGTGGGGGAAGTCTAGGGAGCAGAATTCGGTTAAAAAGCATCTGAAGGTTCAGAAAAAGAGAAAAAGGAAAGGAATTCGAATAAAAGAAAAGAAAGAAAATAGAGTACATATAAATAACAAACAGGCAACTGAGATAAATAAGCTGAGCTAAACAAAATCAGCAAGCTGCATGAGTAGAAAGAAAGAAAGAATGTAAAAGGGGCGAGTAAATAAAGATGGAAGGAAACCACAGCAATCGGGACTGCCCTCACACTGATTAAACTCACTCCCCATTGCTCCTCTCCTCCCCGTGGGTCCTGAAGCTAGTTCTCTTACATCTGACCCATAACCTCAACCTCGCTACAAACCGAAAAAGTCCTAGTGATCATAACTGTTGTGTTTTGTAGGTGTAAGAAGAGAGCTCTGTCAAGATATGGTAACGCCAATTCCATGCAATGCTGAGTGTAAACACAAGCCAAACACTCGAGAGAATTGAGAGAATTGATCACTTAGTGAGGTTTTATCACTCTTGGGTGCTTCTTCCCATGTGTAAATCATGAAAGTCTCTTCGATCCAAAGGAAGTAGCTCCCTGATTGCATGAGCACTTTGATCCGGGATGAAGGGAGGCCGACTCTGTCTAGTCAACTTAAGGAATTCAAACAAAAGAATCTCTTACCAAAATCTCCCTTGTCCAAGTCATCGTATTTTGCCCAGGAGTGCAAAAGGCTAAGTGTGGGGGTTTGATGAGTCATAAAATACACATCTTAAGTGGACCTAAGAAGAGTGCCATTAAGCAACTCATGAACTTAAAAGATGATTGTTAGCTAAGATCCAGATTAAGGGCCTAGAAATAGAGAAAAGCACAATCTATGTTAATTTAAGGCATTAAGCTAACTATTCCTCCATTGTAGGTCCAGCCAAGCTCACAGCTTGCCACTGGAAGCCAAGGCCGAGAGCCTCTCAGCCTGGCCGAGACTCGGCCCATACAGGCCAATAGTCCAATCAGGTAGACCCAGGTGACACTCCACTCCAGCGATCCAGAGCCACCTCGGTTCCAGCCTAGGCACCACATCATCTCCTGGAGTGGCTTGCAATGCAAGTCACAACAAGGGTAGAATAGGGAATTCACTTGTAATTCTGTTAAGTTAGCTTAGCTTCTTGTATAAATAAGCGGAACTCTGAACGATTAGGGGTCTTTGGCATTCATATTCTCCCGCGTCCATTATCTTCATTCTCTCTCGTTTTTCATCTCCTCTGCTCATGGTGGTACACGGTGCTGTTAATGGCATTTCTCTCGATTGAGGAAATGCAGGCTAGGAACTGAGAAGCCGAAGGTTACTATAGGAGACCGATTGGAGCACCAACGCTCTCCAGTGGACCTGATCCTCGGTGTCCTAGCTAGCAGAGGTGGATCATCACCGTCAGCCATGGCGATTGCCGTGGAAGATGGAATCACCGAATCCAAGCCCGATGTTTGTATTTCGTTTTCAATAATATAAGCGTTTTCCGAATTCTGATCTCTGTTGCATTCCCAATACTTAGTTCAATTACTGCGTAGCGATTGCACCTGGTAACATGAACAATGTTAAACTAAGCCGATTTGAACTGGTTTAGCTAATATAGTAGATAATCACTTAACGATTGTTGAATGAGAATCTAAAATCAGCTTGAACGTAATTCCTGCCAACTGATGAGGTAGCAATTGTGTAAATCCTCGGTGTGGCAGTGGACAAACCTTTGGCGATTGCCATAAGAATTACCAAGGCTGACACGGACTGTAACGGGAGTGATTGAACAAGAAGGACCTTGATTATTGGAACTAAACATGAACACAGTAATAGCAATAGCATTAGGAGTAGCATAATTGCATTTGATTGTAGTTAATCTCTGTTTTGACTTCGATTGCATTCCAACCCCCCCCCCTCATTTACTGTTTTTAGGTCTGAGACAAAGATAGTCCATCTTTGTAGCGTTTGCTTGCACTTAGTCGAGACCTAGCCAGATTGTCTCTACCGAGATCATCTCGGCTCAGTCCCTGTCGAGAGCGACTCGGCCAGTGCCGAGGTGAGTCAATACTCTACACTTAGATTTTGTTCCCATTTATTCCACATTGAAACACATTATGAACGCACTGTGTCCTTGAGAAGAATGATCTAGGGTTGACTATACTATAGTTAGCTTTAGTTATTTGATAAGAGTTCAAACGACTGAAAAAGAACCCACTATCACATAGTCAACCCTAGGTCATTCTTCTCAAGGACATAGTGTGCTCAGTTGTGATTTGGTGTGAAGCAAAATTATGTAGAAGTTGAGATGTAGAGTAGTGACTCTCCTCGACACTGGCCGAGTTGCTCTCGATAGAGACTGAGCCGAGATGATCTCGGCAGAGATTAATCTGACTTGGTCTTGGCTGAGTGTAGACAAACGCAACAGAGTTGGACTGACTCTGTTTCAGACTTAGAAAGCAGTAAATAGGGGGGATTGGGATACGAGAATAGCAGAAAGTAAGCTAATGCTATGAAATGCAAGTAGAATATACTACTGTATTTACTATATCATTATTATTATATAACTGTTCTGTATTCAGTCCCATTGATCAAGTCCAGTCCAGGTTCTTCACTTCAGTTCTCAGTCCATATCAGCCTTTGGTATTCTTATGGCAATCGCCAAAGGTTCGTCCCTTGCCATACCGAGGATTTACACAATCGCTACCTCATCAGTTAGCAAGGATTAAGTTTAGAGCTGATTTTAGGTTCTCGATTAACTATTGTTAAATGATTACCTACGAAATTAGTTAAACCAGTTCCAATCAGCTTAGCTTAACATTGTTCACATTCAAATGCAATCGCCATTCAAGAATGAATTAAAGAAGAGGAGAGGAACAGAGTTTGGAATTGTAGAATTGGAATTAACTAACAGAAAATGAAATACAAACACAGTGGTCTGGATTCAGGTGCTTCCATCTCCTACAACGATCGCCATGGTTGATGGTGGTGGTTCACCTCCGTTAGCCTGAGCATTGAGGATCAACTCGACCAGAGTGCGTCAGTAATCTGATCGATCCCCTCTAATAGACTTCAGCTTCCCAGTCTCAGACCTACACTTCCTCGATCGAGAGAAACGCCAATGTAGTACCGTGCACCACCATAGAATGGAAGAACGAGAGCGAAGGAATGGGTATAATGAGAGTGTATCAAGAATGAATTCCAAGACGTGTAAAAAGTGCATAGCCCCTCCTATATATACACGAGCTGAGCAGCTAGATGACGCTAACAAAATATCCTAACAGAATTACAATGTGAATTTCCTATTCTACCCCTGTGAAGATCTTCCAAAGTGACGTGGTAGATTCTCCAAGAGTGACATGGCAGCTGAGTTGGCGCTGAGGTGGCCTCTGAGCTGGATAGCTGACGTGGACAACATGATTGGGCCGCTCTTTATTGGGGTGCTGGGCTGCAAGGCATGGACTGCCGAGACAATTCTGGCTTGGCCGAGATGGAATCAATCTGGCCGGGACGACTTCATCTCGGTTGAGACTCTGTTGACCCTGGTCAACTCAGCTTGACCTGTAGAAGAAGGAGTGATACTTTTTATTAGCTAAGACTTATGAATTAACACAGACTTGTATTTTCTCTATACTTAAGCCCATAAAATGAATCTTAGCTAACAATCCATTCTTAAGCACAAAATAGTCTTGCAAACACCCTTCTTAGGTGTCTAAAAGATGTATAGTTTGTGACTCATCACACATATTTCTAAAAAGATACCACTAAAAAGATATTTCTAAAATCCATATTATTTGTGACTCATCACACTAAAAAGATACCACTTGCAAAGCCTTAGGGCATCACGCCCACACTTATTCAAAACCCATTCCTAAAATAATTCTAAAGTTCCTTTAAATTCTAAGGTTATGATAAGCTATAACACCAAAGAAAGGGTTAGATAGGCTCAAGGACGGGAGGGGTTTAAACAAGGAAATGCAAGATAAAACAATTTGGCTAGTAGGTATACAAAAATAGGGCATAAATAATCTCAATAATGCATGTGAGACAAGAGGCATAAAAAAAATCAAGGTAAAACCTAAAGTAACTAGCAACATATGTGCAAATCACACAAGAAAGAAGAGAATAGTAAGATGTAAGTCATCCAACACGTAAGGCTCAAAATCTCACAAGGATAATTGTTCTATCATAAATCATTATGCTTTAATTTCCAAGCCAACTCATTATACTAAAACTGCAAAAATGGTTCCATATCAAGTTGTGAAACCTCTCAACTAAGAATATGTAGCTACTTACAAATTGCATAGCTTTGAAATCCAATAAAAAAAAGTGTGCAAGAACATCTAAAAATTGTAAATTTTTCACACATTTTGCTTTGTAGAAAATAAAAAACAATAAAAACAACAAAAATAGAAAACAATAAAAGCAACAGAAATAGAAAACATAATAAAACAATAAAAATTGAAAAATACAAAAAACAAAAAATGAAGAAAAAAGAAAACAGTAAAAGCATAAAACAATAAAATAGTAGAAATAAAAAACAATAAAAGCAACAAAAATAGAAAATAGTAAAATGTGTCAACCCCCTTCCCCCACACATTTAAAATGGGCATTGTCCATAATGTATGCATACAATAAAGACAACACATGTAGCAATAACAAAAAAGGGTAAAAGCTCTCTCGAAGTGCAAATATTTGGACTTCTAGGAAGGCGGGTTTTGACCAAAGAACGGTCTTCCACATGACCTTCCACCATTGTAGGACTATCATGAAATAGCTTGAGTTTGTGCCCATTAATCTTGAAAATCCTATTGGTAGCCTCATTCTTTATTTCAACTATACCATAGGGAAAACATTAGCGACAATAAAAGGTCCATCTAATTTAGAATGAAGCTTATTAACTATAAGCTTAAGGCAAGTGTTAAAGAAAAGCACTTTATGGCCTACTTTGAACTTCTTTCTCAAGATCATGTTACATGGAAGCATTTTAGCCTTTGTAAATCTTGAAGTTCTCCTAGGCCTTCGAGCAAAGCTTCTCAAGTTCTTGCAATTAAAACTGTCTCTCCTTGCTCGCTTGGTCAAAGGCTAAGTTACAACTCTTCATTGCCCAAAATGCACAATGCTTTATTTCCAACAAAAGGTAGCATGTCTTACCAAAGACTACTTAATAAGGAGACATTCCTAATATTGTCCGGTGGGTCATCTTATGAGCCCAAAGGGCATCCTCTGACAACTGGCTCAAATATTTCTTATTGGGGTGCGTCACTTTCTGCAAAATCTACTTAATCTCCCTATTAAACACCTCAACTTGCCCATTAGTTTGGAGATGATAAGCGGTAACCACTTTATGTACCACCCTGTTCTTCTAAAGCAAAGTCGACATGGTCTTATTATGACTCCTTTAGTCACACCAAACCCAAAACATCAAAGACCTTACAGAAAAGAATGGGTTGTTAGGGGTATCTCATGCCTATGAGTAATGGTCACTAATGCTTTTTGGCACTACTTACAAGTGGTGAAGATATAGTGGGCATCTTTGGAAATGGTGGACCAATAAAGCCCATTATCCAATACCTTTCAAGTTGTTCAATGTGGTCCATAGTACCCATTTATAGGTGCAAAATGACAAAACCAAAGCACTAATTAGATCTTGTGGTCCAATATACACTTGTGAATCACCTTATCACTACAAAATCTCTACATATATGAATCATCCCACACATAATATTTGACATCACTCTTAATTTTATCCTTGTATGACCTCGACGCCTTTGGAGTAAAACATATGAAACAAGATAGTTAACTATATTAGTGATGAGTCATATTTTATACATCTTACAAAGACCTAAGATGAGTGTGTTAGAGATCATTTGGTGCTTGATAAGCTCATTTTTAGTCATCTCAACGCATATCAAATAACTAAAGCTAACTATAGTATAGTCAACCCTAGGTCAATTTTTCTCAAGGACATAGTGTGCTCAATTGTGATTCGGTGTGAAGTGAAATGATGTAGAATCTGAGGTGTAGAGTATTGACTCGTCTCGGCACTAACCGAGTCGCTCTCGGAAGAAACTGAGTCGATATGGTCTCAGTAGAGACTGATCTGACTTGGTTTCGGCTGAGTGCAAAATTGACGCTACAGAATCGGATTAACTCTGTATCAGACCAAAATGCAGGAAACAGGGGGATTGGATGCAAGTGAAATAAAGACAGAAATTAACTACGAATATAAATGCAATTACACTAAACTACTCCTAGTGCTGCTTCAATTGCTGTGTTCATGCTTAGTCCCAATAATCAAGGTCTTTCTGGTCCAGTCACTCTAGTTTACAGTCCATATCAGCCTTCGACATTCTTATGGCAATCGCCAGAGGTCCGTCCCTTGTCATACCGGGGAATTACGCAATCGCTACCTCATCAGTTGATAGGGATTAAGTTCAAGCTGATTTTAGGTTCTCAATTAGATTCTCTAGTTGATTACCTATTGTATTGGTTAAACCAGTTTCGATCGGTCTTAGCTTAACATTGTTCACGTTCTAAATGCAATTGCAATTCAAATCGTGAATTAAAGGAAAGGAATGCAACAGAGATCAGAAACCAGAAACCACTTATATTATTGGAATCGAAATACAAACACAAGGCCTGGATTCGATGATTCCATCTTCCACGACGATCGCCATGGTCGACGGTGATGGTTCACCTTCGTTAGCTAGAACGCTGAGGATCAGGTCCACTAGAGTGCGTTAGTGATCCAATCGGTCCCCTCCAGCGACCTTCGGCTTCTCAGTTCCTAGCCTACATTCCTTCGATCGAGAGAAGTACCAATGACAGCACCGTGCACCACCATGAGTGTAGGAGATGAGAGCGAGAGAATGGAATTAATGGAGATGGGAAAATATGAATGCCAAAGACCCCGATTTGTTTAGAGTTGTGCCTATATATACAGGGCGCGAAAAGTAACGTCCCTAACAGAATTACAAAGTGGAATCCCTATTCTACCCTTGGTATGGCTTGCGTTGCAAGTTACTTTAGGGTGACATGGTTGCTGAGCTGGAGTCGAGGTGACCTCTGAGTGGATGGCTGACGTGGAATGTGCCATTGGGCTTCGCTCCTTGTTGGGCCGCTCTTGTTCACTGGGCCGAGTCTTGGCCTGGTCGAGATAAAGTCGACTAGGTCATGGATGCTCTCGGTTGGGTCTTCTTTGCATGGGTTGAGAGTCTTGGCTGGACGTGCAATGAAAGAATGGTTAGCTAATGCCTTTTGATTTAACATAGAATTGTGTTTTCTCTATTTTTAGGTTCCTAATCTGAATCTTAGCTAACAGTCATCTTTTAAGTACATGAGTCGCTTATTGACACTCTTCTTAGGTCCACCTACGGTGTATGCTTTATGACTCATCAGTGCTTAAGAATGGAGTCTTAGCTGAGATTCATATTATGGATCGATAAATAAAGAAATCATAAATCTACGTTAATTTGAGAATCTTGGCTAAAAAAAGATCATTCCTCTTTCTTGTAGGACTAGCATAGATGATCTCGGCCCATCATGTGAAGCCTGGGCACAAGAGAGTCATCCCAGCCAGACTGACTCGTCCCAGAACCGGACGGCTCTATGGTTCAGTAGCCCAAGTGCATTGCCCAGCTCAATCACCACGGCAGCTCCAGTTCAATCCAATTGCCACGTCATTTCTGGAGGAGCTTGCAATGCAAGTCACACAAGGGTAGAATAGGAAAGTCAATTTGTAATTCAGTTAGGATCGTTGGTTAGCGCATCCTGCAAGTTCATCTCGTGTATATATAGTAGGAGTTGGGCACGTTTAAATGTTGTTGAATTCACATTCTACATTACCCTTAACTTTTCATTCTCTCGCTCCCATCCTCTACACTCACGATGGTGAACGGTGCTCTCAACGGTGCTTCTCTCGATTGAGGAAGTGTAGGTTGGAAACCGAGAAGCCGAAGATCGTCAAAGGAGACCGCTTGGATTACCAACGCACTCTGGTAGGTTCGATCCTCAGTGTTCTGGCTAATCGAGGTGAACCATCACCGTTCGACCATGGTGATCGTCGTGGAAGACGAATCCGCTGAATTTCACACCTTGCTTTGTATTTCATTCTTAATAATCTGAGTACTTTTCTATTCTGATCTCCATTTGCATCCCTATACTTTAATTCACTATCTGCATTGTGATTGCACAAAGTGACGTGAATCATTTTGAACTAAGCCGATCGGAACTGGTTTAACTAATTTAGTAGGTAATCAACTAGAGAACCTAATTGAGAATCTAAAATCAAATTTGAGCTTAATCCCTGCCAACTAATGAGGTAGCGATTGCGTAATTCCTCGGTATGACAGTGAACGAACATTTGAAGATTGTCATAAGTAAACTAAAGGTTGATATAGACTGTAACTGGAGTGAATGGACCAGAACGGACTTGATTATTGAGACTAAACATGAACACAGTAGTATAGTAGAGTAACTTAGCTTAATTGCATTCATGTCTTAGTTTGCTTTCTGTCTTTTGTTACTTACACTTCTAAACCCCCTGTTCCCTGTATTTCCACCCGAAATAGAGTTAGTCTGACTCTATTGCATCTGTTAGCACTTAGCCGAGACCATGTCGGATAAATCTTTCCCGAGACCATATCAGACTAGTCTCTACCGTGAGCAACTCGGCCTCCAACCGAGAGTGAGTAACCGAGAGTGAGTCTGCATTCTACACTTGAGTTCTGCGTCACTTAGTTTTCACATTAAAGTCACATTTGAGCACACTGTGTCCTTGAGAAAATTCAACCTAGGGTTGACTATGCTATAGTTAGCTTTAGTTTATTTGATGCGCATTGAGACGACTAAAAATATGCTTATCAAATTGGCGTCGTTGCTGGGAACATATGTTCTTTTGTGTCTTTGTGTGCCAAACCTGAGTTAAGTTGAATTTCTAGTATGTATATTGTTGTGTCAGTCAAGTCATAGAGTCTAAAGTATGTCCGTGTCTGTTTGATTTGGATCCTGAATAATACAGCAAGCTAAGTTGGTATTAATTTTTGTGCCTTTACCTTTCTTTTTGCAAGTGTCATTCATTTCTGATAACTAGTTTTGTTTTTGTTCTCGCCTTGCATAATTGACCATAACTTTTTTGTATTTTTTTTTTTCACGATGCATGACTAAGAATAGCACTGGCCCCTTGTATGATTTAGATCCTGAGATAGAATTAACTTTGCGTAGGTTAAGAAAAGCTAGCAATATAGTAGTAAGTAATAGCTCTAATTTTGTTTCTAATAGTCCTGTCACTAACATTTATGATTCTATTGAATATAGTAGCATTAATAGTTTTGCAGAACAAATGTAGAACAATGAAAGAACTCTGAAGGAGCTGGCTACACCCGATGTGGAATACCAACCTTGGTGCATCCAGTACCCTCAACTGGAACCAACTCAAGCCTATGAATTGAAATCTGGTCTTATACATTTGTTGCCTAAATTTCACGATCTTGTAGGAGAAGTCCCCTATAAGCATTTAAAGGAATTCCATATGGTTTGTTCCACAATGAGGTCGTAGGGGATACCAGAAGACTACATCAAAATGAAGGCATTCCCATTCTCCTTGGATGGAGCAGCGAAGGACTAGTTATATCTTTAGCCTGTTCTTTTCAACACCTGGGGAGACACGAAGCGCATGTTCTTAGAGAAGTTATTTCTGGCATCTAGAATTACGACCATCACGAAGGAAATTTGTGGGATAAGGCAACAATCAGGAGAAACTCTGCAAGAATATTGGAAAAGATTCAACAAATTGTGTGCCACCTGTCCACATCACCAGATCAGTGAACAATTGTTGATCCAATATTTCTATGAAGGTTTGTCAATGATGGACAAAAGCATGATTGATGCCACCAGTGGAGGAGCATTGATGGATAAAACATCAGTAGCAGCAAGGCAACTGATCTCAAATATGACGAGTAATACACAGCAGTTTGGGATCAAAGGACCTAGCCAATCCCAGATGGTGAATGAAATTGGTGCAACTTCTAACCTGAGGCTAGAAAACCAACTATCCGAATTGACATCTCTAGAGAGGCAACTTGCTGTTGGACAACACCAACCAAGCATGGCAGCCAAAGTCTATCGCATATGTACTTCTGTGGAGCACCCTACTAACTTGTGCCCCACGATACAAGAAACCATGTCAGACCAGCCAGAGAGTGTTGGAGCAATAGGTGGATATCAGTATGGGAAGCAATCGTATCAAAGTCGACCATTTGATAATTAACAGATTGGGAAGCAACCATTCCGACCAAGGCTGAGTCAAGGGCCATATGCAGCTCAACGATTCAAATCATCACCGAATGCGCCTCAAGGACCAACAGGCTATCAACAACCGACTCTGCAATATCAATCACCACTGTTCCAACAGCAGCAACAGAGAATGCCACCTCAAGGCAATTCTCCATCTCTAGAGGACCTGATGAAGTAACTTGTAGCCAACAATTTGGAGTTTCAGCAATCTGTAAGCTTCAGCAACATGCAGTTCCAACAAAATAAGAACGCCACCATCCAAGACCTCAAAACGCAAATATGACAATTAGCCAATATTGTGAGCCATTTACAGTCAGCCGAACCCATCAATCTTCCCTCACAAACAATTCTAAATCCGAGAAGGAACGCGAGTGCAGTCACGCTGAGAAGTGGAAAAGAACTATCTCAACCAGCATCATAGCTACCGAGATCAATCGAAGCCGACTCCGAACCCGATGCCAACTCACAGGTTGAGCAGCAAGAAAAAATCGTCCCATTGCCATTTCCAACTCGGACCGTCTCAGTAAGGAAACCAGAGTCTAACGAAGAACTGCTGAAGTTGTTCCGCAATGTGGAAATCAAATTCCACTCCTTGACGCCATCAAGCAGATTCCTAAGTACGCAAAATTCCTTAAGGAATTGTGTGTGCATAAGAGGAAGAAGATGAAGGGGAGTGTAGAAGTTGGAGGCATAGTGTCGACGTTAATCAAGAATGAAGAAGTCACTACAGGAGCACAAGCACTGCCGAAGAAATGTCAAGATCCTGGAATCTTTTCAGTCCCATGCACCATCGGCGAATGTACCTTTACTAATGCCATGTCAGACCTAGGAGCTTCAATCAATGTCATGCCGACGTCAATCTACAAAGCCTTGAATTTTGGTGACTTGGAACCTATAGGGATGACAATACAACTAGCAAACAGAAGTGTTGTTCAACCCTTAGGCATCTTAGAAGATGTTATTGTCTAGGTGAAGAGCTTATTTTCCCAGCTGATTGATGAACTAGTTGAGGAATACTTCTAACTAGACAGCCACAGAGAAGGTATTAACAATTTTGCTAAGAGAACTGACTCAATTGGTTGCCTAGGGTCCATCTCAAAAGAAGAGGCCGACTATGTTGAATCAAGGAAAGTACATAATATTTCCGACTCCGTGGATAATAATAATGACATTGCCAACTTATATTTTGAAGCTGAATTGCTCGAAGTATTGGACCAAGTGTGCAAGCATGAGAACCTGGAGTACTCTATTGAAAAGGAAGTTCAAGTTGCCGAAACTAAGAAGTTATTTTTAGCACAACTGGCAACCATATTCATTGTCGAATATGAGTCGGCCAAAGGAAGTCGAGACTAAGATAGGACCAAAGTCATCTCGGCCAAAAAGACAATGGTCAAGGCCGACCTACATGTACAAACGCATGCTGATACCATCCCGGCCAAGCAAGAGCCGTATTCATTTTGGACAACAAGGTTCCATCCGGATCCGACATCAAAGCTAAACAAAGAGTCGAATCCAATTCCACTCCGACAAGAACTAACTCGATAAAAAGGAGTCGACCACAGCAGCCAAAGGCCGAGATCATGTCGGCACACTTGGTGCCAAGCTCAACTCAAGTCGGCCAATCGGATCTGAAAACATCTCATGACAATTCTTCATCACCGCCACCACCCATGGAATTAAAGCCATTGCCAAAACACTTAAAATATGCCTATCTGGATACTCAACAGCAACTTCCAGTTATCATTGCTAACAATCTCCACTAAGAGCAGGAGGATAAACTGTTGTAAGTCCTAAGGCAGCATAAGAAGGAAATCGGGTGGAAGCTATTTATCCTTCCAGGAATAAACCCCTCCATCTGCATGCATAGAATTTTAATGGAGGAGGAGGCCAAGCCCATAAGGCAACAACAAAGAAGAATGAATCCGACCATCCTAGATGTGGTCAAGAAGGAGGTGACAAAACTGCTTGCTGTAGGGATCATATACCCCATCTCAGATAGTCAATGGGTGAGCCCAATACAAGTAGTACCCAAAACGTTTGGGATGACTGTCATGAAAAACCAACATGACGAGTTGGTACCTATGCAAATTTAGAACAGTTTGTGAGTCTGCACAGACTACAGAAGATTAAATTAGGCAACTTGCAAGGATCACTTTCCTTTGCCATTCATAGATCAAGTCCTGGAAAAATTATCAGGAAAGTCCCATTACTATTTTCTGGATGGTTTCTCCGGTTACATGCAAACCCATATTGCACCTAAGATCAACACAAGACTACCTTCACCTACCCATTTGGCACCTTTGCGTACACTCGCATGCCATTTGGCTTGTGCAATGTGTCGAACACATTTCAACGCTGCATGACAAGCATCTTCTCGGACCTGCTACAGGATTGCATAGAGGTATTCATGGACGACTTCACCATGTATGCAGATTCATTTAACGCATGTCTAGACAACCTATCCAAGGTGTTGATGAGATGCATTGATACAAATTTAGTACTTAACTTCGAAAAATGTAATTTTATGGTGATAGAGGGAATTGTATTGGGACACCTGGTATCCAACAGAGGCATTGAGGTTGATAAATCTAAGATAGATATCATCACCTCCCTTCCAAACCCCGTTTCTGTGCGGGAAGTTCGCTCATTCTTAGGACATGCAAGTTTCTACAGAAGATTCATCAAGAATTTCAGTAAACTTGCCCTGCCACTATCCAAGCTACTATAGAAGGGTGTGGAATTCAAGTTTGACCAACCCTGCATTGAAGCCTTTCAGGAGCTGAAGAACCGACTTACATCCGCTCCCATTCTTCAAGCACCAAACTGGGAACTGCCATTTGAGCTCATGTGCGACATTTTGTGCATGTAATTGCTTATGCATCCTGGACAATGGACCCAACCTAACAAAATTACACAAGAACTGAGAAGGAACTTTTGGCAATTGTGTTTGCCTTAGATAAATTCCACTCATACCTTCTTGGTTCAAAAGTCATTGTATTCTCTAACCATGCCGCATTGAGATTCCTATTGAAGAAGCCAGATGCCAAGCTGAGACTGATTCGATGGCTGCTCCTCCTCCAAGAATTTGACATCGAGATCAGAGATAAGAAAGGTGCTGAGAATTCTATAGCAGATCATTTGAGTAGAATTGGAAGGGAAAGCGAAGTAATGCCTATCAGAGATGAATTCCCAGATGAGCAGCTGTTGCACATCACAATGCCTACACCATTGTTTGTAGACATTTGCAATTTTGTAGCAACATCTCAATTCCACCAGAGGCATCTCGGCTATATAAAGAAAAACTCCGCAATGATGCCAAATACTACATTTGGGATGATCCTTACTTGTGGAGACTTTGCAGTGATCAAGTTATTTGCAGGTGTATCCCTGAAGCCGAGATCAATTCGGTCCTCCAACTCTGCCACACAGTGCTTGGAGGCAGACACTATGGATCAACTCAGACTGCTAGGAAAGTGCTTGATTGCGGCCTTTATTGGCCCACTATTTTCATAGATGTGTATCAGTTCGTCTCCACTTGTGACAAATGCCAAAACGCTGGAATGGCAATTGCCAAAAGGCATGAACTGTTCTGTGAAGTTTTTGATGTGTAGGGTATTGATTTCATGGGGCCATTCCCAGTCTCCAATGGTTATTCTTACATTTTGCTGGTCGTAGATTATATGTGAGATGGGTAGAGGCCATAGCCACCAAGACCAATGACACCAAGGTAGTAATGGATTTTCTGAAATCCAACATCTTCTGCCAGTTTGGTGTGCCTAAAGCGCTCATAAGTGACCAAGCAATCACTTCTGCAATAGATCCATGTCCTCTTTACTCCACAAGTATGGGGTGATGCACAGAATTGCCACCGCCTACCACCTTCAGACCAACGGCTAAGCCGAAGTGTTTAATAGGGAAATCAAGAAAACATTGCAAAAAATGATGAATCCCAACCAGAAAGACTGGAGCTGACTCTTGGAGGACGCTCTCTGGGCACATAGAACTGCATATCGAACTTCGTTGGGGATGTCTCCTTATCGAATTTTCTTCAGTAAAGCTTTCCATCTTCTGGTGGAGCTAGAACATAGAGCTTACTAGGCTATCAAATAGTGCAACTTGGCCTATGACCAAGCTGGATAGTAGAGGAAGTTCCAACTGCAAGAACTAGATGAACTCCACTTAGAAGCCTATAAGAACTCTTGTATCTATAAGCAGAAAGTCAAGAAATTCCATGATCAACAGATCTTGAGGAAAGAGTTCCAACTCGGCCAGAAAGTACTGTTGTTCATTTCACATTTGAAACTCATAGCAGGTAAGTTCTGTTCTAGATGGGATGAACATTTTGTTATCACTAATGTTTTTCCCTATAGTGCACTAGAGCTGAAAGACGAACACACGAACAGCACCTTCCAGGTCAATGGGCATCAGATCAAACTATTCCATGAAGGCCCAACACCAACCGCAGGCGACTTGGAGACCATCTCATTAATGGAACCAACCCCGCCGAATGATACACCTTGAGCCAGTCACATAAGCCCCCTTTAATTCATGGCATGCATTGGGACAATGCAACATTTAAGTTGGGGGGGGGGGGAATTGCATGGCCATTTAAGGCTTGGTAAATGCTGTGCTTGAAATCCTTGAAATCTTTGAAATCTTGTTCTATTCTTCAAAGTTCAAAATCCATATCTGTTTTAAATTTTGTTTTAACTTTGGTTTTTATTTTTTTCTACTTCGTTTCTGTTTCTTTTACATCCCTTTTCAAGTCATTTCCCTTGTTATGAATAAAGGCGGTCGAGTCGAGTCCATGCTGACTACGACTTGTCCGACTTCGACTCGGCCCAGCCAATTTGAACCTTTGTCATAATTTTACTTTTGTTTCCCCTAACTTAATTTTGAACTCTAATTGCTGAAAAAAATGCTTTGAAAAGGAATTTGAAGTAATTTCTTAAGTGTTGGATGGATCAGTAGGAAGTAATTCAGAACCTTGAGGACAGATATTTCAAGTTTGACAGGGAATGAAATTTTTGCACCTTAGGTAATAGGTGATTGAAAAACAAAAAAGATGGACCATTAGTGACAAAGTAATTGACCGTGTGAGGATTCTTGAGCCTATGCACATATGGATGGCTTGCATATTGCCATTCTCTCTTTCTTGTGTGATTTTTGCATCCATGCTAATTGTGTATTCTGGATTTTTCCTTGACTCTCTAGATATATCTAGTTTCACATGCAGGAATGAGATGATCTAGGCCATGTTTTTAATAAGCCTTGAGGCAAATGGACCTACCTTGTAAAATTTATCCCTTGTTTACCCTCTTTGAGCCTAAATGACCATTCTTTCTTGACAGCTCATTACAAGCAAAAGCCAGATAAACCATGATTGACCTCAGCCTTAGGGGATAGAGGAGCTTTGGAATTGTTTTGGGAGTAGGTCACGAGAACGTATGGGGGGAGACGCTAGGGGATGAAGCAAGAGTAGTGTATTAAAAAAGGATCGAAAAAGAAAATAAAAAAAAACAAGTGTAGGAAAACAAAAGAAAAATAAAATAAGCAACCAAAAGTCATGAGCTATAAACATAGCACAAAGCTGCAAAAGAAGAAGTGAGAAAAAGAAGAAAGGAAAAGTAAGAAAATGGAAAGAAAGGAAGTGAGTTAGAACTATGTTTAGTGGACTTGCAGTACCTTGGAGATACTCCCCATGCTGGCGAGCTTACTCCCCATTGCTCCTCTCTTCCCTATAGCTAGAAAAACTCACTTACCCATCCTATACCCCACCTTTTGACCCAGGCCACAATACAAGCCAAGAATGAAGTCCTTTTGATCATGATTGCATGTGTTTTTGCAGGTACAAAAGGAGAGGCTAGTCAATGTTTGGTAATACCAAATGCATGAGATGTTGAGTGTATATACAAGCCCAAACACTCGAGAGGCCGAGAGAATATATTCCTAAGAGAGAGCTCTATCACTCTCGGCCGTCCTTTGATGATTGTAGGTCTCTTAATTGTCTTGGGTGTGGAGAAAGTAGTTTTCACAAATCGCTTGAATATCTCAATCCCTGGGGTGAATGAAGGCTGAGTCTGTTTTGTCTAAAAATTGAGAAATTTATTTGAAAAATTATTTTCTTTTAAACAAAATCTCCCTTGTGCCGAACTCTTATTTTGCCTAGGAGTGCAAAAGTGTAAGTGTGGGGGTCTGATGAGTCATATTTTATACACCTTACAAGGACCTAAGATGAGTTTGTTAGAGATCATTTGGTGCTTAAGAATTGAGTCTTAGTTGAGATTCATATTATGGATCGAGAAATAGAAAAATCATAAATCTGCACTAATTTGAGAATCTTGGCTAATGAAAGACTCATTCCTCTTTCTTGCAGGACCAGCATAGATGATCTAGGCCCATCATGTGAAGCATGAGCATAGGAGAGTCGTCTCGACCAGACTGACTCGTCCCAAAACCAGACGACTCTATGGTCTAGCAGCCTAAGTGCATTGCTCAGCTTAGTCACCATGGCAGCTCCAGTTCAATCCAGCTGCCACGTCATTTCTGGAGGAGCTTGCAACGCAAGTCACGCAAGGGTAGAATAGGAAAGTCAATTTGTAATTCAGTTAGGATCGTTAGTTAGCGTGTCCAGCAAGTTCAGCTCGTGTATATATAGTAGGAGCTGGGCACATTTAAATGTTGTTGAATTCACATTCTACATTTCCCTACACTTTTCATTCTCTCGCTCCCGTCCTCTACACTCACGAAGGTGCACGGTGCTCTCAACGGTGCTTCTCTCGATTAAGGAAGTGCAAGTCAAAAATCGAGAAGCTGAAGATCATCAAAGGAGACCGCTTGGATTACCAACGCACTCTGGTGGGTCCGATCCTCAGTGTTCTGGCTAATAGAGGTGAACCATTATCGTTCGACCATGGCGATCGTCGTGGAAGATGGATCCGCTGAATTCACACCCTGTGTTTGTATTTCATTCTTAATAATCTGAGTACTTTTTGATTCTGATCTCCATTTGCATCCCTATATTTTAATTCACTATCTGTGTTGCGATTGCACAAAGTGGCATGAATCATGTTGAACTAAGCCGATCGGAACTGGTTTAACTAATTTAGTAGGTAACCAACTAGAGAACCTAATTGAGAATCTAAAATCAACTTTGAGCTTAATCCTTGCCAACTAATGAGGTAGCGATTACGTAATTCCTCAGTATGATAGTGGACGAACATTTGACGATTGTCATAAGAAAACTGAAGGTTGATACGAACTGTAACTGGAGTGAATGGACCAAAATGGACTTGATTATTGAGACTGAACATGAACATAGTAGTACAGTAGAGTAGCTTATCTTAATTGCATTCACATCTTAGTTTAATTTCTATCTTTTGTTACTTACACTTCTAAACCCCTATTCCCTGTATTTCTGCCCAAAACAGAGTCAGTCCAACTCTGTTGCGTCTGTTAGCACTTAGTTGAGACCGTGTCAGATAAGTCTCCGCCGAGACCATATCGAACCAGTCTTTGTTGAGAGCAACTCGACCTCCAACCTAGAGTGAGTCTGCATTCTACACTTGAGTTCTACATCACTTAATTTTCACATTAAAGTAACATTTGAGCACACTGTATCCTTGAAAAAATTTGACCTAGGGTTGACTATGCTATAGTTAGCTTTAGTTTATTTGATGCACATTGAGACGACTAAAAATACGCTTATCAATCAGTAAACCATGGGATAATACCATACAACTGCATAAACTTCTTATTAGGAAAATAATCTTTGATAGGTAGAGGACCAATCCTCCTCTTAATTCTACTCAAGTGGTCAACTACCAGGTTCTTTTCACCACTCTTGTCTCTAATCTCTATATCAAACTATTAAAGGAGAAGCATCTAGCGAATCAATCTTGATTTAGCATCAAGCTTCTTCAATAAGAATTAAAAAGTTGCATAGTTATAGAAAAACAATAATCTTATAGCCAAGCAAGTAAGAATGAAATTTATCTAATACAAAAAGAATAGCTAAAATCTCTTTCTCAGGGGTGGTGTGATAATTCATATTTTAGACACCTAACAAGGTCTTAAGATGGGTATAGTTGACTCTATTTTGTACCTAAGAATCGTATATTAGTTGAGATTCAAATTATTAGGCTAAAAACAAGGAAAATATAAATCTATGCTAATTTGAGGATTTTAGCTAACAAAAGATTAACTCATTGTACAGGACGAAACTAGAGTCCTGGACCATCCCAGTTGAGACCGAAGGCGTCCTGGCCAGATGAAGTCGTCCCAGCTAAATGAAGGCGTCACGGCTTGATGAAGGTGTCCCAGCAAGATGAAATTGTCCCGATCAGATGAAGTCGTCCCGACCAACTAAAGGCATCCCGGCTAGATGAAGTCATCCCTGCCAGATGAGTTTTCCTCTCCATGTCGACTCTGCCTCTAGTAGCCAAGACCTTTCTATAGGCCGACTCCATCTCCAGTAGACCGACTCCACTCCAGCAAATTCAACACGTGGTCATTTAGGATACAATTAGTTAGTAGTTTGTTATTTCTATTAGTCGTTAGTAGTTAGAACCGTTAGTTAGTTAGTTAGTTAGTTTACGGTTAGTTAGTTAAGACAAACGTGTATATAAGGAGATGTGTAGCTCATTCATTGGTTCCACTTCCATCACCACCTCCACTTCTCCGATGTTCATACGTACACACACACTTCCACCTCTACCTCCACTTCTCTGTTTCTCATACGTACACTCACACATACACTCTCGCTTCCCTTGATTGGTGATTCACAATGCTTTAGTATGGCGTCTAGTCAGTTGAGTGGGTGCAGGTTCAAAGTTTGAGTAAGGGCCAGTTGCTAGAGGAGATTGACCAATGTAGTTGGCACACTCTACTAGACTAACCCCTCTATTCTCTAGCCATCTTCGGTGGACCATTGCAATTCTTCCATGGTGGTCGTTATGGGAGCTTGAGTCCATGATTCCACAACTTCATGTATCAATACAATTGTTTGTGCAATGAATTGGTTTGCTTTTCTCTATCTTTCTGTATATGATTCATGTTCTATTTCTCTACTTCTTGCATGTGTCATGATCATGCATGTGTAAGAGTAGATCATGTTAGGTTAGGGACCGATTAGAACCAATCTAATAACTTGTTAGGTAATCAATTGAGAATCTACAATGAACCACGTGTGTAATCCCTACTAACTCGAGGCCGCAGTTGTGTAAGCCCTCAGTCAACAATGGGCGAATGTTAGTCGATCGTCTTAAGAACTTAGGTTTGCTTGGAATCACATTCGTTACTAAGAACCAGAATCGATTACTTGCTGAACTTTGGATTTATATGCTAAATATTTGTTTGTTTGTTCGTTCTTAATTTTGTTTGCTAGTTTACTTTTTGTTCTGCATTTACTTTGTGGTTCCGAGTAGAAACCAAAATCCCCTGCCTTTACATTCCAGTTATTGTTCGAGTTTGCATTCTGTTTTTCCATTTTCTACATAATATTCTTATTCCCATGCTAGGCATCACAAATACACGGGTCCTTGAGAGATTCGACTTAGGTTGACCCTATGTTACAAAATCATAGTAAAATCTAATTTTATTTGAGACTGCATCGACAACAATTATCTAAATTGGCGCCATTGCTGGGGAAACACATTCTGTTGTGTCTTAGTGTGTCAAGTTTGAGTTGTATTATGTCGAATCTAAGTCTGTAGAATGTCGTGTCTGTATTTGTGGTATATACTGAGTTTGAGTCTGTTTTTAGTTTACTGAGTCTAAGTTTTTAACATGTCGAGTATGTGTCTAAGTCTGTGGGTATCGAGTCTTTGTTTCTATTTGTGACAAGTCTGTGTATATGCTGAATCTATATATGCCAAATTTGTCTATACCTAATCTATTTGTGCCGAATCTTGCATGTGCTGAGTCTGTATGTGCTAATCCAGTATGTGCCCGAGTCTGCATGTACAATCGAGTCTGTGTGTGTTTGAGTCTATCATGCGTAGCTGTGTAAGTAACTTTATTTTTTTCTGCATATTTTTTTTTACCGTAGCTTAATCATTGCGTTATTTTTCTGCATAATTTTTTTTCTGTTACGTAGTGCATGACTAGGAGTAGCTCTAACAATTTACATGCATTTTACCCTAAAATAGATAGAACTTTACATAGGTTAAGAAAAGTTAGAAGTGCTGACATAGGTGATAGCAGTAGTTTTATTTCCATTTTTGATTTTGTTAATAATACTTTTACAATTGACAATTCTGATTTTTCTGAGTTCAGTAGTTTTGATATTAATTACGATTCTAACATTGTTGTGAATACGTCTCACAAGCTAGATCCAATGGAGAATAATGATAAAACACTTAAAGAGTTGGCCATGTCGGATGTGTTGTACTAGCCTTGGTGCATTCAATATCCGCAGTTGGAGCCTGCTCAATCTTACAGACTTAAATCTGGACTGATTCACTTCTTTCCAAAATTTCACAGTCTTGCAGGTGAAGATCCACACAAGCACCTGAAGGAATTTCACGTGGTATGTTCCACGATGAGGCCGCATGGGATACTAGAGGACTACATCAAAATGAAAGTGTTTATGTTTCCCTAGATGGAGCAGCCAAGGATTGGCTATACTTATAGTCAGTTCTGTTCAACACCTAGGGGACATGAAGCGAATGTTTTTGGAAAAGTTCTTCTTAGCTTCCAGAACCACGACCATTCAAAAGGAGATTTGTGGTATTAGGCAACATTCCGAGGCAACATTCTAGAGAAACTTTACATGAATACTAGGAAAGATTCAACAAATTGTGTGCCACATGTCCACACCATCAAATTAGCGAGCAATTATTAATTCAATACTTTTACGAAGGCCTGATGATGATGGACCAAAACATGATTGATGCTGCAAGCGATGGAGCGTTGATGGACAAGACTCCAATAGCAGCGAGACACCTGATCTTGAATATGGCGAGCAACACGCAACAATTCAAGACCAGAGGAGCTGTCACGTCCCGAGTGGTGAACGAAGTCAGTGATTGATAACCTAAGGTTAGAAAATTAGTTGACTGAGTTAACATCACTGGTGAGGCAACTCCCTGTCAGACAACATCATCTAAGTGCACCGGTACGAGTTTGTGGCATATGTACCTCTATGGAGTACCCAAACGATATATGCCCCACGGTATAGGAAACTGAGTTGGATAATGCCGAGATCATTGGATCAATAGGTGGATATTAATATGGCAGGAAGTCGTATCCGAGTCGGCAGTATGATGGTCAATAGTTCGGGAGGCAGCAATACCGACCGAGTCTGAGTCAATAGCAGTATACAGCCTAGATTTGGATCCATGCAAAGCATGCCGGTTCTGAACCAGAATAGCTATCAGTAACTGGTTCTGAAATACCAAGCACCACCATTCCGACAACAACAACAACAAGTTCCACCACAGGATAATTCACCTTTGATAGAAGAGTGGATGAAGTAGTTGAATGCGAGTAACGTACAATTTTAACAAAATTTAAATGCCACAATTCAATATCTGCAAATGTAGGTAGGACAACTAGCCAACATAATGAGTCAGCTGCAGTCGGATGGTTTTGGAAATCTTCCCTCTCAAACGATTCCAAATCTGAAAGGGGACGTGAGCGTTATATCATAGGGAAGTGATAGAGAATTACCATAACAGCCCGCACCATAGCCAAAGCCGAAACCAGTTAATGCCGAGTCTAAACCGGAAGTCGACTCGCTAGTGTAGTAGTAGTCTAGAGCCATCCCATTACCCTTTCCTACCCAGATAGTCTTGGCAAGGAAATCTGAAACTGATGAGGACTTGCTGAAGATGATCCGGAGGGTAGAGATCAACATTCTACTCCTAGATGCTACCAAACAGATTCCGAAGTATGCGAAATTCCTCAAGGAGTTATGCATGCACAAAAGGAAGAAGATGAAAGAAGGAGTTGAAATGGGAGGATTCGTGTCGGCATTAATCAAGCGTGAAGAAGTCATTGTCGGATCACAACAAGCCTTGCCAAAGAAGTGTCGAGACCTCAAAATTTTCTCTGTTCCATGCACCATTGGCGATTGTACTTTTGTCGACGCCATGTTAGACCTTGGTGCTTCGATCAATGTCATCCTATCATCCGTATACAAGTCTTTGAATTTTAAATTTTGGTGATCTAAAGCCTACGAGAATGATAATTCAATTAGCCAATAAAAATGTTGTACAACCCTTAGGTATTCTTGAGGATGTATTAGTTCAAGTCGACTTATATGTGCTGGATATAGAGAATGAAACATCTGGAAAAGGATCAACCTTGATTCTGGGATGACCATTTTTTATGACTGCGCAAACAAAAATCGTTGTGCATGCTGGGACCCTTTCAATGGAATTAGGTGACAACCTGGTGTAGTTCAATATCTTTAAAGTGATGAAGCATCCAACCGAAGACCATTCTCTCTTTGGTACCAACATTATCGATGAGCTAGTTGAGGTAGACACTGATGGTGTTGAAATTCCTAATTTTGTTGAATTACCTTATGTAACTGACTGTTTCGATTTTGTGATGGATGTATCCGACTCCGTTAATATGCCTAACATGCAAGATCTGTTTGACTCCATGGATAATATTGCTGACCTTGTTAACTTGGTCCATATTTTTGAATTTTCTGATTTAACCAACCTTGAATGCAGGTGTGATGGAGACCTAGAGTGTTCCCGTTGTGCAAGAATCTGCATTACCAACATGAAAAGACCAATAGTAGCACAAGTGGCAACAATAGTAGAAGCCGAGTTTGATTTTGAAAATTGAATTTGAAAGCTAATGCAAGCCGAGTATGATTTCACCAATTAGACGCAAATCGAGTTCGATTCAAGCGGTCAGATGAAAGCCGAGTCTAATTCAAGTAGTCAGCCAAAAGCCGAATCTGATTCTGGTAACCCAGAGTGCAAGCAAACAGAGGCTGAGTCCGACTTTGGACGACTGGTATCGCATCCGGAAACAATTAGCTGAGATGAAGCTAATAACAAGATTTTCAAGGCCAATGGACACTAGATAAAGCCCTTTCATGAAGGTTCAACACCAATGGTGAAAGCATCTTGCTGATCGAGCTGGTCCTCCTTGAAGACACACCTTTAGAAAAATTTACCCCATCCCCTTTATGTTTATATGCTTGCATTAAGGACAATGCATCATTTAAGTGTGGGGAGTGTAGCTAAGTGTAGTTATTTTGGTTTTTTCTATTTTCTGTTTGTATGTGTCATATTCTACTAGTTCTAATTCGACTCCAACTCTGTGCGTGTGTGTCATTTTCTATCGAGTTTGTGCCGACTCCGGTTCAGTTATATGTCAGATTCGTGTCAACTCTAGCTTCGTGTTTTCATTTTCCATTTTCCAGTTCTGTTTTGTTTTTCTGTTTTTTATTTTTGTTTTCTTTTTCGATTTCGATTCCATTTTTTTCCTTAGCTGTTTTTCTATTTTTCGATTATGAGAAAAATACTTTGCAAAGTTTAAATGGACTTCTATAGGTTGAATAAAACATGAAGAAGTAATGCATAATCCTGGATAAGAGGTTTACAACTTGACATGGAAAGAGATTTTCTCATCTTGAGGCAATGAGTGACTGAAAAATTAAAGTTGAAACCAATAGTGGTAAAGCATTTTAACCGTGTGAGAATTTAAGCCTTGTTTATAATAATGGCTTTCATCTTGTCATTCTCTTCTTTCTTGTGTGATTTTGCATCTATGTTGATAGATTACTCTAGGTTTTGCCTTGACTCTCTTTTATACTTCTTGTCTCACATGCATTAATGATATGATCTAGGCCTTCTTTCTTATAAGCTACTAGCCAAATAGACCTACCTTGCAATGAATCCCTTGTTTACCCTCTTTGAGCCTATATAACCATCTTTTTTTATATGGTAGCTCATTACAAACCCAAAAGCAAAAAAACCATGATCAACCTAAACCTTAAGGGTCAAAGGAGCTTTGGAATTGTTTTGGGAGTAGGTTCTACATAAGTGTGGGGGTGATACTCCAAGGCATTGCGAGTAAAAGGTACATTGAAAGAGTAGTTTGTACCAAGTGATACTTGTGCGTTGAGGAAAAAAGGTTGTTGAAAAAGAAAGAAAAGGGTGCGAAAAGAAAATTGTGGATGAATAAAAGAAAAAGCATCAAAAGCAAAAAGGTTGCAAGAAAAATGCAACACAAGGCCGTAAGAGTACAAAAGAAAAATAAAAAGTGAGAAAAGAAAGAAAAGAATACAAATGGAAAGATAGAGCATTGGAAGTTATGTCAAATATTTAAAAGGACTTTTTTCTTAAAAGACTAGTAGTGTCTTGGGGTTACTCTCCATACTTATTGACTTATTCCGCATTGCTCCTCTCTCCCCTTTGGTTATTCAAGCTCACTTCACCTCTTATATATCCTACCTTACCCCTAGCCACGGTACAACCCTAGCAAAGTCCTACTGATCACTATTGCATGTGTTTTAAAGTTGTAAAAATTAGAGGCTAGTCAAAACTTGGTAATGCTAGTTAACATAGGGTGCTTAACTGTAAATACAACCCTAAACACTTGAGAGATGGAGAGCGTATACCTTGCGAGAGATCTATCATTTTTCGGTAGTTCTTTAAATTTTTGTTGTTTGCATGTTCTCTTTAGATGTTGAAAAAGTAACTTTCATAGATTGTTTGGATATCTTGATTCTTGGGTGAATGTATACTTAGTTTGTTTTTCAAACTTAAAGATCTTATTTGAAAATGCATCTTATTCTCACAATTAGTTGTTTTTCATTTTCTTGATGATATTTTCCAATTTTTCCTAGGAGTGAAAAAGTGTAAGTGTGAGGGTCTAATAATTCATATTTTAGACACCTAACAAGGTCTTAAGATGGGTATAGTTGACTCTACTTTGTAGCTAAGAATCGCATATTAGTTGAGATTCAGATTATTGGGCTAAAAATAGGGAAAATAAAAATCTATGCTAACTATTCTGCAGGACGAAACTAAAGTCCCAGACCATCCCAACTAAGACCGAAGGCGTCCTGGCCAGATGAAGTCGTACTGGCCAAATGAAGGCGTCCCGGCCAAATAAAGGCATCTCAGCTAGATGAAGTCATCCCAGCCATATGAGTTCCTCTCCATCCTGACTCCGCCTCCAGTAGCCAAGACCTTTCCACATGCCGACTCCATCTCCAGTAGACCATTTAGGAAATATTTAGTTAGTAGTCTGTTATTTTTGTTAGTCATTAGTAGTTAGAACCGTTAGTTAGTTAGCTAGTTTATGGTTAGTTAGTTAAGACAAACGTGTATATAAGGACATGCGTAGCTCATTCATTGGTTCCACTTCCACCACCACCTCCACTTATCCGTTGTTCGTACGTATATACACATTTCCACCTCCACCTCCACTTCTCCATTTCTTGTATGTACAATCACACATACACTCTCGCTTCCATTGATTAGTGATTCATGGTACTTTAGTATGGCATTCGGTCAGTTGAGTGGGTGCAGGTTCAAAGTTTGAGTATGGGCCGGTTGCTAGAGGAGATTGACCAGTGTAGCTGGCACACTCTACTAGACTAACCCCTCTATTCTCTAGCCATCTTTAGTGGACCATTGCAATTCTTCCATGGCAGTCATTATGGGAGGTTGAGTCCATGATTTTACAACTCCATGTATCAATACAATCGTTTTTGTAATGAATTGGTTTGCATTTCTCTATCTTTCCATATGTTATTCCTATTATGTTTCTTTGCTTCTTGCTTGTATCATGATCATGCATGTGTAAGAGTAGATCACGTTAGGTTAAGGGCCAATTGGAACCAATATAATAACTTGTTAGGTAATCGATTGAGAACCTAAAATCAACCACATGCGTCATCCCTGCTAACTCGAGGCCACGATTGTGTAAGCCCTCAATCGAGAATGGACGAATGTTAGGCAATCATCTTAAGAACTTAGGTTGGTTTGGAATCGCATCCATTACTAAGAACTAGAACCGATTGCTTGCTGAACTTTGGATTGATATGCTAAATATTCATTTGTTTGTTCGTTCTTAATTTTGTTAACTAGTTTACTTTCTATTCTACATTTACTTTGTGGTTCCAAGTAGAAACCAAAACCCTTTGCCTTTACATTCTAAGTCTGCATTTTGCATTTCTGTTTTCTGTATAATATTCTAATTCCCATGCTAGGCATCACGAATACCCGTGTCCTTGAAAGATTTGACTTCCTTATGCATCATGTCATGGAATAAGGTCACCACCCTCTAATGTCACTCCAGCGTTCTTGAGCCCGAAGGGCATAACTTTGTAGCAAAATGTTCCCCACATGGTGATGAAGGTGGTTTTTTCCTTGTCTTCTTCAACCATCTGGATTTGGTTATATCCCGAGAAGTCATCCATGAAGGAGTAGAAGGCGTGCTGGGCCATGTTATCCACCAACATATCAATGTGTGGTAGGGGGAAATTGTCTTTTGGGCTCGCCCTATTGAGGTCCATATAGTCAATGCACATTCGTACCTTCCCGTCTTTGTTAGGGACCATCACTATGTTGGCTACACATTAAGGGTATTCTACCACTGCTAGGAAACCCACATTCCACTGTTTCTCCACCTCTAGCTTCATTCTTTTGAGTTATTGCTAGACCGACATTGCATTAGGAATCAGGGGTAGCCTATGCTCTACGATGGTGGTATCTGATGAGTCATAAAACACACATCATAAGTAGACCTAAGAATAGTTCCATTAAGCAACTCATGAACTTAAAAGATGCGAAGAATCAGATTGAGAGTCTAGAATCAGAGAAAAGCACAATCGGTGTTAATTCAAGGCATTAAGCTAACTATTCCTTCATTGCAGATCCAACCAAGCTTGCATCCCACCATTGGAAGCCTAGGCCGAAAGCCTCTTAACCAGGCCGAGACTCGGCCCAAGCAAGCAAATGGCCCAATCAGAGTCAGGTCTAAGGGGGCACTCCACGTCAGCAATCCAAAGCCACCTCGGTTCCAACTCAAGCGCCACATCACCCCCTGGAGTAGCTTGCAACACAAGTTATAGCAAGGGTAGATTAGGGATTTCACTTGTAATTCTGTTAAGCTGGTTAGCCTTGTGCCCTGTATAAATAAGCAAAACTCTGTACGATTAGGGGTCCTTGGCATTCATATTTTCCCACTTCCATTATCTTCATTTTCTCTCGTTCTTCATCTCCTACGCCTAAGGTGGTGCACGATGCTGTTAATGGCATTTCTCTCGATCGAGGAAGTGCGGGCTAGAAACTGAGAAGCTGAAGGTTACCAAAGGAGACCGATTGGAGCACCAACGCACTCCGGTGGACCTGATCCTCGGCGTCCTAGCTAGCAGAGGTGGATCATCGCCGTTGGCCATGGCGATTGCCGTGGAAGATGGAATCACCAAATCCAGGCCCTTTGTATTTCGTTTTCAATAATATAAGTGTTTTCTGAATTCTGATCTCTGTTGCATTCCGAATATCTAGTTCAATTACTGCATAGCGATTGCACATAGTAACGTGAACAATGTTGAACTAAGCCGATTGAAACTGGTTTAACTAATTTAGTAGATAATCACTTAACAATTGTTGAATGAGAATCTAAAATCAGCTTGAATGTAATCCCTGCCAACTGGTGAGGTAGCGATTGTGTAAATCCTCAGTGTGGCAACGGACAAACCTTTGGCGATTGCCAAAAGAACTCCTAAGGCTGATACGGACTGTAACTAGAGTGATTGAACCAAAAGGACCTCGATTATTGGAACTAAACATGAACACAGTAATAGCAGTAGCACTAGGAGTAGCGTAATTGCATTTGCATTGTAGTTAATTTCTGTTACAATTTCGATTGCATTCCAACCCCCTCATTTACCGTTTTCAAGTCTGAGACAGAGATAGTTCACCTCTGTAGCGTCTGTCTGCACTTAGCCAAGACCAAGCCGGATTGTCTCTGCCGAGATCAACTCAGCTCAGTCTCTGCCGAGAGCGACTCGACCGATACCGAGGTGAGTCAGTACTTTACACTTAGATTTTGCTTCCGTTTACTCCACATTGAAACACACATAGAATGCACTATGTCCTTAAGAAGAATGACCTAGGGTTGACTATACTATAGTTAGCTTTAGTTATTTGATAAGCGCATAAAACGACTAAAAACGAGCAATCATCAAATTGGCGTCGTTGCCGAGGACACAAGTTCCTTTGTGTTTTTGTGTGCCAAGTAAACCGAGCCGAATCTGAGTCTGTAGAGTTTTGTTTAGAGTCTGTTGAGTCTATATCTGTTTAATAAATCTCTACGTGAATTCATTGTTAAAACAAAAATATATATACATATAGATATATTAGAAACATTTAACTCTGCATTACATTTAACTCTACATTACATATTAACTACATTCATTTCCTTACCTATTCTGTTTTTAGTAGAATTAACTGTTGCTTTAATTACTTTAATTTTGCATGATGCATGACTAGGAGTAACACTAACCTATTGTATACTTTTGATCCAGAGATAGAACTAACCTTGCATAGATTACGAAAAATTAGAAATAACACAAAAAATAATAGTAGTAGTGTAAATTATGTTAATAACTCTGACCAATCTTATACTGACAATTTTGTTGCTAGTACTAACATTTTTTCAGAGCCAGGGCAAATGGAGAGCCACGACAGGACGTTGAAAGAGCTAGCCACTCCCGATGTGGTGTACCAACCATGGTGTATCCAATATCCACAACTGGAGCCGGCTCAGACTTATGAGTTGAAGTCCGGTTTGATACATTTGTTGCCCAAATTTCACGGTCTTGCAGGAGAAGACCCCCACAAGCATTTCAAGGAATTCCATGTGGTTTGTTCCACGATGAGGCCGTAGGGAATCCCAGAAGACTACATCAAGATGAAGGAGTTCCCGTTCTCCCTAGATGGAGCCGCAAAGGACTGGCTATATCTGCAGCCAGCACTCTTCAACACCTGGGGAGATATGAAACGGACCTTCTTAGAAAAAATTTTCCCAGCTTCTAGGACGGCGACCATTAGGAAAGAAATTTGTGGGATAAGGGAACACACTGGAGAAACTCTGCATGAGTATTGGGAGCGTTTCAACAAGCTCTATGCCACCTGTCCCCACCATCAAATCAGCGAGCAACTATTGATCCAATACTTTTACGAAGGACTATAAATGATGGACAGGAGTATGATCGATGCAGCCAGTAGAGGAGCTTTAATGGACAAAACACCAGCGACAGCAAGGCACCTGATCTCGAACATGGCGAGCAACACTCAGCAATTTGGGATCAGAGGGCCGAACCCGTCTCGATCAGTGAATGAAATCGGTGTAGCCTCCAACTAAAGGCTAGAGAACCAGCTAACCAAGTTGACATCCCTGGTGAGACAGTTGGCTGTTAGTCAACATTATCCAGCCACGGTAGCTAAGGTATGTGGCATATGTACTTCAACGAAGCATCCAACCGATTTATGCCCCACATTACAAGAAACAGAGTCGGTGCAAAAAAAAGTGTTGGAGCCCTAGGAGGATTCCAATACGGGAAGCAGCCATATCAACCTCGGCAGTTCGATAACCAACCATATGGGAAACAGCCATTCCGGCCAGGCCCACAACAAGGACCATATGTAGTTCAAAGAGTTGGATCCATGCCAAATGCACCCTATGGAGTAGCTTATTACCAATCACCGACTTCGCAATATCAAGCACCATCCTTCCCGCCACAGCAACAGACAACTGCTACTCAAGGCAACTCATCATCACTAGAAGACTTGATGAAGCAGCTGGCAACAAGAAATCTAGAATTTCAACAATCAGTAAGTTTCAGCAACATGCAATTTCAGCAAAACATGACCGCCACCATCCAAGATCTTAAGATGCAAATAGGACAGCTAGCAAATACTGGGAGTGAAATACAGTCAACCGGTTCGAACAGCCTTCCCTCTCAACCTATTCCGAATCCGAGAGGGAATGCTAATGCGGTAACACTCAGAAGCGGCAAGGAATTACCTCAGCCTGCACAGCATCAGGTGTCGCAACCAGCCGAAGCCGAATCTGAAGCAATAGTCGACTCACAGTTGCATCCTCAAACAGCTGTCCCATTGCCGTTCCCATCCCGGAGCATCTCGGCAAGGAAACCAGATTCTGATGACAAGCTGCTGAAGATGTTCCGAACGGTGGAAATCAACATTCCACTTCTCGACGTGATCAAGCAAATTCAAGTACACAAAAAATTCCTCAAAGAATTATGCGTACACAAAAGAAAAAAGATGAAGGGGAGTCGAGAACTTAGAGGCGTGGTGTCAACCTTAACAAGGAATAATCCCATTGCAGGAATTTCACAGGTCTAGCCGAAGAAATGCCGAGATCTCGAAATCTTCTCGGTTCCATGCACAATTGGTGATTGTACATTTGCTGACGCTATGTTGGACCTAGGAGCGTCAATTAACGTCATGCTAGCATCAACCTACAAGTCCCTCAATTTCAGAGATCTGGAACCCACAGGGATGACCATTCAACTTGCTAACAGAAGCATCGTGCAACCCTTGGGAGTTCTGGAAGATGTCCTCATCCAAGTGAATGAATTAATATTTCCAGCTGATTTCTATGTGCTCGACATGGAGGACGAGACATCGGGAAAGGGATCAACCTTGATATTGGGGAGACCATTTTTAATGACAGCAAGGATGAAGATTGACGTACATGCCGGAACACTCTCGATGGAATTCGGTGACACATTGGTGCAATTCAACATCTTTGAAGCCATGAAGCACCCCACCGAAGACCATTCTCTCTTTGGCATAGACATAATGGAAGAATTAGTCGAGGAGTACTTCCAACTAGACAGCTGCAGTGAAAAAGTGGAAGATTACGCTGGACTCACTGAATCAATTAGCTGCTTACATGCTGACTATGATGAAGTACAAGAGTTCCCAGACTCTAAAGGTGATCATAGCGACGTCATTGACTTGGCATTTGAACAAGAATTAACGGAGTTAAAAAATCAAGTCTATTATCCTAAGACCTCAGAGAGCACGAACAATGCAGAGGTAAAAGTTGCCGAGACAAAAAGCAACTACCTGCACAGCTGGCAACCATATTCACGTTCGAAATGAAGTCGTCCAAAGAAGGCCGAGTCAACGCGAGGGTGAAAGTCAACTCAGCCGAAGAGTCAAACATGAATGCCGACACGCTTGCCGAAACCATCTCGGCCAGTAAAGACCAGACCCAAGTCGAAAAGCTCATTGTTCCACCCAGATCCGTATCCAAAGCTGCACACAAAGTCAAGGCCCACCTCAATACGACGAGAACCGAAACCACCATGCCGAGTCGGCCGAGGCAGCACAGTGTTGAGATCATGTCGGCAATCATGATGCCGATTTGAGAAAAAGCCGGCCAGACAGATCCGAGACATACAATTGAGGAATCTCCATCTCTCCCACCCATGGAGCTGAAACCGCTACCAAATCACCTGAAATATGCCTACTTGACAAGTGAACAGCAGCTCCTAGTCATTATCGCCAACAACCTCCTCCCAGAGCAAGAAGAGAAGCTGCTGAAAGTCCTAAGGCAGCACAAAAAAGCAATTGGGTGGAAACTCTCTAACCTTCCAGGCATAAATCCCTCCATTTGCATGCATAGAATATTAACGGAAGAGGACATCAAGCCCATGAGGCAACAGCAACGAAGGCTGAATCCTACCATCCTGGATGTAGTCAAGAAAGAAGTCACAAAGCTACTTGCTGCAAGCATCATATACCCTATCTCGGACAGTGAATGGGTGAGCCTTGTACAAGTGGTGCCAAAGAAAATCAGAAGTGATGCCAAATATTACGTATGGGATGACCCCTACCTTTGGAGATTATGCAGTGATAAAATTATCCGCAGGTGTATTCCTGAAACCGAGATCAATTCGGTCCTCTAGTTTTGCCATTCGGCCCCTCGAGGAGGACATTATGGATCATCTCGAACTGCCAGGAAAGTGATGAACTGTGGCCTCTATTGGCCGTCTATTTTCAGAGACACCCATCAATTCGTCTCCATCTACGAAAGATGCCAAAAAGCAGGGATGGCCTTGAACCAAAGACACGAAATGCCCCAGCAGCCCATCATGTTCTGCGAAGTCTTCGACGTTTGGGGTATAGATTTCATGTGGTCATTCCCAATCTCCAATGGATATTGATAAGTCATAAAATACACATCTTAAGTGGACCTAGGAAGAGTGTCATTAAGCAACTCATGCACTTAAAGGATGATTGTTAGCTGAGATTTAGACTAAGGGCCTAGAATCCAAGGAAAGCACAATTTATGTTAATTCAAGGTATTTAAGCTAACTATTCATTGCAGGTCCAACTAATCTCGCAACCACCACTAGAGGCCTAGGCCGAGAGCATCTCGATCAAACCAAGACTCAGCCCACGCGAGCAAATAGCCCAATCAAGAGCTAGTTCCAGTGGCACTCCACGTCAGCCATCCATTCAGAAGCCACCTCGGTTCTAGCTCAGCGCCACATCATTGCCTGGAGTAGCTTGCAATGCAAGTTATAGCAAGGGTAGAATAGGGATTCCATTTGTAATTCTGTTAAAGTAGTTAGCTTCATGCCTTGTATAAATAAGCGCAACTCTGAACGATTAGGGGTCATTAGCTTTCATAAATTTTTCCCGCTTTCCATTATCTCCATTCTCTTGTTTTCATCTCCTTTCCCTCACGGTGGTGCACGATGCTGTTAATGGCATTTCTCTCGATTGAGGAAGTGCAGGCTAGGAAGTGAGAAGCCGAAGGTTACTAGAGGGGACCGATTGGAGCACCAACGCACTCTGGCGGACTTGATCCTCAGCGTTCTAGCTAGTAGAGGCGAACCATCGTCGTGGGTCACGGCGATCGTCGTGAATGGTGGAACCACCAAAGCTAGAGCCCTGTGTTTGTATTCTGTTCGACTGATCAATTCTATTTTGAGTTTCGCATTTCCATTCCTGTTCTCTGCTTTAATTCACGATTTGATCTACAATTACAATTAAATTGTGAACGATGTTGGATTAAGCCGATTGGAACTGGTCTAACTAATTCAGTAGGTAACCATTTAACGATTGTTAATTGAGAATCTAAAATCAGTTGAACCTAATCTCTGCCAACTGATGAGGTAGCGATTGCATAATTCCTCGGTATGGTTAGGGATGAACCTTTGGCGATTGCCATATGAACACCCAAGGCTGATATGGATGGAGAATTGACGTGTGGACATTGAAATGGACTTGGACTAGTGGAAACGAACATGAACACAATTATATCGCATTAATAATAGTAATCGTAAACCAGTAGCCTTAGTATATGTTTACTGCATTTGTAGTCTTAGTTCTTTTATGCTTATTCGCATTCCAAACCCCCTATTTACTACTTTCCAAGTCTGAGACAAGGTCAGTCCGTCTTTGTAGTGTCTGTCTGCACTTAGCCGAGACCAAGCCGGATTGTCTCTGCCGAGATCATCTCGGCTCAGTCTCTGCCGAGAGGGACTCGGTCGGTGCCGAGGTGAGTCAGTTCCTTACACTTAGATTTTGATCCCGTTTATTCCACAATGAAACACATTACAAACGCACTGTGTCCTTAAGAAGAATAACCTAGGGTTGACTATACTATAGTTAGCTTTAGTTATTTGATAGGCATTTATGACGACTAAAAACGAACACTATCAGATATTCATACATCCTGCTTGCCGTTGATTATGTTTCAAGATGGGTAGAAGCCATTCCCACCAGAACCAATGATGTCAAGGTTGTAGTGGACATTCTTAAGTCCAATATGTTTTGCAGGTTTGGTATACCAAAAGCGCTCATCAATGACCAAGGAAGTCACTTTTGTAACAGAGTCATGGCCTCCCTTCTTCAGAAATATGGGGTGGCGCACAGGTTAGCTTTAGCATACCATCCCCAAACAAATGGGCAAGCTGAGGTGTTTAACAGGGAAATCAAGCACACATTACAAAAGATGACAAATCCCAGCAGGAAGGATTGGAGAAAACTCCTTGAGGACACTCTATGGGCACATAGGACTGCATACCGAACACCGCTAGGGATGTCTACAAGCAAAAAGTCAAAAAATTCCATGACCAAAAGATCTTGAGAAAAGACCTCCATATTTGCCAAAAAGTGTTACTATTCAACTCCAGATTAAAACTCATAGCAGGTAAGCTTCGCTCCAGATGGGATGGACCTTTTGTTATCACTAACATATTTCCCCATGGTGCAGTGCAGCTAAAAGAAGAACATACCAATTGCACCTTTCAGGTCAATGGGCACCAAGTCAAACCATTCCATAAAGGTCCAGCACCAATCGGAGAGCACATAAAGATCATTTCATTGGTGGAATCGACTCCGCCAGATGGCACAGCCTAGGCCAACTCGGCCACCCCCTTCTATCTACGCATTGAGGACAATGCCGAAATTAAGTGTGGGGGGGGGGGGTTCTGACCATCTGGGACTAATCATTCATATCTTTCCTTCCTTAGATTCTTTATTCTCTTTAGTTTCATTCTTTTCTTTTCCGTACCTGTTATACTATTTCTAGTTTCATTAGTACTTTTAAGTTCTGCCACATAAGTTTTAATTCAATAAGAGCTTCCCAGACTAGTCGACCACAGCCAGAATGACCTCGACCTAGTAGAATTACAGAGCCAAACTGAAGATAGAGAAAATTCTCGATTGAGTCCAAAAGTCTGATGAACCAGTAGAAGCAATCTCCTCATTCCCGAGCAAAGGTAGCCTCTGCCTGAAGGGGACCAAACCTTTTGGGTTCTAAGCGGTAAGTGACGAAAATGGGAAGAGGAAACCTTTAGAGTGAAGGAACAAAAGCAACTAGTGTGAGAATTTGAGCCTTACAACAATGATGGCTTACATTCCCGCCATCTCCCTTCTTCTTGAGTGATTTTTGCAAAGCATGTTAATTGTGTATGCTATACTTTGCCTTAACTCTCCAGATACAACTGTTTTACACATGCAGGGATGACATGATCTAGGCCATATTTCTTATGAGCTCCGAGCCAAATAAGCTGTCCAAAAACAAGTTGACCCTTGTTCACCCCCATTGGGCCTAATTTGACCATTTTTCTTGCAGCTCACTACAAGCCGAGGCTAGAAACAAACCATTATCTTACCCCACCCTCGGGAAGCCGAGGAGCCTTGAAATCGTCATGGAAGTGAGTCAAAATCAAGTGTGAGGGAGGTCTAGGGAGCAGAATTCGGTCAAAAAGCATCTAAAGGCTCAAAAGAAGAGAAAAGGAAAGGAAATTGAATGAAAGAAAAAGAAAAGAACAGAAAGAAAGGAAAGTGCATATAAGCAGGAAATAAGCAGCTAAGATAAATAAGCTGAACCAAAACAAAAATAGCAAACTGCATGAGTAGAAAGGAAAGAAGAATATAAAAAGGGTGAGCAAATAAAGATGGAAGGAGACCACAGCAACCGGGACTTCCCTCATACTGATAAAACTCACTCCCCATTGCTCCTTTCCTCCCCGCGGGTCGTGAAGCTAGTTTTCCTACATTCTATCCTACCCGTGACCTTAGCCTCGCTACAAGCCGAAAAAGTCCTAGTGATCATAACTGTTGTGTTTTCCAGGAGTAAGGAGGAGAGCTCTGTCAAGATATGGTAATGCCAATTCCATGCAATGCTGAGCGTAAACACAAGCCAAACACTCGAGAGAATCAAGAGAATTAATCACCTAAGTGAGGTTTTACCACTCTGGGGTATTTCCTCCCATTTGTAAGTCATGGAAGCATCTTAGATCCAAGGGAAGTATTTCCCTGATTGCATGAGCACTTTGTTCCGGGATGAAGAGAAGTCGAATCTGTCTAGTCAACTTGAGGAAATCAAGGGAAGAATCTCTTTCCCTCAAACCGAAATCTCCCTTTTCTAAATCATCTCATTTTGCCCAAGAATGCAAAAGGCTAAGTGTGGGGGTTTGATGAGTCATAAAACACACATATAAGTAGACCTAAGAAGAGTGCCATTAAGCAACTCATGAACTTAAAAGATGATTGTTAGCGAAGATTTAGATTAAAGGTCTAGAATCAGAGAAAAGCATAATCAATGTTAATTCCAGGCATTAAGCTAACTATTCCTTCATTGCAGGTCCAACCAAGTTCGCATCCCACCATTGGAAGCCCAGGTCGAAAGCCTCTTAATCAGGCCGAGACTCGGCCCAGGCAAGCAAATGGCCCAATCAGGAGTCAGGTCCAGGGGGCACTCTGATGAGTCATAAAATACACATCTTAAGTGCACCCAGGAAGAGTGTCATTAAGCAACTCATGCACTTAAAGGATGATTGTTAGCTAAGATTTAGACTAAGGGCCTAGAATCCAAGAAAAGCACAATTTATGTAAATTCAAGGCATTAAGCTAACTATCCTTTGCAGGTCCAACTAATCTCGCAGCCACTACTAGAGGCCTAGGCCAAGAGCATCTCGGTCAGACCAAGACTCAACCCATGCGAGCAAATAACCCAATCAGGAGCTAGTTCCAGTGGCACTCCACGTCAGCCATCCATTCGGAAGGCACCTCGGTCCCAGCTCAGCGCCACATCACTGCCTGGAGTAGCTTGCAACGCAAGTTATAGAAAGGGTAGAATAGGGATTCCACTTGTAATTCTATTAAAGTAGTTAGTTTCGCGCCTTCTATAAATCAGCGCAACTCTAAACGATTAGGGGTCTTTGGCATTCATAAATTTTTCCCGCTTTTCATTATCTCCATTCTCTCGTTTTCTTCTCCTACACTCACGGTGGTGCACGGTGCTGTCAATGGCGTTCTCTCGATCGAAGAACGCAGGCTAGAACTGAGAAGCCGAAGGTTGCTGGGGGTGACCGATTGGAATACCAACGCACTCCAGAGAATCTGATCCTCTGCACTCTAGCTACTCAAGGTGAACCATCGTCGTCGCTCACGGCGATCGTCGTGAACGATGGAACCACCGAAGCCAGAGCCCTGTGTTTGTATTCTGTTCGACTGATCAATTCTATTCTGAGTTTCTCATTTCCATTCATTTTCTCTTCTTTAATTCACGATTTGATCTGCGATTGCAATTGAATTGTGAACGGTGTTAGATTAAGCCGATTGGAACTGGTCTAACTAATTCAGTAGGTAACCATTTAACAATTGTTAATTGAGAATCTAAAATTAGTTGAACCTAATCTCTGCCAATTGATGAGGTAGCGATTGCATAATTCCTCGGTATGGTCAAGGACGAACCTTTGGCAATTGCCATATGAACACCCAAGGTTGATATAGATGGAGAATTGACGTGTGGACATTGAAATGGACTTGGACTGGTGGAAACGAACATGAACACAGTTATATCGCATTAATAATAGTAATCGTAAACCAGTAGCCTTAGTATATGTTTACTGCATTTGTAGTCTTAGTTCTTTTCTGCTTATACGCATTCCAAACCCCCTATTTAATGCTTTCTAAGTCTGAGACAAGGTCAGTCCGTCTCTGTAGCGTCTGTCTGCACTTAGCCGAGACCAAGTCGGATTGTCTCTACCGAGATCAACTCGGCTTAGTTTCTACTGAGAGCGATTCAGCCAGCGCCGAGGAGAGTCAGTACTTTACACTTAGATTTTGCTTTCGTTTACTCCACACTGAAACACACTTAGAACACACTGTGTCCTTAAGAAGAATAACCTAGGGTTGACTATACTATAGTTAGCTTTAGTAATTTGATAAGCGCGTAAACGACTAAAAAAACGGCCATCATCAAATTGGCGCCGTTGCCGGGGACACAAGTTCCCTTGTGTTTTCATGTGCCCAGTAAACCAAGCCGAATCCGAGCCTATAGAATCCTGTTTAGAGTCTGTAAAGTCTTGTTTAGAGTCTGTAAAGTCTTGTTTAGAGTTTGTTGAGTCTGTATTTGTTCAGAACAGCTGGTATCTATGAGGATTCAGAACAGCTGGCGGGTGTGCATCGATTACAGAAGACTAAATCAGGCAACCCGCAAAGATCACTTTCCCTTGCATTTTATTGACCAAATGTTGGAGAAAATAGCAGGGAAATCCCACTACTGCTTTTTGGATGGATTCTCAGGTTACATGCAAATACACATCGCACCTAAAGATTAGCATAACAACCACTTTCACATGCCCCTTTGGCACATTTGCATACACCCGCATGCCATTCGGCGTTTCTACTGAGAGCGATTCAGCCAGCGCCGAGGAGAGTCAGTACTTTACACTTAGATTTTGCTTTCGTTTACTCCACACTGAAACACACTTAGAACACACTGTGTCCTTAAGAAGAATAACCTAGGGTTGACTATACTATAGTTAGCTTTAGTAATTTGATAAGCGCGTAAACGACTAAAAAAACGGCCATAATCAAATTGGCGCCGTTGCCGGGGACACAAGTTCCCTTGTGTTTTCATGTGCCCAGTAAACCAAGCCGAATCCGAGCCTGTAGAATCCTGTTTAGAGTCTGTAAAGTCTTGTTTAGAGTCTGTAAAGTCTTGTTTAGAGTTTGTTGAGTCTGTATTTGTTCAATAAATTTCTACGTGAATTCGCTGTTGGAAAATATATACAGAAATTCTGATTATGCATTACATTTAAATTCAGCATTACATATTAACCACTTTCACTTCCTCACCTGTTCTGTTTTAATTGAGTTAACTATTACCCTAGTTATTTTAATTCTACATGATGCATGACTAGAAGTAATACGAACCCACTATATGCTTTTGACCCAGAAATAGAGCTAACCTTACGTAGATTACGAAAAATTAGAAATACTACAATATATATTAGTAATAGCTTAGATCCTGTCATTAACCCTGACCAATCTTGTACTGACCATTCTGTTGCTAGTACTAACATTTTTTCAGAGCCAGGGCGGATGGAGAACCACGGCAGGACGTTGAAAGAGCTAGCCACTCCATATGTGGTATACCAACCATGGTGCATCCAATATCCACAACTGGAGCCGGCTCAGACTTATGAGTTGAAGTCTAGTTTGATACATTTGTTGCCCAAATTTCATGGTCTTGCAGGAGAAGACCCCCACAAGCATCTCAAGGAATTCCACGTGGTTTGTTCCACGATGAGGCCGCAGGGAATCCCAAAAGACTACATCAAGATGAAGGCATTCCCATTCTCCCTGGATGGAGTCGTAAACGACTGGCTATATCTGCAGCCAGCACTCTTCAACACCTGGGGAGATATGAAACGGACCTTCCTGGAGAAATTCTTCCCAGCTTCCAAGACTGCGACCATCAGGAAAGAAATCTGTGGGATAAGGAAGCACACCGGAGAAACTCTGCATGAGTATTGGGAGCGTTTCAACAAGCTTTGTGCCACCTGTCCTCACCATCAGATCAGCGAGCAACTGCTGATCAAATACTTTTATGAAGGACTGTCAATGATGGATAGGAGCATGATTGATGCTGCTAGTGGAGGAGCGTTAATGGACAAAACACCAGTAGCAGCAAGGCATCTGATCTCGAACATGGTGAGCAACACTCAACAATTTGGGATCAAAGGGTCGAATCCGTCTCGGCTAGTAAATGAAATCAGTGCAGCCTCCAACCAAAGGCTGGAGAACCAGCTAACCGAGTTGACATCCCTGGTGAGACACTGGTTGTTAGTCAACATCATCCAGCCATGGAAGCAAAGATCTGTAGCATATTTAGTGGAGCACCCCACCGATTTGGCCCCACTTTTACAAGAAACCGAGTCGGGCCAAATAGAAAGTGTTGGAGTCGTAGGAGGATTCCAGTACGCGAAGCAGCAATACCAGAACCGACAATTCGATAACCAGCCATATGGGAAACAACCATTCCGGCCAGGCCCACAACAAGGACCATATGCAGCTCAAAGAGCTGGATCCATGCCAAACGTACCCTATGGAGCAACTGGTTACCAACCGCCGACTTCACAATATCAAGCACCATCCTTCCCACCATAGCAACAGAGAATCCCTACCCAAGGCAACTCACCATCACTAGAAGACTTGATGAAGCAGATGGCAACAAGTAATCTGGAATTTCAACAATCAGTAAGTTCCAGCAATCTACAATTCCAGCAGAATATGACCGCCACCATCTAGGATCTCAAGATGCAAATAGGACAGCTAGCAAGCACTGTGAATGAGTTACAGTTAATCGGTTCAAGCAGCCTTCCCTCTCAAACCATTCTGAACCCAAGAGGGAATGCTAATGCAGTGACATTGAGAAGTGGCAAGGAATTACCTCAGCCTGCACAGCATCAGGTGCCATAGCCAGCCAAAGCCGACTCCGAAGCAGTAGCCGACTCACAGTCACATCCCGAGACAGCTATCCCATTGGCATTTCCATCCCGGACCGTCTCGGCAAGGAAGTCGAACTCTGACGATGAATTACTGAAGATGTTCCAGAAGGTGGAAATCAACATTCCACTTCTCGAGACAATCAAGCAAATTCCGAAGTACACGAAGTTCCTAAAGGAATTATGCGTACATAAAAGAAGAAAGATGAAGGGGAACCGAGAACTTGGAGGCGTGATGTCAGCCTTAACCAAGAACAACCCCACTGTAGGAATTTCACATGTTCTGTCAAAGAAATGCCGAGACCCCAGCATCTTCTCGATCCCATGCACTATCAGTAATTGTACATTTACTGATGCCATGCTGGACCTAGGAGCATTAATCAACATCATGCCAGCATCAACCTACAGGTCCCTCAATTTCGGAGACCTGGAACCCACAGGGATGACCATTCAGCTTGCCAACAGAAGCATCGTTCAACCCTTGGGAGTTCTCAAAGATGTTCTTGTCCAAGTGAACGAATTAATATTTCCTGCTGATTTCTATGTGCTTGACATGGAGGACGAGATGTCTGGGAAGGGATCAACCTTGATACTGGGGAGACCATTCCTAATGACAGCAAGGACGAAGATTGACGTGCATGCAGGAACACTCTCGATGGAATTCAGTGACACATTGGTGCAGTTCAACATCTTTGAAGCCATGAAGCACCCCACCGAAGACCACTCTCTCTTTGGCATAGATATAATGGAAGAGCTAGTGGAGGAGTAATTCCAACTAGACAACTGAAGTGAAAAGTGGAAGATCTTGCTGGAATTGCAGAATCAAGTAGCTGCCCAAAGGCCGACTATGATGAAGTACTAGAGTTTCCAGAATTTGAAGGCGATCATAGCGACGTCAATGACTTGGCATTTGAAAAAGAACTAACTGAGTTGATAAACCAAGTCTGCTACTCTAAAACCTCAAAGAGTAAAGATAATGTAGAGGTAAAAGTTGCTGAGACTAAAAAGCCTCTACTTGCACAGTTGGAAACCATATTCACAGCCGAAATGAAGTCCGTCAAAGAAGGCTGAGTCAACGCAAGGGTGAAAGTCAACTCGGCCAAAGAGTCAAACACGAGGGCCGAAAAGCTCACTGAAACCATTTCGGCCAATGAAGATCAGACCCAAAGCAAAGTAAAGCTCGATGTTCCACCCGGATCCGCGTCCGAAACTGCACAAGAAGCCAAAGCCGATCTCAATCCGACAAGAACCGAAACCATCCTGCCGAGTCGGCTGCAGCAGCATAGGGCCGAGATCATGTCGGTACTTATGATGCCGAGTCAAGAACAAGCCGGCTAGACGGATCTGAGGCCTATAACTGAGGAACCTCCATCTCTACCACCCATGGAGCTGAAACCTTTGCCTAGCCACCTAAAATACGCCTACTTGGACAATAAACAGCAGCTCCCAGTTATTATCGCAAACAACCTCCTCCAAGAGCAAGAAGATAAGTTGCTGAAAGTCCTAAGGCAATACAAGAAAGCGATTGGGTGGAAACTTTCAGACCTTCTAGGAATTAACCCCTCCATCTGCATGCATAGAATATTAATGGAGGAAGACATTAAGCCTATAAGGCAACAGCAACGAAGGCTAAATCTGACACTCCTGGATGTAGTCAAGAAAGAAGTCACAAGGCTACTCGCTGCAGGCATCATCTATCCCATCTTGGATAGCCAGTGGGTGAGCCCTATGCAAGTAGTACTAAAAAAATCCGAGATGACTGTCATGAAGAACCAACATGAAGAGTTGGTATCTATGAGGATTCAGAACAGCTGGCGGGTGTGCATCGATTACAGAAGACTAAATCAGGCAACCCGCAAAGATCACTTTCCCTTGCATTTTATTGACCAAATGTTGGAGAAAATAGCAGGGAAATCCCACTACTGCTTTTTGGATGGATTCTCAGGTTACATGCAAATACACATCGCACCTAAAGATTAGCATAACAACCACTTTCACATGCCCCTTTGGCACATTTGCATACACCCACATGCCATTCGGCTTATGCAATGCTCCGAGCACATTCCAACGTTGCATGATGAGCATCTTCTCGGACTTGCTACAAGATTGCATGGAAGTGTTTTATAGATGACTTCACGGTGTACGCCGATTCTTTTGAAGCATGCCTGAACAACCTATCCAGGGTGCTAAAAAGATGTACTGACACAAACCTGGTTCTCAATTTCGAAAAATGTCATTTCATGGTGACCGAGGGAATAGTGTTGGGACACCTGGTCTCCAACAAAGGCATTGAAGTGGACAAGGCAAAGATAGACATAATCACCTCCCTCCCAAACCCCGCTTCTGTGTGGGAAGTTCGCTCATTCTTGGGACATGCAGGTTTCTATAAAAGGTTCATCAAGGACTTTAGTAAACTGGCCATGCCTATGTCCAAACTACTACAGAAGGATGTGAATTTCAACTTTGATCAGCCCTACATTGAGGCATTTCAGAAGCTGAAGAACAAACTTACATCCGCACCTATCCTGCAAGCACCAGACTACGGCCTGCCATTTGAGTTAATGTGTGACGCATCCAATTCGGCACTTGGAGCTGTTCTCGGCCAGAGAGCTAGAGTCGGCCAACCAGTACATGTCATTGCGTATGCGTCCAGAACCATGGACTCGGCCCAGCAAAACTACACGACAACTAAGAAGGAGCTTTTGGCAATTGTATTTGCCTTAGTTAAGTTTCGCTCTTACCTTCTTGGCTCCAAGATAGTCGTGTTCTCTGATCACGTTGCTCTAAGATACTTGCTGAAGAAGCCGGACGCCAAGCCAAGACTGATCAGGTGGATGCTTCTTCTCTAGGAATTCGACTTAGAGATCAGAGATAAGAAAGGTGCTGAAAATTCTGTAGTAGATCACCTGAGTAGGATTGAAAATGAAAGCGAACCAATGCCGATCCGAGATGAATTCCCTGATGAGCAACTCTTGCATATCAAGACGGCCACATCATGGTTCGCCGACATCTGCAACTTCATGGCAACATCTCAATACCCACTAGAAGCATCTCGGCCTTACAAGGAGAAAATCAGAAGTGATGCCAAATATTACGTATGGGATGACCTTTACCTTTGGAGATTTTGTAGTGATAAGATTATTCATAGGTGTATCCCTGACACCGAGATCAATTCGGTCCTCCAGTTCTGCCATTTGGCCCCTGAAGGAGGCCACTACGGATCATCTTGGACTGCCAAGAAAGTGCTTGATTGTGGCCTCTATTGGCCTTCTATTTTTAGAGACACCCATCAATTCGTCTCCACCTACGAGAGATGTCAAAAAGCAGGGATGGCCTTGAACCAAAGACATGAAATGCCCGAGCAGCCTATTCTGTTCTGCGAAGTCTTTGACGTCTGGGGTATAGATTTCATGGGACCATTCCCAGTCTCCAACGGTTATTCATACATCCTGCTTGCCGTTGATTATGTATCAAGATGGGTAGAAGCCATCCCCACCAGAACCAATGATGCCAAGGTCATAGTGGACTTTCTTAAGTCCAATATTTTTTGCAGGTTTGGTGTACCAAAGGCGCTCATCAATGACCAAGGAAGTCACTTCTACAACAGAGCCATGGCCTCCCTTCTTCAGAAATATGGGGTAGCACACCGGATAGCTACAACATACCATCCCCAAACAAACGGCCAAGCTGAGGTGTTTAACAGGGAAATCAAGCACACATTGCAAAAGATGACAAATCCCAGTAGGAAGGATTGGAGCAAACTCCTTGAGGATGCTCTATGGGCACATAGGACTGCATACCGATCACCGATAGGGATGTCTCCCTACCGGATCGTTTTCGGCAAGGCCTGCCACCTCCCTGTGGAGCTAGAGCATAAGGCTTATTAGGTAGTCAAATAATGCAACATGGCCTATGACCAAGCAGGAGAACATCGGAAATTCCAACTCCAAGAATTAGATGAACTTCGCTTGGAAGCTTATGAGAACGCCAGGATCTACAAGCAAAAAGTCAAGAGATTTCATGACCAAAAGATCCTGCGCAAAGACTTCCATATCGGCCAAAAAGTGCTACTCTTCAACTCCAGATTAAAGCTCATAGCATATAAGCTTCGCTCCAGATGGGATGGACCTTTTGTTATCACTAACATGTTTCCCCATGGTGCAGTAAAGCTCAAGGAAGAACATACCAACCGCACCTTTCAGGTCAATGGGCACCAAGTCAAACCATTCCTCGAAGGTCCAACACCAATCGGAGAGCAAACGGAGATCATTTCACTGGTGGAACCAACTTCACCAGATGGCACAGCCTAAGCCAACTCGGCCACCCCCTCTATCTACGCACTGCAGACAATGCCGAAATCAAGTGTAGGGGGAGGGTTCTGACCATCTGGGATTTATACTGATCATTCATATTTGACACTCTTCGTTTCTTTATTTCCTCTAGTTTCATTTCCCTTTTATTTCCTTTTATATCTGTTAGACTGTTCCTAGTTTCATTAGTACTTGTAAGCTCTGCCAAATAAGTTTTAAGTCCATAAGAGCTTCCCGACCAAGTCGACCACAGCCGAAATGACTTCGGCCTAGCAGAATTACAGAGCCAAACTAAAAAGAGAATCCTCGATTGAGTCTGAAAGTTTGGCGAACTAGCGGAAGCCATCTCCTCTTCCCCGAACAAGAGGTAGCCTCTGCCTGAAGGGAAGCAAACCTTTGGGTTCTAAGCAGTAAGTGACGAAAATGGGAAGAGAAAACCTTCAGAGTAAAGGAATAAAAACAGCCAGTGTGAGAATTTGGGCCTTGCAGCAGTCATGGCTCGCAATCTCGCCATCCCTTCTTTTTGAGTGATTTTTCCAAGCATGTTAATTGTGTATGCTGTATTTTGCCTTAACTCTCCGGACAAAACTGTTTTACACATGCAGGAATGACATGATCTAGGCCATGTTTCTTACTAGCCCCGAGCCAAATAAGCTGTCCAAAATCAATTCTGCCCTTGTTCACCCCTTTAGGCCTAATTTGACTATTTTTACTGCAGCCCACTACAAGCTAAGGCCAATAAAACCATTATTCCACCTCACCCGTGGGAAGCCGAGGAGCCTTGGAATTGTCTTGGGAGTGAGTCATAATCAAGTGTGGGGGAAGTCTAGGGAGCAGAATTCGGTCAAAAAACATCTGAAGGCTCAGAAGAAGCGAAAAAGAAAAAAATTATGAAAGAAGAGAAAGAAAAAAAAAGGTACAGATAAACAGAAAACAGGCAGTTGAGGTAAATCAGTTGAACTAAACAAAATCAGCATGCTGCATGAATAAGAACGAAAGAAAGAGTATGAAAAGGGTGAGCGAATAAAGATGGAAGGAGACCACAGCAACCAGGACTGCCCTCATATTGATAAAACTCACTCCCCATTGCTCCTCTCCTCCCCGCGGGTCCTGAAGCTAGTTTTCCTACATTCTATCCTACCCATGACCTTAACCTCGCTACAAGCCGAAAAAGTCCTAGTAATCATAACTGTTGTGTTTTGCAAGAGTAAGAAAGAGAGCTCTGTCAAGATATGGTAACGCCAATTCCATGCAATGCTGAGTGTAAACACAAGCCAAACACTCGAGAGAAATGATCACCTAAGTGAGGTTCTAACACTCTGGGGTATTTCCTCCCATGTGTAAGTCACAAAGCCTCTTAGGCCCAACGGAAGTAGTTCCCTGATTACATAAGCACTTCGTTCCGAGATGAAGAGAGGCCGAATCTGTCTCGACAAACTTGAGGAAGTCAATGAAAGAATCTCTTTCCCTCAACTGGAATCTCCCTTGTCTAAGTCGTTACATTTTGCCCAGGAGTGCAAAAGGCTAAGTGTGGGGGTTTGATGAGTCATAAAATACATATCTTAAGTGGACCTAGGAAAAGTGTCATTAAGCAACTCATGCACTTAAAGGATGATTGTTAGCTGAGATTTAGACTAAGGGCCTAGAATCCAAGGAAAGCACAATTTATGTTAATTCAAGGCATTTAAGTTAACTATTCATTGCAGGTCCAACTAATCTCGCAACCACCACTAGAGGCCTAGGCCGAGAGCATCTCGGTCAGACCAAGACTCAGCCCACGCGAGCAAATAGCCCAATCAAGAGCTAGTTCCAGTGGCACTCCACGTCAGCCATCCATTCGGAAGCCACCTCGGTCCTAGCTCAGTGCCACATCACCGCCTGGAGTAGCTTGCAACGCAAGTTATAGCAAGGGTAGAATAGGGATTCCACTTGTAATTCTGTTAAAGTAGTTAGTTTCGCGCCTCGTATAAATAAGTGCAACTCTGAACGATTAGGGGTCTTTGGCATTCATAAATTTTTCCCACTTTTCCTTATCTCCATTCTCTTGTTTTCCTCTCCTACACTCACGGTGGTGCACGGTGCTGTCAATGGCATTCTCTCGATCAAAGAACGCAGGCTAGAACTGAGAAGCCGAAGGTTGCTGGGGGTGACCGATTGGAATACCAACGCACTCTAGAGAATCTGATCCTCTACACTCTAGCTACTCAGGGTGAACCATCGCCGTCGGTCACGGCGATCGTCGTGAACGGTGGAACCACCGAAGCCAGAGCCCTGTGTTTGTATTCTGTTTCTACTGATCAGTTCTATTCTGAGTTTCGCATTTCCATTCATGTTCTCTGCTTTAATTCATGATTTGATCTGCGATTGCAATTGAATTGTGAACTATGTTAGATTAAGTCGATTGGAACTGGTCTAACTAATTCAGTAGGTAATCATTTAACGATTGTTAATCAAGAACCTAAAATCAGTTGAACCTAATCTCTGCCAACTGATGAGGTAGCGATTTCATAATTCCTCGGTATGGTCAGGGACGAACCTTTGGCGATTGCCATAAGAACACTAAACACTGATATGGATGGAGAATTGACGTGTGGACATTGAAATGGACATGACTGATGGAAACAAACATGAACATAGTTATATCACATTAATAATAGTAATCGTAAACTAGTAGCCTTAGTATATGTTTACTGCAATTGTAGTCTTAGTTTATTTTCTGCTTATTCGCATTCCAAACCCTCTATTTACTGCTTTCTAAGTCTGAGACAGAGATAGTCCATCTCTGCAGCGTTTGTCTGCACTTAGCCGAGACCAAGTCGGATTGTCTCTACCGAGATCAACTCGGCTCAATTTCTGCCGAGAGCGACTCGGCCAGCGCCGAGGAGAGTCAGTACTTTACACTTAGATTTTGCTTTCGTTTACTCCACACTAAAACACACTTAGAACACATTGTGTCCTTGAGAAGAATGACCTAGGGTTGACTATACTATAGTTAGCTTTAGTAATTTGATAAGTGTGTAAACGACTGAAAAAACGCCCATCCTCACACTCCACGTCAGCAATCCAAAGCCACCTCGGTTCCAGCTCAAGCGCCACATCACCCCCTGGAGTAGCTTTCAACGCAAGTTATAGCAAGGGTAAAATAGGGATTTCACTTGTAATTTTGTTAAGCTGGTTAGCCTCGTGCCCTTTATAAATAAGCGAAACTCTGTACGATTAGGGGTCCTTGGCATTCATATTTTCCCGCTTCCATTATCTTCATTTTCTCTCGTTCATCATCTCCTATGCTCAAGGTGGTGCACGGTGCTTTTAATGGCATTTCTCTCGATCGAGGAAGTGCAAGCTAGGAATTGAGAAGCCGAAGGTTACCAGAGGAGACCGATTAGAGCACCAACGCACTCTGGTGGACCTAATCCTCGGCGTCCTATCTAGCAGAGGTGGATCATCGTCGTCGGCCATGGCGATTGCCGTGGAAGATGGAATCACCGAATCCAGGCCCTGTGTTTGTATTTCGTTTTCAATAATATAAGTGTTTTCTGAATTCTGATCTCTATTGCATTCCTAATATCTAGTTCAATTACTGCGTAGCGATTGCACATAGTAATGTGAACAATGTTGAACTAAGCCGATTGAAACTGGTTTAACTAATTCAGTAGATAATCACTTAACGATTGTTGAATGAGAATCTAAAATCAGCTTGAACGTAATCCCTGCCAACTGATGAGGTAGCGATTGTGTAAATCCTCAGTGTGGCAACAGACAAACCTTTGGCGATTGCCATAAGAACTCCCAAGGTTGATACGGGCTGTAACTTGAGTGATTGAACCAGAAGGACCTTGATTATTGGAACTAAACATGAACACAGTAATAGCAATAGCACTAGGAGTAGCGTAATTGCATTTGCATTGTAGTTAATTTCTGTTTCGATTTCGATTGCATTCCAACCCCCTCATTTACCATTTTCAAGTCTGAGACAGAGATAGTCCACCTCTGTAGTGTCTGTCTGCACTTAGCCGAGACCAAGCCGGATTGTCTCTGCCAAGATCAACTCGGCCCAGTCTCTGCCGAGAGCGACTCGGCCGGTGCCGAGGTGAGTCAGTACTTTACACTTAGATTTTGCTTCCGTTTACTCCACATTGAAACACACATAGAATGCATTGTGTCCTTGAGAAGAATGACCTAGGGTTAACTATACTATAGTTAGCTTTAGTTATTTGATAAGCGCGTAAAACGACTAAAAATGAGCAATCATCAGTATCTAGACCTGGCATGTCGCGATATGACCAGGCAAAGATATTAGCATATTCCCTCAGAAGTTCAACTAGCCTTTGCTTGAGGCCCAAGGACATTTGCTTCCCCACTCGGATTTCTCGTTTTTCTTCTTCTTTGTCGGGGTTAACGGTTTCTAGCTCTTCGGTTCTGGATTTGAGTTTTGGTCTTTCCTGCTCCAACAACCTTTCCATCTCTACTTGGGCTTCTTCCTCGGGGTCTTCCCCTTCATCTTGTCCATAGGATTCGCTGGCATTGTTGAGCTCGAGAGTCGCATTATCAATCCGGAGGGTATTTATAATTTTCTGGGAGACCAGTTCGGGTAAGGCTTCAGCGATCCAATTGTCCAACTCTTGACTCGTGTGGACGACCCACTATTTGAGCTCGGGAAAATGACCCTCTATCATCACAATTTGATCTAAGGAGGTGATGGCCCCTAGTGAAGTAGCGATAGAGGTTTGGCCATATCCATTTCTTGCTTGGTGCTCTCTACCCTGGTCTTCTTTCTTCTGCAGCCCTAGTGTAGCCGAATCCAGATCTTCCGAGATTCTCCTACAGTGCCACTAGCTCGGCTATGCCATCTAGGCCTTTGCCCAATCCCTTGTCGGGTTGAATGCCATTACTAATTAGCACCTTGGCGGCCATGATCATTGCTCTACATAATTTGGGACCTCCTCCCTCAACTTCAGCGCTGGTTGTACCCACTATTTCTATTGCTTAGAAGGAGGTCTCTAATGCTTCCTTGTCCTCTCGACGTATTCTACGGGAAGAGGGGTGCTAATCATCAATTCTTTCTCTCCCATCACACTGACTAATTGCTAGTTAACTATGAATTTGACCTTTTGGTGGAGGGAGGACTGCGTGGATCCAAGGCCTTCCCAAGAGGCAACTGTACGTTGGCTGAATATCCATCACTTGGAAAGTGATATCAAATGTCATTGGCCCTATGCGTATGGGGAGAGTGATTTCACCCATCACTTCCCGTTTGGATCCGTCAAAGACCTTGACCACCATTGAGCTGATCTTGAGGGTGGAACCGGGTGTGTACAGCTTGTCTAGCGTGGCCTTGGGCATGAAGTTGAGGGAGGAGCCATTGTCTATTAACGCCCTCGCTATCATGTAATTGCCACATTTGACAATGATTTGGAAAGGTTGATTGTGACTCCTGCCTTCGGTTGAGATTTCATCTTCAGAAAAGGAGAGGTGATGGCTTGTTGTGATATTTTTTATGATGCCCTCTAATTTCTCAAGCGTGATGTCCTAATCCACATGGGCATCATTCAACACTTTTAGGAGGAGATTGCGGTGACCTTTTGAGTTGATCAATAGTGAGAGAAGTGAGACGTGTGTTAGAGTCTTGTGCAGTTGATCTAGCATCTCATACTCACTATGTAGTTGGCCTCCTTGGCGCTTCTAGTGTTTTTTCTTTCTTTGTGTGCATCGGGTCTTTATTCCACAAGCTCTTCGAGACGAAGATTCTTCCGCTTTGGGTCACCCCCTCCAGTCCTAGCTATATTGGTGACCTTTGGAGCTAGGCCATCTTTCATTGTTGGAGATGTCGTTGTTTCCCCTGCCGGGTACCTCCACGGGACTATGTTACTATTGTAGACCAGCTTGGTAGGGACTTGAATAATAAATGGCACTCTAGGCTAAGAGGCCGAGTTGTAATGAATAATTAATGTTTTTGGGCGAGGGTTACCGTTTCCTTCAATGTACGCTACTAAGGAGGACTCGACTTCTCTCAATCGGCTCGAATGGGTTCCTTCTTCCATCCGGTTGGCCAAGTTTGTGGTGCATCTGGTCGTGTTTTCTTCTCCTTCCCTTTTGTTGGCTTCCTCAGCCTCGTCCTTGTTTTTGTGGCTTATTGCATTTATTGCCATTCCTATGTGGGTCGGGAGAGGATTATTTTGTACATTCGGCCCTTGGTCCTAGAAGCCAAGTAGCCTGCCATCTAAAAGGTCTTGGACCTTGTGTTTCAGGCTCCAACATCTTTCGGTGGTGTGTCCTACAGCGTTGCCATGCTAGTCGCACCTAGCATTGGGGTCATAGCTCCTCGGGTATGGTGGCTCTAGGGGCTTAAGAGGGATTATTTCGACCCAGTAGAAGGGGAAGTAGCTCTGTGCATGGCATGGGAATTGGGGTCAGCGTCCTTGGTGGCCTTCTTGCGCCTTATTGTGTTGACCTTGAGCTGGTGGTTGCTCTCGCCTCAATTCACGGCTAATATGGAGGGATATATGGCATTAATGGTGGGTTGGTGTAGGTTGTTTCTGGCTTGTGGATTTGAGTTTGGTACGAAGGGGCATTTGCTTTTCCCTGTGGGAAGAAGGGTTCTACCAACACGGCATTGGTTTCGCCCTTCTTCTTTTCAGATACAAGCTTTTTGGTGAAGGCTGCATTGTTGCTTGCTTCGGTAAGCTTCCCACGTCTAATTCCCAACTCTATCCTTTCGCCTACCACTACGAGGTCTGTGAAATTGGAGGAGACATTTTCGACCACCTTGTCAAAGTATGGTGCGGGGAGTGTCGATGAACATGGTGACCATTTCCCTCTCCGTTATTGGTGGCTGGACTTGTGCTGCCAACTCGTGCCATCTTTGGGCATATTCCTTAGAGCCTTCCTACTCCTTTTTGAGCATGTTCTACAGCCGGGAGCGATCTAGCGCCATGTCTTCATCGTACTTGTACTATTTTAGGAAGGCTTCTACCAAGTCCTTCCATGTCTTGATGCATCCTCGCTCCAAGTTGACATACCAGCTAAGGGTTGCTCCGATCAAGTTGTCTTGGAAGCAGTGAACTAGGATCTTGTCATCATAAATGTACGCCACCATCTTCCAACAATACATCGCTAGGTGGACTCTAAGGCGGGAGCTCCCTTTGTACTTGTCGAATTCTAGAGTCTTGAAGTCTGTTGGGAGTCCTACATCCGGGACCAGGCACAGGTCCACAACTTCCAGCCCGTATTTGTCCCCGCCTTCCACGGCACGGAGTCGTTCCTCCAAGGATTGCAGCTTTTCCTTAAAGTGAGGCATCCGCTTATTAACCATGAAGGGTTGTGGGGCTCGTAATGCCTGGGGTTGAGCCTCGGTGTTGTTCTGTCCTTGGGTGCCATCTCCGAACTTCGGCCCGGTCCTAGAGCCTACATTGAGCACAACCTTAGCCCCTTCGTTGTTCATGGCATTTTGTTGCTCATGCTCTTTGGCAACAAGGGCCTCGGTTCTCTATCCATAGGGCATCCCATAGGGTGGGTCTCTAGCACCATGTGGTGGCGGTCTATTAGCGTAGCCGGGTTGGGTGTACCCCATTACCCCCTGGTTAGCCATGGGAGTAATGGTGGTGTTGGTTTGGGAGATTATTTGAAACATTTGAGTCATCTGTTCCTTAAGTTGGCTCACCTCCCCCTTGAGGTCCTGATTCTGCTGCTTCATGCCTCAACCTTGTTTTCCATTGCTTTAGTTTTGGAGCGTATTGCATGTCGGGGCTATGACGCAGATAGCTTGCTCTTTCTAGTATCCCAACGCGTTTTTTATTAAGTGCATAAGTTATGATACATGTTATATGTCAATGCATGTTATGTATGCAAAAAAGAAAAGGAGGTCATGCATGCTATGTTGTAATTATGAATCATTCAGACAAATGCGAACAAAAATTGGCTATTATTATTCATTGATTGTTTTACAAAAGCAACTCACGGGGGCGAGGACAGGTTCTTCAGATTGTCGTACAGGTGTCGACAGAGTTCCAGGAACTGCGTTATTTTGGGCAGTGTGTTCAGTGGATTGGTCATGCCCTCGGCGGCACGTAGGCTTCTAGGTATGTCCATGAGGCCCTAGTTAGCCAACCAAGCCAACTTGGTATACCTATCCTTCTAGAAGACTGCCTCTCCTTGTGCCTCTCGTATTCTCCTTTCACCGTGCCCTTCAGTTTCACTTAGTCCTTGGATGGCTGCCTCTGCATGTTGCTCTGCCTCGATGGCTCTTCTTTGTTCCTTGATGAGCTCTACCATCCCCTGCCGCCTTTGGCCTTCTAGGAGTTTCCTTTGAAGCCAGTTTCTGGCTGACTCAGCCTCGAGAATGCACGCTCTTTCCTAGAGTTGGCTCAACTAGTCGATGCCTCTGTCTCCTTCCTCCGGGATTCGGCTAAAGCTGTCTTTAACTCTTACTTCTCGACCAAAGCTTGTCTCGCTCTATTTTCGTGAAGCACCTCTCCTGGGCTATTGTTCTGCACCAACTTTCTTCCTCGTGACATGCTCCTTTTGCATATTCCTTCCTTGGGCGTTTTGGGCTGCACACCAGTTTCCCTTTAGAGGATTCGCAAGGCCTTGCCTAGCTTAGAACCAACTCCTCATCGGTGTTGAGATGGGGATCTCCAAATGTTAGGCTAACCTGTTTGTGTCTATTCTTAAGACAAGTGATGATGCGTGATTTTACAGTCGTTTTACGCGCTTATCAAATAACTAAAGCTAACTATAGCATAGCTAACCCTAGGTCATTCTTCTCAAGGACACAGTGTGTTCTGTTGTGAATTGGTGTCAAGTGAAGTGACGTAGAATCTGAGATATAAAGTGCTGACTCCCCTCGGCACTATTCGAGTAGCTCTCGGCAGAGGCTGAGCCGAGATGATCCCAGTAGAGACAATCCGGCTTGGTCTCGGTTGAGTGCAGACAGACGCTACAGAGATGGGCTATCTCTGTTTCAGACGAAAAAGCAGTAAACAGGGGGGTTAGGAGTGAAAGTAATGCAGAAAATAGACTACGACTACGAATGCAGTAAACATACACTACTGTTACTAGTTATCTATTATTACTAGTATCTAACTGTGCTCATATTCAGTCCCATTAATCCAAGTTCAGTCCAGGCTCCACACTCCAACTCTCAATTCATATCAGCCTTGGGAAGTCTTATGGCAATCGCCAAAGGTTCGTCCATTGCCATACCGAGGATTTATGCAATCGCTACCTCATCAGTTGGTAAGGATTAAGTTTATAGCTGATTTTAGGTTCTCAGTTAACAATCGCCAATTGATTACCTACTAAATTAGTTAAACCAGTTCCAATCGGCTTAGCTTAACATTGTTCACAACTTAATTGCAATCGCGGATCAAATCATGAATTAAAGTAGAGGACGAGAATGGAGATAAGAGTTGCAGAATGAAATTGATTAACAGAAATGGAATACAAATACAGTGGTCCTGAATTCGGGTGAATCCATCTTCCACGACGATCGTCATGGTTGATGGTGGTGGTTCACCTCTGTTAGCATGAGCATTGAGGATCAGCTCCACCAGAGTGCGTCAGTAGTCTGATCGGTCCCCTCTGGCAAACTTCGGCTTCCCAGTCTCAAACCTACACTTCCTCAATCGAGAGAAACACCAATGCAGCACCGTGCACCACCAGGAATGGAAGGATGAGAGCGAGGAAATGGAGTAAATGAAGTGTATTAAGAGTGAATTCAAAAGACGCAGGAAAAGTGCACAGCTCCTCCTATATATACACGAGCTGAGCCGCTAGATGCTAACAAAACATCCTTAACGAATCCTAACAGAATTACACTGTGAATGTCCTATTCTACCCCTGTGCAGGTCTTCTAATGTGACATGGCAGATTTCCTAGGAGTGACATGGCAGTTGAGCTGATGCTAAGGTGGCCTCCGAGTTGGATGGCTGATGTGGGCAATACAATTGGGCCTCTCTACTGGGCTGTTGGGCTGCAAGGCTTGAGTTGCCGAGACGACTCTGGTCTGGCCGAGATGGAATCGGACTGGCCAGGATGACTTCATCTCGGCTGAGACTCCTTTTGTTGACCCTGGTCAACTCGGCTTGACCTGCAGAAGAAGGCGTAATACTTTTATTAGCTAAGAAATCTGAGTTAACATAGATTTGTATTTTCTCTATATTCAAGCTCATAAAATGAATCTTAGTTAACAATCCATTCTTCAGCACAAAATAGTCTTGCAAACATCCTTCTTAGGTGTCTAAAAGATGTATAAATTGTGACTCATCACACCCTCACACTTACCCTTTTGCACTTCTGGGAAAAATAAAATGAAAATCAACAAGGGGAAATTTTTAAAGATAGAAAAGAATTTTTCACTTGGCTTCCTTCAGTTCAACCGAGACAGAGTTGGCACTCATTCACCTTGAGATCGAGATGCTCTGACAATCCGAAAATTACTCCCTCCGTGTTCTAGGCAAATTCATGACCTGCAAACAAGAGAAGGTAACCAAGAGTGACAAAGCTCTCTTTTAGGCAAATAACTCCCTCATTTCTCGTGTTTGGGCTTGTATTTACACTCGACATTCATGGGATTGATATTACCATACTATGGCAAATCTCTCTTCTTACACCTGCAGAAACACACACAGTTACGATCACTAGGACTTCTTTTTCGGTTTGTAGCGAGATTGGGCCATGGGTAGGATAGAATATGGGAAAACTAGCTTTAGGGCCAACGAGGAAGAGAGGAGCAATGGGGAGTAAGCTTTATGGGCCTGAGGGATAACCCACGATGCTGTCAGTTCTTCCTTCTTGCTGCTACCAGCTCATTTTCTTTTCTTTTTCTTATTATACAATTTTATTCAACTATTTCTCTCTTCGTCTGTTTCAGCTCAGATTTTCAGCTGCTGCTTCCTCTTTTTCTCTTTTCTTTCTTTCACTCGCTTTTATTCTTTTTCTTGCATTTTCAAGCCTTAGAGGGTGCTGAACGACCTTTTGCTTCCTGAAGTTCCCCCACACTTGATCATGACTTACTCCCAAAACAATTCCAAAGCTCCTCTGCTCCCCGAGGGTGAGGTTGATTCATGGTTTTTCTGGCTTTGGCTTGTAGTGAGCTGTTAGGAAGAATGGTTACATTAGGCTCAAAAAGGGGTAAACAACAGACACATTTGTTTAGGTAGGCTTTATTTGGCTCAGGGCTTATAAGAAACATGGCCTAGATCATGTCATTCCTGCATGTGAGAACAGTTGTATCCAGAGGGTTAAGGCAAAATGTAGAATATGCAGTTAATCATGAATGCAAAAATCACATTAGAAGAAGAAGAGAAATGGCCAGATGTAAGCCATCAATATTTTACAAGGGCTCAAAACCTCACACAGGTTGTTTTGCTTGTCACAAAAGGTTTTCCTTTCAGTTCTACAGTCAATCACTGACTAGAGCACAAAAGTTTCATTCCCCTCAAGCTAGGGAAATCTCTTGCCAAAGTTGCAGAGTTACTCCTACTGTCTTTTTCAAACTTACAGAAGTCAATTCAAGATTCTTTTCAAAACAATTTTACTTTTGACAGTCCACTTTGAGATTTCATTTAGGAGGAAAGCTTGAAAGTAAATGACATAATTGAAACTCTGCCAGGCCGAAGATGTTCTGGATCAGGCCGAGATGGCACAGAACCGGCATGGACTTGGCTTAGGCAGCTTTTATTAAAAAAAAAAAAACATGACAGATTTAAAAATGAAACAATGCAATTGAAGGAAAACAACAGAGTGATCAAAACAAAAGTTAAAATTAGCAGACTAACTTCAATTGATGTTTCAAAAGGGAGCCAGATCCACCTCGAGGGAGGAGTCGACTTTTGACGAGTCGGTACCGGCTTGACCAATCCAGGGAGGATTGACTAAGCCAGATTCGACTCGGACTAGAGTCACCACCAACATCTAAAGGCATGTTGGAGCCCTGAGGTGGATAAGGCAAGTTGGTGAAAGCAGAGACTGGGTAAGGAGCCGATTACGCATGGGGTTCATCCCATCCGCCTACCATCTAGTAGTTACCCTATGAAATGCATGCGATATAACCTTTACCTTTACTGTCAGTTAACTTTTGGGACTAGTAAGGGTGGGCATGTATAAGACCATGATCCAAAGGGTGAATAACTTGACAAGAGTAGGCCTCTTACTGCTACGTACCTCCCTTAGCATGGAGGAATCAAAGTTCACGTAGTTCTCAATGCATGTAGTGAAACACAGAGTCAGACTTTCCATTAAATGTCCTTCCTCTTGGGCAGGGACCCTACTATAAGTATGCAATGCTGGTTTGGGGTGGTCAAACTTTCCTCTTAGCGTCCACCAGAATCGAAAACATAGGGTCTGAACTTTCCCTTAGGCGTTCATCCCTCGCAAGTTTGAGTTCGAAGCCGGGACTATCCAATAGGCGTCTCGCCTCGGCGTCAGGTGAAGTGTTCGTGAGTATTCATGTTAGGTTGACTCGGACATGCACCTACTGACTCGAAGGTGTATCTACTATTTTGGGATCAGGTAGAATGCATTGTATGTTATAACAGGGGACCGAGGCAGACTCGGTTTAGGTTAAGGCTGGCTATGTGCCTGCCATCTGAAGTGTAATTGATTCGGTTTGGGTGAGGCTGGCTATGTGCCTACCATTTGAAGTGTAATTAACTCAATTTGGGTTAAGGCCGGCTACGTGCCTGCCATCTGAAGTGTAATTGACTCGGTTTGGCTGAGGTTGGCTACGTGCCTACCATCTGAAGTGTAACTTGGCGAGGACGGGGAGGGGTGTTATTCATTGCATGCTTGGAGTTAGGCCAAAGAACTTACCTAGTATCCACAGAGCTAGTCAGTGCTTCCCTCATAGTCAAAAATCCCTTGACAATCTTCACCTGCTAGTCACGCAGCGATTCCTCAGCACTTTCGCTCTTCCTCTTGTACTCCTCGATTCTTCGCCCTGAGCTCTTCGTGCTAAGGCCCTTTATAGCCTTCAAAAGGGACAAAGGTGCATCTAATCTTGCCACGTGGAACCATCCCAGTCTCCTGATTTGGTCAATAAGTTGTGGCACTTCCCATGCTGATTCTCGTTGGATCCCACGCTTGGTCATGGCATGTTCTCCTTAGAATCGCAGCTCGTCTTGCGGGTAATGGCTAACATGGTGTGCTTCTCTATTGTGATTGGTGAGGATCGTCATTCCGTTGATGCGTAGGATCTAGATCTACTGATGCGGCCTCATCGTCACGTCCCCTAGAGAATTCAACGGCTAGGGAACTATGAGGTGGCGCTCCCTCTCCAAGAGAATGACTACGCTTGACTCTGTTGACGTGGTCGGCTCTGTCAGCGTTGAGCTGGTGTTCCCAGATCTAGCTTGGGCTAGTCACTGTGCGCCTTGCGAGGTTTTGGGATCGAGCCTATACGGGTGGCTGACGGTGGACCTAACCCGTTGACCCATGCCTGCCATCCTAGGCTCCTCTCTTGATAGGGGCAGGCCAAGTCGGCCAAACTCCCTTGATTAACGGGTTGGTTTGACTCTTCTCGCTTTCTGGGCCGTGTCGTGACCCAATCAACTTACTCATGGACTTCCTTCTGTTGGGCCAGACTAATTTGGGGTTCTACACCATGCTATATTAGGTGAATTTTATTTGCATGCTTCACCTAATGTTGTTATTATTCCAAATTAGGGTGAATCTTGATTGCATGCTTAGGTCAATGTTGTATGAGCTCTTAGTCATGCTACTATATTATTAGAAAGTTCTCCATAAAGATGAGTTGACATCTTGCATTCAATTATTACGTTTGACTACCATCTATGAATTGATATATTAATTTGAATCGATTATTTATGTTATGATTTGACATTGAAGTGATGCAATAGATTATAAATTATATTTTAAACATTTATCATTTATGTATCCATTGTTCATTATATAAGTTAAAAATAATTACTTCATCCTTTGAAGAATATGATAGATGACACGTAAACTCTACTCACTATTATTAATATTATACTTAAATAATTTTTGGATGTTATAGAGGTTACGATGGCAACAAGTCATATAACGAGATCTTCTCAAGGAGAGACTACCAATTTCTCTGTTTTACTTTACCCTCTTTCTCAAGAGACATTATCGCCTCATTTGGAGCTCACGTGTCAGGTTATGTGGTTTGTAGATCCATACTTAGATTAACTAACTTGTAACTTGTGTTATATGTTTGAAAAAATTTATGAAAATATCTTATGATAGGTCATAATGTTTTTATTTCTTTTCCCAAATTAAATATGAGAAAATAAGTTACACACTCCTATAAAAATATAATTTAATTAAATAAAATTATATTTTTATATGTTGCTAAGCCAAGATTAAAAACCCTAACATCTTGGTTAAAGAACACAAGTAGGTACCAATTGTGGCAACCAATATTGGTATATACTTATATTTATTTATACATGTTAATGGTGGCTTTTTTAAGCTTATACCATGATATATATATATATATATATATATATATATATATATATATATATATATATATATATATATATATATATATATATATATATATATATATATATATATATATATATATATACATGATTGTTTGATTATTAAATATTTTAATTTTTAAGTTATTGATAGATGCATAGTGAATATTTTTATGAGTCTCATAGTTTTTTAAAATTTATGATACTTAAATTTTTTTTTTAAAACTAAAAATAAGTAAATGGTTACCAATGGTTTTTATGGGGGTGGGTAATTTTTTTATCTTTTTCTTTTTTTATTTTCCCAATTTACCCTTTCAATCAGAGTGACTAGCCCTATGTTCCCCCTCTAGAGTACTACAAAGTTCTGATGGCTTGCCTTTGTCCACCGTTGCAACTCTTCGACAGTGTTAATCTTCGATTGGGTTTCTTCTTCAAGATTCACATTTACCAATATCTTCATCCTTGTTTCTCGCGCGTGCAAGAATATCATTGTCATATGTGCTCGCAAAGAGCTTTGTTGCCACTACGTTTGCACATGTAAGAACCTCGCCACTGAACGCAATTGCAAAAGGCTTTGATATGATCTTGAAATTAGGTAAAGGAGGAACTTGACCCTAACCGTGACCTGCTGGTAGAATCAAGGTTATCAAAAAGCGTGACCCTAACCATGACCTGTCGGTAGAACCAACACTATAAAAGTTCTTAACCTAAGAACAAAGGAGAAAACTCAATTTTATTCAAATTCTAAATTTCGTCCTTCTGGATGCTTACAAAAGTTTATTTATGAGCTTAGCTAGGCAGCCCTAAAGTTAATACCCATTAATATTTTAATTGGCATAAAATCTCATCTCATATAACTCCCCATTAACCTTTTATTTCCCACCATAAATGACCTTTCCATTTTTCCACCAACTATCAAACTTTTCATTTTTCCACCAACTATCAAACTTTCCATTTTTCCACCAATTATCAAACTTTCCATTTTTTTCACACTTAGATCTTGCAAAGACTACTTCATCATATTGGTTTTGGGCCTAGTCAAGGAATCTCCAGTGTCATGCAAAGGGTCTTTGACTTTGTTGGTTGGGTCTCTATCAAGCTTGGTTGTTGTTGCGCTTGCAAAAGGCTTAGTTGTTGTTGCACTAGTGAGGAACCTCACCCACAATGCAAGTTCGCTCTTGCCCTATAAGGAGGTGCCAACAAAGATAAAGAAGACGAAAGGGATAAAATCAGAAAAGAAGAAAAAAAGAAATATCTTGACCGTTAATTTTAAAATTGTTAATCTAACGAACACAAATCATTTCTCTATCATAGACCACCTAAACCCCTTCTCCATTGTAGCCTTTGTCATCTTTGGAATATATATAGTGTAAGGATAATAATTATTTAATCAATTTTTAAATTTTAAACATTATTTAATTTTAAAATGAAAATATTTCATAATTACTTATATAGTAATGCATCCAAACACTTAAAAAACTATGCATACTCTTATTAACAAGTATATTCAAATACAAAAAAATTATTAAATTTCTAGCACTTCTAACATGCTTTTATTTTATTGAATAAAATTTTAATGAAAGTATTTTTCTAAATGGAGTAAGTGGTATCTTGTTATTTTATTTATGAATGCTCACCGCTTATTTTCTAGTAAATATTTTTTTTCGTATGTTATTACTTAAGAGTAGGGATGATCATGAGAAATGGACGCCAATGGGTACCTGTAAAATTTACCCATGATAAATAGGGTAATTATTCAATTGATGGATGATAAGTTTAATATGGGTAACTACCCACAAAGTTTAATAGGGATAGGTGCGAATACGAGTACGTTAGTACCCAACCCTACCCATACTCATATATATAATAATGATATTATTGTTACTATTATTGTTATTATTATTATTATTGATATTGTTATTGTTTATTATTGCTATTATTTTTATTATTATTGTTATTGTTATTCATAATAATAATTATTAATAATAATATTGTTGTTGTTATTATTATTATTGTTGTTATTGTTATTATTATTATTATTGTCATTATTATTATTGTTGTTAGTATTATTATTATTGTTGTTATTGTTAATTTTATTGTCATTGTGATTGTTATTTTTATTATTATTTTTATTATTATTCTTATTATTATTGTTATTATGAAGGTTATTGTTGTTGCTGTTGTTGTTATTATTATTATTATTATTATTATTATTATTGTTGTTGTTGTTGTTGTTGTTGTTGTTGTTGTTGTTATTGTTATTATTATTGTTATTATTATTATTATTATTCTTATTATTATTATTATTATTATTATTATTGTTGTTGTTGTTGTTATTGTTGTTGTTGTTGTTATTGTTGTTGTTGTTGTTATCATCATCATTATTGTTATTATTATTATTCGTATTATTATTATTGTTATTGTTATTATTATTATTATTCTTGTTGATGTTGTTGTTGTTGTTGTTGTTGTTGTTGTTGTTGTTGTTGTTGTTGTTGTTGTTGTTGTTGTTGTTGTTGTTGTTGTTGTTGTTGTTGTTGTTGTTGTTGTTGTTGTTGTTGTTGTTGTTGTTGTTGTTGTTGTTGTTGTTGTTGTTGTTGTTGTTGTTGTTGTTATTATTATTATTATTATTATTATTATTATTATTGTCATTATTATTATGTTGTTGTTGTAAGACTTAGGAGGTTTATTACATTTTTCTTATTTATCTTTATTTCTTTATTTCCTTATTTTTTATTTTTTAGTTTTTCTTATTTCTTTATTTCTTTATTTTCTCAAATTTTCTTATTTATTATGAAGTTGTCATCTCTCAAATGTATGAATTTCTAACTACATAGTTTACCCATTTTAGAAAAGAGTCTTACAACTGTTTTTAAATTTTGTGGCTACTTCTTCTAATTCTCCATTATGGGTTGAAAATAATAATTCTTAAATCTATACAAAACTTTCTTTCTTACTTTTCTATTTATTTAAAGTTTTACACACACATAATTAATATATATATATATATATATATTATATAAACTAAAATTGACTCAATAGTAAGTATGTATGTAAAATGGTGGATAAGAAATGGGTTATTTTTTTTAATTTGCTTTTTGAACTTTATAATTATAAGTAATAGTGTAAATAGAGGTAGAAATAGACCTAACAACCTACAAAGGGGTCATGGGCATGAATAAGGTTCGGCTTGGCCTTGCCTAGCTTGTTTAGTAAAAAGACTAGACTTAAGCTTTTTAAAAATCTTTTTTAAGTAAAAATGTCAAGCTTAAAATAACTTATTAGGCTTGATAAGTGATAATACACATGTTATACTCCTTAGTAGGTCTTTAAGATGGGTAGAATAGAATATAAATAATAGTTAAGAGTCATATATTAGTTAAGGTTTAGATTTTCAAGGTTGAACTAAGGGAAATATAAATCTAGGCTAAAGTTTATGATATTAACTAACAAAAGAACAAGTTTTGTTTTGTAGGTCAAAAGAGAGATCAGAGATAGTCAACGAGGAGTTACCTCGGCCAAACAGAGTCCGACTCGTGGCCGACCTCAAAGTAGAGCCGACTACCATCCAAAATCGAATCCATCACAGCATCCAAAGGTTGACTCCACCAAAGCAAGATTCAAGCACATGTATAACGTAATTAAGCACGTGGGAGTTAGGAAAGTAGTTAGGATTGTTATTTCTGGTATTTCTGTTTGATCAGATAGTTAAGTCTGTTATTTTAGTTAATACGATTATAAAATTAGTTAGTGATACATGTATAAGTAGGAATGCATGTCAACGTTCATGGGTTAGCAGATCGATCATACGTAACTACACTTAACCTAAAACACTTTCCATTCCCCAAAGCCTAATTTCCCTTCATACCTCATTGTTCCACGGTGCTTCAGTACGGTGGTCACTCAGGCTCAAGTGAATGCAGTACCAGTGACTGGGAATCGCGATCGGTTGCTAAGAGGAGACTGTTAGGGTACACTGGCACACTGCTTAGTGACTCAACCTCTCAGAACGCTGGCCATTGTAGGTGGAACACTGCAGCTACTACTAACGGTTGTCATAGGAAGCTGATCACCATCTTTTCCATTGATTCCACTTTTGTATCGGTATTTTGACTAATCATTGAATGCATATGTTTCCTTACACTTGTATGCTTGTAACGCTTGGAAATTTGATCTGTCTTGATTTGTATGTTTGTGCATGTTAAGCATAGATCACACCTAGATTAGGGTTTGGTTGGAAACTACCTAGGCAATAATATAGATAATCTTTAGATAATCTACGTTAACCACGAGCTTAATCCCTACTAACTCGAGGCCTTGGATTGTGTAATTCTATACTTAGACTATAATTCTTCACCTTTCTTGTTAACACTTTAGTTAATCTTTACGTTCTTGCAACCTTTATCTTTTTTGTCAAAAATCTCCTTTACAATTCTTACTAAGTATGCATCCTACGTCCTAATTTCATCGTTGTTAGCCTTACACCTTAGAGAAATATAGGAACAAAAGTGTCCTTGAGAAGAATGACCTAGGTTGACCCTGTGCTACTTTAGCTTAGGAAAATCTAGTATTTTGATAGGAGAAGTGGCAACCAATTTCTTACCTATCAATAAGCTAGCATGTTTATATAGATAATTATATATTTATATCATATATAATATTTATATTTAATTCATAATAATAAGGTTTTTAAAAAATAATTTTAATTTGAAATCATTTATACTGCATTGTATCTTTACACTTTCTACAATGGAAACCTAAGTAAGCTATATAATAGGCAACAAACACACATTGTATTGTAGTTCTTTGTATGGTCAGGTCATTGTCGTGCACCTCTACGTGCCTCTACTCACCTCCGCGTAGAGGTTGTGTGGTGTTTGTCTCAAGTAGGTTTAGTTTTCATCTATCAAATTGGTTACTTGGTTTGTTGCCTCTTTAGGCCTATAGGCCTACTGGCCTATTTATAAACCTTATTTAGAACAGGTCACATAAATAGGCTTTTAGGCTAGGCCAAACTTTTAAACAAGCTAGGTCATACCTTAAAAAGTGTCCTATAACAAGTAAACATACCAGATTCAGACTTAATAACTATGATGTATGCTAGGCTGAGTCTCACCAAAACTTGGCCTAGCCTGACTTCTTTTCACCCGTAAGTGTAATGTATTGTTTTTTTTTAACAAAATTTGGAGATTAATAGTTCAAGACTTGAAAGTTTATAAATTTGTTATTGTGAAAGTTTACTATAATATTTGTGATGTTTTTATGACTAATTGTTAGGTTTTGTAAAAGATCTTTGAATAGGTTTTTAAATTTTGTGATGTTTTAAAATTATAATTGTTATATTCTATAAGATATTTTAATAAGATTTTAATTTAATTACTATCATATTTTTAATTAATATTTTTATTTACCAATTTTATAGTTAATAAAAGTGTGGGTAATAGGTACATGTATGGGCATTTAGGTACCCAACGTGGAAGGATATAAGTATTAAAGTTGCTATCCAGAGGGTATGGGGACATGTATGGATATTTTTTTAAATAACAGGTATGAGGACGGAGATCATAGTACCCTACTCAGACCTTATTGATGTAATCCTGAATCCAATTACTCACAAAGATCTCAAAAAACTCCAAAGAAGGAAATCATGACAAAAAACAAGGAATAAAGGAAGAAGAAAAACATAAAATGGAATGAGGAATGGAAATGAAACTCGCCACTTACCCAAGGGAAGAGAAGATAAGAGAAATGAGATTCTCCACAAGCCTTATGAAAACTTGATAAGAATTATAGGTTCTTGTTCAAGAACAAGATAGAGACTTCTCTCCAAAGTTGCAAGGAACACAAGTTTTTAATTCATTCAAAGATTGATATTTATAAAGAGAGAGGGAAGCTTTATATAGCCATTGTTCCTCGTGTTCTAGGGAAGCTAAAGAAAGCTAAGGTGTTTGGTTAAAAGGCTAAGTTGCCCATCAATGCAAGGAAGCAACTAAACAAGCTACTAACTAAGATAACTAAGGATTTGCTTACAAATCCTATATCAATACTAAGGCTTTAATGAAGCATAAAGTAAACATGTATAAAGAAAACTAAGCTACAAAAGAGCTACAAAGTATTATGGAGTCAAGGTACAAGTCCATACAGACTATATGGTTGGGGTTTGGGCAGGTTTTTCTAGACTCCTAAGAAGACTCATCTTCTTAAGCATTTTTCTTGTAATCTTCTCATCATACTCCTTGTCATAGGACCTTGAAATACTTTGGTATCCATGTTCTTCTTGTCCTCCTTTCTTGCTTAAAATTCTTCTTTAAGGGTTATCAGGATCACCTATCCATTGTCATTTATACTTGAGAACAAGAAACATATATTAAATGTTTTAAATTACTTATTTTTTTCCTAAATGTTTTTATAGTAAGAAAGTTTTTCAGTTTTAGAACTTGTGATACAAGAGATGTTATAAATAGTAATGGTGCATGCATATTAAACTTGTATTTTAATAAAAAAATTAAAATATAATTTCCAAAAAATTTTAAATTATTTATTTTAATTTCTTAAATTTATTATTCTCATTAACTGTAAATTATTTACATATTTATTTAAATTAAAAAATAGGTTAAACATGTAATTTAGTTTTTGTACACACCGCTAATTTTCAATTTGTTTCATATACCTAAAAACTTATTAAATTGGTTCTATATGTGTAAGTTTAGCCTTTTTCATTGTTAACTCTCATAGGTATTTGTATTCTCTCTCCCTCCCTCTATTAATTAGATATATGCTATTTATTAAATAACATAAAACTAATTTAATAAATTTTTACATATTAAAATTTAATTAAGAATCTACCACCATAGAGTAAGGGTATGTTTGGGATGGTTTTTAGTTTTAATTTTTCAAAATTTTACAAAATTAGTTTTTAGTTTTTAATGTTAATTTTTTGGTTTCCATTTTTAAAAGTTTGTTTCATTTTTTAGTATTTTTTTCTCTAGAGAGTTACTAACAACAACAAACATTCCCCCAATAATCATATGTTAGTTTAGTTCTTATTAAGCAAAAATTATTTGACCAATAATATAAAAATAATTAAAATTAAAAAATAATCATTTCATAATTCATCTTTTTTTAGTTTCTATTTAATAAAAAATACAAATGAACACCAATAATCAAAATAAAATACAAAAATAACTATTAGTCCACAATTTATCTATTTTTATCCTAGTTCCTATTAGTTGTATTCCATAATTTTTTAGTCAATTGATATATATTCTTTTATTCTAGTTTATTCTTCACCTTCTAAATCAATATTTTCATTTGCATATCATGTAAACAAATGATCATCTTATATGTTCATCCTAATAAAATTATGAATAACTCAACATACTAATGATATATATTTTGGACTTACATGAGTTGAATCTTAGTTCGGTTTCAATTTTCAACAACATTGTAAAATCCTTCCATCTTCCTCTCAATTGATTAAATTTATTTTAAAACTAATCATGTGTGTATTCCTTAGCAAATTGCTTTTCTAACTCTTTCTTAATATAACTTTCATGCACCTTTTGTAAGAGTAATAATTTATCTATTATCCTTTTTAACTTCCTCCTCCGTTAAACTTATAAAATAAGACTCAACTTAGGTCGTGTTTCTTTTTTAGATCTTATAATTTCAACAACTTCGTCTCCAATATTTTCATTATTTTTTATCTAATCAATAGTAAAATGAGACTAATTAACAACTATGAATAAAAAGAATAAAGAAATAACAACAAGGAATTGTTATTTGAATAACAAAAATTATCAATAATTATTAAAAATTTAAAATGCTATAAATCTAGCCACCACTCTACATAAACAACTTATGTAATAAACCCAAAATTTTGCTATGTGATATGCACAGTGCAAATCACAGGTAAAAATCTTACGTTAATAAAATAATGATACAAATTCATCATTCTCAATCCAGCAAATAAGAAGGAACACAGTATTAGCATAAGACCATTAAAGGTTAGTGCGAGAACAACTTAAAGAAGTATTAAGGTGCCATGTAGTTGCAACGATCTCCAATTACAAAGGTGTTGTGCAATGTGTTGGTCCGTGTGGTGTGGTCAGTAGTGCAATGAGCTACACAGTGTGCTAAAAGAGTGGTCAGTGCTATTTTAAGAGACCTAAAGAGAAGTCATGGCCATTTCTCCAGTAATCTATGTACAATTACTAGTCAAATATAGTAAAAATATAGGCAAGTATGTAAAAATAGTTGCAGGCTCAAAGAGAAGCTCTAGAGTGTTAAAAAAAACAAATTATGGCACAATTTTGGCCAAAATACCCATGATTGGACATACCATAACCATGACTAAACATACCCATCCATAACTAAACTTACCCTCAAACCCAAAGATTGAACATACCATAATCATGATCTTGTAGTAATCATGACTCAAAACCACACTCATTATTTTGTCAACTGAATTATTTCCACTGCGTTACTAACTAAAACTTTTGTTGAAAAAATTCACACAATTACATAAATTCTCTCGATCGTCAGCTCCATGTATATATAAATTTGAAGGATAAATTCTTATGTTCCAATATAAGGAGATATAAATTTCTTAAGGAATAAAAAACCGAGAAAGATGAACGGCAGAAATAGCTAACCCAGTCTATACTACAAGTAAGATTATCTGGTTGTAGTAGTGGAGATGGAGGGGTCACGGGAACCTTGGAAAAAAAGAAGGTGAAAACCTTCAAGCAACAGATCCTAAATGACCATAGTAAAGAGACTAGTTTAAAAACCTAAAAACATAATATAGAAAACCTTTTTACCTTTTTTTGTTTTCAAAACCAACTTAAAAATGTTTTGAAATTGAATTAAAATTTAACCTCATTTTCTACAAAGGTATTTTGTTTTGTTACATATTAAAACCAAAAACCACAACCTCTCTGGATGGACCCTAAATTATATGTTTATCTTAAAAAAATATCATACCACTTCTACCTAAATCATAACAATAAAGAAACTAAATTGAATAAAATTCCTTTTTATACTTTCTCCACCTTATTCATGACATGAAAAAAATACTATTTATTTATATTACCACATGAACCAAACTAAGGTAAGCATTCTGGATGAGATAATAAAGGAAATAAAGAATGAAATGGCAGGCTGACAGTAATTGACGACGTGGAGGAAGGTGGACCTCGTCGTATCATGTGCTTCCTTCCCTCCCTATTCCATCCCTTCCCACTGCTACTCATCCTCACTTCACGCTCTGAGAAATGTCGAAGCTGCTTCTACCCACTCCGTTCCTCACCACCTGCATTCACCGCTTTAACACATTATCTTCCGCTACATCCCTTCAATTCCAATGTCGATTCTCCCTTTCTCTTCTCTCTTGTCCCCATCCTCTCACGCTGACCCCCTTCCGCTCCCACTTGCGTAGAAGAGACCTTTCCCTTCGCGCCTTCGATTCGTCTTCCGACCCCAAAAGCGAAGAAGAAGAAAAGCAAAAAGAAAAAGAAGATGGCGCTGACAATCAGAAAGTTAGGATTGCCGATGAGGATTATCCGAGTGGAGAGTTCCATTTTGAACCGATTACCGGATGGGGTAGCTTCCTCGTCAAGCTTAAGATGCTAGTTGCGTTCCCTTGGGAGCGTGTCCACAAGGGCAGCGTCCTCACAATGAAGCTTCGTGGCCAGGTCGGTTATCTTCCCTGTTCTCACCCTCTTGGCATATAATCATACAAGAGAATATTAATAACACACTTACACGGCGTTTTTTTTTTTCTAATTCATTTTTTATTACACTAAAATATATTGAAACACGCGAAGTTAGGAATAAAATTCACTGAAATAATTGAGTCATAGTAAACTTTAGAGTGATGTTATGTAGAGATGAGAAATGTTATTTGTCCAATGAAATTTACTATTAAGAGAGAAGATAGAGAAATATGAGACATAATAAATGATGCCATGGAGAATGATAGACATAAAAAATTTTGTTGTAAAAACTGTTATATAAGTTGTGATATGAATAACACGTCTCTACAGTGATTCCTTGATTCCTATATACTTATCAAACACTTTGTGAACAACTGTTATTTTTTTTTCCTATCACATCATATCACCTATTACACTTATACTTCTCTCTCTTTAGTCTCTCTTTAGGTGTCATCAAGTGCTGGATTGTCCATTGATTATTTTCCTAAACATTAAGAAAAAGTAAAGAATGTGTCAGTATTTTTTATAGGTATAACCAGTTTCTATCAATTTTGAGTTATACAAACTATTTTTCATTTGTTTTTAAGAAGGATATAGCTTAGATGCAATTCCATAGGTATTTATATGTTATTCTCCAATCAGAATACACTCTTTCACCCCAGTAATCTAAGTGCATTTTTGTTACGTAAGTTATCGTGATGAAATTCTAATTATGATTGGAGAACAATATTTAAAGTACCTAAGAAATTGCATTTAAGTTGTGTCTTTTTTTTTTTATATATATTTGTATAAGAAAGGAGGATATACTATTTATTATTTCTTTTACTATTTTTTAAAATAAAAATAAGGTAATACTTAGTTATGCAAAGAAATAAATTTCTCAAAATGTTTTATTGTTTCACATGTTCAGATATCTGATCAAGTGAAGAGTAGGTTCTCTCCAGGACTTTCTCTGCCCCAAATTTGTGAGAACTTGTTGAAAGCAGCGTACGATCCTCGTATTTCTGGGGTCTATCTTCATATTGATAGTTTAAATTGCGGGTGGGGTAAAGTAGAAGAAATTCGAAGGCATATATTGGATTTCAAAAAATCAGGTAAAGCTCTGGACTTATGTTGCAGTTTTTGTATGGAATAAAGAAGAAACTGGAAACATGCAATATCCAAACAATTTTTCATATTGTATGCTGTTTGTAGAAACTTATTAGAGTCAAATGAACCAGTGAAGAATTTACCAAGAAAGTCAGTAAGCTTACATAGTCTATTACATGTAAATGTAATTACTGATGGCTTCTATGGCTACACCCCTTCAAACTGCCAAGTTACAATTGTTTCTTGGACATTTTATCCCTTCATTGCCAATGCATGTACCATGAAGTTTTAGTGCTTTGCAAATTAGTTTTCTTAAACCCTCTAGAGAATATTCAAGAGAAAAATATTAACTTTGTTTTCTATCTATGTTGCAATGGCCTTAAGTAGCAGGCTTCTATAGCTGAATTCGTGTATCTTCTCTTGTTGTAGGAGCAATGAAGTATGTCATTTTTCTGAGGTTTATGATGTAATTGAGGCTTAATTTTAAAGTAAATATGGTGATTAGTGATATATTAATGTACTTATTCTTCTCTATTGATGTGTTGGCCTGTACTAAAGTTTTTTCCTTCTTACAAATGACATTCTTTGATAGTTGATTATGGTTGTAGGAAAATTTGTTGTGGCTTATGTCCCTTTATGTCAAGAAAAAGAGTATTACCTTGCGTGTGCATGTGAAGAGATATATGCCCCACCCAGTGCTTACTTTTCTTTGTTTGGATTGACTGTTCAAGCCTCGTTCCTCAGAGGTAAGTTGATTTTTCTCATTTTCTTTTCCTTGCATTTTTACAAATTTGACTTATAGTGAGTGTCCTTGATTTTCTTTTTCTTCTTACAGCATCTCATACATGTGTGTATATATGTTTGTATATGTACAGCGATGTGTGCATTTGTGTGTGTATTGGTTCTACATTTATTAGTGACATCATATTGGTCCTTAAAGGACAAAATTGGTGCTATTTGATATGTGGTTGATAAAAGGAGAACAATTCAGATATATGTTTGCAGGTTCAATTGGATATTCACTTTTAGGGGGGTAGAAAGGAGGTGGGGAGATTTCAAACTTCCCAAAAAGATCTGCTATTAGTAGTTCCCTTTGACAAGCAAACAGAGTGGATCTAAAATGAATATTGTAACATCAATTCAAGAATTCAATCATACAATTAGTTATCATGGTTCTAAGAAGGATGCAATTTCATATCAACCTAAGTTTCTTTAGATAATCATTTATATTGATTACCTAATAGAACACAATCCAAAACTCAAGCGAGATCACAATCATGAAAACAGATTAAGAATTGGAAAGATAAAATAGTAGAAATTGCATAAGGAAGATAAAGAATCAAGAACTCAAACCGATTTGCATTCTTGAACCTTGAATTGACAAAGAAGCTTACATAATACAGAGAAGGAAAATGCAGAAAAATTCAAAAGAAAACGCAACAGAAAACTATAGAGAAGAGAGGAAAGCTTCCCATGCAAGAAACCCCTTCAACTTCCCAAAACCTCAAGGTCTCCAACAAGTTTCTAACTAACTCACTCCTTAACTTCCTAACTAACTCACTCCTCAACTTCCTAACTAAATTTTCTAATGATTACATGCTAAAAAATGTCAAGGAAAATGAGCTTGGACAGAAGATTTAACAGCTTAAAAAGCCCACCAATCAGGGTCCCATAATTTGGGCCAAAATCTACAAGGAAAAGCCCAATCAGAGTGGTGCATAAGCAGTAAATTCATGTCCATATTTGACACTGCAAATTGTCAAACTGGGTTGAACCATAAAGAAAGAATTTGTAACTCTTCGTCTTAGCTTTCCAGAGCTATCAAGATTGTCCAATTTGGAGTTCTGTAGCTCCAGATATGGCCTGCACAAGATAACAACTTCATAATGAAAATTAAGTCCGAAAATAAGCAAAGATTAGCAACTACCCCAATTAAATTCAATGACCCAAGACACAACTAATGTGTAAATATTAACCAGAAAATAATGTCAAATAGGTCTAGCATAAGTCACTGTTAAGTGCCTCAAAAATACTCTATCAGTATGCCTTTCTATTACATTAATAGAATTATGAAATTCATGGTATGTTACTTTCTCACATTATTCTAATGCTCAATGTCTCTAATCTTTTCTATTACTATGTATGTTTTGTGCTTTCATGCACATGCTGCAGATGCATGTCAGGAAATTGATGAATATTGATAAATCATTTTAAAATTTTAAATCCTATGATGGCTATAAATAAGCCCAAAACCTTTTGCATTTGACATCATTTTCTTAATTTTTTTAGGTATTTTAGATAACATAGGAATTGAACCACAAGTGGAAAGGATTGGAAAATACAAAAGTGCAGGAGATCAACTAGCTCGAAGAACCATGTCTGAAGAAAATTGTGAGATGCTGACCGCATTGCTTGATAATATCTATACAAATTGGCTGGATAAAGTCTCTTCCACCAAAGGTACATTTGCATTTGATGTTTTAGTTGAATCTTGAACAAATATATTAACTTGTGGGCTTCTGCAAGTTTAATACAGGAAAAAGAAGAGAAGATATTGAGAAATTCATAAATGAAGGTGTTTATCAAGTAGACAAGCTGAAAGAAGAGGGACTCATATCAAATATAATCTATGACGATGAGGTATATAGTTTTTTATTCCCCAATGTAGTTATATGAACAACCAATTTGATCTTTGGTTGCTACTCCCATAGGCATATAGTTGTGAGGCTAACCCTCGGCTATGGGTGGTGATTAGTTAAATCCCTCCTCATACTGGCAGACTAATGGATTGGAACTTGTAACATTGTTGGTAAAGTTCACCTAGGATCACTATCAATTTTCACTGTGACCAACCATTAGGTTATATGAAAAACTGTTTGTACATGTAGTTTGTCATCCTTATTAATATGATAATATTAAGATATTATTGAAAAATATTAGTGGTGGATATTTTTTAATGGAAAAATTCTTGAATATAAAAAGTTTTTGTCTTGCTCTCTATAAGTTTGTTGTTTTTATTGCTTTTTCATTTAACAATTGTGGATTATACTGTCTTCACAGTTTGTTGTATTCATATATATTGATAATTAACACTGGTTAATAAATGTTTTGAAGGATGTGAATACATCTCAAGAAAAGAGGGTTAAAAGGATAAGAAATATTAAATGTTTTGCAGATTATTGCCATGTTGAAGGAGAGACTTGGAGTGAAATCAGATAAAGATCTGCCTATGGTTAATTACAGGTAGCAATTTCTATATGCTTTTGAGAATGTACCATGGTTTATGCTATTTATTTGAACTGGCTAAAAGTTAGCTTCATAAATATCTAACTAGGGAAATTCTCATTCCATTGTCTCATAAGATACACCTTCTTCCTCTTACAAGTTTCATTCCCAATCATCGTGCTACTTTCAACGTTAGGAATTTGGACTATTGTTCAAGGGCTGTAATATTTTCTATGATCAAATAAGTTCAAATCAATTTTCTTGTTAAAAGAATCATTCATATCAATGCCTATGTCTTTCTTTCTTCACCCTGATTTGAGGATTATTCTAGAACCCTAGGTTTCCCTTCACCTCTTTGCTTCAAATGGGATGTTACTAGACATTTAGTTACTAATTGATGATAAGTTTGTGTCTTGTATTTGACTTTCTTGGCATGATCCTGGAGCTATTCATTATACCATCTTTCAAATTATGTTGTTGCAATTCTATTGTGTTCTAATATGTAATAAGAATGTGATAGGAACCTGAATTAAAGAGAAATAGAAATTGTATTATTGATTGGAAAACTAGATGTATTATAGAAGAAAAGCCCCCTGTAACCCCAGAGCTACTGTTCCTCAGAGAAGAGATAATTGTCTCCCTGCCCAACCCATAAGGTTTATGTAAAAGTGTTTACTAAGTGTGTTGTGTGTGTTGTATCCACACATATGATGCTTTATTTATAATCAAATAAAGTTACAATTAAGGATACAAATAATGATAGAAATTCCTAATTTCTAGCTATGGAAACTTTCCATATTTCCCTATTTATATAGAATAAATGCATATATTTAATATTCCCCCTCAAGTTGAAGCATATATGTCATATGAATCAAGCTTGTTACAAATATTGTCACTGGAGAAAGTGAGCACGACAGGAAGGTCGTCAGAGACAAGGGAGCACGATGGAGGGGTCACTAAAGTCAAGGAAGCCTGAGGGAAGAGGTTGCCAGAATCATGGGAGCACGACAGAGGGACTGTTGGAGTCAAGAAAGCATGATGGAGGAGTCACCAAAGCCAGAGAAGCTCGACAAAGAGATCATCGAAGTCATGGAAGCGTGGTGGAGGGATTGCTAGAGTCATGGAATGTTATCGCACAAAAACTGATTTTGTTGTATATCAATCAAATAGAAAGGAGCTAAGTTTATAGACTTAGCTTTACAACTGCTGAACTAGAAAATAGGTAACTACCCCATGCACTAACAACATAATCCTAAGCGTAGGTAACAGAAAATAAAATAATGAAACCGATAGATTAACATTTTAGTCTAAAACACTTTGACTCAATCAACAATCCCTTCCTTAAACTGTATGCTCCTTGCAACAGTTTATCTTAGGTTCTTCAAGCATGCCCAAAGCACTTCATAGATGTTGGAAACTTTCAACTTTAAGTAGTTTTGTCATTATGTCTGCTAATTGCTCTCCTGTGTTGCAATAATTCAGTTGAATAACACCATCGTTGCATAAATCTCTCAAGAAATAGAATCTCACATCAATATGTTTACATCTTCCATGCAAGACTGGATTTTTAGATAATTTAATTGTAGAAGCATTATCACGAAACATGACAGTAGCTCCTTTCTGACAGTAATCTAGATGCTCTAAAATTCTTCTTAGCCAAACATATTGGCAAGCACATAATGCAGCTGCTATGAACTCTGCTTCAGTTGTAGATAAGCTAACCACTGGTTGTTTCTTTGATGTTCAAGAAATCACACCATCTCCCAACATGAAAGCATAACCAGATGTGCTCTTTCTATTGTCAAGATCCCCTGCATAGTCACTATCAGTATAAGCAAGTAATTCCTCATTTCCTCCAGCTTTGTAGAAAATTCCCAAATTTTGAGTTCCTTGTAAATATCTAAGAATACGCTTTGCTGCAAGAAAATGTTTGTCTTTAGGATGCTCCATAAAGTGACTTATCAAGCTAATATAATGTGCAATGTCCGGTCTTGTAGCCGTAAGATACATAAGGCTTCCTACCAGTTGCTTGAATAAAGTACTATCAACCTCTACTCCTTGATCTGTTTCCAACAACTTAATACCTGGAACAATAGGATTTTTCACCAAATTACAGTCAAGCATATTATATCTGTCCAATATTTCCTTAATATATTTCTTCTGCCCGATAAAAATTCCATTACAACCTTGCAAAACTTCAATGCCCAAAAAATATCTCATCTTGCCTAAGTCAGTCATGGAAAATTAATTCATCATCATAGTTTTAATCTCTTCAAACATTGATTCATGATTACTAGTGTATATAAGATCATCTAAATAAACACATACGATTAAGATTTCACCTCCCTCCTTCTTCTTTACAAATAAAGTGTGTTCATGTAGGCATTTTAAAAAATTGTTAGCTGCAAGATGTGACTCTAGCTTGGTGTAGCAGGCTCTAGGAGCCTGTTTAAGGCCATATAGGGCCTTTTTGAGTTTGTATACCTGATGTTCACATCCTTGAAAAATATAACTTGGTGGTTGTTCTAAGTAGACATCTTCATTAATTTCCTCATGTAGGAAGGCTGACTTAATATCAAACTGATAAATACTCCATCTCTTTGTGGTTGCCAATGCAACAACCATTCTAATGGTTTCAAGATGAGCTACTGGTGAAAAAATCTCTCTATAATCGATCCCCTCCTCTTGAGTGTAGCCTTTTGCTACCAGTCTAGCCTTGAATTTGTCAATCTCCCTGGTCTCCTTCAACTTAGTCTTGAAAATCCATTTGACACCTACAACTTTGCAATTCGGTGGTGGATCAACCAACTCTCATGGATCATTTCTTTCTATAGCTTGAATTTCAGCATCCATTGCATCCCTCCAATGCTGAATTTTTGATGCTTGGTAGTATGTTACTGGATCTGCACCTGCAAACATTGCAAAATTAATAGCATCTTCATATGTTAAGTCATCACCAGTGACATAATCTTTCATCCATGCGGGTGGTTTTCTAGCCCTCCCTTTAGTTGGAACTTCTGCACCTTTTAGTGAAAGGTCTGACAAAGTTGAGGTTGAGTTTGAAACTATTGTACTGGTAGTTGCTGCAGCATCATTCAAGCTTGTTTGGATTACTTCTTCAGCTGCTTGGCAAGACTCTTCCATGGGATTCAGTTCATTTGCATCAAGCGCTCTGCTGATTTTTGCTTCACCTTAATCCCAAGCAGCATCTTCTTGAAATTTAACATCTCTACTTATATGGATTTTCTCATTGATAGGATCATAAAGTTTGTAGGCCTTAGACTCCTCACTCACACCCAACAACACACATTTAGTACTTTTGTCATCAAGCTTGCTCCTTTTTTGGTCAGGTACATGAACAAAACCAATGCAGCCAAAAATTCTAAAATAAGAAATAGATGGCTTCATTCCGCTCCATGCCTCCTCAAGTGTGATGTTTTTTACTGCAAGGGTTGGATTTCTATTCAAAATATGAACCACCCAATTTACAGCTTTGGGCCAAGAGGATCTTGGAACTCCTCTTTCTATCAAAACACTCCGAACCATACTTATAATGGTTTGATTTTTCCTCAGCTACGCCATTTTGTTGTGGCATATATGATGCAGTAAGTTGTCTTTGAATACCCTGCTCATTACAAAATTCAACAAACTCCTTGGAGGTGTATTCTCCCCCTCTGTCAATGTGTAAAATTTGGATTGAGACACTAGCTTGTTTTTCAACTAATGCTTTAAATTTCTTAAATACATCAAGTGCTTCACCTTTCTCAACAAGGAAATACACCCAAACTTTCCTACTCAAATCATCAATGAAAGTCAATATGTACCTTTATTTCCATTAGAGGTAGGATTGATAGGACCACAAATGTCGGAATGAATTAGCTGTAGTAATTGATAAGCATGCCAAACTTTGTTGTGGAAAAGGATATCTATGATGCTTCCCTTTGAGACAATGTTCGCAAAGTTGAGTTAGGGACTTAAAGGTGGGTAGCCCTTTCACCATATCATGCTCTAATAAAGTTTTCAATCCACTATAGCTCAAGTGACCATAGCGAGAGTGCCAAACTTGAGCTGGTGGCATTGATCTGAAACAATTGTGGGACAATCCAAATTTTATAGAGATAGCAAACATGCGATTAGTAGTCATAAAGGTTTCAAAAATTAGGTTCTCTCCCTGAAACACTTTGCACTTATTTTGCTTCATTTCAATACTCAATCCTTTTTCTAGAAATTGACCCATACTAAATAAATTATTTTTCAACTCAGGTACATAAAAGACATCATTAACCAAATGCATAACTTCATTAATTAGAAGTTTAACAATACCCTTCCCAGCTACCTTTAGTACATAATTATCCCCAATTTTACTTCATCAGAAAAGGAAGAATCAATAGAGGAAAACCAATCCTTTCTACCTGTCATGTGATTGTTGCAACCTAAATCAATGAACCACATCTTTTGAGCATTTGACTTATCATCTGTTGAATGTTGTGCCATGAGTAACACTGCTTCTTCACCACCTTCAACATATTTTGCTTGCTCTACTGTCTTGTGACTTCTTTGGGCATTCACTCTGAAAATGTCTGAACTCATGACAGTAATAGCAATGTATTGTTGCCCTGTCTATAGGTTGTCTGTTTCCTCTGCCTCTACCTCTTCCTTATGTAACTCCACCTTGAAAAACATTTCTTCCCCGACCACGACCAGTGCTTGCCTCATCTTGTGCAACCTTCAATGCTTGCTCTTCAATGCTTGCTCTTCATGGGAATTGTGACCATTCATTTGTTGCTCGTGCACTAAAAGGCTGCTTTAGAGCTCATCTACAGTCATGGAATCCAAATTATGAGACTCTTCAATGGAACACACTACATAATCGTACCTTACAGTCATTGAACGAAGAATCTTTTCAATAATGCTAAGGTCAGACATCTTTTCACCAAACATTCTCATCTTATTTGCAATTGTCAGAGTTTGAGCAAAATAATCATTAATTGATTCTCCGTTCTTCATTTGCAAAATCTCCCATTCACGTCATAGAGCTTGTAGTTGAGCTCACATCACTCTAGCAGTTCCTTTGTATTTTTGTTTCAACGAGTCCCAAATCTCCTTCAACGTCTCCTTTTTCAAAATTGTTTCAAGCACAGTTCAATCGTTAGCTTGAAACAAATAGTTTTTCACCTTTAAATCTTTTAATTTCAACTCCTCCAGATTTTTCTTCTCATTATCTAGTATGACAGCCCCATCAGCATGTTGGGGAATTCTTGGATCTATAAGATTCAAAAACTCTTGCGACCTTAGGAAGTTCTCCATTAACATTGCCCAATGGTCATAATGCTCATTCAATTTTGGAATCGTTGGCTATACGAAATTGCTATCTTTATTCGCCATGAATGAAGTCTGCTGCTTCTTTTCACTAATATCCAATTGGCTCTGATACCAATTGTTATTGCACAAAAACTAATTTTGTTGTATATCAATCAAATAGAAAGGAGCCAAGTTTATAGGCTTAGCTCTACAAATGCTGAACTAGAAAATAGGTAATTACCCGACGCCCTAACAACATAATCCTAAGCGTGGGTAACAAAAAATAAAATAATGAAACCGATAGATTGAAATTTTAGTCTAAAACACTTTGATTCAATCAACATGGAAGCGCGGCAAAAAGATCGTCAAAGTTACTGGAATGCTGCAAAGACGTTGCTGGAGTTAGAAAAGTGCAGCGAAGAAATTGCTGAGAGTTAGAGGAGCGTGACAGAGGTGTCGTCAAAGTTAGAGGAACGTTGTGGAGGCATCGCCGAAGTTAGAAGAGCACGGCGAAGGCGTTGTCGAAGTTGAGGAGCGTAGCAAGGCATCACTGGAGTTACAGAATGGAGTCATGGGGAGAAAACCTTATATTCTTGATACCATGTAAAAGTGTTTATTGAATGTGTTGTGTGTATTGTGAGTGTTGTATCACACATACGATGTTTATTTAAAATCAAATAAAGCTACAATTATTGATACAAATAATGATAGAAATCCCTAATTTCTAGCTATGAAATCTTTTTATATTTCCCTATTTATATAGAATAAATGCATATATTTAACATTCCCTCTCAAGCTGAAGCATATATATGTCATATGTATCAAGCTTGTTACAAATGTAATCATTGGAGAAGGTGAGCATGACAGCAAGGTCGTCAAAGGTAGGAGATAATGATAGAGGGGTCACTAGAGTTAGAGAAGCGTGGCGGGAGACGTCGCCAAAATCATGGGAGCGCGGCAGAGGTACCACTCGAGTCAAGAAAGCACGATGGATGAGTCTCCGTAGTTAGAGAAGCACAGCAGAAATATCACTGGAGTCATGGAAGTGCGGCGAAAAGGTCGCAAGAGTCACTAGAATGCTGTGAAGATGCCACTAGAGTTAGAAAAGCGTAGTAGAGACATTGCCAAAGTTAGAGGAGCGCGGCGTAGACGTCGTTGGAGTTAGAGGAGTGCGGCAAAGGCGCTGCCGAAGTTAGAGAAGCATGGCAGAGGCATCATCAAATTTAGAGCTGTGCGGTGAAGAAGTCGTTGGAGTCAAAGGAGCACAATGAGTAGTCGTCGGAGTCATGTGGAGAAAACCTTATGCTCTTGATACCATGCAGAAGTGTTTACTCAAAGTGTTATGTGTGTATTGTATCCACACATACGATGTTTGATTTATAATCAATCAAATAAAGCTACAATTAAGGATACAAATAATGATAAAAAATCCTAATTTCTGGCTGTGGAATTTTCTATATTTCCTTATTTATATAAAATAAATGCATATATTTAACAGTTTCTAACAGAAAAGATACTCCATGCCTTCCCCCTAGCCATGCCCTCTCCCTATTTATGTGTTTCCTCCCCTAACTAACTGGCCACATCAGCAGTTATAACTAATTCTCTATTCAGCCCACTTGTTGGGCTTAGGCCCAAACCTAGTATCCTATCAGAATGATGCTTAGTTCACTGGCTACTTCTATTCTGGAATTTTCTTGCAAGATTTGATTCATGTTATTATAACGTAATATTTCAAATGTAACAGTTTCCCTATTGATTACTAGCACATCCAATGCATGTGTCTAGTTTTAAAATCGTGAGTTTAGTACAACGTAAAAGTATGTTGATTCATTTTAGCTGCCATTTGGAAGAGATTCGTTGGAGGTTATTTGAGATTATAAATGCAACTTATGACCTTTCTATAAGTTCTTTTTAGCTTTTTGTTATCAGCTACACAAAAAGTGTATCAAAATATGCTGTTTTTTGGCTTGTTTTAGTAAGCTTCACAATCAAACAAGTGAATAAACTCTCATATTGTAAGCTCCCATGTGCTTAATTAAGTTGTTTACCTAAACATGCCTTTAATATTAAACTTTGGAAACACAAATCTAAAATTAGATTTTATTGAAGTTGGAGGCAACTTTAATAAATGTATAAGATGCTAAAAACTTTCATTTGAAATATCTTTTTTTAACTCAGTCCCCACTTGTTTAGTCCTAGTTCTTTTTGTGGCTTATGCTTTTCTGGAATAACTTATTTTGGTGAAATAGTCATTTTATTATTTGTAGCTTCTCAAGAGAGCTTTTAAAAGCAAAAGAAATAAAAGTGATTATTTTTCCAGAATTAATCTTTCCCAAACATGAGTTTGGTTGTAGATCATTCTATGGCTTATGCTTTTTTGGAATAACTTATTTTGCAGAAATAATAATTTTATTATTTGTAGCTTCTTGATAGAGCTTTTAAAAGCAAAAATATTAAATAAAAATGAATATTTTTCCAGAATTAATCTTTCCCTAACATGAGTTTGGCTGATCATTCTGTGGCTTATGCTTTTTTGGAATAACTTATTTGGAGAAATAGTTATTTTATTATTTGTAGCTTCTTGATAGAGCTTTTGAAAGCAAAAAAAATAAGTGATTATTTTCCCAGAATTAATCTTTCCCAAATATGCGTGTATGTAAATTACAGTTTTCGTGTGACATACCATTGCTTCCTTTTTCTTACCTACTTTTGTTTCTAACAGATGCTCTATATGATAAATAGAATATACCAAATAATCCATATTGACCATATAAAAATATTTTCTTGCATCAACTAAATACAGGAAATACTCTCAAGTTAGGAAATGGACTGTTGGAATATCAGGTGGTAAAGAACATATAGCCATTATAAGAGCATCAGGGAGTATTAGTCGTGTAGAGAGTCAGTTAAGTGTCTCTAGCTCAGGCATCATTGCAGAGAAGTTCATTGAGAAGATTCGCACTGTCAGAGGTAAACTTGACCTAACAAGTTACAAGTTTCCCTTTTAAATTTCAATGCAGGAAGTTGATTAAAATTGGCACTTATTAATGGAGTATTATCAGGCTATTTATATTGATTCTGGAAGCTGTTGTTAATGCTTCATAGATATCTTTGTTTTAGTGGAGTAAAATATTATTCACTGATGTCCATATGATAAATGGGAAGGAGGCCAAGAGATTACACTTCTTTTGAAACTTATGCTTCCAAAAATGGTTTAGAAGTATGGTTTTCTTCCCAACACTGTAGTATAAGTTGACAAATGTAAGAACAAATAGATTATAGAAACCAAGTTGCAAGAACCGAGAATATATCATTTAATAGGATCTCTGAATCTCTGACAGAGGCAAAGAGAGATCCTTCAGCCAGAGGAATAAGTAAACGTACGACAACCCTATATTCATGTATTCCAGGATGTAGATTATAGTGTTAGTTCTGTTCAGTTTAGTAACTTGCATATGTAACAGCAACACAACTTATCTATTCACTTTTAGGAGCATAAACATAAGCATAACCATGGTTTTTAGTGTCCATCAATGATGCTTTTTGCCAAAGATGCAATCTTGACAGTGTTTTTATTCATTATTTTAATTCACTCACAAATCTTCTTTTCCCCTCAGAATCAAAAAAATTTAAGGCTGCTATCATCAGAATTGACAGTCCTGGAGGTGATGCACTTGCTTCTGATTTGTAAGTTCTGGTAAAATTCCCCCTCTATTTTAATTATATGGTCAAAACTGCTATTTTAATAAGTGATTTAATAAGAACTTGTTGATTTTCTTTGCATTGGTTTGAAATTATTGGTTGGATGGTTCTAGATCTGTTCTTTACCATGGCATAATACATTGGGAGTACCTATACAACATTGATTTATTCTTAATTGAAGCTTTTTCTCTTTTTTTTAGATGATAAAAGTAGCATATATATGTTGGGTCATACTAAACAAATAATTTTTACTCACTTAACTTGCATAATCACATGCATACAGGTGATGAACTTTTATAAGAAAAATTGATACACATACAAGTAATGGTCTTTTATAAGCAAAATTTAACAATATAATTAATGACTAAGAATGCCAGGTGGTGGCAAGATTTTTAATGCCAAGGAATAAGCCAACACTAGCAGCAATTTCTCTCATTTATGTCCATACAAATAGGCAGTGCAAGCATCTCAAGCCATGTGCAGTATACTTGCAGAGCTGTGGCTTAAATGGTCCACTAGAATTGGTTTTCCAAAATTCTCTTCCATGCAGTCTGATTTCAGCTATTGTAGGTGTAGACGATAGATATTGTAGGTGTAGATATTTCAGCTATTCAACAACAATAATTTTAGATTTGAGTTATCGTATCCTTTATGTAATGGTCTACTTCAATTTGAAATACATCTCCAATTGTTGTAATGGATGACATTGTTGTGCTAAGTATTTGGTATTTGCATGTTTAGATGATCATATTCTGGTACCTAGAATCATGATCATTATCTGGTGTGATGATCTGCAGGATGTGGAGAGAAATCCAGCTTTTGGCTGCTTCAAAACCAGTCATTGCTTCAATGGCTGACGTGGCAGCAAGTGGAGGGTACTACATGGCAATGGGAGCTGATGCTATTGTTGCAGAAAGTCTTACCTTGACTGGTTCAATTGGAGTGGTCACAGGTGAAACAGAGTGTTTTACTGTTGCAGTAGGTGAAAGAAAGCAGGAAGATATAATTATTTAACTGAAGCTAAAAATAAAAAATTATTGAAAATCTCCATGCACATAATGGAATATTTGAAACAGCTGTTTCATCTGTATTCATGTTACAAGTTTACAATCTAATTGGTAGTGTTTGATTCAAGAAATAGGAAACTCTTGATACAGGCACTAAGCTAAAGTAATCTCTGTATTTTTTTTTTTTTGGTTAATGTTTTTCTTCCCCAGTAAAATTGCCAATTGTTTGATTTTGCCCGACTTATAAAACTCCCATTTTTTATCTCTGCATTTTCTAAATACTCAAACTTTTGTCCCTCAGTCTGCCTCTGTTAAGTTACTGTACAGTTACTTGGTGATATTTCTAATAGGCATCCTAGTCATGGAACACATGGATTTGCCCCGTTGTTAGACAGATCACCAAGTAACTGTACAGTAACTTAACAGAGTTAGACTGAGGGACAAAAGTTTGGGTATTTAGAAAATGCAGGAATGAAAATGGGGGTTTAAAGTCTGGGAAAAACCAATAATTGACAATTTGATAGGGACGAAAACACTATTAACCTTTTTTTCCCCTTTGCCATACACAAATGCATTGATATCACTACATATTATTTAGTCTTACTTAGTCATTGTTGTAGTCCTGTAACTATTTTTTCTTTTGATTGGAATTTCTTGCTCTAGTTATCTTTAAAAACTTTGATTAAAAAGGAGGGAAAGTATTAGAAAATGTACAGAGTACAAAATATTTATTTACTATCTATAGGAAAATCTGTTGATCAGTGCTTTTGTAACATAACCTATATAAGATAAATTTTTCCTTTAAACATTAGAATGACCATACTAAGACACAACATATTTTGTAAATCTCTATGTGCACAAAATTGACCTGTTACATTATAAGCAAGATTAAGTAAATTTATTTACCATTTTCACTAATTATTCTTATGGTAATATAGCATTTTGAACCTGTTTTAATGAAGAAAAATATAACAGTTTGTGCTATTGTTTGAATTGTAATCAAATTCTACCGAAGGAAGTTGTAGCTGAAAGCAAATTATTCATTTGAACTCTGACCAGCCGGTGCTAATTTATTGTTCGTCAATCTTGTAATCTGTTAATTTATGATATTATATATTGATATAACATTCGTTTTTGTAGGAAAATTTAACCTGGGGAAACTGTATGAGAAGATCGGCTTTAACAAAGAAATTATATCAAGGGGAAGATATGCTGAGCTCCTTGCTGCTGAACAACGTCCTTTCAGGTAATATTATTTCTTCATTTCCTTGTGTAATTAGGCAGTGTAATATGCCATTTGATATCTCAACAGCTAGGCACTCTCTCTTTAAGAAGCGAAGATATTACATTTACTTTCTAAGTAGTTTCCATCTCAACTTATTTAAAGAAAACAGTCACTAAACAGTCACATACTGATGGGCCTCCTGCTGGTGGGAAGGGGCTGCATGGTACTTCGATTGTGCTTAGTTGCTACAGTGTTTTCTTTTCACTTTTCTTCTTCACCTTTATTTTTGGTGAATTATAAAATGACAATAAGGGTACGTTACTTCAATGCTACCAATCAGTGTACCAGTCACATACCTGGGAATCCAAAAGGCATGTTGGATTGCCTCCAGCGTATTCACTGAGGATTTTTCCGCATGGAGGCTTACTTAACTGAGGTCTCTAGGTGCTAGGATCTCCCCTTGGGGGAATGACCACCGAGCAAGATTACTAATAATGGGGGACTCAAACCTTGCACTTGGGGAGTGCAAAATCTCATCTATAAACTTTGAACTAGTTCAGTCAACCTGCATTGGCTTTTTTGCATTCACTAAAAGAATTCTCTTTTTGGTGGGGAGAGGGCCATATCATGAGGAGCGGACCCCATTCTGGTTTGAATATATCTTTAATTGTTCATTCCAATTATTAGGAATGTTAACTCAGCCAAGAAGTTGACTGTGATGGACTTTAGATAAATTCTGGCATGGATTGCCATGTACAGGTGTATGTAGTTGACAGTAGTAGCAATTGTATCCAGATCAAGGCATGCATGAAAGTTCCTTGATATTTGAGAGCAATTATGGCAAGAAGAATCTGCTGAAAATGAACAACCTCACTATCTTTTTTCATCTAGACACTACCAAGATATAACCTGCCATTAAATCTTTTATTGATGGCCTTTACAGGCTTGTTATTTTTCTATTGTATCAGACTAAAAGTGCATGTTTGAATTCTGAGACAGACAAATATAAATACTTTCGATTCTCTTGTTTTAGTACAGACCAGATGAAGCAGAGCTATTTGCGAAATCTGCTCAGCATGCTTATAAACAATTTCGAGACAAAGCAGCTTTGTCCAGATCAATGACTGTATGTTTTAAATTTAACAAGCTCATTCCCATGCTGTGTTCATCCTTCTTGTAGATCTTTGTCCCAGGCTCACAGTTATAGTATACTGTCACTAGGTAGAAGAGATGGAAGAGGTTGCACAGGGAAGGGTTTGGACTGGTAACGATGCAGCTTCGCATGGTTTAGTTGATGCAATTGGTGGGCTTTCTCGAGCTATCGCCATAGCAAAAATGAAGGCCAATATACCTCAAGACAAAAAGGTTGGTTTGAAACCTTTATTTTTGCAGTATGAATGTTGTACTTGAGAAGTATAGATACAAAACATGGTGATTATGCTTGAGCTATGCCAGGTTACACTTGTGGAGATCTCCAGACCCAGCCCTTCTCTACCCGAGATTTTGTTAGGCGTAGGGAATTCCCTCGTTGGAGCTGACAGAACGGTGAAGGAACTGATACAGGGCCTGACATTTTCTGATGGAGTTCAAGCCCGGATGGATGGAATCATGTTTCAGACATTGGAAGAATATCCTTTTGGCAACCCCATTTTGTCAATAATAAAAGATTACCTCAGTTCGCTGTAGTTGTCCATAGTTCATTTCAATCATTCTCATTTTATTCATATAGTTTTTTTCCCTATATTTATATTGTTCTCTTTTATTGAGGTTATCTGAAGGGGTAATAGATGAGGAAGGTCTCCTTCGTATCTTGTGTTCCTTTGTCTTGTTCCCTTAAATGTCTTCCTCACAACCCTTGTACATATATGTAGAGTTGGAAAGTTCAAAGCATAGTTTTATTCAACAACTAAGACGAAATTTCGTGTCCACTGCATGATGTCTGTCTTCATTTTTCCTATAATGCGTATACAACCCTATCCCGGTAATCTGTTAGGTTAGTCTTCTTTTTAGTGTGTATTTAGAAAAATATTAAAAGGTCATGTTGGTCATGTTTGTTCTATATTCTTTTTCTCTCAAAAGTAATTACTCTTAGAATGAGATTTTGAGGAGTGCCTATAGTATAGCAGTTCAACGTACTCACTCAAATAAATAAATAAATAAATAAATAAATAAATAAATATATATATATATATATATATATATATATATATATATATATATATATATATATTATGGACGTATTTACTCATATGAGTAGCTATTGTGGGATCTTTTAGGGAGAACGATAATCATTCAGTCCGAGGGAATACCAAGTCTTTTGCAAAATGGGATTCAAAAGGAGTTTTGAAAAGAAAAAAGAGTCATGATCAATCCGTTTTCTGTTGCAAATTGTTATCGATTAAAATGTGTTCTTTGTTTTAAATTATTTTATAAGCAATAAACTCAAGAACACCTTCAAAGAAATATAATTTCCAAAATTTAAAAGGTAATCAAGCATGCCTTCAAATAGTTTTTCATTTTATTTTCCATTGAAGTTGTTTTTGGAAATAGAAAGCTAACGTCACACTCAATTGACTATTTAATGTGTCGTAGTTTGTTTATGAAAATGTTATTAATATAATCTTTTAAATACTTATTTAATATAGGTTAAATTAATTTGTTAGTCGTTGAATTATTTCAAAATGTTTAAAATAAAATCTCTATTTTTAAAGTCTGTAATTGGGTTTTTAAACTCTCTTTTAGGTGAAAGGGTTTTTAAACTTATAAATAATGTTGATTAGGATTTTAGGTTAAGGTTTCATCAAAGTTGAACGAAATATTATTAAAGTGTAGGGATTTGTTTGTAAGTTTTCACATAGTTTCAAAGGCTAGATTAGTAGTTTAATGAGAAATGTTAGTATTTTTAATAGTAAACTCTTTACTACAATTTTTAAATGCATTTTATTATTGGCTAAAATTTATTGAGAATTGTAATTTTTGTATGTTTTATTTATTTCATGAATTTCTCGTAATTTTGTAATTTTTAATAAATTTTGATTAATAATAAAGAATATATTAAAAGAAATGTGTTAGAAAGTATATTGTTAATACTTTTCTTGTTTATCTAATAAGTGTTTGAATCCCTAATTTTGACTTAATTCTAACTTAAGGACTCAATTAAAAATAATTTATAAGTTCAAAAATTTAATTACATTTTTTTATAATATAAGATCATTTAATTTTTTAAAAATAATTAGAGATTGAGAAATTAACTTAACTCTAAATTTATTTACCTTAGACCACTTATCACAAATGATTTATAAATTACGAAAAACTTATAATATTTTTTTTTAGACAATTAACTTAACTTTAAATTTATTTACCTTAGACCACTTATCACAAATGATTTATAAATTACGAAAAACTTTTAATATTTTTTTTTTAGATCAAAGACATTTTATGGCCTCCAAAAATAATTTTGACAATATCATAATTCATAACTTGAATGATTAAATAAAATTGCTTTTCAGTGGACTAGCAAAATTGTTAAGTATATTATTAGATAGTGTCTGATGATAGTAATGTCCTAAGATTTTAGGCTAGAGTCTCAAACTTAGTCATTTACACTTTATTTGGTACAATAGAAATAAGAAGCAGGGGAGAGGAGAAGAGGGCGCAATGAAATAACGAAGAGACGATAGATTATGGTAATTTGGCAGTCGAGAAATTTATGGAGGAGAAAATAAAATGGCGTAAGTCTTGTACCATTTTATTTCTTCCCTCTACTGCTTGAAAATAGCGAAAGAATGCAGCTTAGATATTTGATAATTGATTATCGTAATATAAAATTTAAATATATGTTATGATAATCTTTATTTAAATATATGATATGATCCCTTAGTAAGATCATATCATGTAACCTCTTAATGAGTTATATATCATATCTTATTTGTTATCTATAATATCTGCAATACTCCCCCTCAAGTTGAAGCTTACTAAGCTTTCAACTAGTTACACAAAGAAAATTTTATTTCCCTACAAATAATAATTTGAAATGCAACTCAAAGATGTTGGAGAAGATAGAGAACATGTTGGACAAGTCAAAGAAATTTGGTAGAAATATAGCTTAGCCAAAATAGTTGGGATGTCCATTAAGCAAAGTCCACATTTCTAAAAAAAAATTGCATTTGGAAGCTTCAAACAGTCACTACCAATCAATGTCAATGAGAGAGAAGTCATACCTAATATAATTCGTGTGTGAGAAAAGAGTCTTCATTAGAATAAACGTTTGTGGGAAAGAAGTCACCACCAATCAACGTCGATGAGAGAGAAGTCACACCTAATATAATTCATGTGTGAGAAAAGAGTCTTCATTAGAATAAACGTTGGTGAGAAAGAAGTCATCACCAATCAACGTCGATGAGAGAGAAGTTTTCATTGGAATAAACGTTTGTGGGAAAGACGTCACCACCAATCAACGTCGATGAGAGAGAAGTCACACCTAATATAATTCGTGTGTAAGAAAAGAGTCTTCATCGGAATAAACGTTGGTGGGAAAGAAGTCACCATCAATCAACGTCGATGAGAGAGAAGTCTTCATCGGAATAAACGTTGGTGGGAAAGATGTCACCACCAATCAACGTCGATGAGAGAGAGAAGTCTTCATCGGAATAAACGTTGGTGTGAAAGAAGTCACCATCAATGAGAGAAGTCTTCATTGGAATAAATGTTGGTGGGAAAGAAGTAATCACTAATGTGATTCATATGTAAGAAAAGATCCAAAGCTAATGACCAAAAACTTAACCATTAAGCAAAAGTCACAACTCAAGGCTTAACCACTTAACAAAAGCAAACATGCTTAACCACCTAAACAGGCAGAAGCAAACCAAAACAAATGCTTAACCACCATAAAGCAGAAGCAACAGAGCTTAATCATTAAGAGTAGAAGCCATGCTTGACCACTTAAACAGGCAGAAGCAAACCAAGAACAAATGCTTAACCATCATAAAACATAAGCAACAAAGCTTTACCATTAAGAGTAGAAGCCAAACATAATACTTAACCACTTAAGAAAGAAGCCAAATCTATCAATGTGTAATCATCTTTGGCAGAAGCTTAAACCAATGCTTAACCACCATATAGAGAAGCTTTCATCAAAGAAAGTTGCAAGAAACCATTGCAATACAAATTTGTCTTCAAAAAATTCACAAGCACCACGTGAGCAACTTAGAAACCACAACTACAACTTAGCAAACCTATGGTTCAAAAGGCAAAATGAATTCAAAACATTTCATCAAATTGTTAGTGTACATAATAAATCTTGCTCTGATTCCCTCTGAATTCTCCCTTGCGTAACAACAATGTTGATGACTTGAGTTATTCCCTTGTCATATCAATTATTCTTTAACATTGTTGTGAGAGTGAAAGAAGATATCAAAATCGAAGAATCTTGTAGAGAAAAAAAATCATGATGGGTACCAATGCTCAGTTCACACATCCTGTGGAGATGCACTAAAAGGAATGTGTTGAGAACTAACAGTGAAGTATAATTCTTCTTCCACTATAATGGCCAACACCAAGTAGAGACGCAATCGAGGTAACAAGCTTGACTCATCCTAAAACCATAAGGGTAAAACCAAGAGAATTTGTGGTAAAGTAGTTCGAGAACATAGCAAAGTTAGACTATAGAGTTGCTTGCTGCAAGAAAATAAGCAAAGTAAGAAGAAAAACACTAAGCTGTCGCACATCCTATAACTTGATAATGCTTTGTTTTGATCTTTCCAAAAACTTTATTTTTCTTCAATGGGAAGGCTATCTCCCACCATCATAATCCCTCACGAACGCCATCAACATAACGATCGCCACACCCCCGACTTTGTCGCCGTCATCGAAGCCCTAGCTAGGACTCATACCACTACCACACATATCGTTGCAACAGTCGTTCAGAATTGTCCGAACACAGAAACCTTAGGCACACAAACGGAACTCAGAACGACAATGCTCTACTGAAGAAATTTGGTCGCAAAAAAATGGTGCATATCTAGACCATGACTGCGGTGATTGGCAACGCTTTGATTCTAAGTTCTCTAAGGCGCGACACCAATGATTTGGAAGACTATAACAAACTCGATGAAATCTCTAACAAAGAAGACGACGCTGGGAAGATTTACAAGGAGGTTAAACCAAGAAGAAAATCCAAATCTAATTCCGATTCTTAATTTGACAAATCTGCCAGTAGGAAAAGTTTTAGTGGTTCTTCGAGGAGTAGAGTTTGAATCTAAATCTGAATCAAAAGATCGTAGGCGAAGAAAGAGTAAGAGGAATAGAAGAAGAAGTAACAGTAACAGGAGTAGGAAGAAGAGAATTTTTTTTCTTGCTGTATTGAACCTAGGTTGTTCTTTTACAAGAATAACAATTGTAGGTGCTACTATGGAAGCAATGTTGTGACACCAAAAAGAAATCCTACTCCATATGTATCCATCAAAGATCCACTAAAGTAGGAGCTCACAATTCCTTCAAAGGTCGAAGAACCCCTAAAGATATCTTGAAGTGCTTTGTGACTCACTGTGTGCCCCTCCATAACTATTGAATCTACAACATCCAAGAAGGTGATAGAAGAGAAAAAAACAACATTATATTTGTTGTCAACAAAAGTAGCTATCAAACTCCATGAGAGCGCATTGACCAGCCTTAATAAAATACTATATGTGACCTTCTTCAAGTCATGAAAGGCATGATGGTTGGTAATGTGACCAAGGTTGCTTTCATTCTCTTGGTCACTTTGGTCATTATCATTCCATGCCTCGAGGCTGGCATTGGAAGGGTAAATTTATTTTTGGTTTTTCCAGTGTCTTACGCAATTATAACACAGTGGTAGAGGCTGAATTATGTGCTATTAAGATTGGAATGGAATTGGCATGTTCAAGATTTCGCCATCGAGGATGGATTCACAAAGGTCAGAATCTAGGACTAGTAAATGGATTCTAATTTTCCTTTCGCCTTCTTTTCACTACTCGCATTGCTTCGTTGCAACCCTTCTCTTTTCGTCTAGGCTCGTACCTTTGTATCCTTAAGTTCTAAGGAGACAAGAACTATGGTCTGGTGGATGAATAAATCACCGTGTGATCAAAGTATGGTTAGCGACCTAGGAAGAGCCTCTCTTTAGAGTGGGATGACATGTAAAGGCTATAGAGGATCATTTTTGGTCGGTTTTGTGGTCGAGATGGTCATGTGGTAGTCTGACAGACTTAAATTTAGAAATTCCTTAGCCCCTAAGATAACGACTTTATCTTTTTCCATCATCATTGATAGTTGGGAATGACAAAGAAGACTTTGACTAGTCTCACGCCAACGTGTGAGCTTCGTTAGAGGGTAGTAGCTTATTGAAGTGAGGCAGCGGAAATGACAGCAAAAAACAGAGCTCCCAAGATCTAAAGCTCTGATACCATATTGAAAGTAAAAGAAACTGTCTTGATTAAATTGAATAATACAATTTTCTAATCTCCCTTTTACAAGGTAAAGACTACTTAAAGATAATATGAACAACAAAAAAATAAAGATAATCATTGTAGATAAACTACGATGATCACGATCTCCTAATGAGATATTTAGATATTTGTAACATCTTAATCTAATAAGATATTTAGATATTTATAACCTCTTAATGAGTTAGCTATCATATCTTATCAGATATCTATAATACCTCCAACAATACTTCAAGTGAACAATGACCTAGACCATTTGCTAAAGTCCTAGAAGAATGCGATATTGCCCCACAGTATACTATGTCAAGCTCGTCCGCTATGAATTATTTTACTGAAAGATGAAACATAATGCTTAAGGACATGGTAAAGAGTATGATTAGTCATTCTACTTCACTAGGATCACTTTAGGGAGAAGCATTTAAAACTACATCTTATATCCTTAATAGAGTTCCAACTAAAACAATTACCAGAACTCCTTATGAACTTTGGATAAGCAAAAAGCCAAGTTTAAAACACTTGCATGTATGGGGATGTCCAGCTGAAGCAAGATCTTATTGGCCAAATGAAAAGAAATTGAACTTAAGGACAGTTAGTTGCTATTTTATTAGATGTTATTTTATTGAATGCTTGTTTTTCAAATTGTACTTTGCAAAAAAGAAAAATCTAGAAAATACAATTCACGACCTGTTTGGGTAAACTTCTCCACAAAAACTTATAGGAGAAGAAAATGAGAAGGAAAAATGAAATAAGCTTCTCCATAAGCTAAAATTAACTTATGTATAAGCTAATTTGTAAAACTTTTCTCCTTTTTGGAGAAGCTAATATGAAAAAGCTTCTACAAATTAACCTATGCATAAGCTAATTTTAGCTTATAAAGATATTTATTTAATTTTTTTTCCTACTTTTCTCTCCTATAAGTATTTATAGAAAATTTATCTAAACAAGCCTTCAATCTCCTTATATTTCCTCCATTTATTTCAATTTGTATCATTGTATAGCTTTTAGATTGACCACATGATAGTGAAGAGGAAGAAGATTCAATAAAAGTTATGACAAATTCAAGCAAGTAGTTAATCGTGAGTTTTCATCTCTTGTTTCTTAGAGTTCTTCAGTGAGGACTATCTCTATTGGATAGACATGGAGAAAATGTTCATCAAGTCAATTCAATACACACTTTGAATGTTATTGTAAATGGTAACTATGATGTGCCAAAGAAGTCATATTAAGATTCCTATTCATAAGAAGGAACGACCAATAGAAGTTCTAAATAAAATCTAGATGAATGTAATCTAGATGAATGTAAAAGTTAAATATCTTATAACTTTTGCCTTACCAAAGTCAAAGTATAATAAAGTGTATCGTTGTAAAATTGCAAATGAGATGTGAGATAGTACTTCATATTCAGGGATTAAACCAATCTAAAGAATATTAATTTATATAATTAATTATAAATTCATAGGTTAAAATATATTTTTTGTCAAGTTAAAAAATTCCCTTTGAAATTTTAATTCTCAAAATTGAGTTGAAGTAGTCTTTTCAAAACAATGATAACTTTTTTAGGCTTAATTATAATTTTGGCCTTTCAAATATTTTAATTATATGATTTTAGTCCTTCAAGTTCTAATTGTGTAAATTGGATCCCTAAAGTACAATAATTATGCAATTTTAGTTCATCTCTTAGTCTTTCATTAGATATTTAATATATTTTTACTAATGTGATATTGATATTTGACACAATGTGGCATTGATGTCCAACATGACAAATGATATGATATTGATGTTTAACACAACAAATGATGTGGCATGAACAATTATCAATAGTAAAAATACATCAAATATCTAATAGAAGACTGATTAAGAGACTAAAATTGCATATTTATAATATTTTGAATATTCAATTTGCACAATTAGAATTTGAGGGCCCAAAATCACACAATTGCAATATTTGAGAGACCTAATTAGCTTAATTAGAAATTTGGAACCAAAATTGCACAATTGCAATTTTTGAGGAACCAAAAATACAATTTAACTTTTTATTTTTATTTTAGGACACGACTTTGAACCTTTTTTTTTACTAATTTGATACATAAAAAAATTTCTATTAAATATATCTGCATGAAAATTATATATCCAAACTAATATTCAAATTAAAAAGAGTCATCAAAAGATAAAAATCACGTAAAAAAGTTATTAAAAATCTGAAAATTTTAATATTAAAATAAGTTTTATGTTAAATTCTTTATGAGAATTTTTTAAAAATTAATAATCTACTTAAGAAAGTATTTTTGACATATTATTTTAATGATTCAAATATTACATATAAAGATAAGAATAGGTAAAATGAAATTGGAAGTAAAAGAAATTGTGTATTGATTGAATTAAATTATACAATTTCTAATCTCCCTTTTTATAGGGTAAATGTCAACTACCTAAAGATAAACTAATAACATATTAAAAGATAACTAGATAATATGAGATATTCACAATCTCCTAATGAGATATTTAAATATTTGTAACCACTTAATCTAATAAGATATTTAGATATATGTAACATCTTAATAGGTTACCTATCATATCTTATCATATCTTATCATATCTTATCAGATATTTACAATATCTCCAATACTCTCTCTCAAGTTGGTAAATGAATATCAATCATTCCTAACTTGTCATTAAGTTCTTGAAATCTAGTTGTAGGAAGCTCTTTGGTGAAAACATTTGTCACTTGGAGTCCTGTAGGAACATGTACTGTGACTATAAGTCCACTGTCTAACTTATCTTTAATGAAGTATCTGTCAATCTCAATGTGTTTTGTCCTATCGTGTTGGACTGGATTATGGACAATACTTATAGTTGAGTTGTTGTCATAAAACAACTTTATAGGTCCCTTATATTTTACTTTGAGGTCATCAAGAATAATCTTCATCCACAATAATCTTCATCCACAATCCTTCACATATACCCTGTGTCATGGCTCGGAATTCTGCTTTTGCACTAGATCGAGCAACCATATTTTGCTTCTTGCTCCTCCAAGTTACTAGATTCCTCCTAGAAACAAACAGTATCCTGAGGTGGATCTTCTATTCACAACCGATCCTGCATAGTCTGCATCTGTATATATTTCCATGGACAATGTTCCTTCTTTTCTAAACAATAGTCCTTTTCCTGGACTTGCCTTCAAATACTGGAGGATCCTTTCAATTTCCTAAAGGTGCCTTTCCCTAGGATCATGCATAAATTGGCTGACCACACTAACAGCATAGACAATATCTGGCCTAGTGTGGGATAAGTAGATCAATTTCCCTACTAATCTTTGATATTGAGACTTCTCTATGATTGGACTTTCCTCACACCCAATCTTATGGTTTTGTTCAATAGGTACCCTTGAGATCTTGCATCCCAATTTTCCTGTTTCTTTGAGGAGATCGAGTACATACTTCCTTTGGGAGATAAAGATACCTTGTTTGGAATATGCAACCTCAATCCCAAGGAAGTATTTCAACTTTCCTAGCTCCTTTATTTCAAATTGTGTTGCCAGCTTTTCTTTTAGATTTATTTTTTCAATCTCATCATCACCTGTAACAATCATATCATCTACATAGTCTAGGAGAAGAGTGGGTTTACCATTTGGAGAATGTTTTATAAAAAGAATATGATCACCTTGACTCTGTCTGTATCCTAGGGATATCATGACTTGAGCAAATCTTCCAAACCATGCTTAGGGAGATTGTTTAAGTCCATACAATGCCTTTTTGAGTATGCATACCTTGTTCTTCTCATTGTGAGAATAGAATCCTGGGGGGATCTCCATGTAGACTTCTTTTTCTAGGTCTCCATGAAGGAAGGCATTTTTAACATCAAACTGTTACAAGTTCCAGCCAAAGTGGGCGGCTAAGGAAATAATAACTCTTAATGTGTTCATCTTTGCTACAAGGGCAAATGTTTCCTTATAATCTATTCCATAAGTTTGTGTATACCCTTTAGCAACCAATCTTGCTTTGTATCACTTAAGGGTCCCATCAGATTTACACTTCACAGTGTATATCCATCTACAGTCTATAGCTCTTTTGTCTTTGGGTCTATCAACAATCTCCCAAGTTGAGTTTTTCTCTAATGCCTCCATTTCTTCTTTCATTGCTTGAACCCAATTCTCATCTTTCAAAGCTTCATGTACTGATGTAGGTGTTTTGATTTCATCAATGGCAGTAATAAAACTTTGATGTTGTACAGAGAGATGGTCAGTACGCATGAATTGAGAAATAGGATACTTGACACATGATCGTTTCCTTTCCTCAAAGCAATAGGCATGTCATCAATAACATCCTCAATGGAGTTATCAGGAATACTTACCTTCGACTCAAACAATTGGACTTGCTCCTCAATTGAGTTATCAGGGATACTTACATCCAGCTCAGACATTTGGACTTGCTCTAGGACCAAAGTAGGTTTCGTGACTTCTTGAACTTGAACATCTTGAGTAGGCGTGACTTCTTGAACTTGAACTTGAACATCCTGAGTAGGCGTGACATCTTGAACTTGAACTTAAACATCCTAAGTAGGAAAAGGTAATGACTCGATGACAGACTCGACTTCTAGATAACTCTCCCCCTGAAGTGGAGGACCAACAAAGAATGACTGTGTTTCATGAAAAGTAACATCCATTGAAATAAAGAACCGACGACTCGGAGGATGATAACACTTAAAATCCTTTTTATTTGAGGGATAACCAATGAAAACACATTTGATAGCTTTTGGATCTAACTTCCCACGATGTGGATTATGAGAGTGGACAAAGGCGAGACACCCAAAGACACGACTTGGTAAACTTAACATTAGGGGAGAAGAAGGAAAGAAGGATAACATATGTTTAATTGGACTAATACCATTTAAGACCCGAGTGGGTAACCTGTTGATGAGATAGGTGACACTTAGGATGACTTCTCCCAATATACATTAGGAACAAACATTTGGAAGAGGAGGACTTTAGCAACTTCAAGGAGGTGACGATTTTTCCTTTTTGCAACCCCATTTTGTTGGGGAGTATTCACACATATTAGTTCATGAACCACACCATTAATTTTAAGAAACTTGGAGAACTCAAGATTTACAAATTCGGTACCATTGTCTGACCGTAGTCTTTTAATGGATTTATTAAATTGGTTTTTGACAAAACAAAAAAAATCAACAAATATTTGACAAACCTCATATTTATGTTTCATAAGAAATATCCATGTCACACGGGTACAATCATCAATGAATGATACAAACCACTTAGCCCTCGATATAGAGTTACTAGCTGGCCCCCACACATCAGAATGAATAAGGTCAAAAGGTTCAAGACTTTTATTATTACTAGAAGAAAATGTTGCACAATGGTGTTTTGAAAACTGGCAAATATCACACTTAAAGGACTCGACAGACTCTTTTGTAAATAAATGTGGAAACATTGTCTTATGTAACTCAAACAGTAGATGTCCAAGACGTTTATGATAAAGCCAAATTTGAGAAGCTGCCCAAGTTTCTAAGGTTGCCTGTTGACTAGAAGGCAATTCTTCCTTATTGGTGTTGTTACCTATCTTTGTATGTTGTAAGTAATATAACCCACCCTGCTCTTTAGCAACTCCAATCGTCCTCCCCATTGTAAGTTCCTGAATAACACAATGAGAACGAAAAAATGTCACTGCACAGTTCCAGTCTTGTATAAGTCTATTAATGGAGATAAGGTTGTTAGCTAGTTTTGGAACATGAAGAACATAGTATAGAGATAAAGAGGAGTGAAGTTGGACGTTGCCATATCCAGCAATAAGAACATGATCTCAATTAACAATAGTAATGAGTTGTCTTTTGGGTACTTTAAGGTATGATGTGAAATGTGAGGGAAACGGGGTCATATGATCAGTTACCTCGGAATGAAGGATCCAAATGCTTTGTGGAACTGAACTAGAAATATTGAAGGAACTCTTACCATTCATAGTCAAACCACATGAACCAAGAGGCTTACTTGTTGAGTTTAGGAGGGCTCGAAAGCGGTCCATCTCCTCCTTACTAAAGGCTTGAATATCTTGGTCAAGTTGCGAGGTAGAAGGATGCGCAAGTCCATTCTCCGTATTGGAGATTGTTTGATTCACCCACATTTGAGTTGAGCATTTATTTCCACCCATTCGTTCAAGAACTTTCTCCTTTCCATAACGCTTGTAGCAAGTATCTTTAGTATGTCTTGATCGTTGGCAATACGTACAATATTCTCCATGACTACTCTTTGTGAATGGTTTTTCTTTGGAGGTTGATCATTTTGTGGCACCTTTTCTTGTCACCATTGCAGATCTTGTGTTGGAGTTTCCTTTATCAAGCATGATTGATCATCGGGTTTCTTCACTCCGCACAATAAAAAATACCTCAGACAAAGAGGGAAGCTTCTCCTTACCTAGAATCTAAACCCAAATAGGATTGTATTCAAAAATCAAGCCATGAAGAAACTTAAAGATTCTCCCCCTTTCAACGAGCCTAGTATATGCAATAGAATCAACTTTGCACATCTTCAATCCTTGGTACTGGTCCAACTTGATCCATAACCCATTTAGAGTCCCATAGTACTCTATTACAGAGAGGGTTTCTTGTCTAGAGTTGAAGATTTTTCTTTCAATATCATAGCAAGTAGCAGAGTCCTCTTTCATTGAATATGTCTCATGAGATTCTCCCATATCTCACGTGCGGAGGAATAAAACATATAATTTTTGGCTTATTTCTGGAGTCATAGAGTTCCATAGCCATGTCATAATGAGAGAATTCTCATCATCCCATGCTTTAAACTTTGAGTCATCTCTAGGTGGGTTGTTTCCTTCAATATAACTTAACTTCTTGCGCCCTTTAAGAGTAGTACAAATATATTGTGCCCATTGTAGATAATTGCGGTCGTCAAGGCGATAAGAACTCACCAAATTTGAAAGTTCATTAGATCCCAAGGTAATGACTTTGTCTTCTGCCATTATCACCGATAGTTGGGAATAACAAAAAGGATTTTGACTAATATCGTACCAGCATGTGAATCTTGTCAGAGGGTAGCAGTTCACTTAAGTGAGACAGCGGAAACAAAGCTCCCAAGATTTGGAGCTCTGATACCAAATTGGAAGTAAAAGAAATTGTGTATTGATTGAATTAAATTATACATTTTCTAATCTCCCTTTTTATAGGGTAAATGTCAACTACCTAAAGATAAACTAATAACAAATTAAAAGATAACTAGATAATATAAAATATTCACAATCTCCCGATGAAATATTTAAATATTTGTAACCACTTAATCTAATAAGATATTTAGATATATGTAATCTCTTAATATGTTACTTATCATATCTTATTATATCTTATCAGATATTTACAATATCTTCAACAAATGACTTCAGGCATGCGCTTATGATTTGGACTATTTATTAAATAAGTTAAATTAAAAATATATTGAAAGTCTTTTTAATTAAAACAATTGATCTTAAGGTTATTTTAAAACTATTTTAGTTCTAACAAATCCACATATTTAAAATAAATATAACATAAATTTAATTAAAATATATTAATAATTAATAATATAAATATTTTTATATTATCATTTACGAACAGATTGTTCTATGCGATAAAATTATTCTTTTGTAATAATTAATTTAACATTTATATTTAAGATAATTTCTAAATTGATTATTAAATTAAATTTTTTACACCAATTATATCAAAATTAAACTCTAATAATAATAATAATAATAATAATAATAATAATAATAATAATTAATTATTATTATTATTATTATTATTATTATTATTATTATTATTATTATTATTATTATTATTATTATTATAATCATTATTGTATTAAAATTTTATTATAATATTTTACGATTATATAGTCTAATTAAAAGCTTAGGGCGGTCAATTTACATAAGAAAAATAGATTCATTGACGTATTGAAAGGTAACTTTGTTGGCATTTAAAAATATTAATTATTGTAAAGTATTAAAATTAAAAGGTCAGACAAGATATTTAAAATGTCAAGTTATTGGATAAAAAGTTAAGCCTGACTTTAGATATAAAAATAAATTTAATTTATTTAAAATAGAAAAGTTTAATTTATAAATTTAATTTTTATAGATAGCAATGTAAATTTTTTTATCCTATCAATAAATTATAAATTAGTTTACACATAAATTTTAGAGAAAATATGTTATGTATAGAAAATGGAAAATACTTTTGTCCCATGTGCATTAACTTGGTTGATTTTTATAATATTATTTTAAAAATCATATTAATGATAGTTTGTAATTAGATATTTAAATATCAATGTAAAATTATTTTATATTATTTTTGTATGATAATTAAATTCTAATTTTTAAATTAGTTATTATAAAAATTATTTTTTTATTTATACCTATTTTTTTATTGAATGATAGTTTTAAAAAATTACATTGCTGTCTAAATAAATTCTTAATTTATATGCACCAGTAATATATTCTTTTTATACATATATCTAATAAAAAAATTCTGTTACCGTATCATATTAATGAATATGAATGTGATGATATGATAATTTCACATTGGATATGCTTTATAGGAAACAAAAATATCACTGGTGGGGTAATAAATTAAATTCAAAATAAAAATCTAATTTAGCGTATTTCTAGTTCTAACCACAAACAGACAACTATGACAACTTTGGTGTCTAAATACAAGAGTAGGTAGGGGAAGATATATACACCATTATTTGACAAGCAAATCATTAATATATAAATTATAATCACAAAAATTGACAAAAATAGAGCAAATGTGAATAAATAATCAATAAATTTTTGTTAGAATAAACAATTATATTATTATTAAATGAAGTATTACTGCATTATTTTATAAATTTAGTTTTTTTAAATATTAGCTAATGTGACAAAATATCAGTAAATTATAGTGTAAAATACTTATCACAATTAAATTAATAAACATGAAATGTTTTAGTTACTGAGACTGTTCTGGTTTGTTTTATCACCTTATGGCTAACGAATTTCTAACTACCACTCACTGAAACTCTAGTCTGGTAATGGCTTCTGTGGCGCCACCACCTCTCTCGTGCCATCACAATTACAAACTAGCCACTCATCACAGAAGCACTTGGACATGGAACCACAACAACCACCCTTTTCCTTCATTTGCGGTTCCAAAATCTTCCCTTTCTCCCCAAACAACACACAAGAGGGAGCATCTTTCTCGCACCAAAACACACTCACCCACCCAGGGACACGAACCCTTTCTCCAACGCCTTCACAGTCTCTGCGACTCCGGGAACCTCAACGAAGCCCTCAACTTGCTTTACTCACACTCCCAAAACGTTGCCGTTTCCTCTTCACACACTAAAGCAGAAGCCATCGGTGTCTTACTACGAGCCTGTGCGCACCACAAAGATATCGAGGTTGGGCGAAAGCTGCACGCGATGGTCTCCGCGTCGCATCAACTCCGCAACGACATCGTTCTCAGCACCCGCATTATCGCCATGTACACCACGTGCGGGTTCCCGTCAGACTCTCGCTCCGTCTTCGACGCCGCCGAGGAAAAGGACCTGCTCCTTTACAACGCGCTTCTCAGCGGCTACGCCCGGAACGCGCTTTTCCGCGACGCGGTTTCGCTCTTCCTCGAACTGCTTTCCGCGTCGGAGTTCGCGCCAGACAACTTCACGTTCCCCTGCGTGGTGAAGGCGTGCGCGGGGCTCGCGGACGCGCAACTCGGAGAAGCGGTTCATGCGCTCGCATTAAAGCTTGGTCTTCTCTCGGACGCGTTTGTGGGGAACGCGCTGATTGCCATGTATGGGAAATGCGGGTCCCTTGAGAGTGCCGCCAAGGTGTTTGAAACTATGCCAATGAGAAACTTGGTGACGTGGAACTCAATGATGTGTGCGTATTCGGAGAATGGGATCTTTGGAGAGTGTTGCAGCGTTTTTAAGGAACTGTTGAGTGAGGAAGAAGGTTTGGTACCTGATGTTGCTACTATGGTGGCAGTGATTCCTGCATGTGCTGCACTTGGTGAAGTGAGGAGGGGAATGGTTCTTCATGGTTTGGCATTTAAACTTGGCATTAGTGAGGAAGTGACGGTGAATAATTCCCTTGTGGATATGTATTCGAAATGCGGTTACTTACGGGAAGCACGAGTTTTGTTTGATATGAAGGATGGGAAGAATGTTGTTTCTTGGAATACTATGATTCGGGGATACTCCAAGGAAGGAGATTTTCGTGGAGCGTTTGCGCTGCTGCGAGAGATGCAGAGGCATGAGAAGGTGAAGGTGAATGAGGTGACGGTGTTAAATGTTCTGCAAGCTTGTTCTGAAGAGCTTCAGATGCTGAGCTTGAAGGAAATTCATGGTTATGCTTTTAGGCATGGATTTCAGAAGGATGAATTGGTAGCCAATGCTTTTGTGGCTGCCTATGCAAAGTGCAGTTTGCTGGATTGTGCTGAGCGTGTCTTCTGTGGTATGGAGGGAAAAACGGTGAGCTCTTGGAATGCACTGATTGGTGCCCATGTGCAAAATGGTTTTCCCAGAAAGGCTTTAGATTTGTACCTTGTGATGACGGATTCTGGGTTGGATCCTGATTGGTTTACTATTGGTAGCCTTCTTTTAGCTTGTGCACGCTTGAAATTCCTTCGTTGTGGCAAAGAGATTCATGGTTTTATGTTGCGCAATGGTTTAGAATTGGATGAATTTATTGGGATATCGTTGCTGTCACTTTATATTCAGTGTGGCAGTATGTTACCAGCGTTGATAATTTTTGATAATATGGAAAACAAAAGTTTAGTATGCTGGAATGCGATGATTACTGGCTTTTCGCAGAATGAACTTCCTTGTGAGGCCCTTGATACATTTCGACAAATGCTTCCTTGTGGAATTAAGCCTCAAGAGATTGCTCTGATGGGTGTTCTGGGGGCTTGTTCACAGGTGTCGGCATTGCGGCTGGGGAAAGAAATTCATTCCTTTGCACTGAAAACTCATCTATCTGAAGATGCCTTTGTTACTTGTGCATTAGTAGACATGTATGCTAAATGTGGATGCATGGAACAATCTCAGAATATTTTTGACAGGGTAAATGAGAAGGATGAAGCAGTATGGAATGTTATAATTGCAGGATATGGAATTCACGGGCATGGACTGAAGGCCATTGAGCTGTTTGAATTTATGCAAAATAAAGGTTGCAGACCGGATTCTTTTACATTTCTGGGAGTGCTAATTGCCTGTAACCATGCTGGCTTAGTAACAGAAGGATTAAAATATCTTGGTCAGATGCAGAGTTTGTACTGCGTAAAGCCAAAGTTAGAGCATTATGCATGTGTGGTGGATATGCTTGGTAGAGCAGGGCAACTGAATGAAGCTTTAAAACTTGTAAATGAGATGCCAATTGAACCAGATTCAGGGATATGGAGTTCATTACTTAGTTCCTGCAGGAATTATGGGGATTTGGAAATTGGAGAGGAAGTTTCCAAAAAGTTATTAGAGTTGGAACCAGGTAAAGCTGAAAATTATGTATTGCTATCAAACTTGTATGCTGGATTAGGAAAATGGGATGAGGTGAGAAAGGTACGGCAGAGAATGAATGAGATTGGCCTTCATAAAGATGCAGGCTGTAGTTGGATTGAAATACGAGGAAAGGTTTATAGATTTCTTGTTGGTGATGGATCACTTCTAGAATCAAAGAAGATTCAGAAGACTTGGATTAAATTAGAGAAAAAAATAAGCAAAATTGGATATAAACCTGACACAAGTTGTGTGCTTCATGAACTGGAAGAAGAGGAAAAGATTGAGATACTGAAGAGTCATAGCGAGAAGCTTGCAATTTCTTTTGGTCTATTAAATACGGCTAAAGGTACAACGTTGAGGGTTTGCAAAAATCTACGCATTTGTGTAGACTGTCACAATGCAATTAAATTAGTATCAAAGGTTGTTGAAAGGGATATTATTGTAAGGGACAACAAGCGATTTCATCATTTCAAAAATGGACTGTGTACATGTAGAGATTACTGGTAGTTGGGGAACTGTTAGTTTTTAATAATTATTTTGCATGAGTGAAGGACTCCATTAAACATCAATGGAGTTGTGGAGAACTGCTTCTGCTTATCTTCCTTATTATACATATAGGTACAATCCAATTCTTTCCAAATTACAGGTTTATTCTTTGCATCGTTACTGACAGGAAAGATGAGCAATGTTGAATTCATCCCTAGCCTGAGTCGTAAAACAACTACCCTTATTGTGAACTCGGGTGAATATTTTTCATTGTAAATACAAGCGGCTGCATAGCATACTGTATAAATATAATATGAAATTTATGTTGAAGAGGATTAACCACAGAAGAAAAAAGAACAATTCAAGAATTTCAAATGCAGATGCAAAGATCATTGCAATCGGATTAGGAGTACATTTGTATTTATACTGAAATAGAAGATAAATAATTCTAAGGAAGGAGGTGAAGTTCTAACATTTTTGTATTTATGCTTGTGAGTTGTGACGTGACACCTAGGACCTGTTACAAGTTTTAGTCGATATTGTTGTAGAGTTTTCAATGGAAGTAACCATACTTCAACAGATTTTATCCTTACAAATATTTATTAAAGAGTATGATGTTTTGGCACTTCTTTTTCACACTCTCCTTACACCCCATTATACTATTTTCTGTTTTCATTGTATCATCTATCATATTCATTGCTTTTCTTTCTCTCTCTTATTTATATGGATACACATGCAAGAAGTTCCAAGTTATGAATAATATGCTTTATATGAATTTAGAACACCGATTAAATACTTATTTGTTGAAGACATATCAAACATTTGTCTTGTTGTATGATTCCGAAGAATCGAGAAGTTAAGTCTTTCTTTATCTCCAGATTCTAGGGATAAACCGTAGTGAGCAATGCTATTTATTAACTCTAGACATCTCTCGTTATGGGCCTAGAGGTTAGGCCTAGAGGTTAGGCCTAGAGGTTAGACCTAGACTATCACATACACATAGATCAATATTAGGTATCCAAAGCTCATTACCAATTAATCACATTATTAATAGCCTTAAATATCATCTAATGAATCATAATATTAGCCCATTTTGGAAAAATAAAAGATCATAATTAATTTTAGCCTACAAGAATTTATGGGAAAATTCTAATATTCTCCTAATTGGGCAAAATCAATTATGTAGTTTGTATCTTGAAAAATATTTCAAAAAACAAGTCAAACTAATAATATATTGTGGCCACAAGACTTATGATCCCAAGATAGAACACCTAATTAAGACTTCATCTAACAAAAGTTATGTAACATTGAATCATAACGATAATTGCATCCCTCATCCCTCATTGATGCAAATCCTTCCATGATTACAAATATTATCAACTCTATCAACTAGTCATCAACTTGGAGTGTAGCGAGAAAGTACTAATATGATCAAATAACCATACGACCATTTTCTCTATTAGTCCTTACTTTCTCTCAAATGTCTAAAGGCCAAAGAAAATACATGGTTTGCAACGAAACCATCATGCCTCAACTTCAAAATGGCATCGACTATGAGCATAATAGTCCTTATGACACCAAATTTCAATATCATGTCTTAGCTCCAATACGACATCGACCACCGACATAACAGTCTCAATGACAACGAATACGGTGTCAACCACAAGCATAACAATCTTAATGACACCAAGCTTCGATATCACGCCTCAACTCTAATATGACATCAACCATTGGCATAGTTGTCCCAATTACAACAATCTTTAATTATTTTACATTTGACATTATACAGAGATGCATCATAATAAATTCATCTAATCATTTATTCATCAAACCAAATGTAAAATATCATCAATTCGTTATTTCATAAAATTCAAAATAAGGATCCAACAACATATAAGAGGAAATAACATCAATTTAAAACACTCACTATCCAAACATATAAAAAGAACTCACAATGTTCATGTTCTTAACATGTCTTTTGAAAACAACGACCTAAGTCTCTTGGTTAAGGGATTAACCAAAAATGGAATATGTGTGAACGTGTTCCACCACTATAAAACCATCTTTCACAAGATCACTAATAGTCAGGTATTTTAATTACAAGTGCCTAAATCCACTAGAAGTCTTATTGTTCTTTGTGTAGAAGACTACAACACTTTTATCATAAATTCTTTTAGGAATTAAAGGGCAACTAATGTTTGGTCTTAGTAAACTTTCTCCAAATGCAATACATGCAAATAACCAAATCATCAAAATTCAAGGAAGGTAGAATTGTCTTTGTCAATCTCTTAGTGCTTATGCCACAACATAAATGATTTTTTCTTCATCTTAGATTTTTTTTAGTAGCAGAATTGTCAACAACTAACGAAGGAATATTATTAAAAGCCAAAAACAATTTGTATCATAGTAGTTAATCCTAGATAGCAGAATGGAGCGATCGACCCCTGAATTGGGATAACAGGATAGCGGATAGCGGGATGACCACTATTCTAATATTATATATATATATATATAGCTAAAAAACATAAATATTACTAAAAATTCATAAACTAACAACTATCATTAATAATAAAAATTTATAAAAGGCTTAAAATTCAAATAGTAAACAAATAGTCAAATACAAGAACATCTTAAATTAGTAACCTTCTTCGTCCTCTTCAACTCCTATTACAACTAGAATTGTACTCTTTCTCCCTTTCATCTTGACTTAATTCATCTTCATCCTCTTCTTCAACCACTCCTTTTCCTTTTTTCTTATTAGATGTAGATGCAACTTTTACATTTATGTTTTCCTTCTAGTATACTTCAAAGGTTCAACAGCCCCACTTGCACTAGCAACATCCCTCTAGGTCAAAATATCATCATCAAAAACCAATTCACCTTCAGCATCTTCACCCTCTCCATCCAATTCTCCCACTATTCACTCATTGCTATCATCAATGTCCTTTAAAGAAAAAGGGTTAATAAGATTACAACACTCGTAGTGTTCATGAAGAACTGGGTTATATTTAACATAAACCAAGTCTTGAAGCTTTTGGTACTTGAGCCTGCTTCTCTTCTTTGAATAAATCTATAATAATTTAACAAACTTTGTTACATAATGATTATATAAAATTTTAAACTCAAATTTAAAACTTTCATTTTCACATTAACTTTCATTTTCACATTAACTTACATGCTCAAAGGTACTTCAATTACGTTCGCATCCCGACGAGCTACAACTCAAACTTAGAACTTTAATGACAATATTTTGCAAGTGTGGTATATGTGCTCCATACATCTTCCACCATTCAATTGTAATGCAATTCATATGCAATAGTATCAAAAAAATTACTCAAATTTACAGTTTGAAATGTAATCAAAATAAATATACAAATTATAAGGGAACCTTCTCACTTACCAGGAGCCATCATTGTTCTTTTCCTTACTGCTATAGGAAAACCAAACATCTCTCCATCTTTCTTATATATTGGAAACTCATTGTGGATGTGGTCTACAAACTTGTCATTTTCATTGAGCTTATCAATACATTTGTAAAGGCCTTCCATCACTTCACAATTCATTTCAATGTTTGGATTGCTATAAAATAACTCAGGATTTAGAAAATAACCAACTTCATGCAAAGGATGGTAGAGTTGGTAATCCCATCTTCTATCACTGATTGCAAAAATATCCTTATACTTTCCTTCCTTACCATTAAAAGCTTTTTGAATTGCCTTTTTGGTCTTATGCATTGCTTTATAAATATAACCTATTGTGGGTCTTTTTTCATTATCCACCAACTTTAATATATGAATAATAGGACCCATAACCTTCAAGGTATAAACAATATCATTCCAAAATGAGGGCATAAGAACAATGTTAGTTGCTTTCTTCCCTTTGGGATCCTTAGCTGCCCTAGACTCTACCCATTCATTCAAAGTGAACATTCTTCTAAGATTGACTTTTTGCTCGTGCAATCTTTGCAACATAAGAAAGGTGGTTGCAAATCTTGTAACTTCATGCCTCACTAATTCGGAATTGTTAGTGAACTTCCGCATGGTGTTCAAAGCCACTGAATGGATGTAAATGTAGCTTACTAGCTTGGTGCTTCTTTGTATAACCTATTGTACTTTGGCAATCTTCCCAACAATGGACACTACATGGAGTCCAAAATAAATTCATTTTTGTGGCTTGTAAAAGTTTACCTAAAATTTTCAATTTAAATTTAAATAGCTTACTAGCTTGGTGCTTCTTTGTATAACCTATTGTACTTTGGCAATCTTCCCAACAATGGACACTACATGGAGTCCAAAATAAATTCATTTTTGTGGCTTGTAAAAGTTTACCTAAAATTTTCAATTTAAATTTAAATGAGTAACAATTAAAAGTTATACTTCTAAAACAAAATTTAAATAAGAGTTAGACATTCTCACTATAACATAATTACTCCTCTTGTCTATCACCACTTGAATGACATTTTTTTTCCAATCTTCTCAATAAAGCTATTTAAAAGTTGATATAATTTGTCCTCAGTCTTCACGAATTCAAATGCATCAATACGTTTGACAAACATTGTTCCTAATAAATAATTTACCAAAAAATTTATCAATGTCCTATTCTTCCTATCGGTCTAGCCATCTGATATGATTGCATATCCATATTTCTTTTCTTCCTCTTCATGACCCTTCAACATATATTTTGTATATTGTAACTTTTTTAAGAAGTGGAATTCTCAATTCATAGTAGCTTGGAGACTTTAGATGAGGACCATAGTTTCCAACTACCTCAATCATCAATTTAAAACTATTTGATCGGGCCCACTAAATGGAATTCCATTCCTATAAAAGAAACGAACAATGTATTGAATTGTCCTTGCTCTTGCGTCCTTCTAACAAGCATCATTTATGCTTGTTTGTCTCTTGTTTTTTCCCAATCGGATGGTTTCTTCAGTTTTTTGAAGAAGTGCAAATCAAGGGGCCTTAACATTCAGTTTTTTTTCTTGGCAGCAATTGAAGTAACTTCTGTTGATGATGTTGTAGGCCTTTTTCCACTTTTAAGTCTTACAATCTCTTCCACCTCGTCTTCCTCATCTCCATCCGCTTGCACTCCCTCCATACATATTTCATTTTCTATTTTTTTTTTGGTTCAAAAGTTGCCTTCAATTCCAACCTAATGTCTTTTGGTATTTTCCTACAAGCATCCACATCTCCTTTTATTCCGAGTTGATGTCTTGTGGCTTAGTCATTCCTCCTATAGATATTCTTAGGCAAAAATCACATGTCACACTCTTCTTGTTGTTTTGTCCTTCAAGTTGTTCTACTTCCATGCAATGTCAATATTTTGACCAATAGACTTGCACATTGCATTTAAAGATCTCATTAATGGTGTAGGTGTACCACTGCCACCAACGGCAGTAACAATGGTGATTTTTTTTTTCTGCTGATCGTTGGTTGGTTGGGAACTAGATGCCATGATTGAATAATAGAATGTTCTGTTTGCCAGAAAAAGAAGGTACAAAAGTTAAAAGAAAAAACAATATACTACTGTATTGTGATAATGAGAGAAAGAGGAACTAGAGAAGAAAAAATGGGTAAGAAGAAATAGAAAAAAAAATAAACTAAAGGAAAAAAATTACTTGAAAGCCAGATAAGATGACGATGAAGATGAATAGTCAGAGAAGACGTATCGTTGGAGAAGACATGTTGCCGGAGAAGAAAGTTTAAAACCAGAGAACAGAAAACACAAGCTGAAAATGCAGGCTAAAAATGCAAACTAAAAACACAGAATTAAGGAGAAGAAGAAGCAAGGTGAAAACGCAGGCTGAAAACACAATGAAGAACCAGATAAGGAAAACGGGTAGGGAAGGGAAGAAGACGTGGGGTGCAAACGTAATATTTGAAACCCTAAAGGCCAAAAGTAAAAAATACTCTTACTAATATTTTAAACGTGAGGGCATTTTCAAATTTTCCATGTCATGCTACCCAAACGCAATAGGAGCGATCGTGACAGCCACAATAGAGACCGTGCTACTATGTGTCGGCTGTCTCATGTTGCCACCACTCCGTCCAACTCCATCGTGATAGCGGCTGCTCTGATCGCTATTGACTGCTCTAGTTTGTATAAATTATTCACTAAAGATCCATAACCAATAATTTGGGAGTTCAACATCAAATTTATTTTCCTATCACCAAAAGTAAAATTGAAACCAAGTTTATGTAAACATAAAACAAGAAACATAAATCAAATTTCTCCTAGAAGAAGATACATAAAAGGTATTGTTTAAAACAAATTCAAATCTAGATCTTAGGACTAAACATATGTCTTCTACTGATTTGACGACTTCTTCGAGATCATTTCTTATCTTTAGTTCACTTTTCCTCAAATTTGATTCTCTTAATGTTTTAAACCCCTCTCAAGATACAAAAGGATTGGTTGTAGAATAACCATCACCCTATCAAGAGTTAATATAGATATACAATACCACAAGATATAACTCAAGACTTAACAAATTATCAATAACGAGGCCAATATAATAGTATTGGACATAATGCACTAACCAAGGTTATAGCCTTGGCTAAAACCTCATATGGGTTAATTCATGAGTACACACAAGATTTAGAAAGTTGCCCCTTTTGGGTAGACAAATTCCCTAACTCATATGTTCTCCAATAACTCCATCATTTTACTTCACTATTAAGACAAAACAAATGTACAAAAAATACATGTAATATGACAATATATAACTTGAACGTGACAAACTATCACAGTGAGGCTTGTATAATAGCATATTCTCTATTGGATAGAATGTACAAACCACCCTAATTCAAAACCTTTGATGGATTAATCTATAGACATACACTAAGTTTAGAAAACTATCTTCTTTGGGCTGACAAAACTCTTAACTTAATACATTCTACATAACTTTTAATCTAAAACATACAACAACCTCCTTTGGACCAATAATTAGGTACAAAGATCAAAAGCATTTATTAAAATATAATCATATATCAACTATTAGCATTCCTCACATATTTTGTACATTAAAAAAAACTATTAAAGCATCTCAATTTTAAATTCTCACTGGACAAAGATCGATAATAAATTTACAATAGTGAAGACAAAAAAAAAAAAATATATATTACTGCAACCTTAAAACATACCAAAAGGTACATGTTGCAAACATTAACATATAGTTACATATAACGCAAAAAAATACTTATAACATAAGTAGGTTCAAAGGTCAAACCTTCCCATGTTCCCTGCGTACCTGAGTTCAAATTTAACCAAACATTTTTTTTTCTCAAATAATTTAACAGGCAACAAATAACACAATACACACATACCCAATTAATTTACCAATAGCACAACATCAATCAATTAACCACTAGCATGCTTTATCTAAATAGAACGTACAATAGCAGCTGAAATTATTCACCAAACAAAATTGAATCAATTAAACCCGCAACAAGTGCGTCATAGCACTACTAGCAGGTGCATCACAATCGAATACATCAATTGTACTTAAAATTGCATTTCATTCAATTGAAATTAAAAGAAATGTGCTAGGTGAATACCGTAAGTGCGGTAAATCACTTTAATCGAAATCACACATCATAATAGTAATTGAAATAGAAAGCAAATGTTATAATAATAGCATTGACTATAAATCAAATTCAACATAAATCACGCAATCACCATAATTAAAAATCAATTGAAATTAGAATATCAAAATCAATGGCAATCATAGAGACACTAATTTGAAATCGTATCAATTCACATTATGGCCATTTTAAATTGATTGCGGTTGCGTTTTCATAATAATTATATTGTTGTTGTTACGGAATAATTGCTCTCCATTATTATATATTGATATTTAATTGAAATATCGAATTTGAAGTGAATGGTTAAGATCCTTTATATGGGTTATCTGCGATTGCTGCACTCTTTGTGATTATACAATTAGAAAAATAAAAACTAGGCAGGAAATTTAAGTCATGCTTTATATAAATTTAGAATACCTATTAAATACTTAGTTCTTGAAGATATGATGAAACATATGGAAGAATGTCTATCCATTGTATTACTCCTGAGGGCCACACTATTAACCTTAGAAAACTCTCATTATGGGCTTAGAAATTAAGAGGCCATATATCAATTTTAGTTGTGGAAATTCACCAGTTAATCACGTTAGCCCATTTTATAAAAACAAAGTATTACGATTAATTACACTCACTTTGGTGTTAAAATGAACATTTTTCCTTATTAAACTATAAGGTATAATATTTATGAATCACAAATTGTCTAATTTTAAAAAAAATAGTTGACTAATTTTGTTATGTCATTGTATCCATTCAAAATTGAATAATAAGTTAAGAGTAAGACTAAAATTGCTTATTTTCAAATGTGTATACCAAAATAGAGTCATTATAATTATAATGTCTAAAATTGTATATTTTTTTTAAATATAATAATTAAAATCAAACAATTAAAACCACCAAAAACAAAATTGTTCATGTATCAATTAGAAGAACTAAAAGTACAATTAACCCAATATTATATCGTTCTCTGAAGGGTTTATAAAGATAAATTTTGTAGAAGAATTATTTTCCAAATAACAGTTGAAGCTTGAAGCTATTTAGAACAATCAGTTGTATGCGCAGTATTACAAGAATTTGAATTCTTTGAATTATATTTTTCTTTCAAAATTTGATTAAAGAACTTATGCAACCTTGTTAAAAATGTTTCACAATTATGTTGTCATATATCTCAACTATGCACTTGGCAGAATTTTACACACTTGAATTTGAGGCAAATTTTGACATCTTTAAGCTCCAGCCGGACAAAGGAGTAATTTCAAACCAGTACGTATATCAAGTTGGTAGGTGTTCACTGGGTTGTTTCTTATGCACCGCAGATTTAAAAATAAATAAATTAGTGACCAGGATCAGTATTGTAATTAAAAAATAAAAAAATGTTTAAAAGTTATGAAAATAACTTCACTCTTCAACAAAATCTCGAATAAGAAGTTGAAGAGGCTTTTGACATTTTACTCATTCTTGAGAGAATTGCTGCACTCTAAAGGCTTATGATAGAATAGAAAAAGGAAGACAGTTAAGTAGTGTTGAAGAGCGAAGTTGTTTTCATAACTTTTAAACCATTTTTTTAATTACAATACCAATCTCAGTCACTAATCTAACATGTATAAGAGACAATCCAATTACCACCAGATGCGTCATCACTTGATCAGTCATTTGATAGACACTTGACAATTAGGCAAAATTCGGAGAATGAAAAAAATAAGATGGTAAGATGGTAAAGTGTGTGAAAAAAATAAACCACTACAAAAAAATTATTTTTAGCGACCGAAAAAGCTGGAAAATCGGTCGCTAACGTAATATTTTAGTCGCAAAATGGTTTAGGGACGGAATTAGCGACCAATTTTATTCCGTTGTGAAAAGCCAAGTCGCTAAACCTTTTGCTACGAAACACAATCGATGGCTAACTATATTTAAAATTCGGTCGCTAAATCGGTGGCTATTTTATATTATTAAAATAATCCGGCGAATTTTTTTTATTTTTATTTATTTATTTAAAAAATCCGTCGCTAATTCGGTGGCTATTTGATTTTTTATTTTAAATAATTCGGTCGCTAAATCGGTCGCTATTTTTTTTTTTTTAAATAGTTAGATGGAGGTGGTAGATTGTTAGTGGTTAGGGAAGGGAAAAAAAAGAGAGGAAGAAGGGAGAGGAAAGGGAGGAAGGGATGAGAGAAAGGAATGGAAGGAAGCTTGTGGTGGTTGATTGTTGGTGGTTAGGGAAGGGGGGAGGGAGGAGGAATAAGAGTAGGAGAAAGGAGAGGAAAGGGAGGGAAGGGATTAGTGAAAAGAAGGTAGTGGTGGAAGTTGTGGAAGAAGAGAGGTGGGTGGAGAATAGAGAAGAGTAGAGAAAGGAAAGGAGAGGCGATGGCACGACGGTGGTAGCGGCGGTGGTGGCAGTGGTGGTGGCGGTGGCGGTGGCGATGACGGAGAAGGAGAGGAGGGAATAAGAGGAGGGAGTAATGGGAAGGAGAGGAGGTGTGTTTAAATAAAGGAGGGAGAAGGAAAAAGAGAGGGAAAAGTAGGAGGGAAAATCCGTTGCTATTTTTTTTTATTTTTTCGTTTAATTTTCGGTCGCTAATTCCGTCGCTAAATTTAATTATTTTTTATTTTTAAAATTTTACAAATTCCGTCGCTAATAAAACGTTTTTATTTATTTATTTTTATTTTTAAACGTCGGTCGCTAAATTATTTTTTTATTTTATTTTTAGAATTGCGGTCGCTAATTCCGTCGCTAATAATTTCCTTTTATTTTTAAATGATTTTTAGTTTCCGTCGCTAAATTCGTCGCTACATTTATTTATTTTTTGTTTTTTATATTTTACAATTCCGTCGCTAATAAACGTTTTTTTTTATTTTTTTATTTTTAAACGTCGGTCGCTAAATCGGTCGCTAAATTAATTTTTTTAGAATTTCGGTCGCTAATTCCGTCGCTAATGAATATTTTTTATTTTTATTTTTTTATTTTTTTTATTTTCCGTCGCTAAATCGGTCTCTAATGTTTTTTTAATTTTTCAATTTTTAAAAAGTTCGGTCGGTAATTCCGTCGCTAATAGTTTCTTTTTTATTTTTTTATGATTTTTAATTTCGGTCGCTAATGTATTTTTTACTTTTTTATTTTTTCTGAAATTCGGTCGCTATTTCCGTCTCTAATGTATAAATATATTTTTTATTTTTTTAATATTTTACGGTCGGTATATCGGTCGCTAATTTTTTTAAAATTTTTTTCTTTTCCGTTGCTATTTCTGTCTCTATTTAGCCACCGTGAAAATCGGTAGCTAATTTCGGTCGCTAAAAAACATTTTTCTTGTAATGAACACTAGTAAAATTTATAAAAGATTAAAGTGGATTAAAATTTACAATTAAGCTTAGTCACTAATTTATTTTTTTTTATAAAAATTCAACGTGTACAAGAGATAATATAGTTAGCATTGACATATTATCACTTCATCATTAATTTGTAAAAACTTCATGATTGTTCAAAATTTGGAAAATAAATAAATTAAGATGGTAAAATACGCGCAAAATAAATGTGGTAACAAAATTAACAGAAAGATTAAAGTTGGAGGGTAAAAGTTACAATTAAGACTTAAGTTTATGTTTGTCAATTATTCATAATGTTATGTAACATTAAAATTATTTATTTAATTATTACTGACTTTTGGTGAAAAACTAAGTTCCTTATTATGGAAAATGGTTTGAAAAGAGGAAAAGTAGACATAACTTTATTTTGTAAAATCTATGACTCACTTTATTATAGTGCAAATTTATGTTGATGGCATTATCTTTGGAGTTACTGATGAATTTCTTTGTGAAAACTTTTCTAAGATGATGCAAAAAGAATTTGAAATGAGCAAGATGAGAAAACTAAAGTTCTTTTTGGGACTTTAGATCAAGCAAGCAAATGATGACATCTACATTCACTAAACAAAGTATGTGAAGAAGTTACTCAAAAAGTTCAAGTTTGATGATTGTAAAAGTATGTCTACACCCATGCATCCAACATCTATCTTGTCTCTAGATGATTTAGATAAAAAGGTAGACCAAACTACATACAAAGGTATGATTGGTTCTCTTTTATGTCAAAATTGCATCTAGGTCGGATACCATGTTTAGTGTATGCTTGTGTGCACATTTTCAAGCTGATCCTAAAAAATCACATGTCACAATAGTTAAGCATGTTTTTAGATATCTTAAAGGTACTACTAACCTTGGTTTGTGGTTTAAGAAATTTGATAAGTATAGGTTAAAAGGCTACTGTTATGCTGAATATGTTGAAGATAGAATAAAAAGAAAGAGCACTAGTGAAGGTTGTCACTTCATTGGAGCCAACGTAGTTTCCTAAGAAAGCAAGAGACAAGGCACCATTTCCCTATCCACTGCAAAAGCAAAGTACATATCTGTTGCCAATTGTTTCTCTCAACTTCTCTAGATCAAGCATAAACTTGAATACTACAACATATATGAGAATAACATTCTTTTACTTTGTGATAATACTACTAGTATTAATCTTTCCAAAAATCCCATATTGCATTCTAGAGCTAAACAAAGAAATTAAACACCATTTCATAAGGGATTATATTCAAAAAGGGATCTTTGACATAAAGCTTATTAATACAAATGAACAACTAGCTAACATCTTTATAAAATCCCTTTGTAAAGATAAACTCATTTATATTAGAGAGCTTATGGGTATGAAATTCATAAAGGAATGAGGTTTAAAGTTGATGTGATTTATGCATCCACAAGCTTACAACATCCAAAGCATGTGCGTCTAATGCATTACATGTTTTATTTAATTTGTCTTATATGAGTGCTTCTCTCTTCTTTATTACTACATCAAATGTTTTTTTTACTCGTTTTTAGTAAAAATCTTTTGATTGTTGTAACTTTTGATTGTTGTAACTGGTTTTATGTCTAATCTTTATCGTTTTGAGAATCTTTTTCACCTACCTTTAGGTAGCTCCATTTTGGGAAGAATAACATAGCTCTTATGAAGTTAGATACCATCAAGCTAACTTTGCCTCCAACTAATGTTAACCCCTCCAAAGAAGAATTGGAAAGGACTACTAGGGTGTCCAAAAAGCACGTGTTCAAATGCAAAGCTCCTACTACTAGGCTAACCAAAGCTTCTGCTAAGAAGCAAAGAAGGTTGATTCTCCAAGAATCAAGTATTGAAGAAGTAATTGCAGAAGTTAGAGCAACTATTGTTGTTGAAGAAGCTAAGGAATTTGATGATGATAATGCTCCCTTGATCACTAGGATGAACACGAGGAAGACACCATTAGTAGAACACCAAGGCACCCAATCTATTAACCCTATTGTTCTACGAACCATCCCTAAAGGTAAATGTTTTAAGACCCTTTCTCAACAAGTTCCAAAGAAAGCCTTACCTTCCTTACCCTTACCATTTTCTCAACTTGAACTTCTCCTCTCCATTGAGCCACAAACTCCACCATCAAAATCCACTTATGAATAAGAAATAATAACAATTTTGGACACCCCTTTGTCCAAACCAAATAGAAACTTCACTCCCATATATCTTACTTATAAACCTATCTATATACACCCTTATTCTCATTTCTTCACCAAAAAACCAAAGCCTTACCCAAAATTCAAATACTTCACCCTTACGCAAGAGAAATTGAACACCCCCACAGCATCCAAAGGGAGCACCTTTGTGCTAAGGGAGATTCATGTTTATCACTTTGATGATTGGCTGACTGTGCCTCTTAAGACTTAACACCCTGAAGATTTTCAAGTGCTTGGCCTCGAGAACAACATTCTTTATGTTGTTGTAGCCATCTTGGGTATCTCCTTTATGAATCTATAGAAGCCCCATCCTTGGAAGAAGTTGTTTCATCACTACAAAGACCATCCACCCTTGGATCTTCAAATACCTCCACCAATTCTAGCCTTGCTTGCACCTCCTACCCCTCCTTCTTCCTTGCCTCCTAAGACTTTAGCTTCTCAATTCTCTACCCCGACCATTCTCTACCTTCTTCTCAAGCTCTCACCATCTACCAACCACCTATCTCAAACCCTCTTCCAGACTTAGCTCAACAAGTCCTCGGAGCCAGCAAAGTCTATATTAATAAACATTTTGATCAATTGGAATCTCACCTCATAGGAATGTTATCAAACTTTCTTGGCCCTAAACATCCACCATCTCGACCTCTTGCTATTTAAAACTTTATCCTTTTGTTTTCTTTTTCTTTTTCTTTTAGTTTTTTTTCTATCTTTAAGTTTTCTTTCTTTTAGATTATGATGTTTTTATTTCCTTACCTCTTTGTCTGATAACAAAAATTGGGAGATGATGTAAAGAGAAAGTTTGCACTTACACAATACAAATATGTTCTCATATCTTTTGCATATCTGTTTCTTTTTCCCAAGTCTTGATCTTACTATCCAAAGACTTAAGGGGAGCTTAAGTTGTTTATGTTTAGCCTTATAGTGTTATGTTCTTTTGTAGTAATGCTCTAATATATATGATACTTGTTTACTCTGACATTTTTATTATATCTCTTTATCTTTCTCTTAGCATAATTTTTGTCATTATAAAAAGGGAAGAGATTGTTGGAGCATTTTTAATATGCGTCAAAAAGACCAATATGTTTTGATGATAACAAACATTATAACTAAAGAGTAATGACTAATGGTTTATGCAAGTATTCAGTGTTTCAAGAATACAACAAGTCATCATAATATAAAAGATAAGAGTATGTGTTCATAAAAGAACTTGTTTTAGAACTAGTTAGCCAACATTATCCAAATGAGCTCATCATCCAAAGAAGGACTTCATCCAAAACATATAAAAGGGACATTTCGGTTTTAGTATTTGTATTATCTTGAAACTTGTCTTTTAACTTATGCATAACTGATATCTTGTATCTTTCAAAACCTGCTTAGGAATGCTTTTAAACATTCAATTCTATCTATGTGCTATGCTGTTATTATCCTCTATTTTTAGAAAAGAAAATGTTTCCCTATCAAGCTCTAAAGAAACAAGTAAATCTTGATCGAAGAGTGTTTAGATCAAGCTTTTACTAACAAAGAAACAAGCAAAATGAACTTCTGCATATCAATCAAAGGAAGCATGTTTAAGGAAAGAGAAAAATAGCTTTTCTACTATTTTCTCTTATTTTTCTCTTTCCTTAAAAAAGACAAAAGCTTTGTTATAGCTTGCAAAAGTTTATCTTTGGCATTTAATGCAAAGATACTCCTCTCTCCTCATGCATAACAATGACTTTCTTCTTCACGTCTATATATTATCTTCAAAGAGAAGAAGTGAATAGAAGAAGCAATATAGAACATACAAGGAAAAGCTCATTCAAGCTCATTCTAAGTGAAAAAGCTCTTATCTTACATTTGTATTTGCTTTGCTAAGAAAAGTTAAGCTCTACTTGAAAGTGTTATATGCTCACCTAGTGAATTATCTTTTGTATATCTCTCTTTGCTTTCATGATAGCCTGAGGCTAAGTATTAAAGAATACTTGGGTTGCTTCTAATAAGTGATTACAACAGTTGTATAACCTGGAGAGATTTTGAGAATACTTGATTGTAAATTATGTTTGACTTAGTAGATAAATCCTTCATTTTGAAGGGATTGGATGTAACTCTTGTGGAAGAGTGAACTAGGATAAATTTCTATGTTGCTTTTTCTCTTTCTTATATCTGTTTTCAATTCTGCACCCTTTGTATGGTTTGTTTGGACACTATTTGTGAACTTATTACTGTCTTTCATTTTTGAAAAGTGTTTAAAAATCACACATATAATTCAATCCCTTTCTTGTGTGATTCATGTTTCCTTCCTTACCCACTAGTTTGCTACCTTCCTAACCCTCCCATGAACCATCATTATTTACTTGTCCAACATTGCATCCTTTGGAAGTTTGACCCCTCAAATGTTGAAGATGGTTGGTACCATCCACAATTACCCAATGATTATCCTAATTGACACAAGTAGTTCCTACAACATCCTTCAACCTCTCCTAGCTTCCTTCCTTTCAATTACCAGTCTCATGTGAGAATTTTCGAGCTTTGCATACATAATGGCTTTACATCTTGCCATTATTTCATTTCTTATGTGATATTTGCATTCATGATGACTGGTTACTCTAGATTTTGTCTTGACTCTTTGGATACATCTTGTTTCGCATGTAGGAGTGATATGATCTAGGCCATTTTCTAACAAGCCCCGAGCCAAATGGACCTATCTTGCAAATTTTATCCTTTTTTCACCCTCTTTGAGCCTGAATAACCATTTTTCTGATATGATAGCTCATTACAAGCCAAAGCCGAAAAACCACAATCAACCTCAACCTTAGGGGGACAAAGGAGCTTTGGAATTGTTTTGGGAGTGGGTCATGTTCAAGTATGGGGGAGACACCTGGGGACATAGCAAGAGTAGTGCATCCAAAAAGGGTTGAAAAAGAAAAGAAAGAAAAACAATTGCAAGATAAAAACAGAGAAAAGGAAAGCAACCAAAAAGTTAGAAGTTGTAGCAAAATTGTAGCACAATGCTGCAAAAACAAGAAGTGACAAAAAGAAGAAAAGAAAAATGAAAAAAGGAAGTGAGTAAAGGATGTTTTCAAACAAGCTCGCATTGTCATGGGGATTCCCTCCATGTTGTGAACTCATTCTCCATTGCTCCTCTCTTCCCTATGGTCAACAAACTCACTTCACCATCCTGTATCCTACCTTTACCCATGGCCACGTTACAAGCCGAAGAGAAAGTCTTGGTGATCATAACTGCTTGTGTTTCGAAGGTGTAGAAGGAGAGGCCTGCCAATGTCTGGCAGTTCCAGTTGACATGAGATGTTTGAGTGAATATACAGTCCCAAACACTTGAGAAATTGAGAGAATATGCCTTAAGAGAGAGCTCGGTCACTTCTTGGTTACTCTTTAATGTTTGTAGGTTGCTTATTTGCTTTGGATGTGGAGAAAGTAACTCTCATAGATTGTTTGAAAATCTGGATTCTAGGATGATTGTATGCTTAATCTGTTTGGAAAACTTGAGAAATTCATTTGAAAACATATTTTCTCTTTCAATTTCCTTGAATGATCAAATATGATTTTGCCTAGGAGTGCAAAAGTGTAAGTGTGGGGATCTGATAAGTCATATTTTATACACCTCACAAGGGCTTAAGATGAGTATTAGTAAGACTATTTAGTGATTAAGAGTCCGCTCTTAGTTAAGATTCGAATTATGGGCCTAGAAATAGGAAAAATATAAATATGTGCGAAAATGAGGATTTTAATTGATAAAAAGGTTGGACCTGTTTTGAAGGCCCAAAAGGAGCATCTTGGCCCAAAAGAAGCGGTCCCGATCAAAGTAGCACTCTCGGGCAGGACTGATATCAATAGCAAAAATCACTCCAGCATACAAGGAACAACGCATGTCATAGTTAGAGTAAATTAGGAAATATGTAATTCGGGTAACTCAGCTAGAAATCTGTTAGGATCAAGGAATATGTAATTCGGGTAACTCAGCTAGCAATTTGTTAGGATCAAGGAATATGTAATTCGGGTAACTCAGCTAGAAATCTATTAGGATCAAGGAATCATCAATTCTGTAGGATTAGGTTTAGATTTAGCCGCAGCTGCCCTACATGTTTATAAGGGCACGTAAGGCACGAGTATAAGGCGTGGAATTTCAGCAGAACTTAGACCTAGCACCGTCAACAATTACAGTTTGTCCTAGCTAGCACGGTGGTACGCAAAGCTTTAGTAAGGTGTCTCTCTCGATCGAGGTGGTGCAGGACCAGGAATTGGGAAGCTGGAAGCTGTCGAAGGTGATCGCATGGTATAGCTGATGCACTCCAGTGGGAACAAACCTCAATGTCTAGCCATTAGTGGTGAACCATCACTGTCCTTCCAAGGCGATCATCGTGGGAGGCGGATTTTCTAGAATCTCTGAATTTTCACCTTATATTCAATGTTGTTTTCAATAACAAAGCTAGTATGCAATTCAGTCTTTTGATTTTAATCCCTGCACTTTAATCTGTTGTTTCTTTGTCGCAATTGCACATTGTGAGGAGTGGAGCATGTTAGACTAAGATCGATTGGAACTGGTTTAATAACCTTGTTAGGTAAGAGAACCTAAAATCAACCAAGTACATACTCCCTGCCAATTAATGAGGTAGCAATTGTGTAAATCCTTGGTATGGCAAGGGATAAACGTTCAAAGAGTTTCGTAAGAGTTTTAGGTTGATTCGGAGTATAATCTTAGGTAAGGAATTAAGGATAAACCATGTGTTGAATTTTGATTTGATACAATAGTTAGCTTAGCATAGTTTAGTTTACTTTAAGTCCTTAGTTATTTCTCTACACTCAAACGCAAACCCCCCCTTTTATTTACTGCATTTTAGTCCGAGACCGAGTTAGTCCAACTCCGTCACGTCTATCTGAGTCTGTGCTTAGCCGAGACCATGTCAGATTCCTCTCTACCGAGACTGGATCGAGTCAGTCTTTTCCAAGAGCAAATCGGCATTCTTCACTTGGCGTCTTCTGTATTAACTCTAGTTTTCACATCAAGCCATAATCGAACACATTGTATCCTTGAGAGAATCGACCTAGGGTTAGCTATACTATAGTTAGCTTTAGTTTATTTGATAAACAGAACACGACTAAAATGAGTTATCAGTGGTGCATGATGCTTTAGTATGGCGTCTCGTCGATTAAGGAGGTGTAGGTCTAGAGTTTGGGAAGCTAGAGGTTATCAAAGGAGATCGCTCAGTATAGTTGAAGCACTTTAGTGGACTGAATCCTTAGTGCTCTAGCCATCTTTGGTGAACCATCATTGTTCTTCCATGGCGATCGTTGTGGAAAGCGGGCTCCGTGAATTCACATAACCTTGTAACAATGCTCTATTTCAGCAATAACAATTGGTTTGGATTTCCTTATCTCTATTTGTGAATCTTGTCATTAATATGCTCTTTACTTGTGTAACGATTGTGCATTAGTGAGAGTACATCATGTTAGGTTAGGTTGATGAAAATCGATCTAACAACTTAATTAGGTAATCAATAAGAGAACCTAAAATCAACCACGTGCATACTTCCTACCAACTGATGAGGTAGCGATTGTGTAAATCCTTGGATGGCAACGGACAAATGTTTGGCGATTGTCGTAAGAACTCTAGGTTGGTTTGGAATCATAATCTTAAGAAGAGAACTAAAGACTGATTGCTTGTTGAACCTTTGTGTTGATGCAATAAATACCATAGTCTAGTTAGTTCACATTTACTTTCGTTACTTAGTTTATTTTCTATCATACTCTACATTTCTAGCAACACAAACCCCCTCATTTGCATTCAGCCAAGTCAGTCGTGTTAGTTTGGATTGAGTCTGAGTCGCCTCTATCTGAGATCGGCTCTATTCAAGTCCGGTCCGACTCCAATCCGAGGCTAGTGACTCTGTCCGAAACCGAGTCCGAGTCGTCTCAGTCCGAGACAAAGTTGGCATTCTACGTACCCTTAGTATTTTGCATAAAACTCTTGTTTCCGTATTAAGTCATAATTGAACATATTATGTCCTTGAGAAGAATGACCTAAGGTTGCACTATGCTATAGTTAGCTCTAGTTTTATTTGATAAAGCCACCACGACAATACAGCGTTATCAGTCGTCCCAAATAAAAAAATTCGAAAAAGTCAGTTTCAGAAGAGAGTGGCCTGGTCGACTACTTAAAGATGACCAACCCACCTTCTCGGTTTTCCGAATTGAAAAAAACCAAAAACATACATTCAGGGAAGGTGGATTTCCCATCTCATTGTATAAAACTTTGAACGCATGAATAAATGCCCAACTGTTGGGGTGATTGGGAGCCACATTAAGGATCCTGAGAACTGAGCATTCAAAGGCCGAAAAGGGCACCTTAATCCCTAACTTCAAAGCCAAGGTGTCATACAAGTAAATATAACACCACCCTCATTCACAAATGCTTTCATTAAACCCTCGCAGACACTCTCATTAGGACGACAGGGGAGTACCTTTATGGACCAAGGTCCTACAAGACGGATAGCACCGACAACCCTTTCTAAAAGCTATGAGCTTGTAAAGACCTAAAATACCTTGAGTACACCTTCATCTACCCAAGAATAGGTTGGGGTTGCTTAGATCTCCTATGGGTTCCCTAAAAGAGCTTCCCCCCACTTGCCAGTACCAGACACATAAAGGGGAACTCCTTTCCTCCACCGTAATCAAAGGAGTCCCCTTTGAAAAAGGGCTAGAAACCACCTCAACATACTTTGAAGGGGAGGCGCATTTTTCTCTAGCGAGGGTTGTTCTTACAACAAGAATGGCGAGGGTTAGTTCAAAACCACACTATTGTCGCCATTGGGGAAGAGCACACCAAGTATTCTCCAAAAAATGAAACCAAACAAACAAAGGAGGAAGAAGGAAAGAAGGGTGAGAGCGATACCTTTGGGCACACTAGCCATTGAAGGTAACTAAAGTAGGGGAGGGATTAAACGGCAACATCATCAAACTCATAGGAGCACCAAGAAGAGAGAAACAAGTGCGTGACGAAGATGTAGACGAAGCATTTTGAGCCCACCCAAGACTTCAAATTAAAAAAGGGGGAGAAAGGTAGAGACAAAGCCAATAGTCTGATCCAATGGATCATGATCCAACAGTTACATCCCACATTTTCCATCCAATATTTGGGACTTAAGAGTTAATTACCACAATGAATAGACCACCACGTGTCACCCACTCTTCATTATCACGCATGGGAAAAGGCGCAACCCATCATTATGATAGGGAATCCCTAAGTACCACGTGTAGTTAGAAGGCCACACTCCCTAATAAAGGTGAAGGCCGACTCAACCGGAGCACAAGACATCGACCACTCAAGCGTTCAAACTTGTCCCGGGTATCAAACACACTAAAGCACCTATCGCTTCACTCAATGCTTATAGGGTTGTGGACCAGCTCTAGTGGACCGACCTATAGGCCTGAGATCAACCGTGCGCCATCAATGCATGAGAAAAAAGCTAGGAACCAACTGACCTTGATAACGTGATCACGTATGAACAAATAGAGGCTAAGGTCATACCACTCGTCCCAACCACCAAGAAAACTAAAGTGCTTATCTCTTCACTCAATGCTTATAGGATTATGGATTGATCTACCGGCCAGTCAACTAAGCGACATGATCGACCAATTATTAATGTGCCTGTACGATTTGCATTTAATGCTCTTGGGAAGGGATTCTTGACACTGAGCAAATAGCATAGCTTAAGGGCCAACGTCGCCCTTCCCCTAGGCTTGACAAAATGCAAAAATGGTAGGCGGCACCTTGGCACGCTTAGAGAGCAGTTTCCACGTCAAATCGCGAGGCTCGAGGAAAGGGATAGCTCGCAACCAATATAAAGGTCTACATAAGAAGGAAGGAAGGGATTTTTCTTTGTAGTTTATGTGAACTCTATAGTTGGAAACCTTCCCTTCCCTAACCACAGACGTGAACACGATGTGTGAATAGTTTGATGCATCAGATTGCACAAACTCTAGTGGTTTGTGTAGATATGAAATTTATGACCTAACAAGTATTGTTGCCATTTTTTTTTAGCTTTTATGATATCATATATTTCCTACATGTATGTAGAAGAAGCCTGCATCTGAGGGGACATTTTCATGCAAAAAAATGCTAAAGGATGGGAATTTTGAAAGAGAACAACCCCAATGGCTATGGTGGAAGCGTTTGTTTCAACATAAAAAGGAATGTCAAAATCAGGCAAGTGCAATGCTAGCGTAGATGTCATGGATGATTTTAATTGAGAGAAGGTTACTCAACAGTAGGAGTCCAAGAAAAATTTTCTTCTTATGAAAATTTGTCAATGGCCTAGCAATGGTGGTGTAATGGTGTACAAATCGGCAATAATAACCAATAATGTGTCACTAGAAGCTCACAATGGCCATCAACAGTGTGAAAGCCAATCTTGGAGAATATTGCAACGTCAAATAATTCATCCAAAATGCCATCTACTATCAAAATTGGGCAGCGCTCTTTAATAGTGATGGCATTGTAGGCATGATAATCTACGTAGAAGCACCAAGAGCATCCATCTTTTTTATGAGCATATATGGAGCTAAAAAAGGATTAGTGTTAGGCTAACTGATATCTTCCCCAAGCATGCATGAAATTAGTTTGGTCATGGATACTTTTTGGCAGTGATGGTAGCACTAAGTGTTGGAACATAAGTTCATGCATTCAAAATAATTCAAGAGTTTTGATGATAACAAACATTATGATTAAATGATGATATCTTATGCTTAACCAGTGCTCTCTAGCTTTCAGAAGAACAACTGGTTATTGGAATTAATGTTGAAATGGACCCATTCAGAGGAACTTATTTAGTATATATGCTTATCAACGTCCAAAAGAGAGCTTGTTGTCCAAAGTGTATTCACTGTCCAAAGAAGATATCGTCCAATATAAAACAAATGCATTGTTCTACACAAGAAGTATCTCTCTTTAAGCATAAAGAGTTATTCAAAATGCTTATCTTATCCCATGACTCTTTTCATACTTATACGAGCTTGTAATAATTAAACAACATTTAAAATTTCCATTTTACCCAACGCACTATCTTGAGAACATGTTCAGATTGATGAAAGTCCAAATATTTTATTATCACAAATCAAGTTTGATAAAAGGAAGTTCAGATCATGGTTCCATTCAACAGGAACCAAAAAGAAGCTTCCTCCCTTATCAGTAAAGGACAACATGTCAAGTTCAGAGAAAAATAGCTTTCTTTGACACAACTTTTCTTTGTCTTCAGAAAAAGAGGAATCTTTGTAAAAGTACAATAAAAAGCAAATCTTTAGAATTTAATACTAAAGTAACCACTCCTCATGCATAAGAATGTTCCTCTTTCTACGTTTATATGAAAGGGATTGATCAAGCTTGAAGAAATCAACGAAGCAATCAAGTGAACTAAAACGAAAAACACTCACTTACGATTTTATACGACAATTTTTAACATCTTTGTAAAGCTTACCTTTCAAAGCAAAGTTAAGTGTTCTGCGTTGTATTGCTATAAGCTCATTATATGAATCATTTTTGTAAAAACTTTATATAGTTGTTGAGATAGCCTAAAGAGGCTAAGTGTTAAAGAATACTTAGATTTACTTGTAATTAGGTATATTACAAGGGGTGTATACCTAAAGAGGTAGATAATACTTGTGTGTAAGTCAGTTGAACTTATGGAAAATCCTTCGTGTTGAAGGGACTGGACGTAGCTCTATTGAAAGACTAAACTAGTATAAATTGTGTATGCATTTCTCTCTTACCTTATCCTCTTTACTTTCTGCACCTCTTTGGACAGTCCCTTTGGATAGCAATTTAAAACTCTATATATCCTTTGTTTTTATGAAAAGCTTTTAAAAATCACACACACAATTCAACTCCTCCTTCTTGTATGTTATTTGTATCTTTAATTGATATCAGAGCTCATCCTCTAGGGGTGGAGCATTTTATAGTGTAGGGTAAAAGATCCATAAAGCAATGAAAAATGAAGGAAATGCTATTAACACACCTTCATTGTTTAAAGGCAAAACTACAATTATTGGAAATAAAGAATGCTAGTATTCTTTAATGCATGTCAAATAGAAATGTGGGATGTAGTGGAAAATGGCAATTACATCCCCACCAATAAAAAAAAGAGAAAAAATTTCGAGATCTTCGTGGAACAAAGAATGAAAAACAAGGTACCTTCTAAACTCTAAAGCTAGAAACTTTCTCATGTGTACTTTAACAGAAGTAAAGTGGGAGAAGGTTCATAGCAACAAGTCATCCAAAGAAATGTGGAACACTCTAGCTCTTGCATATGAAGGTATGTCTCACGTAAGAGAATCCAAAATAAGCATGCCCGTGCATCAATACGAATTATTTAAAATGGAAGATCACGAGACTATTGATAAAATGTTTGAAAGATTCCAAACAATCTTTGCCTAGAAAATGGAGACTGATGAGTTGCAAACTATACATCTTTTATGGACCTAAGAAGAATGTTGTAAGATTGCTTTGTGCTTAAGGAATAATTGTTAGCTGAGATTCATACTAAGGACTTAAAATGAGAGAAAATGAAAATCTATGTTAACATTGAAGGTCTTAGCTAATAAAAAGTCCTCCCTTCTTCTACAGAACTAAGCCGACTCCACCTCGGCCAGGAGAGTCATCTCGGTCAGGCCCAATTTCCTACAACTCATTGAATAGCAGCCCAATGAGGAGCGGCCCAGTTGCGTCTCCACGTCAGCCATCCAACACAGAGGCCACCTCAACACCAGCATAGATGCCATGCACTCCTGGAGTAACCAAGCAGCGCGCATCGCAAGGATAGATTAGGAAATCCACTTTTGTAATTCTATTAGGCATCATGGTTCGTGCGTGCACGTATAAATAGGAATAGTCGTGTACAATGTGGCGGTCTTTGAATTCATTCTCTACATACTTTCATTAAGCCCATTACCTCGCCCTCATTCCCTCCATTTGTGGTGGTGCACGATGCTATATTGGTGTTTCTCTCGATCGAGGAAGTGTAGGTCTGAGACTGGGAAGCCGAAGTCTATTAGAGGGGACTGATTGGAATTCTAACACACTTTGGTGGATTTGATCCTCAACGCTCAGGCTACTGGAGGTGAACCACCACCATCAACCATGACGATCGTCGTGGAAAATGAATTCATCTGAATTCGGACCACTGTGTTTGTATTCTATTTTTTGTTAATCGATTTCGTTCTGCATTTCTTGCCTCTGTTCTTCTCCTCTTCTTTAACTCATGATTTGATCCGCGATTGCAATTGAACATGAACAAGGTTAAACTAAGCCGATTGGAACTGGTTTAGCTAATTCAGTAGGTAATCCTTTAACGATTGTTAATAGAGAACCTAAAATCAGCTCTGAACTGAATCCATACCAACTGATGAGGTAGCAATTGCGTAATTCCTCAGTATGGTAATGGACGAACCTGTGGCGATTGTCATAAGAATTCCCAAGGCTGACCTCGATTGAGAACTGGAGTAAGGAACTTGGACTGGACTTGAATTAATTGAATTGAGCATGAACACAGTTATATCTCAATAATAATAATAGTTATCTCGTAACAGTAGCATCCTTGCATCTGCATTTATTCTCTGCACTCATTTACTTCTATTCGTTTCTACACTTAAACCCCATTGCTTACTGCTTTTTGAGTCCGAGACAGAGATAGTCCATCTCTGTTGTGTCTGCCCGCACTTAGCCGAGACGAGTCGGATAAGTCTCTGTCAAGACCATATTGAACATGTCCCTGCCGAGAGCGATTCGGTCAGTGCCGAGACAGTCAATACTTTGCAACTTAGGTTCTACTTTATCTTACTTCGCATTAATTCACAATTCGAGCACACTGTGTCCTGAGAAAAATCGACCTAAGCTTGACTATACTATAGTTAGTTTTAGTTATTTGATGCGCATTAAGACGACTAAAAATGAGCTTATCAGAGACCACAAGTGACAACAATAAGAGTGTCCAAAGACCTTAAGAAGCTTCCTATGGAAGAACTTTTGGGTACGCTCAAAGTCCATGAAATTGAGTTGAACAAAGATGAAGGGAAACAAAAAGGAAAATCCATAGCCTTTAAAGCTCGAAAGACTTAGAAAGGTTCATCATTCAAAGCCTTCAAGGCAAAATAGTCTTGTGAAGATACATGAGGTGAAGATTGTTTTGATGAGGATGAACTTTCTTTCATCTCTAGGAAGATCCACTCTATGTGGAAGCAGAAAAAGGGATCAAGATGGAAAAACAATAACAAGAAACACACCAAAGAAGCTAAAGATAAAACTCAAGTGGTGTGTTACGAGTGTAAGAAGCCAAGGTACTTCAAATCAAAATGCTCTATCTTGGAAAAGGAAAAAGTGAAGGTACAAGGCCAAAATGGTAAGGTTGTGCAAAATAAGGCGAAGTTAGTAGCATAAGGCTATTCTCAACAAGAAGGAATAGGCTTCAGTAAAACTTTTTTCTCTTGTAACTAGGTTAAAAGTCATATGTATTTTGTTATCCTTTGCAGTTCATTATAATATGAGATTACATCAAATAGATGTCAAATGTGCATTTTTTTAATGGCATAATAAATGAAGACGTTTTTGTGAAACAACCACCTAGTTTTGAGAGTGATGCTTTTCCAAATCATGTTTTTAAATTGAAAAGGGCTCTCTATGGAATCAAGCAATCACCCATGATTGGTATGAAAAACTTAGTTCATTTATGATATCAAATGGTTTTCAAAGAGGAAAAGTAGACACTACTCTATTTCACAAGAACTATAATACACATTTTATTATTGTGCAAATGCATGTGGATGACATCATTTTTTGTGCTACTGATGAAAATCTTTGTGACGAATTTTATAAGCTAATGCAGAAAGATTTTGAGATGAGCATGATTGGAGAATTGAAGTTCTTCACTGGACTGCAAATTAAGCAAGTAGAAGATGAAATTTACATCCATCAGAAAAATACGCCAAGGAGTTACTCATAAAATTTAATCTTGAAGATTGTGAAAGTATGTCAACTCCCATGCACCCAACATCCATCTTAAGTCTAGATGAGATAAATAAAAAGGTAGATCAAACTTCATACAAAGGTATGACTGGCTCTCTACTTTATTTAACTGTATCTAGACTTGATATAATGTTCAATGTATGCTTGTGTGCATGATTTCAAGCCGATCCTAGAGAGTCACATCTTATTACCATTAAACGTATTTTCATATATTTAAAAGGTACTACTAATCTTGGTTTATGGTATAAGAAATCTGATCAATACAGGTTGAAGGGCGTTGAAGGGCTATAATGATGCTGATTTTGTTAAAGATAGAATAGAAAGGAAAAGTACTAGTGGAGGATGACACTACATTGGAGCTAATATTGTATCTTGTACTAGCAAAAGGCAAGGTATTATAGACCTCTCCACAACAAAAGCATATTACATCTTAGCTACACAATGCTGCTCTCAGCTTCTATGGATCAAACACCAACTTGAAAATTATGACATATTTGATAGTAACATCCCTCTACTCTATGACAATACAACTGCTATTAATTTTTCCAAAAATCCCATTTTGCATTCTCGTGCTAAGCATATAGAAATTAAGCATCATTTCATTAGGGATTATGTTCGAAAAGGGACTTTAGATTTAAAATTTATCAACACTAATGAACAGTTAACTGATATATTACAAAACCCATTCTTGAAGATAAGCTTGTCCATATTAGGAATCTTCTATGTATGACATTCATTATGGAATGAAGTTTAAAGTCGATAAGACTTAGGTGTCCATAGCATACTTGCATTGTAGTAACTTTCTTTTTTACTCGTTGAGTCATTTTGTTTTTAACTCTCCAATTTTTAAAAAGTTTTTTACTGTTGTAAATCCCTAAGGGCTTTGTTTTTCACCATTCAATGCTTTTATTACCATTAGATACAAAAGGGTTTTCTCAAATCAGTTTTACTCACAAAGCTTTCTCATTTCCCATCCTATTGCGAAAATTGCTCTCTTGCTTGCTTTCTTTCTAAGTTCTTGCTTTCTCTTTAAACTTTACCTTTAACCCTAAAAAATGGCCTGTAATGCTGACCCTCACAACCTCGACCTCTTGACCACCTCTTTGGAAGAAAGAACCACAAACCCTGACGACCTAGTAGTCTATATAGATTATTTCTTTGACATCCCAACTCTCTTGGACATGGGGATTGACCTCACATCTAAGTTAACCTCACGTGGGATTCTTCTTTTCTTCAACCATGAACAAGCTATACGTCCAATTTTGATTTAGGAATTTTGGACCAACTGCAAGTTCAATAAAACTACCTTATATAGAAAGGTTTTGGGCATGAATGTTAGGATTGGTATTCCTGCAATTGCCATGGCTACTTGGTGTGAACAAGGAGGAAAAGTGTATGAGTTTGGATAGGAGAGTGCCTATGGTGGCATGCTGACTATTGAAGACACCTTGTTAAAACCTGATGTTGAAGGCCCTATGCTCTAAATAAGATGCAGGACAAGGCATACATCTTCCAATAGATGCTCTCAAACATCTATCTCTTTGTTCTGTTCCACATGGTGATTGGACGAAAATTCAACCTTCCAAGTCTACTTTTTGCACATTAAGGATGAACTTGAAAGGCAAGGGAGTCAAGAAGAACCATATGACTCATTTAGCCCTAATCACCAAGATTTTCTCATATCAAAAGGTTTTCAATGCCTTTTATGCCTTGTCTATAGCTAAACAAGCAAAGTATAGCCACTCCTTCAAATAACAGAGATTTGGACAAAAAAATATCATTCCCATGAGTTGGACGCAATGAAATTGATAGCACCTACTGATATCAACCCAAGAAAAGCTAAGTTTGTAATATAGTCCAAAAAGCCAACATCTAAATACTTTACCCCAACCACCAAGACTATAAGAGCCTTTATGAAAAAGAGGAAGCTAATCCTACCTACCTCAAATGATGATGAAGAGGTAGTTGTTGAAACAAGACCACCTCTAGTGGTGGAAGAAGAAGATGATGATGATGAGGTCCCCTTAGTCTCAAGGATCAAGAGAAAAGCACCAGTTGGGGAGCCTCATGGTGCAAAGCCCTCCAACCCGATTGTTTTGACAACAATCTCAAAAGGTAAATGCTTCAAAATCATACCTAAGCATCACCATCCCAAACCAGCTTCACCTACACCTATCTTTTTTACCCCTCTACCTCCACAAAATCCAATTCTTGAACCTATACAACCTGCCATCCAAATGCGTTTGGACACTATAGACACAAAAACTGACCCTACCTCTCAGTTAAGGAAAGAATGACCTATTCTTTTCCTACAATAACAAGAACAAAAAATGATTCATATATGGAAAGGGAAACCCCTACACTTGAAAGGCCTATCACTAAGGATAGGTTAAGGAGGATCCAAGAGGAAATGCAACACCAGTTGACCACCCCCAAGGACTACAAAGAAGGACAAGAAGGTTACACAATATACTATGTGTCTAGCTGCCTTGAAGGTAATGTATAAGGGTAGGAACACTTAGCTTTTCATGTAATTTCTTGTGTACTTTTCAGAACATTCGTGTAGGATAGGATATCCTTAGGCCAATGTCCCTTTTTGAAAACTAGTTCCTACCTAGCTAAGCCATCTCCAATTCCAATCACTAAATTGGTCACACTTACCAATTTCGGTCGCTAGTAGCCATTTTCGATCACTAAGGCTTAAGCTAAGTTGGTTTGTGTTTTGGGCCTTGAAGCTTATGCCCTTTTCATGGGGCCTTTAAGAATGATTAGTGAAGCCTAAACTAGTCACCAATCATGCTATAAAAGGACCCTTTGTACTGGCATTGTAAGAATTTTTGATTATTTGTTCCGTTGTGGAATATATGTACTTTTGCACTTGTAAGAGCCTTCTCTCCATTCTAGGATTGCCCAAGAAATCCCCATTCTTATCATGCATCCATGTTGCTCATGGAGAATCTCACTACTACTATCTAATTCCTTGAGCTAGTGGTGATCCATTCCTATTTCCTTCCATATTTTTCCTTTCTTCCTTCCTTGGTGTCCTTTTTCGAGTGGTGTTTCTTGGAGTTTCCTGGAGGAACTTGCTAGCTAGGTGGAAAGCATGATCCATGGTTTATAGAAAAGCATCCCTGCCTAGACTAGCTACCTTTTACCTACATATACCTATGAACCTGTTCCTCCACCTTTTTACCCCCACTTAGCCACATGCACACCCTTTCAACCTACTCCTCTACCCCCTAGCCAAATATCAAACAACCTTGGCCTTATTTGTGTACCCTTGCCTTTCACCCATACATAAAGAAGAACGTACTCGAACCTCATCATATCCCTCCATCAATGTTAACCATCCTAGAGTTTAGCCATATTGTATTCTTGTTAAGGAAGAAGGAGAAGAATAAAGTAGAAGCAATTTTCCAAAGTTAGTCTAGATTCAAATCTTTCCCAAAGATTTAAAATTCACTCCATTAGGCACCCTGACTCCTAGATTCTCTACAAAATTAGAAGATTATTTGATGCCCAAGCTCATTGATGGAAGTGCTAAGTTGAAAGTACAACATTTCACGCCTCCTTCATTGGTTATCAAGCCTTCTACCAAGATCCTGATTCAACCTTATAAGATTTGTCCAAGGCTTCCAATGATAGACAACAACAAGTATAAGGAGCTGTGAGTTAGACGTCTAGTTGCCCCTTTGCCATGCAACTCAAAACCATCCATTAGGAGTTATTGAGTAGGTTCTCACCTATACCAACACAAGAAGATGTTGATAGGCTCTTTGGAAAAGGATGAAGCATGTTAATTGTGGAGACAGTCTTTGAATCCATAGTCACTAGGACTTAGTTACCTTTCTTTCCGAGAGAAGTTGGACACTCTCACAGCATCCATTGGCACTTTTCACTTGTTAAAGGAGCTGGAGACCATCCACTTTGATGATTGGCTTGTTGTGTCCATCAAGGACAACTCTTTTAAAGATATCAGGCTTCTTGGTGTTACAAATACTCATATTCCTACCTCTATAGCATCCTTTCAGCTTTAATTCCTTAAACTCCAAAGCCCTCGCCCTTGGGAGCAACTGTTCCAAACTTACCTGGAATCCCTTTCCTTGATAGTTGTCCCTCCACTTCATGCTGAACCTTCTACCTCACAACCCTTACAACCACCCTCTCCATCTTCTACCTCACCTATCTCACCTAAAACCCTAAACTATTTCCTTAGCTCTATCCTTGTACAATCCACCACCACCTTCACCATAACCTAACCTAGCCCAACAAATGTTTATGGCTAGCAAGGCCTATATTGATTAACACTTTGATAAACTAAACTCCAAACTACTAGACATGTTTTCAAAAATTCTCCATGAACAGCAAGCCCTACCTCCTCCAAACCCTTAAACCTTTTTCTCTTTTCGTCTGTTTCTTTACTTTATTTTGTTTTTTATGACTATGATGTATTTTCTTCCTTTCCCCTCTGTTGATAAAAAATGGGGAGAAAATGTAGAGGAGAAAGATATTGTCAGTTAATACATATGCTTTACATTTTTATAATATGGTGCTCTGACTCTTTTATATGGTTTACATGTGTTGATCCCATATATCTTCTTTTATATGCTTTTATCTAATATGATATTCTTTTATGTATGCTTTGATTTCATATGCTTTGATTATATTTATAGTCTTTTATGCTCTTATTTGTTTAAGCTCTAATTGGCTTAATCATCCATTAGCTTAGAGGAAGCTAAAACATGATATATGATTATATATCTTAGGGGGAGCCTAAAATACATAATTTTCTTAACTGTTATACATATTTCTCTTTACGATAATTTTTGTCATCATAAAAAAGGGGGAGATTGTTGGAATATAAGTCTATGTGTCCAAAATAACCAAAGAGTTTTGATGATAACAAAATTATGATTAAAGGATGATATCTTATGTTTAACTAATGTTCTCTAACTTTCAGTAGAGCAACAGGTTATTCGACTTAATATTGGAGCGCGTCCACTAAGAGAAATTTATTCAGTATATAAGTTTATCATATGCGTCCAAAAGAGAGCTCGTTGTTCAGAGAAGAGCTTACCGTCCAAAGCGTATTCATTGTCCAAAGAAAAGATCGTCTAATACAGAACAAATACACTATTCTATACAAGAAGTATATCTCTTTAAGTGTAAAGGGTTATTCAAAATGGTTATCTTATCTCGTGACTCTTTTCATACACATACAAGCTTATAATCATTAAACAACATTCAAAATTTCGATTTTACCTAACGAACTATGTTGGGAACATGTTTAGATTGACGAAAGTCCAAATATTTTATTATTGCAAGTCAAGTATGACAAAAGGAAGCTTAAATCATGACTTCATTCATAAGGAAACAAAAAGAAGCTTCCTCCCTTATCAATAGAAGATAACACGTCAAGTTCAAAGAAAAATAGCTTTCTCTAACATAACTTCTTTTGTCTTTAAAAAAAGAGGAGCCTTTACAAAAGTACAGTAAAAAGAAAATCTTTGACATTTAATGTTAAAGTAACCAATCCTCATGCATAAACAATGCTCATCTTTCTACGTGCCTATTAAAGGGATTGATCAAGCTCGAAGAAACCAACAAAGCAACCAAGTGAACTAAAATAAAAAATGCTCACTTACGCTTTTGGATGATAATTTGTAACATCTTTGTAAAGCTTACTTTGTGAAGGAAAGTTAAGTCATTCTGCTTTGTATTGCTATATGCTTACTGTGTGAGTTAGTTTTTGTTAAATCTTCGTATAGTTGTTGAGATAGCCCAAAGAGGCCAAGTGAAAAAAAAATACTTGGGTTTACTTGTAATCAAGTAGATAACAAGGAGTGTATACCTGAAGAGGTAGATAATACTTGTGTGTAAGTCAATTAGACTTAGTGGAAAGTTCTTTGTGTTGAAAGGACTGGACGAAACTCTATTGAAAGAGTGAACTAGTATAAATTTTGTGTCTTTCTCTTTTACCTTATCCTTTTTACTTTCTGCACCACTTTGGACAATCCCTTTAAATAGAAATTTAAAACTCTACTATATATCCTTTTTTTTTGCAAAATGCTTTTAAAAATCACATCCATCACAATTCAACCCCCCTTCTTGTGTGTCACGTGTATATTCAATAAGGTTTGATGTTGGCAAGTTAGGAATGACATAAGAGGTGTATATGGTGGTCATGGGGTCTAGGTGGAGGAAAGTCGCATGGAACAACAAACACAAAAACAAAGTGAGATAATAGACTTTGAATTTGGGGATGAGGGTGATGTGGTGTAAAATCTGGTTAATGACTAAGGGTAAGGTAGGAAAAGGGAGAAGGTTAAAGGGGAAGAAGGAAGATGGTGTAAGCATGAGAAAGGCCATTAGTGGTTAAAACACAACAAAGTTGGTGTTGGGAAAGGACTGCAAAAGAGGTTGAAGGTTGGTAAACTAGGGTGATTTGCCTAGAATTATGTGTGAAAGCCATAGATGAAATAACAAAATTAGATAGTACAACACCCAATGTCTAGAGCCAAGCCATGCCTAAAACTACATCAAGACCTTGAATAAGTAAAAGATATAAGGGCACCTTAAAAGTATGAATGATCCTGTAGAAATAATAAAACATTAGGAGAAAAACCAGTGCATGTAATATGGTCACCATTCCCAATCATTACAGAAAAGAAGGAAATGGTTGCTTAATCACTAAAGGTTCCTCTTTTGCAAATTTTCAATCACTTATTGCCAAAAGATGTAGAAATTTCACTTCTTGTTATGCTTGAAGAATCTTTCCTCCAAGCTCATGCATACCTTTTTCTGTTTCATTTTTTCGAAAGAAACCCATTTAAATCCTTTTTTAAAGAATTTTCTCCAATACTTCAGAAATAAAAAATCAGTTAGGAAAAATAAACAAAAATGAAATGAAAACAGGAATTGAAACAAGGTCGAAGTCAATCCGTATCCAGCCAAGATGGAATCGGAGTCCGTGCAGACTCGGCTGAAAAAACTTTTATTTGAGAAATAAGGGAAAATGACACCTAGTTAATGAACTTAAAAACATAATAAAAAGAATGCAAACAAAATCAAACAGAAATAGACTTCAAACTAAAAGTAACAAAAACATAAATAAAAATGGAGCCGGCATAGAGTTTGATGGTTGATAAACTCGTTTTTAGTCATCTCAACGTGTATCAAATAAGCTAAAGCTAACTATAGCATAGTCAACCCTAGGTTGAATTCTCTCAAGGACATAGTGCACTCGATTGTTACTTTATGTGGAGAATGAGTGATACAGAACTTAAGTATAAAATGCAGACTCGCTCTCGGCTAGATGCCAAGTTGCTCTTGTAGAGACTGGTCCGATATGGACTCAGTAGAGTCTTATCCGACAAGGTCTCGGCTAAGTGTTGACAGACACAATAGAGTTAGACTTACTCTATTTCAGACTAAAATGCAGAAAATAGGGGGTTTGGTTATAGATTAAGTAAAGAAACAACAATTAAACTACGAATGCAAATGCAGCTAAACTAGCTACTCCTATTGCTACTACTGTGTTCATACTAAGCCTCAACAATCGAATCAATTCTGATTCGTTCATTCAAATTCATGTTCCACATCAACCTTAGGTTTTCTTATGAAGATCACCAAATAATCGTCCATTGCCATACCGAGGATTTACACAATCGCTACCTCATCAGTTGGTAGGGATTAAGTTTAGAGTTGATTTTAGGTTCTCTAATTGATTACCTACTAAATTTGTTAAACCGGTTCCAATCGGCCTAGTTCAACGTTATCCACATTACTATATGCAATCGCGACATAGCAAGTGGATTAAAGTGCAGGAATCGCAAATGTGAAATCGGAATCAGAACTATTCATATTATTAAGAATGAAATACAAACACAGGGTGTGAATTTAGTGGCTCCATCTTCCACGACGATCGCCATGTTCGAACGATGATGGTTCACCCCTATTAGCCAAGGCGCTGAGGATCAGGTCCACCAGAGTGCGATGGCAAGCCAAGCGGTCCTCTCTAACAACCTTCGACATCTCAATCCTTGACCTGTGCTTCCTTAATCGAGAGAAACACCAATACGAGCATCGTGCACCACTATAAACGTGAAAACGAGAGCGACAAAATGGATAGCAATGGAGATGAAAATTGAGTATGAATTCAACAACCATTAAATGTGGCCAGCTCCTACTATATATACATGAGCCAGACTTGCTAACCACGTGCTCGCTAACAAACTCCTAACTGAATTACATAGTATAATTCCTATTCTACCCTTGTGTAGCTTGCACTGCAAGCTTCTTCAGGAGTGACATGGTAGTTGAGCTAGCTTGGAGTTGCAATGGCACTTGAGCTAGGTTGCCTACATGGACAGTGCAGTGGACCGCTCCTTATTGGGCTGCTAGACTGTAGAGTCGGTCGGTCCGGGAAGGAGTTGGTCTAGCCGGGACAACTCACCTGGGTCAAGACTCTCTTAATGGGCTGAGATCAATTTGGCTTGTAGAAAGAAATAAATTCTTTTATTAGCTAAGATCCGCAAGTTAGCACAAATTTATACTTTCCCTATTTATAGGTCCATAATATGAATCTTAACTAAGACTCAATTCTTAAACACCAAATGATCCCAAAAAACACTCATCCTAGGTCCTTGTAAGGTGTATAAAATATGACTCATCAATGGTCAACACAGGAATTAAAAGGACAGAATTGAGCAAGCCTTGGATGACTACGCCTTCCCCCCACACTTGAATGGTGCATTACCCTCAATGCATGGCATGGATACAAAGGGGATTCCGAAGTTTGCTCAGGGTGAGTCATCTGGCGAGGACAATTCCATTAGTGAAATACTCTCCATTTCGACCATTGTCGGTGTGGGACCTTCATGGAAGAGTTTGATCTGGTGCCCGTTGACCTGGAAGGTGTTGTTTGTATTTTCATCCTTCAATTCCACTGCACCATAGGGAAAGACATGAGTAATAACATCCCATTTGACCTTTTGCTTGTAGATCTAGGAGTTCTTGTATGCTTCTAAGTGAAGTTCTTCAAGTTCTTCAAGTTCTTGCAGCTGGAGTTTCCTTTGCTTACCAGCTTGGTCGAAGGCTAGATTGCACTGCTTAACTTCTAGTAGGCTCGGTGCTCTATTTCAACCGAGAGATGACAGGTTTTACTAAAGACTATCCGGTAGGGAGACATCCCCAATAGTGTCTAGTATGCAGTTCTATGTGCCCATAAAGCATCCTCAAGGAGTTGGCTATAGTCCTTCTGGTTGGGATTGGCCATATTTTGTAGTGTTTTCTTGATTTTCCTGTTGAAAACTTCAGCTTGGCCATTTATCTAGGGGTGGTATGCTGTGGCAATTTGGTGTACCACCCCATACTTGTGGAGTAAGGCGGATATGGCTCTATTGTATAAGTGACTACCTTGGTCACTTATGAGCGCTTGCAACACACCAAACTGACAGAAGATATTGGATTTCAAAAAATCCACAACTTTGGCATCATTGGTTTTGGTGGCTGTGGCCTCTACCCATCATGATATGTAATTGACGGTAAGCAGAATGTAGGAATATCCATTGGAGATTAGGAATGGTCCCATGAAATCAATACCCCAAATGTCAAAGACTTCACAGAATAAGATAGGTTGTTGGGGCATTTCATGCCTTCTACTTATGGCCATTCCTACTTTCTGACATTTTTCGTAGGTGGAGACGAATTGATAGGTGACGCAACCTAAATCACGCTGACAGGTGGGTGGATTTAGTTATTGATGACGTGAGGGTTGAAACAATGCTCCGAGGACATGTTAGGAATCCTCGGGGGCTTGGCGTGATGAGTCGGCAACGGTTGAGCCATTCCGTAGGAGGGCCGACTCGAACTGAAATGACTCAGATTGGAGTCACCACCAGTGTTACGGTACACTAGAAATCGAGGGTGGATAAGGTGCAGTCTCGAAACAGGGAATCTAGGTAAGGAGCCAGTTACACATAGGAGTGACGTATCATCCCATCTGCCTATCATCTGGTAGTTACCCCATAAATTGTATATTACGTAACCTCTATTGTAGTGGTGGATGACACAGGGATAGGTTTTGGTGGGATGATCGACTTGACAAGGGTAGGCCCCTTGCTTCTACGTACTTCCGAGTCAAGAGGAATCAAAGCCGACATAGCTATAGAGAGGTGCATGTGATGAAAGATAAAGTCAGACTTTCCCTTAGGTGTCCTTCTCTCGAAACGTGAACAGTGTAGTGCATGCAAGGGGTGGGTCTCAATATGGTCGGACTTTCCCTTTAGCGTCCACTGATGTTTAGGATACAAGGATTGAGCTTTCCGATGGGTGCTTAGTCTTCGCTTTTAAAGATGAGGTCGAAACTATCCACTTGACATCCCTCCTCGGTGCTGGACTAAGTATTCATGTGCACGCACACTGGGTTGACTTAGATGTGGGCCCACTGACTTAGGGTCAGATGAGGTGTGCAAAGTGCTAGGTCGTGGTGGTCGAGACCAACTCAGCCTTGAGTTGGGGCGAGCTATGAGCCTACCACCTAGAATGCTCGTGCTTCGGTTTGATGCTAAGACGACTTTCCTGCCATCCAAAGTGTGGTGGATGCTGGGATGAAAATGTGATGGATTTTATAATGAAACTAGGACGGCTTATCGGCCATTTAGAGTGTGACAAACTTTGAGATGAAGATGAGAGAGACTCGGTTTGCCATTGGAACGGATTATATGCTAGAGACTCTGAGTATTCGGATCATGTACTCGGGGAAGTTTTAAGTTTAGTGAGGGGGGGGGAAGGTCGAGAGTGTGACAAATTACATATTCACCATCTAAAGTGTGCCTAGGAAGAATGTTTATAGCTTGACTGGAGTTTTGGCCAAGAAGCTTACCTGGGATCCAAAGAGCTAGTTGCTGCGTGAGTTGGTAGCTGATCTTTTAGAATTTGAGTCGCAATTCTTCAACGCTTCCACTCCTTTCCCCTAGTCTTCGATTCTTGGCCCCAAGCTCCTCGAGCTGAGGCCTTTTATAGCCTTTGAGAGGGTGATGAGGGCGCATATGATCTTGCCACGCGGAGCTGCTCCAACCGCTTGATCTAGTTCATTAGCCTCGGTGATCCCTAGGTTGATACCCCTGCACTTGATCGTGGCATGTTCTCCTGAATTCGCGGCACCTCTCACTGGTAGTGGCTAACATGGCTCTTTCCCTCGATGCGATTGGCGAGGATCTTGTTTTGTTAATGGTGGTGGGGTCCTTGGTTTGCTAGCGTGACTTTATTGATAGCCCCTCTTTTCTTTCCAAGAGATCATGTGGCTTGGATTGCCTTGATATTGGTGAGGTTGTTACCTTTGTGCTGAGGTGGTAGATCTTATTTGATTCTGCTAAGCTGGTTGACTCTCGTCACTGTTAAGGTAGGGCCTCGTGTGCTTGACGTGGCCACTTCAAGTCCCTGATTATTTAGGCCCCTTTTCTACATCTGCCCGGCGGGGGGTGTGGACACTGGTCCTCTTGGGCTTCATCCGAGTCGTGGGCCGGGTCATGTATGTCTTTGCTAGTCTTGCCTTGCTAACTACCGTCAAGTATGTTGTGCTCTTCTTTTCGGACGTGGCCGAGTCAGCTAACTTTCCTAACGGGTTCCTTCGTAGCCCTCTTGGGCGTGAATCTGCTTTGGGCTCAAGGGATTTTGTGGACTACCTATAAGGTCAAACGGATTTAGGGCCCTACAATAGGCATCTCTGAAAATGGTGGGCCAATAAAACCCATAGTCAAGTATTTTTCAGGCTATTCGAGTTGATCCATAATGGCCATCTCTAGATGCTGCATGACAAAATTGGAGGACCGACTTGACCTCGGTGTCCGGGATGCATCTGCGTATGACTTGATCATTGTAGAGTCTCGAAAGGTAAGGATCATCCCATATGTAATACTTGGCATCACTTTTAAGTTTCTCTTTGTATAGGCAGGATGCCTCTAGTGGAAACTGAGATGCTACCACAAAGTTGCAGATGTCTGCAAACCATGGTGTATGTGTGTTGATATGCAGTAGTTACTCGTCTGGGAATTCATCTCGGATAGGCATCGGGTCACTCTCCCTCTAGATCCGACTGAAGTGGTTTGCCATAGAATTTTTAGCCCCCTTTTTATCTTTGATTTCTATGTTGAATTCTTGGAGAAGGAGCATCTACAGAATTAATCTCGACTTTGCATCTAGCTTCTTCAGCAAGAATCTCAGTGCAGCATGGTCAGAGAACACAATGATTTTGGAGCCCAGTAGGTAAGAACAAAATTTGTCCAAGGCAAATACAATTGCCGGCAACTCCTTTTCTGTTGTTGTGTAATTTAACTTGGTTGGGTCCATTGTTCGAGAAGCATATGCAATATGCACTGGTTTGCCAGCACCAGCTCTCTGGCCTAAGATGAATGCTAATGCCGAATTGGATGCGTCACACATAAGCTCGAATGGAAGCTCCTAGTTAGGTGCTTGAAGAATAAGGGTGGATGTGAGTCGGTTCTTCAGCTCCTGGAAGGCTTTAATGCATGGCTGGTCAAATTCAAAGTCCACATCCTTTTGCAGGAGTTTGGACAATGGCAGGGCTATCTTGCTGAAATTCTTGATAAATCTTCTGTAGAACCCTACATGCCCCAAGAATAAGCGAACCTCCTGCACAGAAGCGGGGTTTGAAAGAGAGGTGATGATATTAATCTTGGATTTGTTAACCTCGATGCCTCTGTTGGATACAAGGTGTCCCAACACGATTCCCTCGGTCACCATAAAGTGGCACTTTTCAAAGTTGAGCACCAGGTTTGTATCTATGCATCTCTTTAACACCATGGATAGATTTTCCAGACATGCATCAAATGAATCAGCATACACTGTGAAGTCTTCCATGAAGACTTCCATGCAATCTTGAAGTAGGTTCGAGAAGATACTTATCATACAACGTTCAAAGGTACTCGGCGCATTACACAAGCCAAACGACATGCGTGAATACACAAAGGTGCCGAATGGGCATGTAAAAGTAGTCTTGTGTTGGTCTTCAGGTGTAATGTGGATCTACATATATCCAGAGAATCCATCCAAAAAGCAGTAATGGGATTTTCCTGCTAAATTCTCTAGGACTTGATCGTTGAAAGGCAAAGGGAAATGATCATGGTGAGTTGCCTGGTTTAATCTTCTATAGTCAATGTAGACTCGCCACCTGTTCTGAATCCGCATAGGTACCAATTCGTCATGCTGGCTTTTCATGATGGTCATCCCGGACTTCTTAGGTACTACCTGCATTGGACTAACCCACTGGCTGTTCGAGATAGGATAGATGATCCCGACGACAAGTAGTTTTGTCACTTCCTTCTTGACCACGTCTAGGATGGTCAGATTCAGCCTTCTTTGTTGTTGCCTTATTGGACGAGCTTCCTCCTCCAGTAAAATTCTATGCATGTAGATGGAGGGGTTTATACTTGGAAGGTCAGATAACCTCCATCCAATTTCCTTCTTATGTTGCCTCAAGACATACAATAATTTATCCTCTTGCTCCCGATGGAGATCGTTAGCAATTATTACCAGGAGGTGCTGCTCAACATCCAGGTAGCCATACTTTAGATGGCTCGGCAATGGCTTCAGTTCTATGGGTGGTAGCGATGATGAAAAAGTATCATAAGTCGATTTCGGGTATGGTTGGCCGACTTGATCTGGCTTCGACACCAGGTGTGCTGACATGATCTTGGCCTCCTGCTGTTGTGACTGACTCGTTATTAGTCGGGTGTATCTGGTTCTTATTGGGTTAGAGTCGGACTCGACATTGTGCTTTGTATTGGAGTCAGATCCAGATGGAACAAGGTTCTAGTCTTCACTATCCAAGGTGCTTCTGACTTTAGCGTGCATAATCTTGCTGGGCTCGATACTTGTCTTTTTAATTGAGTCGGCTTCGACTTTCTTTCCCTCTTGGCTACTAGTGGCTGGCATGTACTCGGTAATAAACATTGTTGCCACTTGCGCTGATAGCTGCTTTTCGATCCCGGCAACTTGGACTCTTACATTATTTGAGTACTCCAGGTCTTCATGCTTGCATACTTGGTCCAATAAATCAAGAAATTCTTCCTTAGGACCCAAGTCAGCAAGGTCAGCGATACCATCCTCGGAGTTGGAAAGATCACATACTTCCCTTAATTCATTACAGTCGGCCTCAGCTGTTACAGATCCTATGCAGTCAAATATACCAATATCTCTAGCAAAATCTAAAGTATCACCACTGTTGGTACTTAGTTGAAGATGCTCTTCAAACAGTTCATCAATCAGGTCTATGCCAAAGAATGAATGGTCCTCAGTGGGGTGCTTCATAGCTTCAAAAATATTGAACTACACCAGATGATCACGAAATTCCATTGAGAGTGTCCCAGCATGCACATCAATCTTTGTTCTGGCAGTCATTAGGAACGGTCTCTCCAGTATTAAGGTAGATCCCTTCTCGAATGTCTCATCTTCCATATCCAACACAAAGAAGTCGGCTGGGAAAATCAACTCATTAACTTGGACCAATACATCTTCGAGAACGCCTAAGGGTTGAACAATACTTCCATTTGCTAGTTGTATTGTAATCCCAATGAGCTTCAGATCACCAAATTTCAAGGATTTGTAGATTGATTTCAACATGACATTTATTGAAGCTCTTAGGTCCAACATGGCATCGACAAAGGTACAGTTGCCAATGGGGCATGGGATAGAAAAAAATTTCGGGTCTCGACATTTCTTTGGCAGTGCTTGTTGTACTCCTGCAGTGAATTTATCGTTTCTAGTCAACGTCAGTACTAATACCTCCTAATTCCACCCCTTATTTCATCTTCTTCCTTTTGTGCACACATAACTCCTTAAGGAATTTTATGTACTTAGGAATCTGCTTTTTTATGTACTTAGGAATCTGCTTTATGGCATCTAGGAGTGGAATATTAATTTCCACCTTCCAGAACATCTTCAATAACTCTTCATCAGACTCAAGCTTCTTTTCCGAAAGGGTCCAAGATGGAAATGGCAATGGGACAGACCTATCTTGTTGAGGTACCTGTGAGTTGGCATCCGGTTCGGAGTTGGAATTAGTCGGTCTCGGCACTTGTTGTGGTAATTCTCTACCACTCCTCAGAGTTACTACACTTGCATTCCCTTTAGGATTTGGAATTGTTTACGAAGGAAGGTTGTTGGACCTAACCGATTGTAAATGGCTCACAGTATTAGCTAGCTGTCCTATTTGCGTCTTGAGTCTTGGGTGGCGGTGCTCATGTTTTGCTAGAATTGCATGTTGTTGGAGTTCATACTTTGTTGGAACTCTAGATTGTTTGTTTCTAGCTACTTCATCAGGTCCTCCAAAGATGGTGAGTTGCCTTGGGTTGGCACTCTCTGTTGTTGTTGTTGTTGAAAAGGTGGTGCTGGATATTGTAGACTCGATTGTTGATAACCGGCTTGACCTTGAGGTGCATTCGGGGCAGGTTCAAATCGCTGAGCTATATATGGCCCTTGACTCGGCCCTGACCGAAATGGCTACTTCCCATATTGATTATCAAACTGCCGACTCTGATATGGTTGCTTTCCATACTGATAGCCACCTATTGCTCCAACACTCTCTGGGTGGTTCGACTCAATCTCTTGCAGTGTGGGGCACATATCAGTGAGGTGCTCCACGGAAGTACATATACCATAGACTCTGGCTACTATGCTTGGTTGATGTTGTCCAACAACAAGTTGCCTTACCAGTGATGTTAATTTGGTTAGCTGGTTTTCCAATCTCAAGTTGTCAACTACACTGATTTCATTCACCATTCGAGGTTGGCTGACTCCTCTGATCCCAAACTGTTGTGTATTACTTGCCATATTGGAGATCAGGTGCCTTACTATTGTTGGTGTCTTGTCCATTAATGCTCCTCCACTAGTAACATCAATCATGCTTTTGTCTATCATCCTCAGGCCTTCATAAAAATACTAAATTAGCAATTGCTCACTAATTTGATGATGTGGACATGTGGTACACAGCTTGTTAAATCTTTCCCAATACTCATGCAAAGTTTCTCCATAATGTTTCCTTATCCCACAAATCTCCTTCCTGATGGTTGCGGTTCTGGATGTTGGAAAGAATATCTCCAGAAACATGCGCTTCATATCTCCCTAGGTGTTGAAGAGAATCGGCTGCAGATACAGCCAATCCTTCGCAGCTCCATCAAAGGAAAACCTTCATTTTAATGTAGTCCTCCAATATCCCTTGCGGCCTCATTGTGGAACAAACCACATGGAATTCTTTTAAGTGCTTGTGGGGATCTTCTCCTGCAAGACCATGAAATTTAGGCAACAAATGTATAAGACCAGATTTCAGTTCATATGATTGAGCTGGTTCCAACTGTGGATACTGGATGCACCAAGGTTGGTACCCCACATTCGATGTAGCCAGCTCCTTCAAGGTTTGATCATTGTTCTCCATCTACTCCGGCTCTGAAAATTGTTAGTGCTATACTCAATAGAATCAGAAGTTTTACTAACATGGCTACTATTATCAGAACTAGAAACAAAATCAGAACTATTACTATTAATTACTACTATATTCCTAGCTTTCCTTATCCTACGTAAAGTTATTTCTAGTTTAGGATCTAAATCATATAAAGGGTTAGTACTACTCCTAGTCATGCATCATAAGGCAGATCATGTAGAAAAATGCAAGTTAATCATGCAGAAGAATTAAAGAATGTTTATGCAGAAAAATAGATATGGTTAATGATGCAGAGATGGTTTTGTTTTGTTTTTTTTTTCAGTGGTGAAACTCACGCGACAAAATTTTAACACACACTCAGCATGCTATAATATTTTAGGATCCAAATAGACACAAACTCAAAACTTTGACTTAACTAACAGGCATAACATTCCACAAACTCAAGATTCGGCTTGACTTAGTTTGTCACACAAAGACACAAAAGAACTAGTATCCCCAACAACAACGCCAATTTAGTTGTGTTTTGTTAATCAAATAAACTATGGCTAACTATAGTATAGCTAACCCTAGGTTGATTCTCTCAAGGACACAATGTGTCCGATTATGGCTTGATGTGAAACTATAGTTAATGTAGAAGACACCAAGTGTAGAATGTCGATTTGCTATCGGGAAAGACTGATCTGATCTGGTCTCGGTAGAGATGAATTTGACATGGTCTCGGCTAAGCGCAGACTCAGATAGACGCGATGGAGTCGGACTAACTCGATCTCGGACTAAAATATAGTAAATAAAATGGGGGTTTGCATTTGAGTGTAGAGAAATAATTGAGGACTGAAAGTAAAATAAACTATGCTAAGCTAACTATTGTATCAAATTAGAATTCAACACACGGTAGGTCCTTAATTCCTTACCTAAGATTATACTTCCAATCAACCTGAAACTCTTATGACAATCGTTGAACGTTTATCCCTTGCCATACCATGGATTTACATAAATGCTACCTCATCAGTTGGCAGGGAGTATGTACTTGGTTTATTTTAGGTTCTCTTACCTAACAAGGTTATTAAACCAGTTCCAATCGGTCCTAGTCTAACGTGCTCCAGTCCACACAATGTGCAATCGCGACAAAGAAATAGAAGATTAAAGTGTAGGGATTAAAATCAAAAGACAGATTGCAAACCAGTTGTGTTGTTGAAAACAACATTGAATATAAGGTGAGGATTCAGAGATTCCAGAGAATCTGCCTTCCACGATGATCGCCTTGGAAGGACGGTGATGGTTCACCACTAATGGCCAGACTTTGAGGTTTTTTCCCACCAGAGTGCGTCGACTATATCGAGCGATCACCTCCAACAGCTTCTAGCTTCCTAATTCTTGGTCCTGCACCTCCTCGATCGAGAGAGACACCTTATTGAAGCTTCGTGTACCATCATGCTAGCTAGGAAGAACTATAATTGCTGACAATGCTAAGTCTAAATTTTGCTGAAATTCCACACCCTAAACTCGTGCCTTACGTGCCCTTATAAACATGCAGGGCAGCTGTGGCTAAATCTAAACCTAATCCTATAGAATCGATGATTATTTGATCCTAACAGATTTCTAGCTGAGTTACCCAAATTATATATTCCTTGATCCTAACAGATTTCTAGATGAGTTACCCAAATTACATATTCCTTGATCCTAACGGATTTCTAGCTAAGTTACCCGAATTACATATTCCTTGATCCTAATAGATTTCTAGCTGAGTTACCCGAATTACATATTTCCTAATTTACTCTTCCTATTATCACGCGTTGTTCCTTGTATGCTGGAGTGATTTTCGTCGCTAATAACGGTCCTGGCCGAGAGTGCTACTTTGGCCAAGACAACTGGTCTCGCTTCTTCTAGGTGAAGATGCTCCTTTTAGGCCTGTAAAACAATTCCAACCTTTTTATCAGTTAAAATCCTTGTTTTCACATAGATTTATATTTTTCCTATTTCTAGGACTATAATTCGAATCTTAACTAAGACAAGACTCTTAATCACTAAACAGTCTTACTAATACTCATCTTAAGCCCTTGTGAGGTGTATAAAATATGACTTATCAACCACCTAAGGAATGGAACAAGAGCGAGAGTGTGAGGTGTGCGTTAGATGAATGATTTTCTGAATTCAACCACCTACATAAGTTCTTGCATCCCTTTTTATACACGTGCCTCGTTTCTTGCTCTGCACGCTTTTCCCTAACTAACTCCTAACAAAATTACAATTCCTAATTTTTCCTATCATCTCTCTAATGATTATGCTTTAGACACACGCTGCCTAGAATGACTTGGGCTTGAAGCTAGACTCGGTTGAGAAGGGTCTTGTCTGGTCGAGACATCTCCTCCTGGGCTGAGGTTCTTCAATTGGGCTGAGACGCTCCTTGAATTTTCTTGTAAAAAGAATCCAATCTTTTATTAGCTAAAATCCTCAAATTAACACAGATTTATGTTTTCGCTAGTTCTAGGCAAATAATCAGAATCTTAGCTAAGATATAATTCTCAATTTCCAAATAGTCTCAATAATATCCATCTTAAGCCCTTGTGAGGTGTATAAAATATGACTTATCATACCCCCACACTTACACTTTTGCACTCCTGGGAAAAATCAAAATTGATCATCAATGAAATGAAAGAGAAAACTTATTGTGAGAAGAATCTGTAAATGAATTTCTCAAGTTTGACAAAACATATTAAGCATACGTTCATCCCAGAATCAAGGTATTCAAACAATCTATGGAAGCTACCTTATCCACATCCAAAGAGAACCAGTAACTGAAAACCTCAAAGAGTAAGCAAGAAGTGATAGAGCTCTCTCTCAGGACATATTCTCTTAATCCCTCAAGTGTTTGGGTTTGTATTTACACTCAAAACATCCTATGTTAGCCAGCACTACCAAGCTTTGACTAGCCTCTTCTTCTACACCTTCAAAAACACATGCAGTAATGATCAATAGGACTTGCTTTTAGGCTTGTAACGTGGCCAGGGTTAGGGTAGGATACAGGATGGTAAAGTGAGCTTTCATAACCACAGGGGAGAGAGGAACACTGGGGAATGAGTTCGTAAGCATGGAGATTATCCCTAGGACACTACGAGTCTTTTAAGAGCATCTTTGCTCACTGCTCTACTTTTCCCTTTTGTATTTTCCCTTTCTTTTTCTCACTTTTATTTTGCAGCCTTGTGTTGCATTTTTTTCTTGCAACTTTTTGCTTTTACTGCCTTTTGTTTTCTTTGATTCATCCTGCATTTTTTATTTTCATACCCCTTTCTTTTCTTTTTATTAACCCTTTTCACAATACTACTACTTTTCCAAACGTACCACTCTCGCAATGTCTTTAGGTGTCACCCCCACACTTATGCGAGACTTATTCCCAAAACAATTGCAAAGCTCTTCTAACTCCTAAGGTTGAGGTTGATCATGGTTTTTTGGCTTTTGTGCTTGTAATGAGCTGTCATATTAGAAAGAATGGTTATATAAGCTTAAAGAGGATCAACAAGGGATTCGATTTGCAAGGTAGGTCCATTTGGCTAGTAGCTTGTAAGAAAAAATGGCCTAGATCATGTCACTCATACATGTGAAACAAGGTATATTCAAAGAGTCAAGGTAAAATCTAAAGTAACATAACAACATGGATGCAAAAATCATACAATAAAGAAGAGAATGGCATGATGCAAAGCCATCATTATATACAAGGCTCAAATTTTCTCACACGGATAAGTTGCTTTATCACTGATGGTTTATCTTTTCAATTTTCAGTCACTTGTTGCCTAACGATGTACAAATTTCACTCCCTGTCAAGTTTGAAAAACCTCTTATCCAGGATTTTGATCTACCTCCTCCTATTTCATTCATCTTAAAGAAATCCATTACAAATTTTTCAAAGCATTTTTCTCCTTTATCTCCACAATCAGGAATCAAAAAGCGAAAAGAAAACAATTAAAGAAACAAGGCAAAGTGAAAACATAATCGAAAAACAAAACAAAAATCAAAAAGAGAAATAGAAGAAAAACAAAATGAAATCAGAGACGGCACGACCCTGGCAAAAATGGATCCGGAGTCGGCCCAGACTTTGATAGAAAAATCAGAAGCCAAAACAAACAAGAACGAATATTAAAATAACACAGAAAACAAAGTTAACTACATGCAATGCACACACACAAAGTCGAAACATAAACTACACCCTCCCCCCCACACTTAAATGGTGCATTGTCCTCAATGCATGTCATGGGCATATGAGGGGTTTATGAGGCTTCGCTCAAGGTCTGTCATTCGATATGGCCGATTTCGTCAATGAGATGCTTTCCACCTCGCCCACTGTCGGTGTCGGCCCTTCATGGAAAATTTTTAGTTGATGCTCGTTGAGCTGGAAGGTGCTCTTTGTAGCTTCATCTTTTAATTCAATTGCACCATGAGGGAAAACATTAGTTATAACAAATGGTCCATCTCATCTAGAACGGAGCTTACCTAAAATGAGCTTTAAGCGTGAATTAAATAAGAGTACTTTTTGGTCGACTCGGAACTCTTTTCTCAGGATCTGTCTATCATGGAATTGCTTGATTTTTTACTTGTAAATCCAAGAGTTCTCGTATGCTTCCAAGCGGAGCTTTTCTAGTTCTTACAATTGGAGTTTCCTTACTTTGCCAGCTTGGTCATAGGCCATATTGCATTACTTGATTGCCTAGTAAGCTCGATGTTCTATTCCAACCGGCAGGTGGTAGTCTTTATCGAAGACAATCTGGTAGGGAGACATTCCTAACAGAGTCTGGTATGCAGTCTTGTGCGCCCATAGAGCATCCTCAAGGAGTCGACTCTAGTCCTTTCGGCTGGGATTAGCAATCTTTTGCAAGATTTTCTTGATTTCCTTATTGAATACTTCCACTTGGTCGTTTGTTTGGGTGTGGTATGTTGTGGCAATTCGGTGCTCCACCCCATACTTTTTGAGTAAGGAGGACATAGCTCTGTTGCAAAAGTGACTTCCTTGGTCACTTATAAGATATTTTGGCACACCAAACCTAGAGAAGATATTGAATTTTAGGAAATCCACAACAACTTTGGCATCATTGGTCATGGTTGTTGCAACCTCTACCCCTCATGATACATAGTCGACAACAAGTAGAATGTATGAGTATCCATTTGAGACTGGGAATGGCCCCATAAAATCAATACACCATACGTCAAAGACTTCACAAAAAAGAATTGGTTGCTAGGGCATTTAATGCCTTCTGCTAATGGCCATCCATACTCTCTAACATTGTTCACATGTGGAGACGAATTGATGAGCGTCTCTAAAAATGGTGGGCCTGTAAAACCCATAGTCAAGCACATTCCGGGCTATCCGAGTTGATCCATAGTGGCTGCCTCCAGATGTGGAATGGCAAAAGTGGAGGACCGATTGAACCTTGGGATCCGGAATGCACCTACGAATGACTTGATCACTATAAAGTCTCCAAAGGTATGGATCATCCCATATGTAGTATTTAGCATTATTTTCAATTTTCTCCTTGTATAGCTTGGATGCTTTTGGTGGAAACTTAGATACGACAATGATATTACATATATCTACAAACCATGGTGTAATCTTGTTCATCTACAGTAGATGCTCGTTAGGGAAATCATCTCAAATCGGCATCGGGTTGTTCTCCCTCTCAATTTTACTCAAGTGGTCTGCTACAGAGTTCTTAGCACCTTTCTTATCTTTAATCTCGATGTCGAATTCTTGGAGGAGAAGCATCCACTAAATCAGCTTCAACTTCGCATTTGGCTTCTTCAACAAGAACCGCAATACCACATAGTCAGAGAAGATGATAATTTTGGAGCTCAATAGATATGAATGAAATTTTACCAAGGCAAAGACAATTGCCAGCAACTCCTTCTCAGTTTTTGTATAGTTCAATTGTGCCAAATCCATAGTTCGAGACACATATGTAATCACATGTGTCTGTTTTCCGACTCTGACTCATCGGTCTAAGACGACTCCGAGTGCCGAGTTGGATGTGTAACACATCAACTTGAACGAATACTTCCAATTGGGTGCTTGGAGAATCGGTATGGATGTAAGTCGAGTCTTCAACTCCTAGAAAGCTTTAATACAGGGCTGGTAAAAAACGAAGTCCACATCCTTTTGTAGCAGCTTGGACAATGGCAAGGCAATCTTGCTAAAATTCTTAATAAATCTTCTATAAAACCCTGCGTGTCCTAGGAATGAGCAAACCTCTCACATAAAAGCAAGGGTTAGGGAAAAAGTAATAATATCAATCTTGGATTTATCAACCTTGATGCCTTTACTGGATACGAGATGTCCTAGGACAAATGCCTTAGTTACCATGAAATGACATTTTTCAAAGTTAAGCACAAGGTTTGTATTAATGCATCTAGTTAGCACACGGGATAGATTTTCCAAACATGCATCAAATGATGTGACTGTGAAGTCATTCATAAAGAATTCCATACAATCCTGTAGCAAGTCTGAGAAGATACTAGTCATGTAGCGTTGAAATGTACTCGGAGCATTGCATAGGCCAAATGGCATGTATGTACGCAAAGGTGTCGAATGGACAAGTGAAAGTAGTCTTGTGTTGATCTTTAGGTGCAATATGAATTTGTATGTATTTGGAGAATCCATCCAAGAAATATTAATGGGACTTCTTGCTAATTTTTCTAGGACTTGATCAATAAAAGGCAAAGGAAAATGATCCTTACGAGTCGCCTGGTTGAGTTTTTTATAGTCAATGCAGACTCGCCAGTTATTCTAAATCTACATTGGTACTAGCTCATCATGCTGATTTTTCATTATAGTCATCCCAGACTTCTTCAGGATTACTTGCACCAGATTGACCCATTGGCTATCTGAGATGGGATAGATGATCCTGGCAGTAAGTAGTTTCGTTACTTCCTTCTTAACCACATCCAGGAAGGCTGGATTCATCCTTATTTGTTATTTCCTTATTGGACGGGCTTCTTCCTTCATTAAGATTTTATACATACAAATTGATGGATTTATTCCTGGAAGGTCAAACAATCGCCACCTTATTGCCTTCTTGTGCTGCCTTAAGACTTGCAGCAATTTCTCGTCCTCCTCCTGGTGGAGATTATTGGCAATTATGACTAGGAATTGTTGGTCATTGTTCAGGTAGGCGTACTTTAAATGACCCGACAATGGCTTCAGCTCTACGAGTGGTGAATATAGTAAAAGGGCTTCATTAGTTGGTCTCGGCTTCAGTTGGCCGACTCTGTCTGGATTCAACACTTGGTTTACTAATTTGGTCTCAGCATTCTGTTGCTTCTGACTCTATTTGCTAGACTCGGCTCACGAATGGTTGCTAGAGTCAAACTCAGCTTCTAGTTCCATGCTCAAGTCAGATTCAGATGATACCAACTTTTTGTTTCTGTTGTTCGAGTTAGATTCAACTCTCGGCAATATGCTCAAGCTGGACTTGGCATCCATCTTATTGTCCAAGTTGCTTTCGGCCCATGTCTGGTCTCGGCAATGGTTGGTTGAATCAGACTCGGCAGCTATAATTGTTGCCACTTGTGCTTGTAACAACTTTTTGGTCTCGGCAACTTGGGCTTTGAGCACTCATGTTCTTCATCATTCTTGCACACTTGGTCAATTAAATGAACAAGTTCAGAATTAAGATCCAAGTTGGCAAGGTCAACGATATCATCCTCGGAGTCAGAAAGATCTTGTACTTCCAATAACTTGTCATAATCAGACTCATCTATCACGAACCCTAAGCAGCTGATTACATGAATGTCTTCAGCAAAATTTGAAAATTCAGCATTGCCGATTTCTAGTTGCATATACTCTGCAACTAACTTGTCAATTACATCAATACTAAAGAGCGAAGGGTCCTCAATAGGGTGCTTCATTGCTTCAAATATGTTGAACTGCACCAGGTTGTCATTGAATTCCATCGAGAGCGTCCCGACATGCACATCAATCTTTTTCTAGCAGTCATAAAAAATGGTCCCCCAAGATCAAGGTAGATCCATTCCCTGACGTCTCGTCCTCTATATCCAACACACAAAAGTCAGCTGGGAAAATCAGCTTATTGACTTGGACTAGTACATCTTCAAGAACACCTAAGGGTTGCACAATACTTCTATTTGACAATTGTATTGTCATCCCAATAGGCTCCAGATCACCAAAATTCAGGGATTTGTAGATTGATGTAGGCATGACATTTATTGAGGCTCCTAGGTCCAACATGGCATCGACAAAAGTACATTCACCAATGGTGCATCGGATAGAGAAAATTATGGGGTCTCGACACTTTGGTAAGGTTTTGTGTGATTCGACAATAACTTCATTTTTGGTTAATGCTGACACGACTCCTCCCAATTCCACCCCTTCTTTCATCTTTTTCCTTTTGTGCATGCATAACTCCTTAAGGAATTTGGCATAATTAGGAATCTACTTTATGGCATCTAGGAGTGGAATGTTGATTTCTACCTTCCAGAACATCTTTAGCAAGTCCTCATCGGTTTCTGCTTTTCTTGGCGAGATAGTCCAGGTTGGGAATGGCAACAGGACGGATCTAGCCTATTGAGGCATTGGCGAGTTGACATCCAACTGGTCTTAGCCTTTGTTGCGGTGCGACTTCTTGTGGTAATTCTCTACCACTTCTCAATGACATGACACTCAGATACCCCCTTGGATTCGGAGTTGTTTGCAAGGGAAGGTTTATGGACCCAACCGACTGTAGCTAACTCACAATGTTTGCTAGCTGACCCACCTACGTTTTGAGGTCTTGGATCATGGCACTTAAATTTTTCTAAAATTGCATGTTTTTAGAATTCATAGTATGTTGAAACTCCAGGTTTCTTGTCGCTAACTGCTTCATCAGGTCCTCTAAAGATGGTGAGTTGCCTTGTGATGGCACTCTCTGTTGTTGTTGCTGTTGGAATGGCGGTGCTTGGTATCTTGAATTCGGTTGATAGCTATTTTGACCTTGAGGCACACCCTGGGCGGATCTGAATTTTTGAGCTAGATATTGCCCTTGACTCTGACTTAGCTGGTACTGTTGTCTTCCAAATTGTTGACTATCATATGGTCGACTCTGATACAGCTGCTTTCCGTATTGGTATCCACCTATTAATCCAACTCTCTCGGGATGGTTTGACTCAGTTTCTTGTAATGTGGGGCACATATCAGTTGGGTGATCCATAGAAGTACAAATGCCACAAACTCTTGCTGTTGTATTTGGTTGATATTGCCCAACAATGAGTTGCCTTAACAGTGATGTCAAGTCAATTAGTTGATTGTCCATTCTTAGGTTGTCAACCATACTGACTTTGTTCACCATTCGGGACAAGACGACTCCTCTGATCCCAAATTGCTGCGTTGCTTTCCATATTCGAGATTAGGTGCCTCGCTACTATTGGCGTCTTATCCATTAATGCTCCTCCACTTGCAGCATCAATCATGCTTCAGTCCATTATCGTCAAACCTTCGTAAAAATATTCCAATTAGCAACTACTCGTTAATCTGATGATGTGGATAAGTGGCACATAACATGTTAAATCTTTCCCAACATTTGTGCATTGTCTCTCTAGAATGTTGCCTAATCCAACAAATTTCTTTTCTGATGGTCGCGGTTCTGGATGCTGGGAAGAACTTCTCTAGGAACATGCACTTCATATCACCCCAACTTTTGAAAAGAACCAGCTATAGATATAGTTGATAAGTCATATTTTATACATCCCACAAGGGCATAAGATGGGTATTGTTGAGACTATTTGGTAACTAAGAACCATATCTTAGCTAAGATTCAGATTATGGGCCTAGAAATAAGGAAAACATAAATATATGCTAAATTGAGTATCTTAGCTAATAAAAGATTGGATTCTTTTTGCAAGCCAACTCTAGGAATGTCTCAACCCAAAAGAAGCCTCTCGGCCTAGAAGGAACTGTCTCGGCCAGACTCGTCCCTTCTCAACCGAGCCCAACTTCAAGGCCCAAGTCTCTCTAGCAAGAGCATATATTGCACGTAGTCATTTAGGGAAGTGATAGAGCAAATCAGGAATTATAGTTCTGTTAAAATTAGTTAGGATAAGGCATGCGTAGCAAGGAATGAAGCACGTGTATAAAAGGGATGCAAGTGCTTGTGTAAAGTTGTTGTTGAATTAAGAATCTCAATCATATCATTCATGCTTCATTCTCTCGCTCTCGTGTCATTCCAATCGGTGGTGCACGATGCTTTAGTAAGGCGTCTTGTCAATTGAGGAGGTGCAGGACTAGAGTCTAGAAAGCCAAAGGTTATCAACGTAGATCGCTCAGTATAGCAGAAACACTTTGGTGGATTGAATCCTCAGTGCTCTATCCATCTCTGGTGAACCATCACCATTTTTCCATGGCGATCGTCATGGAAGGCGGAGTCATTGACTTCACACAACCTTGTAATGATACTCTATTTCAGTAATACAATTAGTTGCAATTCCTTATTTCTTGATTGCAAATCCTATTATTAATCTGCTCTTGCTTGTGTCGCGATTGTGCATTTGTGAGGGTGGATCATGCTAAGTTAGGCCGATCGAAACCGATGTAGCAATTTAATTAGGTAATCGATAAGAGAACCTAAAATCAACCATGTGCATACTCCCTGCCAATTGATGAGGTAGCGATTGTGTAAATCCTCGGTCGGTAATGAACGAACTTTCGGCGATTGTCGTAGGACACTAGGTTGATTTGGATTCGTAATCTTGAGAGGAGAGAACTATGAACTGATTGCTTGTTGGAACTTTGTGTTGGTGCAATATATAGCTTAATTAGCTCATATTTACTTTCATACTTAGTTTATTCTCTGTCTTACTTTACGTTCTAGTAATCCAAACCCCTCTATTTAAGTTTTCGGTCTGAGTCCGAGTCAATCCGAGTCTAGTGTCTTAGTCCAAGACCGAGTCTGGAGTCCTCTTAGTCCAAGATAGAGTTGGCATTCCATGTGTACTTAGTATTCTACATGAAACTTTGATTTCCACATTAAGTCATAATTGAGTGCATTATGTCCTTGAGAAGAATGACCTAGGGTTGCACTATGCTATAGTTAGCTCTATTTTTATTTGATAAAAAGCCACCATGACTAAGAGATTATCAATAGCCAAACCTTAGCAGCTACATCCAGGGAAAATGGAAACACCTTCATCTTAATGTAGTCTTCTGGTATCTGACGAGTCATATGTTATACACCTTACACGGACCTAAGATGAGTGTTTTAGAGATCATTTGATGCTTAAGAGTTAAGTTTTAGCTAAGATTCATATTATAGACCTAAAATAAGGAAAGTACAAATCTATGCTAATTTGAGGATTTAGCTAATAAAAGATTCATTCCATTTTGCAGGCCAAATTGATCTTAGCCCATCAAGAGTCTCAGCCCAGGGGAGTTGTCCCGGCCAGACCGACTCCTTCCTGGACCAGCCGGCTTTGCAGGTCTAGCAAGCACGTGGAGCAGCCAATCAGCAACCCAATCAGAAGTGGCCCAATTGCACTGTCCACGTGGGCAACCCATCTTAGCTGCCACATCACTCTAGGAGAAGCTTACAGCACAAGTTACGCAAGGGTAGCGTAGGAATTCCACTCTATAATTCAGTTAGGAGTCTGTTAGCTTGCGTGTTTAGAAGTCCAGCTCATGTATATATAGAAGGAGCTGGGCACATTTAATGGTGGTTGAATTCAAACTTATTTCCATTCACATTTCACACTCTATATCTCTCGCACATATTCTCCATCTTCACGGTGGTGCACGGTGCCTTCATTGGTGTTTCTCTCGATCGAGGAAGCGCGGGTCATGGACTGAGAGGCCGAAGGTTGTCAACGGGGACTACTTGGCTTGCTATCGAACTCTGGTGGACCTGATACTCAGCGTCTTGGCTAACAGAGGTGAACCATCACCGTCATCCATGGCGATCGTCATGGAAGACGGTTCCATTGAATTCACGCCCTGTGTTGTACTTTGTTCTCAATAATACTAGTAGTTGGGATTCTAATCTCTTGATCGCAATTCCTGCATTTTAATCTGCTTGTTGTGTCACAATTGCATATGGTAGAGTAGAGGAATGTTGAGCTAGGCTAATTGGAACCGGTTTAACAACTATAGTAGGTAATCAATTAGAGAACCTAAAATCAACTCTCAACTTAATCCCTGCCAACTGATGAGGTAGCGATCGTGTAAAACCTCGGTATGGCAATGGACGAATGTTTGGCGATCGTCATAAGGAAACCTAAGGTTGATATGGAATGTGAACTTGAGTGGACGAACCAGAACTGACTCAATTACTGAGACAAAATATGAATACAGTAGTAATAGTAGCAGTAGTAGTAGCCTAGTTTAGCCATATTTGATTTCTTATTTTAATTGTTGTTTTACTTGATCTTCATTCAACCCCCGCTATTTCCTGCTTTTCAATCTGAGATTGAGTCAGTCTGACTCTGTTGCGTTTGTTGCACTTAGCCGAGACTATGTCAAATAAGCCTCTTGCGAGTCCATATCGGACCAGTCTCTACCGAGAGCAACTCGGCACCTAGTTGAGAGTGAGTCTACATTCTACACTTGAATTCTGCTTTACTTAATTTTCACATAAAGTCATAATTGAGTGCATTGTGTCCTTGAGAAAATTCGACCTTGGGTTGATTATGCTATAGTTAGCTTCAGTTTATTTGATGCATATTGAGATGACTAAAACGACCTTATCAAATTGGCATCATTGCCGGGGACACAAGTTCTTTTGTGTCTTTTTGTACCAAAACTAAGTTAAGCTGAATCCCGAGTCTGTAGAATGTTGTGTCAGTTAGTCGAGTCATAAAGTCTAAATTTAGTCTGTGACAGCATGCTGAGTATGTGTTAATTTCTGTGCGTGAGTTCCACTGCTAAAAAAAATAGCAACAAAAACAATAGTCATTTCTGCATCATTGCATTCATTCTCTTCACTACATATTTGATTTTGTATTCTGATAGTCACTAGTTTCCTACTACATACTATTACTAACTTGTATACTAACATTAATGTTTCTGCATGAGTAACCTGCATGTTTCTGCATGATGCCTTATAATGCATGACTAGGAGTAGCTCTGACCCTTTGTATGAATTAGACCTTGAAATAAAAATAACTTGGCAGGAGAAGATCCTCACAAGCACTTGAAGGAATTCCATGTGGTTTGCTCCATAATGAGACCATAGGGGATACCAGAAGACTACATCAAGATGAAGGCATTCCCATTCTCCCTAGATGGAGCAGCAAAAGATTGGCTGTATTTACAGCAAGTTCTATTCAACACCTGGGGAGACATGAAGTGCATGCTCTTGGAGAAGTTCTTTCCGGCATCCAGAACCACGACCATCAGGAAGGAAATATGTGGGGTCAAGCAACATCCTAGAGAAACTCTACATGAATACTGGGAAAGATTCAACAAACTGTGCGCCACATGTCCACATCATCAGATCAGTGAACAGTTGTTGATCCAGTATTTCTATGAAGGTCTGCCAATGATGGACCGAAGCATGATTGATGCTGCTATTGGAGGAGCACTGATGGATAAGACGTCGGTAGCAACAAGGCACCTGATCTCTAACATGGCAAGCAATACACAACAGTTTGGGATCAGACGAGCCAACCAATCCCGAATGGTGAATGAAATCAGTGTAGTGGATAACTTGAGACTGGAGAAGTAGTTAACCGAGTTAACATCATTAGTGAGGCAACTTGTTGTTGGACAACACCAATCAAGCGTAGTAGCCAGAGTTTGTGGCATATGTACTTCCGTGGAGCACCCTACTGATATGTGCCCCATATTGCAAGAAACTGAGTCGGATTACCTAGAGAGTGTTGGAGCTATAGGTGGTTACCAGTATGGGAAGCAACTGTATCAGAGTCGGTCATCTGATATTCAACAGTTTGGAAAGCAACCATTTCGGCTAGGGCCGAGTCAAAGGCCATATGCAGCTAAGCGATTTAAGCCTGCTTCGAATGTACCTCAAGGACTAGCAGGTTATCGACAACGACTCCACAATATCAGACACCACCGTTCCAACAACAACAACAACAACAGAGAATGCTAGCTCAAGGAAATTCACCATCTCTGGAGGACCTGATGAAGTAGTTAGCAAATAAAAACTTGGAGTTTCAGCAAACCATGAGCTCCAACAACATGCAGTTTTAGCAAAGTATGAACTCCACCATCCAAGACCTCAAGATGCAAATAAGACAGTGAGCCAATACTGTGAGCTAGTTACAATCGACCGGATCTAGCAACCTACCCTCACAAACCATTCCAAATCCAAGAGGGAATGCGAGCGTAGTCACTTTAAGAAGTGGAAAAGCATTGCCACAACCAGCACCGCAGCAATTGCCGAGATCAACTGATGTTGACTTTGAGCTGGATGCCGATTCACGAGTGCTTCAACAGGAGAAAATTGTCCCATTTCCATTTCCAACTTGGGCAGTCTCAACAAGGAAGCCTAACTGTGATGAAGAGCTGTTGAGGATGTTTTGAAAGGTGGAAATCAACATTCCACTCCTTGATGCGATAAAGCAAGTTCCCAAGTCTGCAAAGTTCCTCAAGGAATTATTCATACACAAGAGGAAGAAGATGAAAGGAAGTGTGGAAGTAGGAGGTATAGTGTCGGCGTTGACTAGAAACGAAGATTTCACTACAAGAGCATAGACACTCCCAAAGAAATGCCGAGATCCTGGAATTTCTTCTGTCCCATGTACCATTAGCAGCTGTACCTTTGTGATGCCATGTTGTATCTAGGAGCTTCAATTAATGTCATGCCAACATCAATCTACAAATCCTTGAATTTTGGTGATTTGGAACCTACTGGGATGACAATACAGCTAGTAAATAGAAGTGTTGTTCAACCCTTAGGTCTTCTCGAAGATGTTCTTGTCCAAGTTAATGAGTTAATTATCCCAACAAACTTCTACGTGTTGGACATGGAAGACGAGACATCAGGGAAGGGATCCACCTTAATCTTAGGGCGACCATTCCTTATGACTACCAAAACAAAGATTCATGTGCATGGCAGGACACTCTTGATGGAATTTGGTGATACTTTGATGCAATTTAATATTTTCGAAGCCATGAAGCACCCCACCGAAGACCATTCTCTCTTTAGCATGGATTTGATTGATGAATTAGTTGAAGAGTATTTTTAATCAGACAATGACAGTGAAGAAATTTCAAATTTAGCTGAAGATACTGAGTTCATTGACTCCTTAGGGTCCCTCAAAGAAGAAGCCGACTATGAAGAAGTGTGGGAAGTACACAATCTTTTCAACTCCGAGGATGATATTGATCTTGCCGACTTGAGTCAAAAAGTCGAGTTGATTAAACTACTAGAACAAGAACGCAACTATGAGAACCTAGAGTGTTCAAACAAGGCAGAAGCTCAAGTTGCCGAGACCAAAAAGCTAGTCACAACACAAGTGGCAACAATGTTCACAGCTTAGTACGAGTCGGCCAAAAGAAGCCGAGACCAAGAAGGGACTGAAGTCATCTCAGCCAAAAAGACAAGTGTCAAGGCTGACCTACATGAACACGTGCAAGCAGAGATCATCTCGGCCAAATAAGACCAGAAGCAAGCAAGGGTCGAGTCTATCTCGACATATCAAGGTAAGAACCATGTTCCATCCGGATCCGACTTTAGTGCGACCCAAGGAGCCGAGTCCGACTCCAAAACGACAAGGGCCAACTTTACCTAGGCCAAAAGGAGTTGGCCACAACAGCCAAAGGCCAAGATCATGTTGACACACCTAATGCCGGATCCAACCCAAGTCGGCCAGACGGATCCGAAAGTATCAATTGACAACTCTTCATCTCTGCCACCACCCATGGAATTGAAACCATTGCCAGGTCATTTGAAGTATGCCTATTTGGATGTTGAGTAGCAACTTCCAGTCATCATCGCTAGCAATCTCTGCCGAGAGTAGGAAGATAAATTGTTGAGCGTCTTAAGGCAACATAAGAAAGCAATTGGGTGGAAATTATCTGATCTTCCAAGGATAACATTTTAATGGAGGAGGAAAGCAAGCCCATAAGGCAACAACAAAGAAGAATGAATCTGACCATCCTAGATGTGGTCAAGAAAGAGGTGACAAAACTGCTTGCTGCAGGGATCATCTATCCCATTTCAGATAGTCAATGGGTGAGCCTAGTGCAAGTAGTACCTAAAAAGTCTGGGATGACCGTCACAAAAAACCAGCATGATGAGTTGGTACCTACGTGGATTCAAAATAGCTGGCGAGTATGCATCGACTATAGAAGATTGAATCAAGCAACTCGCAAGGATGATTTTCCTTTGCCTTTCATTGATCAAGTCCTGGAAAAATTAACAGGAAAATCCCATTGTTGTTTTTTGGATGGTTTCTCTAGATACATGTAAATCCACATTGCACCTAAAGATCTACACAAGACCACCTTCACCTGCCCATTTGGTACCTTTGCATACACTCACATGCCATTTGGCCTGTGCAACGCGCCGAGTACATATCAACGTTGCATGACAAGCATTTTCTCGGACTTGCTATAGGAGTGCATGAAGGTGTTCATGGATGACTTCACGGTTTATGCTGATTCATTTGACGCATGTCTAGGAAACCTATCCAAGGTGTTACAAAGATGCATTGACACAAATTTGGTTCTTAACTTTGAAACTGAGGGAATTGTGCTGGGACATCTGGTATCTAACAGAGGCATCGAGGTGGACAAAGCAAAGATTGACATTATCACCTCTCTTCCAAACCCCACCTCTGTGTGGGAAGTCCGCTCATTTTTGGGACACGCAAGATTCTACAGAAGATTTATCAAGAACTTCAACAAGATTGCTTTGTCGTTGTCCAACCTGCTATAGAAGGATTTGGAATTTAAATTGTACCAGCCATGTATTGAAGCCTTTCAGGAGCTGAAGAGCCGACTCACATCTGTCCCTATTCTCCAAGCACCTAACTGGGAGTTTCCATTTGAGCTTACGTGTGATGCATCCAATTCAGCATTAGGCATCATCCTAGGCCAAAGAGCCGGAATCGGCAAGCCAGTGCATGTTATTGCCTATGCATCTTGGATGATTGATCCGACCCAGTTAAACTACACAACAACTAAGAAGGAGCTGCTGGCAATTGTATTTGCCTTGGATAAATTTCGTACGTACCTACTAGGCTCCAAAATAGTTGTATTCTTTGACAACGCTACACTCAGATTCTTGCTGAAGAAGCCAGATGCAAAGTCGAGACTGATTGGTGGATGCTTCTCCTTCAAGAATTCGATATAGAGATCAGAGATAAGAAAGGCGCTGAGAATTCAGTAGCAGACCATTTGAGCAGGATTGAGAGGGAGGATGATTTAGTGCATATCAAAGACGAATTCCTAGATGAGTAATTATTGCATATCACCACGCCTACACCATGGTTTGCAGATATCTATAACTTTGTGGTAGCATCTCAATTCCCATCGAAGGCATCCCAGCTATACAAGGAAAGACTGCAAAATGATGCCAAATACTACATATGGGATGATCCCTACCTATGGAGACTTTATAATGATCAAGTTATTCGTAGGTGTATTCTTGACGCCGAGATCAATTCGGTCCTCCAATTTTGTCATGCAGCACCTGGAGGCGACCACTATGGATCAACTCGAACGACAATGAAAGTAATTGATTGTGGGTTCTATTGGCCCACCATTTGTAGGGACGTGTACCAATTCGCTCCACCTACAAACAATGCCAAAAAGCTGGAGTGGCCATTAGCAGAAGGCATGAAATGCCCCAACAACCCATACTGTTCTACAAAGTCTTTGATGTTTGGGGTATCAACATCATGGGGCCATTCCCAGTCTCCAATAGTTATCCATACATCCTGCTGGCCGTAGACTACGTGTCAAGATGAGTAGAGGCCATAGCCACCAAAACCAATGATGCCAAGGTTGTAGTGGATTTTCTAAAGTCCAATATCTTTTTTCGGTTTTGTGTGCTGAAAGCGCTCATAAGTGACCAAGGTAGTCACTTCTGCAATAGAGCCATGTCCTCTTTACTCCACAAGTATGGGGTGGTGCATAGAATTGCCACAACCTACCACCCCCGGACTAACAGCCAAGCTGAAATTTTCAATAGGGAAATAAAGAAGACGTTGCAAAAGATGACCAATCCCAACTAGAAAGACTGGAGCCGACTCCTTGAGGATGCTCTTTGGGCACATAGAACTGCATACCAAACTCTATTGGGGATGTCTCCCTATCAGATTTTCTTCAGTAAAGCATGTCATCTCCCAATGGAAATAGAACACAAAGCTTACTAGGCAGTAAAGCAGTGCAATCTAGCCTATGACCAAGCAGGGAAACAAAGAAAATTCCAATTGCAAGAACTGGATGAACTCCACTTGGAAGCCTATGAGAACTTTCGGATCTATAAGTAGAAAGTCAAGCAATTTCATGATCAACAAATCCTAAGGAAAGAGTTCCAAGTCGGCTAGAAAGTACTCTTGTTCAATTCATGTTTAAAGCTCATTATAGGTAAGCTTTGTTCTAAATGGGATGGACCTTTTGTTATCACTAACGTTTTTCCCTATGGTGTAGTGCAACTAAGAGATGAACACACCAACAACACTTTCCAGGTCATTGGGCATCAAATTAAGCTATTCCATGAAGGTCCAGCACAAATAGCAGGCAACATGGAGACCATCTCATTAATGGAACCAGCTTCGTCGGACGACACACTCTGAGCCAATCTCGTGAACCCCCTTTGTATTCATGCCTTGCATTGAGGACAATGCAACCTTTAAGTGTAGGGGGGATAGCATGGCCATCCAAGGCTTGCTAAATTCTGTGCTTGAAACTTTTGTTCTACCCATGAAAACTCCATGCCGACTCTAGTCTGACTATTTGTTTCTGTTTTGTTTTTTCCTTGATTTCTCTTTTACGTCTTAATTCTCTTTTTCGTTTTCATTTCAGTCCAATTTTTCTTTTAAGGTCATTTCCTTTGTTTTAAATAAAAGCTGCCCAAGCTGAGTCCATGCCGACTTCAACATCTTGGCCGAATTCGGACCGACTTCGGCTCGGCCCAGCTAAATTCAATTTTCGTTGAAATTTTGCTTTTATTTTTCCTAAATGATTTCAGAATTCTAATTGCTGTGAAAAATGCCTTGAAAAAGAATTTGAAACAATTTCTTTAAGTATTGGATGAGGTAGTAGGAAGCAATTCAGACCCTTGGAAGACAGATTTTTCAAGCTTGACAATGAATGAAATTTTTGCACCTTAGGCAGTGGGTGACTGAAAAACAGAAAAGATAGACCATTAGTGGCAGAGCAATTAATTGTGTGAGAATTTTTTAGTCCATGTACATATAAATGACTTTGCATCTTGTCATTCTCTCTTTCTTGTGTGATTTTTACATCCATGTTAGTTGTGTATTCTGGATTTTGCCTTGACTCTCTGGATATATCTGGTTTCGCATGCAGGAATAAGATGATCTAGGCCATGTTTCCAACAAGCCTCAAGCCAAATGGACCTACCTTGTAAATTTTGCCTTGTTTACCCTCTTTGAGCCTGAATGACCATCCTTTTGTGACAGCTCATTACAAACCAAAGCCGGGAAAACCATGATCGAACCTCAACCTTAGGGGACAGAGGAGCTTTGGAATTTTTTTGGGAGTAAGTCACGATCAAGTGGGGGGAGACACCAGGGGATGAAGCAAGGGTAATGTATCAGAAAATGGTCGAAAAGGAAAAGAAAGAAAAAAATTGAAAAGAAAGGCAACATAAAGCTAGAAGTTGCAACAAAATGAAAGAAAGAAACAAGTGCAGGAAAATAAAGAAGTAGCCATAAGTCATAAGCTGTAAACACAGCACAAAGTTGCAAAAGAAGAAGTGAAAAAAAGAAGAAAAGAAAATTAGAAAAGGGAAAGAAAGGAAGTGAGCTAGAACTATGTCGAGTGGACTTGCAGTGGCTTAGGGATACTCTCCATGCTAGTGAACCTACTCCCCATTGCTCCTCTCTTCCCTACGGTTAGAAAAACTCACTTACCCATCTTGTTCCCCACCTTTTGACCCTGTCCATGATACAAGCCGAGAATAAAGCCCTTTTGATCATGACTACATGTGTTTTTGAAGGTGTGGAAGGAGAGACCAATCAAAGTTTGGTAATACCAGTTACATGGGATGTTGAGTGTATATACAAGCCAAAACACTTGATAGGTTGAGAGAACATTTTCCTAAGAGAGAACTCTATCACTCTTGGTCGTCCTTTGATGTTTGCAGGTCACTTAATTGCCTTGAGTGTGGAGAAAGTAATTTTCATAGATTGATTGAATGTCTCAAGTCTTTGGGTAAAGGAATGTTGATTCTGTTTTAGCTAAAGCTTGAGAAGCTTGTTGAAAATTCTTTTTCTCTTTTAAAAATCTCCCTTGTGTTCGAACTCTTATTTTGTGCAGGAGTGCAAAAGTATAAGTGTGGGGATCTGATGAGTCATATGTTATACACCTTACAGGCACCTAAGATGAATGTTTTAGAGATCAATTGATGCTTAAGAATTGAGTATTAGGTAAGATTCATATTATGACCCTAAAAATAGGGAAAGTATAAATCTATGCTAATTTGAGGATTTTAGCTAATAAAAGATTAGTTCTATTTTGTAGGCTGAATTGATCTCAACCCATCAAGAGTCTAAGCCCAGGTGAGTCGTCCCAACCTGACTGACTCCTTCTCGAATCAGTTGGCTTTGCAGGTCTAGCAGCCACGTGGAGCAGCCAATCAACAACCCAATTAGAAGTAGCCCAATTGCACTGTGCACGTGGGCAACCCATCTCAACTGCCATGTCACTCTAGGAGAAGCTTGTAGCGCAAGTTACGCAAGGGTAGCGTAGGAATTCCACTCTATAATTCAGTTAGGGAGTCTGTTAGCTTGCGTGTTCAGAAGTCTAGCTCATGTATATATAGAAGGAGTTGGGCTCGTTTAATGGTGGTTGAATTCAGACTTATTTCCATTCACATTTCACACTCTATATCTCTCGCACATATTTTCCATCTTCACGGTGGAGCACGGTGCCTTCATTGGTGTTTCTCTCGATCGAAGAAGCTTAGGTCATGGACTAAGAGGCCGAAGGTTCTTAGAGAGAACCGCTTGGCTTGCCATCGCACTCTGGTGGACTTGATTCTCAGTGCCTTGGCTAAAAGAGGTGAACCATCACCGTCATCCATGGCGATCGTCATGGAAGACAGTTCCACTGAATTCACGCTCTGTGTTGTACTTTGTTCTCAGTAATACCAGTAGTTGTGATTCTAATCTCTTGATTGCAATTCTTGCATTTTAATCTTCTTGCTATGTCGCGATTGCATACGGTATAGTAGACGAATGTTGAGCTAGGCCAATTGGAACCGGTTTAACAACTGCACTAGGTAATCAATTAGAGAACCTAATGGAGAACCTAAAATCAACACTAAGCTTAATCCTTGCCAATTGATGAGGTAGCGATCGTGTAAATCCTCCGTATGGCAATGGACGAATGTTTGGCGATCGTCATAAGGAAACCTAAGGTTGATATGGAATGTGAACTTGAGTGGACGAACCAGAACTGACTCAATTACTGAGACAAAATATGAATACTGTAGTAGCAGTAGCAGTAGTAGTAGTCGTAGTAGTAGCCTAGTTTAGCCACATTTGATTTCTTATTTTAATTGTTGTTTTACTTGATTTGCTTCAAACCCCCTTGTTTCCTGCTTTTTAGTCTGAGACCGAGTCAGTCCGACTCTATTGCGTCTGTTACATTTAGCCGAGACTATGTTAGGTAAGGCTTTGCCGAGTCCATATCAGACCAGCCTCTACCGAGAGCAACTCGTCACCTAGCTGAAAGTGAGTCTACGTTCTACACTTGAATTCTACATTACTTAATTTTCACATAAAGTCATAATTGAGCGCACTTTGTCCTTGAGAAAATTCGACCTAGGGTTGACTATGCTATAGTTAGCTTTAGTTTATTTGATGCGCATTGAGATGACTAAAACAACCTTATCAGTATCCCGTGCGGCCTCATCGTGGAATAGACCACGTGAAATTCTTTTAAATGCTTGTGGGGGTCTTCACCTACAAGACTATGAATTTCGGGCAACAAATATATTAAAGTGGATTTTAATTCATAAGATTGAGCTAGTTCCAGTTGCAGATATTGGATGTACCAAGGCTGGTATACCACATCCGATATGGCCAACTCCTTGAGCGTGCAATCATTGTTCTCCATTGGTTTTGACTCTTGAGACTTACTTACACCAAAATTAAAATTAGAGTTGATGTTAGAGCTACTGTACTCAGAAAAATTAGAATCGTTAGTTGCATAAACACTATTATCAGAATTAGAAACAAAATTAGAACTATCATTATTACTTACTATAGTACTCCTAACCTTCCTTAACCTACGTAAAGTTCTATCTATTTCTGGATCTAACTCATTCAAAATGTTACAACTACTTTTAGTCATGCACTATGAGAAAAATCATATAGCGAATTGTAAAATCAAATATGCAAAAAAAATTAAAGTCAATTATGCAGAGGAAGTTAGAGTCAGTTATGCAAATAAGAAAATAGAAAACAAGTAGCTATCAGAAAACAAAAATCACTTATGCAAAGAAGAAAATAAAGTCAATGATGTAGAGACAAGAATTTATGCGAGAGAAAAATAGACAAGTCCTACAATCCCCCTTTCTTTCTTTTTTTTTCTAATTGTACAAACTCACACAAACACACAACGCACTCAAACACACAAACTATGATTTTAACACAAACTTAGAATGCCTTAAAATTTTAGACTCGACAAAAAAAGATAGAACAACTAACAACTCAGCAAATTAAATCAAAGGAAAAATAGACTCGGTATGCCAAAACAAACAGACCTAGCATTCTATAGACTCAGGATTTGGCATAAACTTAGATTTGGAACACAAAGACATAAAGGAACTTGTGACCCCAGCAACGATACCAATTTGATAATGTTGTATTGTCGTGGTGGCTTTATCAAATAAAACTATAGCTAACTATAGCATAGTGCAACCCTAGGTCATTCTTCTCAAGGGAATAGTGTGTTCAATTATGAGGGTACGTAGAATGCAAACTCTATCTCAGACTGAGACGACTCGGACTTGGTCTCGAACAAAGACACTAGACTTGGACTACAGTCAGACTGGACTCAGACTGAGCCGGTCTCGATAGAGGTTGCTCAGATTCAGTCCAGACTAACACAACTGACTTGACTGAATGCAAACTGTAGCACCCCAAAACTGTCCGACCCAAACAACAAGTTGGCTTTCCCTTAACCGATAACAATAAAATCCTGAAGATTCTATATGTTATCAACAAACAACCATAGTTGGCTTTCCCTTAACCGATAACAATAAAATCCTGAAGATTTTATATGTTATCAACAAACAACCACAGTTGGCTTTCCCTTAACCGATAACAATAAAATCCTGAAGATTCTATATGTTATCAACAACAACCAAAAACAATAAAATCTCCTAGAAGTGGGATAAGATACACTCCCATCTCAACCACAGCCTATATAAGGCCTTACCACGAATAAGCGAGGGTCGAACAAAATTTCCCACGAGAAAGCGAGAAGAGGGAGAAGCCAAGAGGTCTGCGAAAGCATCCTGGACAAAGAACAGAAGACTAATACGGCAGGTACCAGGTTAGTAAGATCTCCTTCCCTTTTTTTAATTAGACTTAGGTTGATAGAACTAGAAAAACCGAATTAAACCCACACATCCTTCCACTGCAAATTTCTCTTCTCTTTCTTGTCTCCCAAACTCTCCTTTTCCAAATTGGTCATGGCCGAGTTCATCTCGGCCATTGGCTAAGCCTACCCTAGGAAACCATGCCAGAACTACATAGACTTTGATTCCTCGAATCCGAGGTACATAGGCACAGGAGGCATACTCTTATCAAGTCTATTCCCCCAAACCAAACCATCCCCCGTACATAGGATTCCATAATATGCGATCATTGCACAATAATATTGGCATGAATTACTATATGACATTACCATCTCTACCCACACTAAAACCTTAGTAAACCCAAAAGCTAGTCTTAGGTAACTGTTAAGTAACAGGCATGCTGGGGGCACCCTGTGCCCCTGGTGTGTAACCAACTTCCGAACCCATTCATCTGGTTCCAGACCAAACCTTATCCCCCCACCTTGGTTTTCCAGCATTCCTAACCAAAACGCTGGTGGCGACTGATGAGTCACAGTTTATACATCTTTTAGGCACCTAAGAAGGAGGTTTGCAAGACTATTCTGTGCTTAAGAATGAACTGTTAGCTAAGATTCATTTTATGAGCTCAAATATATAGAAAATACAAATTTGTGCTAATTCAGATTTCTTAGCTAATAAAAGTAACTCTTCTTCTTTTGCAGGTCAAGCCGAGTTGACCAAAGTCAACAAGGGAGTTCCGGCCGAGATGAAGTCGTCCCGCCAGACCGACTCCAAATCGTCTCGGCAATCCTTGACTTGTAGCCCAGCAGCCCAGCGAAGAGTGGTCCAAGTACATTGACCACATCAGCTATCCAACTTGGAGGCCACCTCAGCGTTAGCTCAGCTGCCATGTCACTCCTAGGAGATCTGCCATGTCAGGATAGAAGATCCGCATAGGGGTAGAATAGGATCTTTCACAATGTAATTCTGTTAGGATTCGCTAGGATTAGCATATCACAGCTCGTGTATATATAGGAAGAGCTGTGCACTTTTTACATGTTCTATTTTTGGGAATTCACTCCTAATACACCTCATTTTACTCCATCTCCTCACCCTCATCCTTCCATTCCTGGTGGCGCACGGTACTGCAGTGGCACTTATCTCGATTGAGGAAGTGCAGGTCTAAGACTGGGAAGCTGGACGTTCACCAGAGGGGACCGATCAGACTACTGACGCACTCTGGTGGAGCTGATCCTCAGCACTTAGGCGAACGAAGGTGAACCACCACCATCAACCTTGGCGATCGTTGAGGAAGATGGAACCATCCGAACTCAGGACCACTGTATTTGTATTCTGATTCTGTTAATCGATTTCATTCTGCATTTCATATCTCTGTTCTCTTCCTCTACTTTAATTCACGATTGAATCTGCGATTGCAATTGAACTGTGAACAATGTTAAGCTAAGCCGATTGGAACTGGTTTAACTAATTCAGTAGGTAATCACTTAACGATTGTTGAAAGAGAACCTAAAATCAGCTCTGAACTTAATCCCTGTCAACTGATGAGGTAGCGATTGCATAAATCCTCGGTATGACAATGGACGAACCTTTGGCGATTGCCATATGACTACCAAAGGCTGATATGGACTATGAACTGGAGATTGGAACCTGGACTAGACTTGATTAATGGAACTGAATCTGAATACAGTTATATAATACTAATAGATAATTAGTAACAGTAGTATACATTTACTGCATTCATAGTCTTAGTGTATTTTCTGCATTACTCGCATCCCAACTCCCCCGTTCTTTGCTTTCTTTCTTTTTCTGGTTGAGACAGAGGTAATCCGCCTCTGTGAAGCGTCTGTTTGTACTCAGCCGAGACCAGGCCGGATAGTCTTAGCCGAGACCATCTCTGCCGAGACCGTCTCTGCTCAGTCTCTGCCAAATACGACTTTCACTACAACCGAGGAGAGTCAACACTTCACATCTCAGATTCTGCATTGTTTAACTTGACACTAAATCACAATTGAGCACACTGTGTCCTTGAGAAAAATGACCTAGGGTTGACTATACTATAGTTAGCTTTAGTATTTGATAAGTGCGTTGAAACGACTGTAAAAATCCACATCATCAAATTGGCGCCGCTGCCGGGGACACAAGTTCTTTTGTGTAAATGTGTGCCAAGCTAAATAAGGTCGAATTCCGAGTCTGTGAAGTGTAAGTCAGTCTTGAGTATTTTGAATTTGTTTATGTTTTTTCTGTTGTTTCTGGATCCTGAATAAAAAGCATGCCCTATATCAATAATTTTTCTGTGTAAAACCATTTTGTAGTACTTAGAGGTAGCATTTTGTTTGCATATATTACTGCATCTTTCTTTTCTGCATAATCTGCATGATGCATGACTAGGAGTAATCTTGATCCATTGACTGTTTTTTGACCCAGAAATAGAATTAACCTTACGTAGATTACGAAAAATTAGGACACTGTAGTAAATAGTAGTGCTGATATAGAATCTGTAGCTAATTCTAACCAGCTTTGTACTTTGATAATCTTGTGTCTAGTTCTAACGCTTTTTGCAGAATCAGGACGAATGGAGAATAACGATAGGACGTTGAAGGAGTTAGCTACTCCAGGGCGTGGTGTATCAACCCCGGTGCATCCAATACCCACAGCCGGAGCCAGCTCAAACATATGAGTTGAAATCTGGTCTTATACACCTGTTGCCCAAATTTCATGGTCTTGCAGAGAAGACCCCCACAAGCACCTGAAAGAGTTCCATGTGGTCTGCTCTACCATGAGGCCGCAGGGATATCGGAGGACTATATCAAGATGAAGGCATTCCCATTCTCCCTGGATGGGGCAGCAAAGGATTGGCTGTACCTTCAGCCGGCCCTTTTCAACACCTGGGGAGACATGAAGCGTGCATTCCTGGAGAAGTTCTTTCCGGCATCCAGAACTGCGACCATCAGAAAAGAGATATGTGGGATAAGGCAGCATCCAAGCGAAACGTTACATGAATACTGGGAGAGGTTCAACAAACTTTGCGCCACCTGTCCACATCATCAGATCAGCGAACAGTTGCTGATCCAGTATTTCTATGAAGGATTATCTCTGATGGACAGAAGTATGATAGACGCAGCCAGTGGCGGAGCCTTAATGGACAAGACACCAGCAGCAGCGAGGCACCTGATTTCCAACATGGCTAGCAACACACAGCAGTTTGGAATCGAGGCCGAGTCAGTCTCGGATGGTGAATGAAATCGGTGCAACTTCCAATCAGAGGTTGGAGAATCAGCTGACTGAATTGACATCATTGGTGAGACAGCTTGCTGTTGGACAACACCAACCCACCATGGCAGCAAAAGTATGTGGCATATGTACTTCCGTGGAGCACCCCATTGATATGTGCCCCCACTCTCCAGAAACCGAAGTCGGACCAGCCAGCAAATGTTGGAGCCATAGGTGGATTTCAGTACGGGAAGCAGCCGTATCAGAATCGGCCATTTGATAACCAACAACATGGAAGACAGCCATTTCGGCCAGGACCGAATCAGGGACCATATGTGGCTCAACAATTCGGATCCACACCGAACACTTATCGACAGGGCAGGTTATCAACAGCCGACTCAACAATACCAAGTACCACCATTCCAACAACAGCAACAACAGCAGAAGGTACCTACTCAAGGTAACCCTCCATCTCTGGAGGACCTAATGAAGCAACTAGCAACTAGTAATCTGGAGTTCCAGCAATCTGTGAGCTCCAACAACATGCAGTTTCAGCAGAATATGACTGCCACCATCCAAGACCTCAAAACGCAAATTGGACAGCTAGCCAACACTGTGAGCCAATTACAGTCGGCAGGATCTAGCAACCTCCCCTCTCAAACCATTCCAAATCCGAGAGGAAACGCCAGTGTAGTCACTCTCAGAAGTGGGAAAGAACTAGCCCAACCTACACTGCAGCAGGAGCCGAGATCAGTAAGAACCGACTCCGAGCAAAACGCCGACTTACAGTCTCGGCCAGAGAAAGCTGTCCCACTGCCATTTCCATCTCGACCCAATTCAGCAAGGAAGCCAGAGTCGGATGACGAGTTGCTGAAGATGTTCCGTAAGGTGGAAATCAACATTCCACTCCTCGATGCCATCAAGCAAGTCCCTAAGTATGCCAAATTCCTCAAGGAATTGTGTGTCCACAAAAGGAGAAAGATAAAGGGGAGCAAGGAAACTGGAGGTGTGGTGTCAGCCCTGACTAGGAGTGAAGCAACCACTGCAGGTGCCCCAACACTGCCAAAGAAATGTAGAGATCCTGGAATCTTTTCTGTCCCATGCACCATTGGCGAATGCACTTTTGCTGATGCCATGTTGGACCTGGGAGCCTCAATCAATGTCATGCCAGCATCAATCTACAGGTCCCTGAATTTTGGTGAATTAGAACCCACAGGGGATGACCATTCAACTTGCAAACAGAAGTATTGTCCAGCCCCTCAGGGGTGCTCGAAGATGTCCTTGTCAAAGTCAACGAGCTAATATTTCCAAATGACTTTTACGTGCTAGACATGGAGGACGAGACATCCGAAGGAATCAACGTTAATCCTGGGGAGACCTTTTCTGATGACAGCCAGAACGAAGATTGATGTGCATGCAGGATGCTCTCCATGGAATTCGGTGACACTTTGGTGCAATTCAATATTTTCGAAGCTATGAAGCACCCCACCAAGACCACTCTCTCTTTGGCATTGACTTGTTAGATTAATTGGTTGAAGAATATCTTCAACTAGGTAGCTGCAGTGGAAGCATGGAAGAGTTTGCTGAAGTTCCTAACATTATCAGTTGCTTACCAAAGGAAGCCGACAAAGTGAAGAAGTACATACCCTCTCCAAATCAGAGGACGAATATGATGACATCACTGACTTGGAATACAAAGCCGAATTATTCAAAACAATGAACCAAGCATGCAATCAGACAAACCCGAGTGCTCAGAAAGTGAAGAGGCTGAAGTTGCGAAACTAACTAATACTTATTTGCACACCGGCAACAATCTTTTCAGTCAAGAACCGAAGTCGGCCAGAGAAGGCCGAGTCAATGAAGGAGCCATAGTCAACTCGGCCAAAGAAACCACGGCCGACAAGCCCACCGACATCATTTCGGCCAAGAAGACTCAACTCACACTGTGGAAAAACACTGATGTTCCATCCAGATCCGACTCGGAAGGACAACTCGAAGCCAAGGCCGACTCCCCCCCACATTGACCGAGTCCATGAAGACGAGCCGGCAAGCAACCAAAGGCCGAAATCATGTCGGCACATCTAGTGCCGAATCAAGACCAAGTCGGCCAGTCGGATCCAAATTCAGAAATTGAAAAATCTCCATTGCCACCACCACCCATAGAGCTAAAGCCATTGCCGAGTCACCTAAAATACGCCTACTTGGACAAGGAATAGCAACTCCCGGTTATTATTGCTAACCATCTCAATCATGAGCAAGAAGAAAAGTTGTTGGAGGTCCTAAGGCAGCATAAGAAGGCAATTGGGTGGAAACTTTCTGACCTTCCTGGCATAAACCCCTCCATATGCATGCATAGAATACTAATGGAGGAGGAGATTAAGCCCATAAGGCAGCAGCAAAGAAGACTGAATCCAACACTCCTGGACGTGGTTAAGAAAGAAGTTACAAAGCTCCTTGCAGCAGGGATCATCTACCCCATCTCGGATAGCCAATGGGTGAGCCCTGTGCAAGTGGTGCCAAAGAAGTCCGGGCTGACTGTCACGAAAAACCAGCAGAATGAGCTGGTACCAACAAGGATTCAGAACAACTGGCAAGTGTGCATTGATTATAGAAGATTAAACCAAGCAACTCGCAAGGATCACTTCCCTCTTCCTTTCATTGACCAAATGCTTGAAAAATTGGCAGGAAATCCCATTATCTGTTTTCTTGATGGATTCTCAGGCTACATGCAGATACATATTGCACCTGAAGATCAGCATAAGACGACCTTTACCTGCCCATTTGGTACCTTTGCGTATACACGCATGCCATTCGGCCTGTGCAATGCGCCGAGTACATTCCAACGTTGCATGATGAGTATCTTCTCGGACTTGCTACAAGACTGCATGGAGGTCTTCATGGATGATTTTACCGTATATGCTGACTCATTTGATGCATGCCTGAACAATCTATCAAGGGTGTTGAAAAGATGTATTGACACAAACCTCGTGCTCAATTTTGAAAAATGTCACTTCATGGTAACTGAAGGAATAGTATTGGGCCATCTGGTATCCAATAGAGGCATCGAAGTAGATAAAGCCAAGATAGACATCATATCTTCCCTTCCAAACCCCTCTTCTGTGAGGGAGGTTCGCTCATTTTTAGGACACGCAGGCTTCTACAGAAGATTCATAAAAAACTTCAGCAAACTTGCCTTGCCTCTGTCCAAGCTGCTACAGAAGGATGTGGAATTCAACTTTGATCAACCCTGTATTGAAGCATTTCAGGAATTGAAGACCAGACTCACGTCCGCTCCCATTCTGCAAGCACCAAACTGGGACCTGCCATTTGAATTAATGTGTGATGCATCCAACTCGGCATTAGGAGCTGTTCTCGGCCAAAGAGCCGGAGTCGGCCTCCCAGTGCGGGTAATTGCTTATGCATCACGAACTATGGACTCGGCCCAGCGGAATTACACAACAACCGAGAAGGAACTATTGGCAATTGTGTTTGCCCTGGACAAGTTCCGCCCATACCTTCTCGGCACTAGAATAATTGTGTTCTCTGATCATGCGGCCTTGAGATACTTGTTGAAGAAGCCGGATGCCAAGCCGAGACTGATTCGGTGGATGCTTCTCCTTCAAGAATTCAACATTGAAATCAGAGATAAAAAGGTGCGGAGAACTCTGAGCAGACCACCTAAGCAGAATCCAAAAAGAAAGTGAACCGATGCCTATCCGAGATGAATTTCCAGATGAGCACCTTATGCACATAAAAACGTCTTCACCATGGTTTGCTGACATTTGTAATTTTGTGGCAACATCTCAGTTCCCACCAGAGGCATCTCGGCTGTACAAGGATAAAATCCCAAGCGATGCCAAGTACTACATTTGGGATGATCCCTACCTTTGGAGACTGTGCAGTGACAAAGTCATCCACAGTGCATTCCTGAAGCCGAAGTTCAATTCGGTCCTCCGTTCTGCCACTCGACACCTGGAGGCGGCCATTATGGATCCACTTCGGACTGCCAGGAAAGTGCTAGACTGTGGTCTCTCTGGCCAACCATCTTCGAGAGACGCGCATGAATTGTCTCCACCTGCAAGAACTGCCAAAAAGCAGGAATGGCCATGAACAGAAGGCATGAAATGCCCCAACAACCCATCCAATTCTGTGGAATCTTTGATGTTTGGGGAATAGATTTCATGGGACCATTCCCAGTCTCCAATGGCTATTCATACATTCTGCTGGCAGTAGATTATGTATCAAGGTGGGTAGAAGCCATTGCCACCAGAACCAACGATGCTCGAGTAGTAGTGGACTTCCTGAAGTCCAATATCTTCTGTCGGTTTGGTGTGCCGAAAGCGCTCATAAGTGACCAAGGCAGTCACTTCTGCAACAGAGCCATGGCTTCCCTTCTCCTGAAATATGGGGTAGCACACAGAATTGCTACAACCTATCACCCCCAAACTAATGGCCAAGCAGAAGTATTCAACAGGGAAATCAAGAAAACACTACAAAAGATGACGAATCCCAACAGGAAAGACTGGAGCCGCCTCCTAGAGGACGCTCTCTGGGCACACCGAACTGCATACCGAACACCTCTCGGGATGTCTCCCCACAGATTGTTTTCGGAAAGCCTGTCACCTTCCTGTGGAACTAGAACACAGAGCATACTGGGCTGTTAAGCAGTGCAATCTGGCCTATGACCAAGCGGGGAGCAGAGAAAATTTCAGCTACAAGAGCTAGATGAACTCCGCTTGGAAGCATATGAAAACTCCAGGATCTACAAGCAGAAAAATCAAGCGATTCCATGACCAGCAGATCCCGAGAAAAGAATTCGAGTTGGCGAGAAAGTCCTCTTGTTTAAGTCACGCCTCAAGCTCATTTCAGGTAAATTACGTTCTAGATGGGATGGGCCTTTTGTTATCACTAATGTGTTTCCCCATGGTGCAGTACAACTAAAAGATGAACACAACAACAGCACCTTCCAGGTCAATGGGCACCAGATTAAGCCGTACCATGAAGGTCCAACGTCAAACATCCATGAAATGGAAAGCATGTCACTGATGGAACCAACATCACCAGAGAACCCTACCCCACATTGCGGACAATGCAGATTTTAAGTGTGGGGGGGATGATCACAGTTTCTATCCCCATCATCCTGAACTCTGCTAGTTTAAATTACTTTGTTATTTCTTTCAATTGTGCGTTTTATTTCAAGTTTCATGTCATTTCAAATTTCATTTTTCTGTTTTTTTTCCATCTGAACAGAATTCCAAGTGGATTGTCAATCATAAAAGTGTCTTGAAAAGAATTTTGAATTGGCTTCTGGAAGTTCAGAAAAGACGGTAGGAGTAACTTTGCAACTTTGACAAGAGAAGTCTCTAACTTGAAGGAGATGAAAAAATTTGTGCTACTGGGCAGTAACTGACTGAAAAATTGAAAAGAAAAACCTTGAGTCAGAGCTGATACAACCTGTGTGAGATTTTGAGCCTTGTAAATATGGATGGTTTGCATCTTGCCATTCTCTTCTTGTTCTTTAGTGTAATTTTTGCATTCATGATAACTATATATTCGGCATTTTGCCTCAACTCTATGGATACAACTGTTTTCACATGCAGGAATGACATGATCTAGGCCATGTTTCTTATGAGCCCTGAGCCAAATAAAGCCTACCTGAACAAATGTATCTGTTGTTTCCCCATTTGAGCCTAACTAACCATTCTTTTTGACAGCTCACTACAAGCCAAGGCCAAAAAAAAAAAAAAAAAAAAAACCATGAATTAACCTCACCCTATGGGAGCAGAGGAGCTTTGGAATTGTTTTGGGAATAAGTCATGATCAAGTGTGGGGAACTCCAGGGAAGCAAAAAGTTGTTCAACATTCTCCGAGGCTCAAAGAACAATAAAAGAATAAAAGCGGCGAAAGAAAGAAAAAGAAAAGTGGAATGCAGCAGCTAAAAATCTGAGCTGAAGCAAATAAAGAAAGAAAGCAGCTGCATAAATGTGTTGTATAAGAAAAAGAAAAGAAAATGAGCTGGTGGCAGCAAGAAGGAGAAATTGGCAGCATCCTGAGTTACCCTCAGACTGATTTAAACTCACTCCCCATTGCTCCTCTCTTCCTCATGGGTCCTGGAACCAGTTTTTTTTTTTTTCCCATATATTATCCACCCTGTGACCCAGCCTCGCTACAAACCGGAAAGAAGTCCTAGTGATCATAACTGTGTGTTTTTGCAGGTGTAAAAAGAGAGCTCTGTCAAAGTGTGGTAATTTCAGTTCCATGAATGTTGAGTGTAAATACAAGCCCAAGCACGAGAGAAGTAAGGGAGTGCTCTTCCAAATAAAAGCTCTGTCACCCTTGGTTGTCTTCTCTAGATTTGCAGGTCATTAATTTGCCTAGAGCACAGAAGGAGTAATTCCAGACTGAAAGAGCATCTCAAGCTCAGAGTGAATGAGTACCGACTCTGTCTCGGTCAAACTGAAGGAAGCCAAGTGAAAAATTCTCTTCTATCTTTAAAAACCCCCCTTAAGATTTTCATTTTATTTTGCCCGGGAGTGCAAAAGGGTAAGTGTGGGGGTGTGATGAGTCACAGTTTATACATCGTTTAGGCACCTAAGAAGGAGGTTTGCAAGACTATTCTGTGCTTAAGAATGAACTGTTAGCTAAGATTCATTTTATGAGCTCAAATATATAGAAAATACAAATTTGTGCTAATTCAGATTTCTTAGCTAATAAAAGTAACTCTTCTTCTTTTGCAGGTCAAGCCGAGTTGACCAAAGTCAACAAGGGAGTTCCGGCCGAGATGAAGTCGTCCCGCCAGACCGACTCCAAATCGTCTCGGCAATCCTTGACTTGTAGCCCAAAGCAGCCAAATAAGAAAGTGGCCCAAGTACATTGACCACATCAGCTATCCAACTTGGAGGCCACCTCAGCGTTAGCTCAGCTGCCATGTCACTCCTAGGAGATCTGCCATGTCAGGATAGAAGATCCGCATAGGGGTAGAATAGGATCTTTCACAATGTAATTCTGTTAGGATTCGCTAGGATTAGCATATCACAGCTCGTGTATATATAGGAAGAGCTGTGCACTTTTTACATGTTCTATTTTTGGGAATTCACTCCTAATACACCTCATTTTACTCCATCTCCTCACCCTCATCCTTCCATTCCTGGTGGCGCACGGTACTGCAGTGGCACTTATCTCGATTGAGGAAGTGCAGGTCTAAGATCGAAGCTGGACGTTCACCGGAGGGGACCGATCAGACTACTGGCGCACTCGGGTGGAGCTGATCCTCAAGCACTTAGGCGAACGAAGGTGAACCACCACCATCAACCTTGGCGATCGTTGAGGAAGATGGAACCATCCGAACTCAGGACCACTGTATTTGTATTCTGATTCTGTTAATCGATTTCATTCTGCATTTCATATCTCTGTTCTCTTCCTCTACTTTAATTCACGATTGAATCTGCGATTGCAATTGAACTGTGAACAATGTTAAGCTAAGCCGATTGGAACTGGTTTAACTAATTCAGTAGGTAATCACTTAACGATTGTTGAAAGAGAACCTAAAATCAGCTCTGAACTTAATCCCCTCAACCGATGAGGTAGCGATTGCATAAATCCTCGGTATGACAATGGACGAACCTTTGGCGATTGCCATATGACTACCAAAGGCTGATATGGACTATGAACTGGAGATTGGAACCTGGACTAGACTTGATTAATGGAACTGAATCTGAATACAGTTATATAATACTAATAGATAATTAGTAACAGTAGTATACATTTACTGCATTCATAGTCTTAGTGTATTTTCTGCATTACTCGCATCCCAACTCCCCCAGTTCTTTGCTTTCTTTACTGTTTTCTGGTTGAGACAGAGGTAATCCGCCTCATAGCGTCTGTTTGTACTCGGTAGAGACCAGGCCGGATAGTCTTAGCCGAGACCATCTCTGCCGAGACCGTCTCTCGGTCTCAGTCTAGCTAGTGCGACTCGGCTACAACCGAGGAGAGTCAACACTTCACATCTCAGATTCTGCATTGTTTAACTTGACACTAAATCACAATTGAGCACACTGTGTCCTTGAGAAAAATGACCTAGGGTTGACTATACTATAGTTAGCTTTAGTATTTGATAAGTGCGTTGAAACGACTGTAAAAATCCACATCATCAGCGACTCCTCCCTAGGCCGAATTGATTTCGGCCTACCCCTTAAATTTTCCCATTTCGCTTTGTCACAAAATCGGATTGTGATAGATGGCGACTCCACTTGGGATCGAACCTAGAATCTCTGGTTCTGGGTTCATAGCAAGTTAAGCCTTGATAGGTCAGCTAGGGTTTTACCTTTGGTATCGCTTAGTTATTGCTTTCATTATGTTAAACTGTGTATATGCCTAATCATTGATGATGGGCGTTTTTAGTCGTTTCAACGCGCTTATCAAATAACTAAAGCTAACTATAGCATAGCTAACCCTAGGTCATTCTTCTCAAGGACACAATGTGCTCAGTTGTAAATTGCTGTAAAGTGAAGTGGAGTAGAATCTGAGATGTAAAGTACTGACTCGTCTCGGCAATGGCCGAGTTGCTCTCAACAGAGACTGAGCCGAGTCGACCTCAACAGAGACGATCCTGCTTGATCTCAGTTGAGTGCAGACAGACGCTACAGAGGTGGACTACCTCTGTCTCAGACTTAAAGGCAGTAAACAAGGGGGGTTGGAGTGCAAGTAAAGCAGAAAGTAAACTAAGACTATGAATGCAGTAAACATATACTACTGTTACTAATTACTATTGTTATTATTATATAACTGTGTTCATGTTCAGTTCCATTAGTTCAAGTCCAGTCCAGGTTCCACACTCCAGTTCTCAGTCCATATCAGCCTTTGGTAGTCTTATGACGATCGCCAAACATTCGTCCGTTGCCATACCAAGGAATTACGCAATCGCTACCTCATCAGTTGGCAGGGATTAAGTGCATAGCTGATTTTAGGTTCTCGATTAACTATCGTTAACTAATTACCTACTGAATTAGTCAAACCAGTTCCAATCGGCTTAGCTTAACATTGTTCATATTCAAATGCAATCGCGATTCAAACATGAATTAAAGAAGAGGAAAGAGAAAGGAGATATGAAATGCAGAGTGAAATTGATTAACAGAAACAGAATACAAATACAGTGGTTCTGAATTCAGATGAATCCATCTTCCACGACGATCGCCATGGTTGATGGTGGTGGTTCACCTCCGTTAGCCTGAACGCTGAGGATCAGCTCCACCAGAGAGCGTCAGTAGTCTGATCGGTCCCCTCTGGCAGACTTCGGCTTCCCAGTCTCAGACCTGCACTTCCTCAATCGAGAGAAACGCCAATGAGCACCGTGTACCACCGTGAAAACGGAGAGAGCGAGAAAAATGGGTACAGTGAGTATGGAATTTGAGTGAATTCAAAGACAGAACCTGTAAAAAGTGCTCAGCTCTTCCTATATATACACGAGCTGTGATATGCTAATCCTAACGAATCCTAACAGAATTACACTATGAAGATCCTATTCTACCCCTATGCAGATCTTCTAACGTGACATGGCAGATTTCCTAGGAGTGACATGGCATTTGAGCTGACGCTGAGATGGCCTCCAAGCTGGATAACTGATGTGGTCAATACAATTGGGCCTCTCTACTGGGCTGTTGGGCTGCAAGGCATGGGTTGCCGAGATGGAGTCGGACTGACCAGGATGACTTCATCTCGGCTGAGACTCCTTTTGTTGACCCTGGTCAACTCGGCTTGACCTGCAGAAGAAGGAGTGACACTTTTATTAGCTAAGAAATCTGAATTAACACAGATTTGTATTTTCTCTGTTATTCAAACCCATAGAATGAATCTTAGCTAACAATCCATTCTTAAGCACAGAATAGTCTTGCAAACCTCCTTCTTAGGTGTCTAAAAGATGTATAAATTGTGACTCATCAATCATGCATTGTTTTAGGAACATGTATTAGGTTATATTCTTTTCCTGTTCATGCATTCCTTTACACCATTACGGTTATGCACTTGTTGAGATTAAAGTCTGTTTAGATAGCCTTCCACTGAACGTAGGACCAATTGAACTCAAGTATGCATGACCCCCTAGTATTAGGTAGTTTTCCCTTTTCTGCGCAACGAATTTCCATAAAATGTTAAAAAAAATTAAGGGTAGCCGCTGGGTGCTTAGGTTAAACATTTCATTTTGAGCGAGGTCCTATTCCCGGACCTGAGAGTTAAGGAATGGGGATGTGTAGTGAAGCCTTGCTGGAGGGAAGCCTCTGCACTGGCGACACGATAGTCCCACCTGGGGCTGACAGCCTTTGGAAACAGTCATATTCTGGGATACTCTCCTGTCTATGGTTGCGTTCCTCAAGAGGTCTATAGACCCAGGAACCTAGTGAGATCTTATTTTAGCAGCTTGATTGTGAGAATCCCTGGGAAAAATCCTTTCTACCACTAGGATAGTTTTTTTTAGCCGGCATGAATATCCGACTCCGAGAGGGACTCGGCATTAACTTAATTAATAACTGACCAACATGAAGTCAGCCATAACTAGAATAACAACTGACCGATATGGAGTCAGCCAAACTAACCAACGTTGACCGACATGCTTGACTGAGATGGAGTCAGCGAAGGCTGAACCGACCTAAAGTCAGCCATTCACGAACTTAGGGCGAGACGGAGTCGTCTTCTATATCATCATGTCCTTTTCTTTTCTGCTATATTCTGTTATGCCCCACGCACGACATACATTCCATGCATAATGTAGAGATCTTAGCCTTAGTTCTAGAAAAAGATTAAAATAATTAATTATGGATTTCAGAAAAATGGAAAGAGAAACTTCTAGGAATAATTGGCGCCCTATTCGAGTTAAAGAACCCAAACTCCGCTCACTTCAGTTTTGGGCCAGCTTCTTAGACAAAACCCACCGTCAAATGTTCGAGAAAAGATACGGCCTCCTCCTACAACTCATCGAATTAGATACGCAGGCGGCCGCCGTCGAAGCCCTTGTCCAATATTATGATCCACCGCTCCACTGTTTCACTTTTAGAAATTTTCAGATGGCCCCAACCCTAGAAGAATATGAGCGGCTATTGGGCCACCCCGTCTGCGGGTCACTCTTATACTACCCCCGAGGGCGGCCAATCCCTTGGAACGCTATAGTCCAGCTCCTACAACTACCCCAGTCCGACATAGAAAAAATACGATAAAACCGCAACGGTCTGGAAGGGATGCCCAGGTCCTTCTTAGAAGAAAGATTAAGACGATTCGAAAGGACAGCGAACTGGCAAACCTTCGTTGACGCGTTAGGATTATTAGCCTTTGGAGTCTTACTATTCCCGCGCCTAGAAGATTATATAGATGCGGCGGCAGTGGAAGCATTCTTGGCTCAAAAGGACCAAGGGAAAGATCCGACTATGGCCATCCTCGCAAACACTTATTGCACCCTCGACTATTGCACGGAGAAGGGGGCAGGAACCCTCCGATGCTGCGTTCCACTATTATACCTTTGGATCACCGCCCATCTATTTCACAATACAGAGCGCGCTCGTTGTCCTTATGACGATTACCGGGCCAATTGGATAAAGATAACACCCAAGAAGCGGTGGGTCCAGCTTTTAGATGAAGTCTCCGAACAGACGATACAGTGGTACCCCACATGGAACATGCGCGGAGAAATAATCGTCAGCTGCGGGTCATACCCAAACGTCCCTCTAGTAGGACCACAAGGAGCCATTAACTATAACCCCCTGCTAGCATTAAGACAAGGGGGGTACCCTATAAGGCAGCCACCCTCGGACCTAGAGGTGACCCCTTTCGTCATCCACGGGCCAAAAGCCCTCGAAATAGGCAACCTCAGAAAAATTGCACAAGCATGGCAACACGTTGTGCAAAAAGGAGCCAAACTCGATAGTAGGAGTTTTGGCGCTTCTCAAAGCTACAAGACATGGCTCCAAGCACGCATACAAGGAATAGGATTGATCGGATGTCTTCCCTACGTACAATCAGACCAGGGAATCAAAATTCCAGAAGTCATCAAAATCGAAGAGTTCGAACAGATCTTGGGCCAGCTAGAAACCGAACAGCGAACCCTCAAGAGAAAGTTGGAATAGAAACAAGCAGAAGTACTTCAGGAAAGATTACTAAAGGAAGAAAGTATGAAGAAAGCCCGACTTGAACATCAATATAGGATAAGAATGGCTAGTTGCTTACAGGCCGCGGACGTAGAAATGGGCCTCCGAAGAGTTGAGAGAAATCAAATGGCCCTGGAAAACGAATCCCTTAAGGAAACCATAACCACCCTCGAGGAAACAATAGCCACTCTTACAGCAGATGAGACAGAAAAAGATAACGAACTCCGATCCCTTCGGAAGAAAGTCCATTCATTTGAAGCTGGGCACTTAAGGATTCAGGCCGATCTTGAACTCAGCGTAGATGAAGGATGGCAGAGTTTGACCCAACTAGTCGAAAAACGAACTAAGGCCTATGAAGCCCAAGCTGTTGTCCAGGAATTACAAGCAACCATAGTAGAGGGGAAACCAAGAGCCCAAGCAACGGCTAAGATAACCCAACACATGGTGGACGCCCTCAAAGCCCTTCAAAAATTGAAGGATCCTCCAGGATTTCGAAGGAGCTAGCCCGATTTTTTAGAGTTATGTGAAGAATTTCGCGACATCACTGCCGCCTCTTCCGATACCTAGATTTCTGCAGTAGGAACATTTTTGTAAAATGCTATAAAGCGCTAGTAGGAATATTTTTTTGTAGGGATTTTTGTAAGCGCTAGAAGCGTCCGTTAGGAATTTTTGTAACGCCATTAGCACCCTTAGGAATTTGATTTTTAATGTAAATCTTAGTTCTGATTAATGAAAAGTTTCTCTTTCCAAGTTTTATGGAATTAACTCACAAAATAAAACAACCATACATACATCTTACGTATTTTTGCATTTCATCAAATAAACTAACAATAAGATGAATTAGGAAACCCGAGAGCAGTGTGCCACGACATCGCCATCGTACACGAGCCCAAACTAAAGCAATGGAGACTATGATCGAACAACTCGAGCAGCAAAACCAGGAGTTGAAAACGCAAAATCAACTATTACAAGAACAACTAACACAGATTCAAGAACAACTAAAGATGAAAGGTTGCGTAGGCCAAATGACCCGATTCTATGAGAACTCCAAAGGATTCACACCACAGTACGAGATGCCCCTCGATTGGAATGACGACGCAGAAGAACAACAGCAGCCCCGACAAATAGAGCAAGCAGGACAATCTGAAGCACAAGGGTCTGGACCCGGCCCTAAGGCGACCCCGCAACCCCCACCATTCGAAAGAATGAAGTGGGACCTATTAGAAGAACGCATTCGAGCTATTGAAGGATCAGGTAACCGTGGCCTGGAGGCACCCGACCTCTGCCTTGTTTCCAATATACCTCTGCCACCTGACTTCAAAATGCCTAAATTCGAAAAGTACAAAGGCAGCACTTGCCCCCGCATTCACCTAGCCATGTATTGTCGGAAGATGGCCGCCTATCAATATCAAGACTCGATCCTAATACACTGCTTCCAGGAGAGTCTTACAGGTGCTACACTAAGATGGTTCGTAAGCCTAGAAAGTGGCTACATAAAACGGGATGACCCTCGATTGGAATGACGACGTAGAAGAACAACGACAACCTCGACAAATAGAGCAAGCAGGACAATCTGAAGCACAAGGGTTTGGACCCGGCCCTAAGGGGACCCCACAACCCCCACCATTCGAAAGAATGAAGTGGGACCTATTAGAAGAACGTATCTGAGCTATTGAAGGATCAGGTAACCGTGGCCTGGAGGCAGTCGACCTCTGCCTTGTTTCCAATATACCTCTACCACCTGACTTCAAAATGCCTAAATTCGAAAAGTACAAAGGCAACACTTGCCCCCGCATTCACCTAGCCATGTACTGTCGAAAGATGGTCGCCTATCAACATCAAGACTCGATCCTAATACACTACTTCCAGGAGAGTCTTACTGGTGCTGCACTGAGATGGTTCATAAGCCTAGAAAGTGGCTAGATAAAAACTTGGAGGGATTTGGCCGACGCATTTGTCCGCCAATATAAATATAACAAAGACCTGGCTCCCGATCGCTCTCGCCTATAGAGCCTTTCAAAGAGAGACTCTGAAGACTTCAAAGGTTACGTGCAAAGATGGCGCGAACTGGCAGCACAAGTATACCCGCCTATTCCTAAGCGGGAAATGGTCCCCATGTTTATCGAGACGCTGCTGCTCGCTTACTACAAAAAGACATTAGGAAACATGGCATCTAGCTTTGTCAACCTAGTGCTTATAGGAGAAAAGATCGAAATAGCCATCCGAAGAGGGAAGATCCCAACAACTAGCAGCAGTCTCAGCCATGTTAAAAGAAGCAACGTAGACAAATGGAAGGCTGATACTAACGCCGTAATCATAGATGCCTCTAAAGCTCAGGAACAGACAAAATTCACCTTAGGAGGTTACAGCACCCAAACGCCAGCATCCGAGAGTGGAGGAACCCCAAAGACACACCAAAAAAGAACCTTAACACCCGTCCCGATGTCCTACACTGCCTTACTACCAATTCTACTACAAAAGCAGTTGATAACCACCATGCCCCTGAGACCACAGGAACCTCCTTACTCTAAAACCTATGATCCAAACGCGAAATGCGATTTCCATGAAGGAGGTATAGGGCATTCCACCGAAAGGTGATGGACCCTTAAGCATAAGGTCCAGGACCTAGTCGATGGAGGATGGATTAAATTCAGAGAGAATGAGCCCAACATTGACACTATCCCCCTCCCGGCACATGGGGGGCAATTCATAAATACTTTGAGTCATGGGATGAACGGAAGGAAGGATGCCCCACCAATTGAGCCACTCATCATCTACTACGACCCGGCCCCGCAGCCCGCTCCGGTCATCATCGATTACCCTGGAAGGCCCGCCTATAAAGACAATCATGCGGTTCCATGGTCTTACTATCCCACATCAGAAAACAGAGTTGAGGTCACCAACATCATGGCACCGGGGGGCATGACCAGAAGCGGAAGGATATATACCCCGGAAAAATTAACAAAGAAGGTACCCACAACGGAAGAAGCCCCTGGGCCTACAAAATATGTACCACCCGCCACGAAGGCTAGAGACTTCCTACAACATATTCAGAGCAGCGCTTGCGAGCTGATAGAACAAATGAATAAGACCCCGGCTCGCATCTCACTGCTATCGCTACTGCTAAACTCTGATAAACACAGGAACCGCCTCATCGAAGTCCTAAGTCAAGCCCATGTACCCAAGGATATCACTGTCGAAAGATTTGCTGGCATAGTTAACGACATAAGCAACAGGGGGCAACTCACGTTCTCCGAGAAGGACCTACCGGTTGAAGGACAAGGGCATAATCAACCCTTATATATCTCAGTCCGATGCAAAGGCTATACCATCACTAAAGTCCTTATCGATAATGGCTCATCTCTTAATTTGCTGCCCAAGGCCACACTGGATAAACTAAAGTCTGTCCAGATCCAACTACAACCGAGCCCGGTGATAGTAAGAGCCTTCGATGGGTCCCAAAAGGACGTGTTAGGCGAAATTACCCTGCCTATCTACATAGGGCCCGCTCTATTTGAAATTACTTTTCAGGTTATGGACATACGTGCTGCCTACAATTGCCTTCTTGGTAGGCCTTGAATCCATGAAGCGGGGACAGTTCCTTCCTCACTCCATCAGAAGGTAAAATTCATATCAGGCCCACATCTAGTCAGCATCTTCACAGAAAGAGAGATAGTAGCCACTACTTCCGCACCAGAAGAATACATTGAGGGCGATGCAGACATCCAAGGAATATCCCTATAATCCTGGGAGGTTGTACCTCCGAAAGAAGAAAAGCCCGCGCTACCACATGTTACAGAAGGAAAAGCCCTCAGGATCATGATGAAAGATGGCTACTTACCCGGCAAAGGATTAGGCCCTTGCTTGGAAGGAATCTCTGCCCCGATACAGATATCAAAAAACAAAGGGAGGGCTGGGATCGGATATCCAAAGGAAGAAGACCCAGAAGAAGACCTAGGGCTTGTGCTGTCAGAACTCTTCGTATCGGACCCAACATTTTTCGAATCCGAGATTGTTTCAGCTATCGAAGACCACCTGGACAACCAAGGAGAGGTTTACATCACAAACGAGCCTCTCACCAATTGGAAGATTGAAGTAGCGTTTAATGAGTATTTTTCGATGTAATTTTCAGTTTTAGTAGCTTTTCATTTTTATCTTTGTTTTCTTGCTTTCTAGGCCGATAGGGCAAACAAAATAACTCGATTTGAGCATGCATGTTTTTGAATTTAATAAAAGTCCTTCCTTTCTACTCTTTGTCTCCTTATGCGGCCTTTTCTATATTCTTGCGCATGTATAAATCGAACCCCTGCTAAAATAAAATCTCTTTTAAAAACAGCTGGAAACACTAAAAGCGTACCCACACTCAAGGAGCCTGATTTAACTAATCAGCCAACCGAAGATATGAACGCAGAAGCAGAAGCACTAAGGGAGATCGAGAAGCGCATGGAATGGGAGAAACCAAAGTTTCAACCCTTCGTAGAAGAGTTGGAAGACATAAACTTGGGGGGCAAAACAGAAAAGAAAGAAGTAAAGGTGGGTAAATGAATGCCACTAGAACAAAGATCATGCTTGATCGAACTTTTAAAAGAATATGCCGACATATTCGCCTGGTCCTACCAAGACATGCCAGGGCTGGACCGCGAAATCGTAGAACACAGGCTGCCGCTACTCCCTAACTACACTCCGGTCCGCCAACAACTAAGAAGAATGAAGCCGAAGGTAGCTCTAAAGATCAAAGAAGAGGTTGAAAAGCAATGGAACACAGGATTCATCGCGGTCGCAAAATACCCACAATGGGTGGCAAACATCGTACCCGTACCAAAGAAAGACGGGAAGGTTCGTATGTGTGTCGATTATAGAGACCTAAACCGCGCCAGTCCTAAGGACAACTTCCCGCTGCCACATATCAACACCCTTGTAGACAATACTGCCCAACACGCATTCTTTTCCTTCATGGACGGTTTCTCAGGGTACAACCAGATCCTCATGGCTCAAGAAGACTTAGAAAAGACTACCTTCATCACGTTTTGGGGGACCTTCTACTACAAGGTGATTCCCTTCAGGCTTAAGAACACAGGGGAAACATATCAGAGGGCAATGGTGACACTGTTCCATGACATGATGCACAAGGAGATCGAAGTATATGTGGACGATATGATCGCAAAGTCCAAGACCCCAGAACAGCACATAGAAGACCTGCGAAAGCTGTTCACCAAACTGTGCAAATACAGGCCAAGACTCAACCCAGCCAAATGCACCTTCGGAGTAAAAACAGGGAAGTTACTCGGCTTCATAGTAAATGAGAAGGGCATAGAGGTCGACCCGGACAAGGTAAAAGCTATCAGGGAAATGCCAACTCCCAGAACAGAAATGGAAGTTCGAGGATTCTTAGGACGCGTGAACTTCATAGCTTGCTTCATCTCACAACTAACAGCCACATGCAGCCCAATCTTCAAACTTCTCCGCAAAAAGCAACGAACTCACCTGAATTCTGAATGCTAGGAGGCCTTCGAAAAGATCAAAAAGTACTTAGAAAATCCACCGATCCTTGTCTCGGCGGTCCCTGGCAGACCTTTAATCTTATACCTGACAATATTAGAAGAATCTATGGGCTGCATGCTGGGTCAACGTGACGACTCAGGAAAGAAGGAGCACGCTATCTACTACCTCAAAAAAAATTTACAGACTGTGAGCAAAGGTACTCAACACTGGAGCGAACCTGTTATGCCCTAGTTTAGGCCTCCAAGAGGCTTAGGCAGTACATGTTAGCCCACACTATTTGGCTAATAGCAAAGACGAACCCCATCAAGTACATATTCGAGAAACCCGCACTAACAGGACGAATTGCAAGGTGGCAAATGGCCCTATCCGAATACGACATAGTCTACACAAGTCAAAAAGCTATCAAAGGAAGCGTCCTAGCAGAGCACCTAGCATACTACCCCCTGGAGGATTTCCAGCCTCTACTCCACGAATTCCCCGACGAACACATCATGACAACTACCGAAGTTAAAGACGAAGAATAGAGAATGTGGTTCGATGGAGCCTCCAACATACTAGGAAATGGAATTGGAGTCGTCTTAGTCTCACCCAAAGATCAGTGCTTCCCCTTTTCAGCCAAGTTAAGGTTCGACTGTACCAACAATATGGCGGAGTACGAAGCTTGCACTATGGGACTCTTAATGGCAGCAGATCATCAGGCTAGGCAACTCAAAGTCTTCGGAGATTCAGCCTTGGTCATCTATCAACTTCGTGGCGAATGGGAAACTCGAGATGCTAAGTTGGTGCCTTACCATGAACACATAAAGGAACTGATAGACTCATTCGATACGATTACTTTTCACCACGTCCCCCGGGAAGAAAACCAAATGGCTGACGCCCTCGCAACCCTATCAGCCATGGTACGAGTAAACGAAGGGCAAGAGCTAACCATCCATGTACGACAACAACCTCGCATAGCTTACTGCCAGCACCTGAACATAGAACCAGAAGAAGCACACTCAGAGCCATGGTACACAGATATAAAAAGATACCTGGAGAAAGGAGAATACCCAACAGAAGCATCGGAAAATAGCAAGAGAACACTTAGAAGATTAGCTGTAGGATTCCTCCTGAGCGGACCCACATTGTACAAAAGAAGCGCGGACATGACACTCCTACGATGCGTAGATCAACAGGAAGCTAAGAAGATAATAGAAGAAATCCACGAAGGAATCTTCGGAACACACGCCAATGGCCATGCCCTGGCCCGCAAAATCCATTGAGCAGGATATTATTGGACTAAGATGGAATCCAACTGCTATCAACACGTGAAGAGATGTACAAAATGTCAAACCTACGTCGATCGTATCCACTTGGCCCCATCCGCTTTACACAACCTCACCTCGCCGTGGCCCTTCTCTATGTGGGGCATAGACGTGATCGGGCCCATCGAGCCCAAAGCCTCAAACGGACACAGATTCATCCTGGTGGCTATCGACTACTTCACCAAATGGATTGAAGCCTCCTCTTATTCCACTGTTACACGCAGCACGGTTATACGATTGATCAAAAAAGACATCATATGCTGGTATGGCCTCCCAGCCCATATTATTACATACAACAGAACTAACCTAAACAACAAAATGATGACTGAGCTATGCGGGCAATTTCGAATCCACCACCACAACTCCACGCCCTATCGCCCCAAGATGAACGGAGCCGTAGAAGCAGCCAATAAAAACATCAAGAAGATAGTACAGAAGATGGTGATTACCTACAAAGATTGGCACGAAATGTTACCTTACGCCTTACATGGCTACCACACCTCAGTTCGCACACCTAAGGGGGCAACCCCTTATTCTTTGGTATACAGAATGGAAGCAGTACTCCCGGTGGAAGTTGAAATACCTTCCCTCAGAGTTTTAGCAGAAGTAGAACTGGACGAAGCAAAATGGATTCAACAAAGACTCGATCAATTAAATATGATTGACGAAAAACGCCTAACGGCCCTCTGCCATGGTCAACTCTACTAAAGAAGAATCAAGAATGCTTTCGACAAGAAGACCAAGCCTCGTACCTTCAGAGAAGGAGATATGGTACTCAAGAGGATACTACCAAATGTCAAGGACTAGAGAGGAAAATGGGCGCCCAACTACGAAGGACCCTACATTGTGAAGCACGCCTTCTCAAGAGGAGCTTTAATCTTAATTGACATTGAAGGACGGGACCTCCGCTATTCTGTTAATGCAGACTCCGTCAAAATGTTCTAACCATGAAGCCTAACTCGTGCAAGAGGCCAGCTCTAGTTCTAGCAAGTCTTTTCTTTTTAAAATAAGGCATTTTTGTAATATGTTTCCCATTAATAAAAGGCCACATGCATACACTCAAGCTTCCATTTTTCACTTCTTTTCCTTCTTTCTTCCCAATAAGATAAAACAATGGCTAGGTTCAAATCATTCCCAAAACCGGTTCCATCTCGATCATCCTCAAAACCGGTTCCATCTCGGTCTACCTCAAAACCGATTCCATCTCGGTCTACCTCAAAACCGATTCCATCTCGGTTAGAGTGGTTGCATTGAGAGGCCGAATTCATGTCGGCCAAATCAGCCTCTTCCAAGGACCAACTCCATTTCGACCAGTCTGACCCCTTTGGGGAAGAAGACTCCATTTCGGTCTAAAAGACTTAAGAAAATTTTGAAAGCTAACTTAGTTATTTCAGTTTAGAACTTAGGAAAATTCCAAAGGCTTCAAGGCTTAGAAGATTTATAAAAAACCCAAGAAAGGTAACTCAAAAAGATCTCTACAGAACCTACCTCACATGAAACGTTCTAAAACCTATAACTTAAACAAAAGAATTTACAGCTTATCCAGTTCACGTTATAAACCCATTGATTTAAGCATAGCATTACACCAAATAACTCCTCAAACGCGATGTTTCAATTCCAAATCAAATAAAAAATAAATAAATAATAAAAACGAAGTGTCCCATTCTAGCCTGGATGCCAAAGGAAAGTCTAGTCCCACATCTCTAACCTGGATGCTAGTGGAAAATTCGGTGTCTCATTCTAGCCTGGACGCCAAAGGAAAGTTTAGTGCCACATTTCTAACCCGGATGCCAGTGGAAAATCCGATGTCTTATTCTAGCCTGGACGCTAAAGGAAAGTCCAGTGCCACATCTTTAACCCGGATGTCAGTGGAAAATTCGGTGTCTCATTCTAGCCTGGATGCCAAAGGAAAGTCCAGTGCCACATTTCTGGCCTAGATGCCAGTGGAAAATCCAGTGTCTCTTTCTAGCCTGGACGCCAGTGGAAAGTCTAGTTCCACATCTCTGACTTGGATGCGAGTGGAAAATCCAGTGTCTCTCCCTTTCTAGCCTGGACGCCAGTGGAAAGTTTAGTGCCACATTTCTAGCACGGATGCTAGTGGAAAATCTGGTGCCTCTTTTCTAGCCTGGACGCCAGTGGAAAGTTCAATGCCACATTTCTAGCCCGGATGCCAGTGGAAAATCTGGTGCCTCTTTTCTAGCCTGGACGCCAGTGGAAAGTTCAGTGCCACATTTCTAGCCCGGATGCTAGTGGAAAATCCGGTGCCTCTTTCTAGCTTGGACGCCAGTGGAAAGTCCAGTGCCACATCTCTGACCTGGATGCTAGTGGAAAATCCAGTGTCTCTCCCTTTCTAGCCTGGGCGCCAGTGGAAAGTCCAGTGCCACATCTCTGACCTAGATGCCAGTGGAAAATCCAATGTCTCTCCCTTTCTAGCCTAGACGCCAGTGGAAAGTCCAGTGCCTCATTCTAACCCGGATGCCAGTGGAAAATCCAGTGTCTCTTTCTAGCCTGGATGCCAGTGGAAAGTCCAGTGCCACATTTCTGACCTGGATGCTAGTGGAAAATCTAGTGTCTCTTTCTAGCCTGGACGCCAAAGGATAGTCCAGTATCTCACTTTAGACCCGGATGCTAGTAGATAATCCAGTGTCTCTTTCAAACCTGGACCCCAGGAGATAATCCAACTTCAATAAAATCAAACCTAGATAGCCCATTAACCAAGCCACCCTAAATACCTATAGGATAGTCTGATAATCAACCTTATGGCAGCCCATAGGTCAACCACAATGATCAACCACGAGTGTCAACCACAATTTTCAAAGAATAGCCCAATGATCAATTATTCCAACCCACAAATCCATAGTAGATCCCAAAACAGGCCTCTTTGAGTCTTTATTTATGTTCATCACATTGTCTCCCCTGGATGAACACAAATAAAGAGGGGGCAACTATAGCACCCCAAAACTGTCTGGCCCAAACAACAAGTTGGCTTTCCCTTAACCGATAACAATAAAATCCTGAAGATTTTATATGTTATCAACAAACAACCAATTGGCTTTCCCTTAACCGATAACAATAAAAACCTGAAGATTCTATATGTTATCAATAACAACCAAAATTAATAAAATCTCCTAGAAGTGGGATAAGATACACTCCCATCTCAACCACAGCCTATATAAGGCCTTACCACGAATAAGCGAGGGTCGAACAAAATTTCCCATGAGAAAGCGAGAAGAGGGAGAAGCCAAAAGGTCTGCAAAAGCATCCTGGACAAAGAAGAGAAGAGTAATACGTCAGGTACCAGGTTAGTAAGATCTCCTTCCCCTTTTTTTATTAGACTTAGGTTGATAGAACTAGAAAAACCGAATTAAACCCACACATCCTTCCACTGCCAATTTCTCTTCTCTCCCTTGTCTCCCAAACTCTCCTTTTCCAAATTGGTCATGGCCGAGTTCATCTCGGCCATTGGCTAAGCCTACCCTAGGAAACCATGCCAGAACTACGTAGACTTTGATTCCTCGAATCTGAGGTACGTAGGCACAAGAGGCACACTCCTATCAAGTCTATTCCCCCAAACCAAACCATCCCCCGTACATAGGATTCCATAATATGCGATCATTGCACAATAATATTGGCATGAATTACTGTATGACATTACCATCTCTACCCACACTAAAACCTTAGTAAACCCAAAAGCTAGTCTTAGGTAACTATTAAGTAACGGGCATGCTGGGGGCACCCATGCCCCCGGTGTGTAACCAACTTCCGAACCCATTCATCTAGTTCCAGACCAAACCTTATCCCCCCACCTTGGTTTTCCAGCATTCCTAACCAAAACGCTGGTGGCGACTCCTCCCTAGGCCGAATTGATTTCGACCTACCCCTTAAATTTTCCCATTTCGCTCGTCACAAAAATTGGGTTGTGACACAAACGTTGGGGGTGGGGGGTTTGTGTTGCTAGAAATGTAGAGTATGACAGAAAATAAACTAAGTAATGAAAGTAAATGCGAACTAACTAGACTACGATATTTATTGCATCAATACAAAGGTTCAATAAGCAATCGGTCTTTGGTTTTCTTCTCAAGATTATTATAGGACCGTAAAACCGTTCGACCCAAGTAGTCCAAATAAGGCAAGAAGAATCGATTGACCCACTTAGGAGAGACCACCAAACTCGGCCCAATGCACTCAGACATAAATGATCTAAGACGGCCTACACAGAAGAAAGCCCAAAGTTAGCCTAGCCCAGCAAATGCACTCCCTAGCTCAAGAGGGATATGCTCATGAGAAAGAAGCCCCTTGAGCATGGCTTTACTAGGTATGGCCCAAGTAACTCAAACCGACCCAAAGTCGAGTCAAGGGATCCCAGCTCAATCCTAACGAAGCCGGCCAAGTCACTGGAATTGGACAATTGAGAGGAAGATGCCACCTCATCGCACTTAAAGGGCATTGAGCCATTGGATCCTCTAGAGGCACAAGATGCCTTTGATAAGGCTATGTCAGGAAGGCAAGGGACCCACTATCTGCACCAGAATAAGAATCCACTTCAATCAAAGCATAAAGAAGCGCTATGTCAACTACTACTTGTGAAATGCGCCGCGATTCTAGGGAGAACATGCCACAATCGAGCGCGAGAACCAACGAGAATCAACATGGGAAGTGCCAAGGATAGCTAACTAAATCAGAAGGTTGGGGTAGCTCCACGTGGCAAGATCAAGCGCACTTTCATCACACCCCCCCCCTAAGGCTTTAAAAGGCCCCAAAGTGAAGAGCTCAAGGCCAAGAATTCGATAATAGAACCCGTAGAGCAAGATTGCTAACAAATTGTTGCTTAACCAGTGACCCAAGGATTACACTGTAGAAAAATGTCCAATGGCAAGAAAAGGTACTAGCCATCTCTCTAGATACTAGGTAAGCTTCTTGGCCAAACTCTGACCATATCACAAACCAAGTCCATCACACTTCAGATGGTAGGAACATAGCCAGCCTTAGATCAAACTGAGTCCATCACACTTTAGATGGTAGGCACATAGCTGGCCTTAACTCAAACTGAGTCCATCATGCTTCAGATGGCAGACATGTAGCCGGTCTTAGTTCAAACTAAGTCCATCACACTTCAGATGGCAAGCATGTTGCCAGCCTTAACTTAAATAGAGTCCATCACACTTTAGAAGGCAGGCACATAGCCGACCTTAGTTCAAACCGAGTCGATCATACTTTAGATGGAAAGCAAGTAGCTCGCCTTAGTCTAGGACTGAGTCAGTCTTGGCCCCTTTGGTCACAACACTGTGCATCCCATCTGACTCCGAGTTGGTAGAGATACATTCGAGTCCGATCCAGCCAGATTCACATGAACACCGCATTTAACACTAAGACGGGATGCTCGCTGGATAGTCCCATCTCCGAGCCTACCTTCAAACATAGGTAGAAGCTAAACCAACGTCTTGTATTTATATGTCCCTACTTGAGAGCCGAACGCCCAAGGGAACGTCCGACTCTATTTTTCATTGCATGCACTTAGAACTACGTGAACTTTGATTCCTTACGGCCACGAGAGGTACGAGGAGCAAGAGGCACACTCTTGTCAAGTTATGCATTCTCAACCCTGCCATCCCAATACATACTTAGATCTTACTAAACAAACTAACATTAAAGGTTGTGCTAGCTTGTGTAAGTCATAGGGTAACTACTAGATGGAAGGCAAGTGGGGTGACGCTTCATCGTCGCACGAACTGACCCCCTTTCTCGAACCTCTGTTTCAAAAACCTGCCTTATCCACCCTAGGTTTTCGATGTACCTAGAACGTTGGGGGCCACTCCTACCCAAGCCGAGTCGTATTCGGTTAATCCACCCGGATTGACCGAAACGACTTCGGCGTAGCATAACTATTTTCGTCCCCGGATGGACTCAGTTCACCATTTCTACCTGTACATAATCAAAAAACAATTTCAAAAGAGCAACCTCTACATTTGTTGCTTGATTTTTCTAAATCGCCCTCGGCGCGATTTAGGTCGCATCAATTATGATTCCAAACTGATAAGTCATATTTTCTTACACCTCACAAGGGCTTAAGATGGGTATTATTAAGACTATTTAGTGATTAAGAGTCATGTCTTAGTTAAGATTCGAATTATGGGCCTAGAAATAGGAAAAATATAAATCTATGCTAAAATGAGGATTTTAACTGATAAAATATTGGACTTGTTTTGTAGGCCTAAAATCCGAGAGTATCTCAGCCCAAAAAGGAGCATCTTGGCCTAAAAGAAGAGGTCCCAACCAGAACCGATATCAGTAGCGAAAATCACTCCAACAAACAAGGAAAAACGCGTGATTATAGGAAGAGTAAATTAGGAAATATGTAATTCGGGTAACTCAGCAAGAAATCTATTAGAATCAAGGAAATATGTAATTCGGGTAACTTAGCTAGAAATCTGTTAGAATCAAGGAAATATGTAATTTGAGTAACTTAGCAAGAAATCTGTTAGAATCAAAGAAATATGTAATTCGGGTAACTTAGCAAGAAACCAAGGAATCAATGATTTTGTAGGACTAGATTTAGATTTAGCCACAGTCGCCCTGCATGTTTATAAGGGCACGTAAGGAACGAGTTTTGGGTGTGAAAAAATAGTGGAATTCTAGACCTAGCACTATCAGTGATTGTAGACATTCCAAGCTAGCATGGTGGTACACGAAGCTTCAATACGGTGTCTCTCTCAATTGAGGAGGTACAGGACTACGATTTGGGAAGTTGGAAGCTATTGGAGGTGATTGCTCGGTATAGCCGATGCACTCCGGTGGACGGAAACCTCAATGTCTGGCCATCAGCAGTGCACCATCGCCGTCCTTCGTCGTGGAAGGCAGATTCTGTGGAAACTTTGAATTTCTCACCTTGTACTCGAGTTTGTTTTCAATAATATAAGCAGTTTGCATTTCTTTCTTTTGATCGTAATTCCTATGCTTTAGTCTGCTTTAAACCTTCTCACGATTGCACATTGTTAGAGGTAGATCATGTTAGACTAGGACCAATTGGAACTGGTTTAATAATTTGGTAGGTAGAGAACCTAAAATCAACCAAGTACATACTCCCTGCCAATTGATGAGGTAGAAATTGTGTAAATCCTTGATATGGAAATGGACAAACGTTCGACGATTGTCGTAAGAACCTAAGGTTGATTCGGAGTATAATCTAAAGTAAAGAATCTATAGATTGATTGTGTTTTGAATTCGGATTTGATACAATAGTTAGTTTAGCATAGTTTAGTTTACTTTTTGTACTTAGTTTATTTTTCTGCACTTAAACACAAAACCCCCCTATTTACTGTTTTTCCAGAGTCCAAGACTAATTCAGTCCAACTCTGTCGCGTCTATCTAAGCCAGAATCACATCAGTAGTTCTAGTCAGTCTCCCACCGAGATCAACCTAGTCCCACTTAAGCCGATCGTCAGTAAGTCGGAATTTCACAACATTTAGTGGTTTTTGCACAAACTCTAATTTGCACACTTAGTCATAATTTAACACATTGTGTCCTTGAGAGAATCAACCTAGGGTTAACTATACTATAGTTAGATTTAGTATTTATTTGAGGCATGTAAGATGACTGAAAACCTGCTTTTCAAATTGGCGTTGTTGTTAGGGACACAAGTTCTTTTATGTCTTTGTGTGCCAAAATTGAATTTAAGTCGAACCCCGAGTTTGTGGAATGCTATGTTTGCTTTTAAATTATAGGGTCTGACTTTTGTCTGAGTCGTTTGGGTATACCGAGTCTATTTTTTTTCTTATTGCATCTTATCTTTTCTACATTTTGTTTTGCATTTTACTTTTTTCTTCATAACTAATGTTCTCCATGATGCATGACTAGAAGTAGTTTTGAGCCATTGCATGCTTTTGATCTTGGGATAGAAAGAACTTTGCATTGTTTAAGGAAAGTTAGGCATACTATAACACCTGATAGCAGTAGTTCTGATTCTATTTGGAATTTTGAGAATAGTAATTTTACTACTAACGAATCTAACTTTTTTGAGCACCAAGAGGCAGGATCAATGGAGAACAATGATAGAACTCTGAAGGAGTTGGCCACACCAGACGTGGTGTATCAACCGTGGTGCATTCAATGTCCACCATTGGAGCCAACTCAAAGTTATGAATTAAAGTCCAGTCTAATTCATTTATTGCCTAAGTTTCATGGTCATGTAGGTGAAGATCCTCACAAGCACTTAAAGGAGCTCCATGTGGTTTGTTCCTGGATGAGGCGGTAGGGGATACCAGAAGACCACATCAAGATGAAAGCATTTCCATTCTCATTGGATAGAGCTGCAAAAGATTGGCTATATTTGTAGTCAGTTCTCTTCAATACGTGGGGGGATATGAAGTGCATGTTCTTAGAGAAATTCTTCCCAACGTCCAGAACAACGACCATAAGGAAGGAGATTTATGGGATCAGGCAACACTCTGGTGAGACATTGCATGAATATTGGGAAAGGTTCAACAAGCTTTGTGCCACATGTCCACATCACCAGATCAGCGACCAGCTGCTGATTCAATATTTCTATGAAGGTTTGATGATGATGGACCGAAGTATGATTGACGCTGCAAGTGGAGGAGCACTAATGGACAAGAAGCCAACAGTAGTACGACATCTAATCTCGAACATGGCCAACAACATGTAGTAGTTTGGAACCAGAGGAACCATAGCACCCAGAATGGTGAATGAAGTCAGTATGATTGACAATCCGAGATTGGAGAATCAGTTGACCAAGCTGACATCATTGGTGAGACAGCTTGCCATCGGCCAACACCAACCCATTGCAACAGTAAAAGCATGTGGTATATGTACTTTAGTGGAGCACCCTACTGACATGTGCCTCACATTGCAAGAAACTAAGCCGAATCATCGCGAAAGTGTTGGATCAATAGGTGGCTACCAGTATAGGAAGCAGCCGTATGCAAACTGGCTGTTTGAGGGCCAACAATTCGAATGGCCACCATACCGGCCAAATCCAAATCAAGGGTTGTATGCAGCTCAAGGATTCAGTTCAAACTAGATCATGCCTCAAAGCTAAGGAAGCTATCAATTGCCAAATTCAAGATACCAGGTGCCACCATTCCAACAACAACAGTAGTAGAAAACGCCACCACTAGGTGACTCACCATCGTTGGAGGATGTGGTGAACCAGTTATCAGCAAGCAACTTGGAGTTCCAACAGACCATGAGCTCCAGTAACCTACAATTCCAGCAAAATATGAGCGCCATTGTTCAAGATCTCAAGACGCAAGTGGACCAACTAGCCAACTCTATAAGTCAGTTATAGTTGGTCGGATTTGGGAACCTCCCCTCGCAAACAATTCCAAATCTAAGAGGGAATGCGAGCATAGTATCACTGAGAAGTGGTAGAGAATTACAAGCAACACCGTAGCAGAAACTGAGATCCGCCGACACCGAGTCAAAACCGGATGCCAACTCACAAGCACAACAACAGGCTAGACCTGTTCCAATGCCATTTCCAAGTCGAACACTCTCAACAAGGAAGCCTGAATCTGATGAAGAGTTTTTGAAGATGTTCTGGAAGGTGGAGATCAATATCCCACTCCTAGATGCCATGAAGCAGATCCCCAAGTACGGAAAATTCCTTAAGGAGTTGTGTGTGCACAAGAGGAAGAAGATGAAGGGAGGAGTGGAACTAGGAGGGATAGTGTTAGCACTAACCAGAAATAATGACCTCATTGTTGGCACAAGACAAGCCCTACCAAAGAAATGTCGAGACCCCGGAATCTTTTCGGTCCCATGCACCATTGGTGACTGTACCTTTGCCGATGCCATGCTGGACTTAGGAGCTTCAATAATTGTCAAGCCGAAGTCAATCTACAAGTCCTTGAATTGTGAAGACTTAGAACCCACCGGGATGAACATATAACTGGCAAATAGAAGCGTCGTCCAGCTCTTAGGTGTTCTTGAAGACGTCCTGGTCCAAGTTGATGAACTAATTTTCCCAACCGACTTCTATGTGCTAGATATAGAGGACAAGACACCAGGAAAAGGGTCTACCTTGATCCTAGGCCGACCATTTCTGATGACCACCAAGACCAAGATTGATGTGCATGCTGGGACACTCTCAATGGAGTTTGGTGACACTCTAGTGTAGTTCAACATTTTCGAAGCTATAAAGCACCTTGTGGAGGACACCTCACTCTTTGGCATTGACTTGATCGACAAACTCGTTGAAGAACACATGCAAGCAGACACTAGCAGTATTGAATTCTTCCAAGTTGTTTGAAACATTGATATACTTGACTACTTGGGATCTATGTTTGAGGAACTCGACTATGATGAATCTTTGGAAGTACATGACACAAAAGTTACTACTTCCCTTGCACACTTGGATCACAACTCTAAAAGTATCGATTTATTTGACCAAGTTCGCAAGAAACTGGAGTGCTCAAAATATTCAGAAGTCCAAGTTGCCAGGACCACAAAACAATAATCAACACAAATAGCAAACACTTTTGCCAAGAACGAGTCAACTAACATGGGCCGAGACTAGACGAAGACCGAAAGCACGTCGGTCACAAGAGCCGACACTAATGCAGCCAAAGAACACTGGAAAAAGGCAGGGATCAAAGCTGAAACCGCAACCAGGAAAAATCTGTGTCTGGCCCCAAATGCGAAATCCGTAGCTAGAAGAAAGTCGAGACTGGCTCGGCACCCTAAGGCCAAAACCTGGTGTGGTTCGAAAGTGACTCAGGTGAAGAGACTAATGCCGAGTTCGGCATGAGCATACGATCGAGAATTGAAGGCAACTCGGATGAAGAGAACCAAAAGCAGCCTAAAGCCGAATCCGTTTTGGACAACCACGTCCGGTGGCAAGAACTAATTAACTTTGACTTTAGCAGCCAACCGGGAGCCGAGTCCAATTTGGGCAGTCAGAGTTGGAACCAACCAAAGGTTGGAACCGGCTCGGCACATCACTTGCTGAATCCAGGCCAAGCCGGCCAATCAAGCAATTAGACAATAGTCGTGTCCAATTTAGGTGGTCGAAATCGATATCAAGCAAAGTTCGAATGTGTCCTCGGTAGCCAATGCCACAACTTGACGGATGCTGAGACTATATCTGGTAGTCGCATCTACACTTGGATGATAATTCATATTTTATACACTTTACAAGAGCTTAAGATGGGTATTATTGAGACTCTTTGATAACTAAGAATCACATCTTAGCTAAGATTTTAATTTTGGGCTTAGAAATAGGAAAATATAAATTTATGCTAAAATGAGGATTTTAACTAATAAAAGAGTGGATTTATTTTGCAGGCCCAAGCTAAGCACATCTCGGCCCAAAAGAAGCGGTCCCGGCCAGAATAGCCTTCCCGGCCAAAGCCGACTTTAGTGGCTAAAATCACTCCGGCAAGATTGCAGATGTGATTATGCTAAAACTAAGGAATTTGTAGTGAAAATATGATTATGCTAAAATTAAGGATTTTGTAATGCGAATATGATTATACTAGAATTAAGGAATATGTAATAGAGATATGATTATGCTAGAATCAAGGAATTTGTAATCTCCTAGGATTGAGGGATTTGTAATCTCCTAAGATTGAGGAATTTGTAATCTCCTAGGATTAAGAAATCTCTAATTAGTAATTCAAATTTGTAATCTGTTAGGATTAGGCTACACCACAACTGCCCAGCTTGTGTATAAATAAAGCACGCTAGGTCACGTCTTTGATGTGGAAAAATAGTGGAATTATAGACCTAGCACCATCAACAATTGCAAACGTTCCAAGCTAGCACGATGGTACACGAAGCTTTCATGTCTTTCTCGATCGAGGATGTATAAGACCAGGATTTGAGAAGCTAGAAGCTATCGAAGGTGATAACTTGATATAGCCAGCGCACTTTGGTGGATGGAAACCTCAATGTTTGGCCATTAGCGGTGCTCCATCCTCGTCCTTCCAAGGTGATCGTCGTGGAAGGTGGATTCTCTGGAAACTCTGAATTTCTCACCTAGTACTCGAGTTTGTTTCCAATAATATAATTGATTTGCATTTCTGTCTTCTGATCATAATTCTTGGGTTTTAATTTGTTTTAAACCTTGTCGCGATTGCACATTGTTAGAGGTAGATCACGTTAGACTAGGGCCGATTAGAACTAGCTTAATAATCTGGTTAGGTAGAGAACCTAAAATCAACCAAGTGCATACTCCCTGCCAACTGATGAGGTAGCGATTGTGTAAATCCTTGGTATGGCAATGGACAAATATTTAGCGATTGTCGTAAGAATCTAAGGTTGAGTAGGAGTATAATCTTAAGCAAAGAATCTGTAGACTGATTATGTGTTGAATTCGGCTTTGGTATAGTAGTTAGTTTAGCTTAGTTTAGTTTACTTTCAGTACTTAGTTATTTTTCTGCACTTAAACACAAACCCCCCTTATTTACTATTTTTCCAAAGTATGAAACCGGGTTAGTTTAACTCTGTCGCGTTTGTCTAAGTCGAAATCATATTGCCAGTTCTAGTCGATCTGTTAGGATTCGTTAGGATTAACATATCACAGCTCGTGTATATATAGGAGGAGCTGTGCACTTTTCACGCATCTTTGAATTCACTCTGATTCCACACTCATTAAATCATCTTCTCGCTCTCGTTTCTCTCCATCCTACAGTGGTGCACGGTGCTCATTGGCGTTTCTCTCGATCGAGGAAGCGCAGGTTTGAGATTATTGACGCACTCTGGTGGATCTGATCCTCAACACTCAGGATAACGGAGGTGAACCACCACCATCAATCATGCCGATTGTCGTGGAAGATGGATCCACCTGAATTCAGGCCACTGTGTTTGTATTCTGTCTTCTGTTAATCAATTACTTTCTGTATTTCTGATCTCTGTTCTTCTCCTCTCCCTTAATTCATGATTTAATCCGCGATTACAGTTGAATTGTGAACAATGTTAAGCTAAGTCGATTGGAACTGGTTTAACTAAATCAGTAGGTAATCATTTAACGATTGTTAATCGAGAACCTAAAATCAGCTCTGAACATAATCCCTGCCAACTGATGAAGTAGCGATTGTGTAATTCCTCGGTATGGCAATGGACTAACCTTTGGCGATTGCCATAAGATTGCCCAAGGCTGATATGACCTAAGAACTGGAGTGTGGAATTTGGACTGAACTTGGACAAACTAAACTGAACAAGAACATAGTTATATCATAATAATAATAATAGGAAATCAGTAGCAGTAGTATATGTTTGCTGCATTCGTACCCTAGTTTACTTCTTGCTTTACTTACGTTCAAGTCCCCCCCGCTGTTTACTGCTTTTCAGTCCGAGACAGAGATAGTCCATCTCTGTAGCGTCTGTCTGCACTCAGCCGAGACTAAGCCGGATTATCTCTACCGCGATCATCTCGGCTCTATCTCTGCCGAGAGCGACTCTGCCAGTGCCGAGGAGAGTCAAAACTTTACATCTTAGATTCGACAACATTTTACTTCACCCTGAATCACAACTAAGCACACTGTTTCCTTGAGAAGAATGACCTAGGGTTGACTATGCTATAGTTAGCTTTAGTTATTTGATAAGAGTTCAAAACGACTGGAAAAGAAGCAGTTATCAACGCTCCTAGGTCCAGCATAGCATCAGCAAATGTACAATCGCCAATAGTGCATGGGACAGAGAAGATTATGGGGTCTCGGCACTTCTTTAGCAAGACCTGTGAGATTCCTGCAGTGGGGTTATTCCTCGTTAAGGTTGACACCACGCCTCCAAGTTCTCAGCTTCCCTTCATCTTTCTTCTTTTGTGTACGCATAATTCTTTAAGGAATTTTGCGTACTTTGGAATTTGCTTGATCGCGTTGAGAAGTGGAATGTTGATTTCCACCTTCTGAAACATCTTCAGCAGCTCGTCATCAGAATCTAGTTTCCTTGCCGAGATGGTTCGGGATGGGAACGGCAATGGGACAGCTGTCTGTGGATGAGGTTGTGAGTCAGCTACTGGTTTGGAGTCGGCTTCGGCTGGCTGTGGCACCTGATGCTGTGCAGGTTGAGGTAATTCCTTGCCGCTTCTCAATGTCACTACATTAGCATTCCCTTTCGGATTCAGAATGGATTAAGAGGGAAGGCTGCTTGAGCCGGCTGACTTTAACTCACTCACAGTATTTGCTAGCTGTCCTATTTGCATCTTGAGATCCTGGATGGTTGATGAGTCATAAAATGTACATCTTAAGTGGACCTAAGAGGAGTGCCATTGAGCGACTCACGAATTTAAAAGAGGACTGTTGACTGAGATCCAAACTAATAGCCTAAAACTATAGTAAAACACAATCCGTGTTTATTCAAGGCTTTTAGCTAACTATCTCTTCATTGCAGGTCCAACCAAGCCCAGTCACCACTGGCAGCCCAAGCCGAGAGCCTGTCAGCCAAATTGAAGACTTGGCCCATTCAGCCAAAAGCATAATCAGGAAGCTCGGCCAAGGTGGCGCTCCACATCAGCAACACAAGAGCCAACTCAAGCGCCACATCATCTCCTGAGTAGCGTGCTATGCAAGACACAGCAAGGGTAGAATAGGGATTTTACTTGTAATTCTGTTAGGTTAGTTAGTCTAGTCCCTGTATAAATAAGCAAAACACTGAACGATTAAGGGTCTTTAGCATTCAAACGTTTTCGCGCCCATTCATTTCCAATTACTCTCGCTTATCCTCGCTTCCACTCATGGTGGTGCACGGTGCTGTTAATGGCGTCTCTCTCGATTTAGGAGATGCAGGCTAGGAACTGAGCAGCTGAAGGTCACGGGAGGGAACCGATTGGAGCACCAACGTACTCCGGAGGACCTGAACCTCAGCGTCTTAGTTAGAGGAGGTGAATCATCACCGTCATCCATGGCGATTGTCGTGGAATACGGAGTCATCGAATCCAGGCCCTGTGTTTGTATTTCATTTCCAATATTATGAGTATTTCTGCATTCTGAATTTCAATTGCATTCCTGAACTCTTAATCTGATTACTGAGTTGCGATTGCACAAAGTAACGTGAACAATGTTAAACTAAACCGATGGGAACTGGTTTAACTAATTCAGTAGATAATCACTTAACGATTGTTGAATGAGGATCTAAAATCAGCTTGAACGTAATCCCTACCAACTGATGAGGTAGCGATTGTGTAAATCCTCGGTATGACAAGGGATAGATCTTTGGCGATTGCCATACGAACACTGGAGGATGATAAGGACTGTAATTGGAGTAATTGAACTGGAAAAACCTTAATACCTAGAACTAAACATGAACACAGTCGTAGCAATAGCATTAGGAGTAGTATAATTGCATTTGCATTATAATTAGATTCAGTTCTATTTTTCGTCAATCTTTAGTGTGACTTCGATTACAACCCTCAACCCCCATCATTTACTGCTTTAAGTCTGAGACAGAGATAGTCCCTCTCTATAGCGTCTGTCTGCACTCAGCTGAGACCTAGCCGGATTGTCTCTGCCGAGATCATCTTGGCTCATTCTCTACCGAGAGAGACTCGGCCAGTGCCGAGAAGAGTCAACACTCCACCTCTCAGATTCTACATTATTTTACTTCGCACTAAGCCACAACTGAGCGCACTGTGTCCTTGAGAAGAATGACCTAGGGTTAGCTATGCTATAGTTATCTTTAGTTATTTGATAAGCGCGTTGAAACCACTAAAAACGCCAGTCATCAAATTGGCGCCGTTGCCGGGGATACAAGTTCTTTTGTGTTTTAGTGTGCCAAGTAAATCAAGTTGAATCCGAGTTGTAAGAACTTTATTCATAATTTGTTGAGTCTGAAGTTGTCAATAAATTTTTACGTGAATTCACTGATAAAACAAAAACAAATATATACATATAGATATAGAATAAATTCTTAATTCAGCATTACATATTGACCACATTCTGTTTCAGTAGAATTAATTGTTGTTTTAGTTACTTTAAATCCCGCATGATGCATGACTAGGAGTAGCACTGACCCACTGTATACTTTTGATCCAGAAATAGAACTAACTTTACGAAGATTGCGAAAAATTAGAAATACCACAATAAATAGTAATAGTAGTGTAAATTTTGTCGTTAACTCTAACCAATCTTATACTAACAATTTTGTTGCTAGTACTAACATTTTTGCAGAGGCAGGGCAAATGGAGAATCAAAACAGGACGTTGAAGGAACTAGCCACTCCAGATGTGGTGTACCAACCATGGTGTATCCAATATCCACAACTGGAGCCGGCTCAAACCTATGAGCTAAAGTCTGGTCTGATACATTTGTTGCCCAAATTTCACGGTCTTGCAGGAGAAGACCCCCACAAGCATCTCAAGGAATTCCACGTGGTTTGTTCCATGATGAGGCCGCAGGGAATCCCAGAGGACTACATCAAGATGAAGGCATTTCCATTCTCCCTGGATGGAGCCGCAAAGGACTGGCTACATCTACAGCCAGCACTCTTTAACACCTAGGGAGATATGAAACGGACCTTCCTAGAAAAATTCTTTCCAGCTTCCAAGACTGTGACCATCAGGAAAGAAATCTGTGGGATACGACAGCACACAGGAGAAACTCTACACAGGTACTAGGAGCGCTTCAACAAGCTCTATGCCACCTGTCCTCACCATCAGATCAGCGAGCAGCTGCTGATCCAATACTTTTACAAAGGATTATTGATGATGGACAGGAGTATGATCAATGCAGCTAGTGGAGGAGCTCTAATGGACAAAACACCAATAGCAACAAGGCATCTGATCTCGAATATGGCAAGCAACACTCAACAATATGGGATTAGAGGGCCGAATCAGTCTCGGCCAGTGAACGAAATCGGTGCAGCCTCCAACCAAAGGCTGGAGAACCAGCTGACCGAGCTAACATCCTTGGTAAGACAACTGGCCGTTAGTCAACATCATCCAGCCATAGCAACAAAGGTCTGTGGTATATGTACTTTAGTGGAGCATCCGACTGATCTGTGCCCCACTCTCCAAGAGACCGAGTCCAGCCAAACCGAAAGTGTTGGAGCCGTAGGAGGATCCTAGTATGGGAAGCAACCTTATCAGAACCGGCAGTTTGATAATCAACCATATGGGAAACAACCGTTTCGGCCAAGCCCACAACAAGGTCCATATGCAGCTCAAAGAGCTGGATCCATGCCGAATGCACCATATGGAGCAACTGGTTACCAGCAGCCGAGTCCGCAATACCCAGCACCATCCTTCCCACCTCAACAGTAGAGAACTCCTACCCAAGGCAATTCTCCATCACTAGAAGATTTAATGAAGCAGCTGGCAACAAGCAATCTAGAATTTCAGTAGTCAATAAGTTCCAACAATCTACAATTCCAACAGAATATGACCGCCACCATCCAGGATCTTAAGATGCAAATAGGACAGCTGGCAAATACTGTGAGTGAACTACAATCAGCTGGCTCAAGCAGCCTTCCCTCTCAACCCATTCTGAATCCGAGAGGGAATGCCAATGCAGTAACACTCAAAAGCGGCAAGGAATTACCCCAGCCTGCACAGCATCAAGTACCACAGCCAGCTGAGGCCGACTCTGAAACAATAGCCGACTCACAGTCTCCCTCACAGACTGCTGTCCCATTGCCGTTTCCATCCCGGACCGTCTCGGCAAGGAAACTAGATTCTGATGACAAACTGCTGAAGATGTTCCGGAAGGTGGAAATCAACATTCCACTTCTCGACGCGATCAAGCAAATTCCGAAGTACGCCAAATTCCTCAAGGAATTATGCGTACACAAAAGAAGAAAGATGAAGGGGAATCGGGAACTGGGAGGTGTGATATCGACCTTGACCAGGAATAACCCCACTGCAGGGATTTCACAGGTTTTGCCAAGGAAGTGCCGAGACCCCGGCATCTTCTCGGTCCCATGCACTATTGGTGATTGCACATTTGCTGATGCTATGCTGGACCTAGGAGCGTCAATTAACGTCATGCCAGCATCAACCTACAGGTCCCTCAATTTTGGAGATGTGGAACCCACAGGGATGACCATTCAGCTTGCTAACAGAAGCATCGTGCAGCCCCTGGGAGTTCTCGAAGATGTCCTCGTCCAAGTAAATTAGTTAATATTTCCAGCTGATTTCTATGTGCTTGACATGGAGGACGAGACATCGGAAAAGAAATCAACCTTGATACTGGGGAGACCATTCTTGATGACAGCAAGGACGAAGATTGACGTGCATGCCGGTACGCTATCAATGGAATTCGGTGATACATTGGTGCAGTTCAACATTTTTGAAGCCATGAAACACCCCACCGAAGACCACTCTCTCTTTGGTATAGATATAATGGAAGAATTAATAGAGGAATACTTCCAACTAGATAGTTGCAGTGGAGGGATGGAAGATCTTGCTAGAACTGCTGAAGCTAGTAGCTGCTCATAGGCCGATCATAATGAAGCATTAGAATCCCCAGACTCTGAGGATGGCCATAGTGACACTAGCGACTTGGCAATCGAAAAAGAATTAACCACGTTAATAAACCAAGTTTGCCACCCTCAATCCTCAGAGAGTAAGACTAGTGTAGAGGTAAAAGTTGCCAAGACTGCGAAGCCTCCACCTGCACAATTGGCAACCATATTCATGACCGAAATGAAGTCGGCCGAGGAGAGCCGAGTCAACGCAAGAATGAAAGTCAACTCGGCCAAGGAGTCAAACAAAAGGGCCGACAAGCTCGCCGAAACCATTTCGGCCGCCAAGAATCAGACCCAAAGCAAAGCAAATCTCGTCATTCCACCCGGATCCGAGTTTGGAATTGCACAAGTAGCCACAACCAAACTCGACTTGCCAAGAGCCGAAACCTACCTGCCGAGTCGGTTGCAACCGCATAAGGCCGAGATCATGTCGGCATTTACGACGCCGGATCAAGAACAAGCCGGCCAGAAGGATCTGAAACCTATAACTGAGAAATCTCCATCTCCACTACCCATGGAGCTCAAACCATTGCCTAGCCACTTAAAATATGCCTTTCTGGACAGCGAACAGCAGCTCCTGGTCATCATTGCAAGCAACCTCCTCCCGGAGCAAGAAGACAAGCTGCTGGAAGTCCTTAGGCAACACAAACAGGCAATTGGGTGGAAACTTTCTGACCTTCCAAGTATCAACCCCTCCATATGCATGCACAGAATATTAATGGAGGAGGACATTAAGCCCATAAGGCAACAGCAACGAAGGCTGAATCCTACCATTCTAGATGTAGTCAAGAAAGAAGTCACGAAGCTGCTTGCTACAGGCATCATCTACCCTATCTTAGACAGCCAATGGGTGAGCCCTATGCAAGTAGTACCAAAGAAATCTGGAATAACCGTCATGAAAAACCAACAAGATGAGTTGGTATCTACAAGGATTCAGAACAACTGGCGGGTGTCTATAGATTACAGAAGACTGAATCAGGCAACCCGCAAGGATCACTTCCCTTTGCCTTTTATTGACCAAATGTTAGAGAAAATAGCAGGGAAATCCCATTACTGCTTTCTGGATGGTTTCTCAGGATACATGCAAATACACATAGCACCGGAGGATCAACATAAGACCACTTTCACATGCCCATTTGGTACTTTTGCGTACACCCGCATGCCATTCGACCTGTGCAACGCTCCGAGCACATTTCAACGTTGCATGATGAGCATCTTCTCGGATTTGCTACAGGATTGCATGGAGGTGTTTATGGATGACTTCACGGTGTATGCAGAATCATTTGACGCATGCCTGAACAACCTGTCCAAGGTGTTGAAGAGATGCATGGACACGAACTTGGTTCTATACTTCGAAAAATGCCATTTCATGGTGACCGAGGGAATAGTGTTGGGACACCTAGTCTCCAACAGAGGCATCGAAGTGGACAAGGCGAAAATAGACATAATCACTTCCCTTCCAAACCCTGCCTCTGTGCGGGAAGTTCGCTCACTTTTGGGAGATGCGGGTTTTTATAGAAGGTTCGTCAAGGACTTCAGCAAAATAGCTCTGCCTCTGTCCAAACTCCTACAGAAGGATGTGGATTTCAACTTTGACCAGCCCTGCATTGAGGCATTTTAGGAGCTGAAGAACAAACTCACATCCGCACCTATCCTGCAAGCACCAGACTAGAACCTGCCATTCGAGTTAATGTGCGACGCATCCAACTCAGCATTAGGAGCTGTTCTCGGCCAGAGAGCTGGAGTCGGCCAACCAGTCCATTCCATTGCGTATGCGTCTAGAACCATGGACTCGGCCCAGCAAAATTACACGACAATTGAGAAGGAGCTTTTGGCAATAGTATTTGCCTTAGATAAATTTCGCTCTTACCTTCTCGGTTCCAAAATAGTCGTGTTTTCTGATCACGCCGCCCTCAAATATATGTTGAGGAAGCCGGATGCTAAGCCGAGACTGATCAGGTGGATGCTTCTCCTCCAAGAATTCGACTTGGAGATCAGAGATAAGAAAGGTGCTGAAAATTCTGTAGCAGATCATCTGAGCAGGATTGAAAAGGGAAGCGAACCAATGCCAATCCGAGATGAATTCCCAGATGAACACCTCTTGCATATCAAGACGACCACACCATGGTTTAACTAATTCAGTAGATAATCACTTAACGATTGTTGAATGAGGATCTAAAATCAGCTTGAACGTAATCCCTACCAACTGATGAGGTAGCGATTGTGTAAATCCTCGGTATGACAAGGGATAGATCTTTGGCGATTGCCATACGAACACTGGAGGATGATAAGGACTGTAATTGGAGTAATTGAACTGGAAAAACCTTAATACCTAGAACTAAACATGAACACAGTCGTAGCAATAGCATTAGGAGTAGTATAATTGCATTTGCATTATAATTAGATTCAGTTCTGTTTTTCGTCAATCTTTAGTGTGACTTCGATTACAACCCTCAACCCCCATCATTTACTGCTTTAAGTCTGAGACAGAGATAGTCCCTCTCTATAGCGTCTGTCTGCACTCAGCTGAGACCTAGCCGGATTGTCTCTGCCGAGATCATCTCAGCTCAGTCTCTGCCGAGAGCGACTCGGCCAGCACCGAGAAGAGTCAACACTCCACCTCTCATATTCTACATCATTTTACTTCGCACTAAGCCACAACTGAGCACACTGTGTCCTTGAGAAGAATGACCTAGGGTTAGCTATGCTATAGTTAGCTTTAGTTATTTGATAAGCGCGTTGAAACCACTAAAAATGCCAATCATCAATGGTGGCGGTCATATTCTGCTGGAATTGTAGATTGCTGGAACTTATTGATTGTTGAAATTCCAGGTTACTTGTTGCCAGCTGCTTCATCAAGTCTTCTAGTGATGGTGAGTTGCCTTGAGTAGGAGTTCTCTGGTGTCGTGGTGGGAAAGATGGTGCTGTGTATTGCGGACTCGGCTGCTGGTAACCAATTGCTCCATAGGGTGCATTCGGCATGGATCTGGCTCTTTGAGCTGCATATGGTCCTTGTTGTGGGCTTGGCCCGAATGGTTGTTTCCCATATGGTTGGTTATCAAATTGTTGGTTCTGGTATGGCTACTTCCCGCACTAGAATCCTCCTACGACTCCAACACTTTCTGTTTGGCCCGACTCGGTTTCTTGTAAGGTGGGGCACAAATCGGTGGGTGATGAGTCGTATTTTATACACCTCACAAGGGCTTAAGATGGGTGTTGTTAAGAATGTTTAATGATTAAAAGTGTTGTCTTAATCAAGATTTGGATTATCGGCCTAAAAATAGGAGAAATACAAATACGTGCTAAAATGAGGTTTTTAACTAACAAAACAGCTAAGACTTGTTTTGCAGGCCCAACAAGCCATCTTGGCCCAAGTTATTTCGGCCCATTCTAGCGCTCCCGGTCAAGCCGATATCAATGGCAGAAATCTTGCCTAAAATCACTCCAGCAATAATACATATATGATTTGCCAAGATACAGATATGATTTGCTAAGATGCAAATATGATTTGTTGAGATGCAGATATGATTTGCTAAGATGCAGATATGATTCTGCTAGAAATTAGGAAATTGGGAAACTCTTAAGATTTAGGAGATTGTAATCTGTAATTCGAATTAGAATCTTTAGGATTTGAATTTCTGTTATTAGGATTAGATTTAGATTTATCCAGCTTTTGTATAAATAAGCACATCAGGCCACGTCTTCAAGTGTGGAATTTTCAGCAGAATCTAGAGCTAGCGCCATCAGCAACTGTAGACACTCAAAGCTAGTACGGTGGTACACAAAACTTCAATACGGTGTCTCTCTCGATCGAGGAGGTACAGGACTAGGATTTGGGAAGCTGGAAGCTTTCGGAGGTGATCGCTCGGTATAGCCGACGCACTCCGTTGGACGAAAACCTCAACATCTGGCCATCATTGGTGCACCACTACCGTCCTCCCATTGGCGATCGTCGTGGAAGGCGGATTATCTAGAAACTCTGAATTTCTCACCTTGTATTCGATTTGGTTTTCAATCACATAACTGGTTTGCAATTCTGTTTCTTAATTATATTTCCTGCACTTTAATCTGCTTGTAACTTTGCCGTGACACATTGTTAGGGTAGATCATGTTAGACTAGGGCCGATCAGAACTGGTTTAATAATCTGATTAGGTAGAGAACCTAAAATCAACCAAGTGCATACTCCCTACCAACTGATGAGGTAGCGATTGTGTAAATCCTCGGTATGGCAATGGACAAACATTCGACGATCGTCGTAAGAATCTAAGGTTGATTCGGAATATAATTCTAAGTAAGAATAGTAAATTGTTGTGTTTTGATTCCCGAATTGATACAGTAGTTAGCATACATTAGTTTAGTATAGTTTAGTTTACTTTCTGCACTTAGTTTATTTTCTGCACTTAAACACAAACCCCCATATTTACTGCTTTTCTAGAGTCTGAGATCGAGTCAGTCCGACTCCGTTGCGTCTGTCTAAGCCAAACTGGAAGTAAGTCAGCATTTCACAACAATTAGTGTTTTCTGCATTAATTCTGATTTTTACACTTAGCACAATTTGAATACAATGTGTCCTTGAGAGAATCGACCTAGGTTAGCTATAATATAGTTAGCTTTAGTTTTATTTGATGCGCGTAAGACGACTAAAAATCCGCTTATCAAATTGGCGCCGTTGCTGGGGACACAAGTTCTTTTGTGTCTTTGTGTGCCAAGTCTGAGTTTAAGCTGAATCCCGAGTCTGTGGAATGTTGTTTAAGTCATAGAGTCATAGAGTGTGTCGAGTTTTTTGGGTCTGTATTTGTTTTCTTTTTGGTCTAGTCTAAAATAATATAGCATGCTGAATATGTGTTAAATTTTTGCTTACGTCTTTACATTGCAAAAAAAAAAAAACATCTTTACATCATTAACCATATCTATTTTTCTGCATAATCATCCTCTAATTTTTCTGCATAATTGATTTTGTTTTCTGATAGCTACTTGTTTCTGATTTGCATAACTAACTCTAACTTCCTCTGCATAATTGATTTTGATTTTTCTACATATTTGATTCTGCAATATCTTTGTATGACTTTTTTCTTTTAATGCATCAATTTTTTTAAACATTTAGAGCAGTTTATGATTGTTATGATATTTTTCATTATTCTATTTCCTTTCTATGCCTCTATTTCTTTTGTCATTTCTATTTTTTTCTTTCCTTCTATTTTTCTCTTTGTATTCTTTATTTTTCTATTTTATTCTTCTTTTGATGTTTTTTTTTGTTTTAATTCAATTATCTTTTTATTTTTTCTATTTTTCTAATTCTGTTGTCTTTTTGTTCTTCTCGTTTTTTTTTTTTTTTTAATCCTGTTAACAACACTTGTGCATTCTGATACTAGTATTGTCCCTAATTTTTCTGATCTTAATCATTCTGCTCCTCGATTCAATGGAGAAGGGAATAAACTATACATTGTTGCTGTGATGTATCAACCGTGGTGTATCAACCGTGGTGTCCTCAATATCCTGAATGGGATGGAGCCTGGTCATATGAGAATTATCCATCTGAGCTAACAATTGTGCTACCTGAGTTTTATGATTTTGCAGGTAACAGTCACCATTTTGACAATAGAGGACCCATGACATCCAGAAGAAGGAATGAGATTGCTGCTGTTGATAATCAGAGATTTGATGGATACATCGATGGATGTGGCATGTGCGGTTACGTAGGACATTCATTCAATGATTGTCCCGTTTTGCAAGAACCACCACCTCCATTCAGACCACAACCGGTACAAGAAAGTTCCTTAGAGGATTTAATGAAGCAATTGGCCATGAATAACATTCAATTCAAAAAGAATGTGTTTGCCACACAACAACCAGTGCAGCACCCTAACAATTCACCTTCTCTAGAAGATTTGGTACAATAATTTCAACAAAATACCATGCAGATTCAACAAAATAACATGCAGTTTCAACAAAATATAATTGCCACAGTGCAAGAGTTGGCAACACAGATTGGTCAACTGGCCACCACGATAAATCAGCTGCAGTTCAAAGATTTTGGACAAGTTCCTTCTCAAGCCGTTCTTAGTCCACAAGAGAATATAAGTGACATAAACATGAGGAGTGACATAGAGCTGCCGCAACAACAATCACTAAAAGTGCAATATGGATTTTCTGAAAATCCGGATTCAGAGAATTCAACCATTGTGCTAGGCTTTGCCGACTCCAATAGTGTTGCCAACTCCATGCTTGCTACTACCAACTCTACTAAGATGGTTGAGATTGACGACTGCGTGCCAACTATTTCTGATCTGGCTGATGTGGTTAAGATTGCAAATTCTATGACTGATGTTACTGATCCTACTGATATGACATTGGATGAGATTTTGGACCAAGTTAATAGGGTCAAGATAGTTGATTCCGCATGTGCTGACGTTGACATTACTAATTCCATGTGTGTTGATGCCAAGATGGTTGATCCGAGATATGTTAATGCTGATAATGCTTTTGTTGATAGGGTTAAGGATGTTAATTCTCTGGTTGACAAGTCGGACAATGTTAATATGACTGAAATGACCGACTTTGTAGTTTCTATGTCGGACCATGACAATATAATAGAAGTTGCCAACTTTGTGACAGAGGTTCCAAGTCTTGCTGATATAATTGAGGTTGCCGACTCTGGGGTCAATATTTCTGCTTTTGTTGATATGCCTAAAATGTCGGATTATGTGGCTAACGTGTCCAACTTTGCCAATGTGGTTGATAATTCCAACAGTGCCGATATAACTAAAGTTTTAGATTCTGAGACTGAAGTGTCGGATTCTGTTAATAATTTTTTTGGCTCATGAACAAATACTTGCTGATTTGGACAATCAAAGTCGAATCCACTCCCGGCAGCTAAGTCAGGAATCCACGAATGAACCTTCTTTACTTCATTCACTAGCAGCAGAATCAATACCAATGTCATCCATAGTGCAGCCATTCCATGCCTTAGTAAATTTGCATTTTGAACTGACTAAACACTCTGAATTTTTTGGAAATATGGATTTTAAAAATTCTATTAATTATGAGTGTACCTATACTGGATTAACTAAATCTTCTTTGTGTGTGAAAAGCAGTAATGACATTAATCCCAGTGCAGGAGTTATAGGCAAAAGTGCAAAGAAGCTATTGGAGGATACCATGTTGAAACTATCAAAATGGATGAGGAGAAAGCTCCCCCAAGCTGTAGACAATAGGAGCGGAGCAAAAATACTGGATATCAGATTTTGCACATTCTTTCCACCTTGAAAAAAAGAAGTCTTTCTATTTCACCCCTTCCCTTGCGCATATATGCTTTGCATTGAGGACAATGCATCATTTAAGTGTGGGGGGTGTTCCTTATGAGGGTGACGGTTTGTTTGGTTTTGTTTTGTTTTTAGTTTTGTTATTTCGTTTTTATTTCGTTACTGTTCTATTTCATTTTGTTTCTTTTCTTTTTATTCTGATTCTGCTATTTTTTGTTCAATTTTGGTTTTTATTTTTTTTACTAAGTGACTTCTGATTTCGAATTGCCAATTACTGAGAAAACTATTTTGAAAAATTTTGAATGGATTTCTTTGAGTAAGATGAAACAGCATGAAGCAATGCATAACCTTGGATGAGAGGTTTTTAAACCTGACAGAGAGTGAAATTTTTGCATCCTTAGGCAGTGAGTAAGTGAAAAACTGAAAAGGTGAACCATTAGTGGCAAAGCAATTAACCGTGTGAGAACTTTTGAGCCTTGCATAAATGGCTTTGTATCTCGCCATTCTTTCATTTCTTGTGTGATATTTGCATCCATGTTGTTGGTTACTCTAGGTTTTGCCTTGATTCTCTGGATATAACTCATTTCACATGCAGGAATGATATGATCTAGGCCATCTTTCTTTACAGCTACTTAGCCAAATAAAGCCTACCTTGTGAATAATTCCTTTGGTTACCCCTTTGAGCCTACAACCGTTTCTTGATATGACAGCTCATTACAAGCCTAAAGTAGGAAAAACCATAATTAACCCAAACCTTAGGGAACAGAGGAACTTTGGAATTGTTTTGGGAATAGATCTTGAATAAGTGTGGGAGTGACACCTAGAGGCATTGCGAGAGTGGTATATTTGAAAAAACAAGTAAATGTGTCCAAAAAAAGGGTTGATGAAAAGAAAAGAAAATGGATACAAAAAGAAAGAAAAAGTAGCAGAAACAAAAAGAAAAGATTACAAGTGAGATTGTAACAAAAAAGCTGCAAGACAGGAAAAGTGAGAAAAAGAAAGAGAAAAATACAAAGGAAAAAGTAGGACAGTGAACAAAGATGCTTCCAAGAAACTGGCAATGTTCGAAGGAGATAATCTCTATGCTTACAAATTAATTCCCCATTGCTCCTCTTGTCCCTCTGGTTACTAAAGCTCACTTTACCATCCTGAAACCTACCTTACCCTGGCCACGTTACAAGCCTGAAAAGTCCTATTGATCATTTATGCATGTGTTGTTGAAGGTGTGAAAGGAGAGGATAGTCAAAGCTTGGCAGTGCTAGTTGACATAGGATGTTTGAGTGTATATACAAACCTAACACTTGAGAGATTGAGAGAATATGTCTTCAGAAAGCTTAGTCACTTCTTGGTTACTCTTAATGTTTGCAGGTTGCTCATTTGTTTATGGATGTGGAGAAAGTAACTTTCATAGATTGTTTGAATATCTGGATTTTGGGATGAATGCATGCTTAAGCTGTTTTGTTAAACTTGAGATGTTTATTTGAGAAACATATTTCCTCTTTCAATTTCCTTGAATACACGAATTTGATTTTGCCCAGGAGTGCAAAACTGTAAGTGTGGGGGTCTGATGAGTCGTATTTCATACACCTCACAAGGGCTTAAGATGGGTGTTGTTAAGAATGTTTAATGATTAAAAGTGTTGTCTTAAACAAGATTTGGATTATGGGCCTAAAAATAGGAGAAATACAAATACGTGCTAAAATGAGGTTTTTAACTAACAAAAAAGCTAAGACTTGTTTTGCAAGCCCAACAAGCCATCTTGGCCCAAGTCATTTCGGCCAGTCTAGCGCTCCCGGTCAAGCCGATATCAATGGCGGAAATCTTGCCTAAAATCACTCCAGCAATAATACATATATGATTTGCCAAGATACAGATATGATTTGCTAAGATGCAAATATGATTTGCTGAGATGCAGATATGATTTGCTAAGATGCAGATATGATTTGCTAAGATAAAGAAATCTGTAATACAGATATGATTTGTCAATCTATAATTCGAGTAACTAGGAATGCAGATATGATTCTGCTAGAAATTAGGAAATTGGGAAACTTTTAAGATTTAGGAGATTGTAATCTGTAATTCGAATTAGAATCTTTAGGATTTGAATTTCTGTTATTAGGATTAGATTTAGATTTATCCAACTTTTGTATAAATAAGCACATCAGGCCACGTCTTCAAGTGTGGAATTTTCAGCAGAATCTAGAGCTAGCGCCATCAGCAACTTTAGACACTCAAAGCTAGTACGGTGGTACACGAAACTTCAGTACAGTGTCTCTCTCGATCGAGGAGGTACAGGACCAGGATTTGGGAAGCTGGAAGCTTTCGGATGTGATCGCTCGGTATAGCCGACGCACTCCATTGGACGGAAACCTCAACGTCTGGCCATCATTGGTGCACCACTGCCGTCTTCCCATTGGCGATCGTCGTGGAAGGCGGATTATCTAGAAACTCTGAATTTCTCACCTTGTATTCGATTTGGTTTTCAATCACATAACTGGTTTGCAATTCTGTTTCTTAATTATATTTCCTGCACTTTAATCTACTTGTAACTTTGCCGTGACACATTGTTAGGGTAGATCATGTTAGACTAGGGTCGATCGGAACTGGTTTAATAATCTGATTAGGTAGAGAACCTAAAATCAACCAAGTGCATACTCCCTGCCAATTGATGAGGTAGCGATTGTGTAAATCCTCGGTATGGCAATGGACAAACGTTCGGCGATCGTCGTAAGAATCTAAGGTTGATTCGGAATATAATTCTAAGTAAGAATAGTAAATTGTTGTGTTTTGATTCTCGAATTGATACAGTAGTTAGCATACATTAGTTTAGTATAGTTTAGTTTACTTTCTGCACTTAGTTTATTTTCTGCACTTAAACACAAACCCCCCTATTTACTGCTTTTCTAGAGTCTGAGATCGAGTCAGTCCGACTCCGTTGCGTCTGTCTAAGCCAAACTGGCAGTAAGTCAACATTTCACAACAATTAGTGTTTTCTGCATTAACTCTGATTTTTACACTTAGCACAATCTGAACACACTGTGTCCTTGAGAGAATCGACCTAGGTTAGCTATACTATAGTTAGCTTTAGTTTTATTTGATGCGCGTAAGACGACTAAAAATCCGCTTATTAGTGGGGTGCTCCACTGAGGTACATATGCCACAGATCTTTGCTGCCATGGCTGGATGATGTTGACTAACAGCCAGTTGTCTCACCAGGGATGTTAACTCGGTTAGCTGGTTCTCCAGCCTTTGGTTGGAGGCTGCATCGATTTCATTCACTGGCCGAGACGGATTCGGCCCTCTGATCCCAAATTGTTGACTGTTGCTCGCCATGTTCGAGATCAGATGCCTTGCTGCTACTGGTGTTTTGTCCATTAACGCTCCTCCACTAGCGGCATCAATCATGCTCCTATCCATCATTGACAGTCCTTCGTAAAAGTATTGGATCAACAGTTGCTCGCTGATCTGATGGTGAGGACAGGTGGCACAAAGCTTGTTGAAACGCTCCCAGTACTCATGCAGAGTTTCTCTAGTGTGCTGCCTTATTCCACAAATTTGTTTGCTGATGGTCGCAGTCCTAGAAGCTGGGAAAAATTTTTCCAAGAAGGTACGTTTCATATCTCCCCAGGTGTTGAAGAGTGTTGGCTGCAGATATAGCCAGTCCTTTGCGGCTCCATCCAGGGAGAATGGGAACACCTTCATCTTGATGTAGTCTTCTGGAATCCCCTATGGCCTCATCGTGGAACAAACCACGTGGAATTCTTTGAGATGCTTGTGTGGCTCTTCTCCTACAAGACCATGAAATTAGGGCAACAAATGTATTAGACCAGACTTTAGTTCATAGGTCTGAGCTGGCTCCAGTTGTGGATATTGGATACACCATGGTTGGTACACCACATCTGGAGTGGCTAGCTCTTTCAACGTTCTGTCGTGGTTCTCCTTCTGCCCTGGCTCTGAAAAAATGTTAGTACTAGCAACATAATGGTCAGTACAAGATTGGTTAGAGTTAATGATAGGATCTAAGCTATTACTAATATCTACTGTAGTATTTCTAATTTTTCATAATCTACGTAAGGTTAGTTCTATTTCTGGATCAAAAATATACAATGGGTCAGTGCCACTCCTAGTCATGCATCATGCAAAATCTAAGTAATACAAGCAATAGTTAATTCAATTAAAACAGAACAGGTAAGGAAGTGAGAATAGTTACTATGTAATGCAGAATTTAAATGTAATGCATAGTTAAATGTTTCTAATATATCTATATGTATATATATTTTTGTTTTAACAGTGAATTCACGTAGAGGTTTATTGAACAGATACAGACTCAACAGACTCTAAACAAAAACCCTTACAAACTCGGATTCAACTCGGTTTACTTGGCACACGAAAACACAAAGGAACTTGTGTCCCCGGCAACGACGCCAATTTGATAGTGTTTGTTTTTAGTTGTCTTAAATGCCTATCAAATAACTAAAGCTAACTATAGTATAGTCAACCCTAGGTTATTCTTCTCAAGGACACAATGTGTTCGTAATGTGTTTCAATGTGGAATAAACGGGAGAAAAATCTAAGTGTAAGGAACTGACTCACCTCAGCACCGGCTGAGTCGCTCTTGGCAGAGACTGAGCCGAGATGATCTCGGTAGAGATAATCCGGCTTGGTCTCGGCTAAGTGCAGACAGACGCTACAGAGACGGACTGACCTTGTCTCAAACTTAGAAAGCAGTAAATATGGGGTTTGGAATGTGAATAAGCAAAAAAACTAAGACTACAAATGCAGTAAACATATACTAAGGCTACTAGTTTACGATTACTATTATTAATGCGATATAACTGTGTTCATGTTCGTTTCCACCAGTCCAAGTCCATTTTAATGTCCACACGTCAATTCTCCATCCATATCAGCCTTGGGTGTTCATATGGCAATCACCAAAGGTTCGTCCCTGACCATACCGAGGAATTACGCAATCGCTACCTCATCAATTGGTAGAGATTAGGTTCAACTGATTTTAGATTCTCAATTAACAATTATTAAATGGTTACTTACTGAATTAGTTAGACCAGTTCCAATCGGCTTAATCCAACATCGTTCACAATTCAATTGCAATCGCAGATCAAATCGTGAATTAAAGTAGAGAACAGGAATGGAAATGCGAAACTTAGAATAGAAGTGATAAGTCGAACAGAATACAAACACAGGGCTCTGGCTTCGGTGGTTCCACCGTTCACGACGATCGCCGTGACCAACGGCGATGGTTCGCCTCTGCTAGCTAGAACGCTGAGGATCAAGTCCGCCAGAGTGCGTTGGTGCTCCAATCGGTCCCCTTTGGTAACCTTCGGCTTCTCACTTCCTAGCTTGCACTTCCTCAATCGAGAGAAATGCCATTAATAGCACCATGCACCACCGTGAGTGAAAGGAGATGAAAACGAAAGAATGGAGATAATGGAAAGCGGGAAAATTTATGAAAGCCAAAGACCCCTAATCGTTCAGAGTTGCGCTTATTTATACAAGGCGCAAAGCTAACTACTTTAACAGAATTACAAGTGGAATCCCTATTCTACCCTTGTTAAAACTTATGTTGCAAGCTACTCCAGGCAGTGATGTAGCGCTGAGCTGGAACCGAGGTGGCTTTTGAATGGATGGCTGACGTGGAGTGCAACTGGAACTAGCTCTTGATTGGGCTATTTGCTCGCATGGGCTGAGTCTTGGTCTGACCGAGATGCTCTCGGCCTGGGTATCTAGTGGTGGCTGCGAGATTAGTTGGACCTTGATGAGTCACAATTTATACATCTTTTAGACACCTAAGAAGGATGTTTACACGACTATTTTGTGCTTAAGAATGGATTGTTAGCTAAGATTCATTTTATGGGCTTAAATATAGAGAAAATACAAATCTGTGTTAATTCAGATTTCTTAGCTAATAAAAGTATCAGTCATTCTTCTACAGGTCAAGCCGAGTTGACCAGGTCAACAAAAGGAGTCTCAACCGAGATGAAGTCATCCCGGCCAGTCCGACTCCATCTCGGTCGAACCAGAGTCGTCTCGGCAGTCCATGCCTTGCAGCCCAGCAGCCCAGTAAAGAGTGGCCTAATTGTATTGACCACATCAGCTATCCAGCTCGGAGGCCACCTCAGCTGCCATGTCACTCCTAGGAAATCTGCCATGTCACGTTAGAAGATCTGCATAGGGGTAGAATAGGATCTTCACAGTGTAATTCTGTTAGGATTAGCATATCATAGCTCGTGTATATATAGGAGGAACTGTGCACTTTTTACACGTCTTTTGACTTCACTTTAATTCCATACTCACTATACCCACTTTCTCGCTCTCGCTCTCTCCATTTTTTTACGGTGGTGCACGATGCTCATTGGCGTTTCTCTCGATTGAGGAAGTGCAGGTCTGAGACTGGGAAGCCGAAGTCTGCCAGAGGGGACTGATCAGACTACTGACGCACTCTGGTGGAGCTAATCCTCAACGTTTAGGCTAATGGAGGTGAACCACCACCATCAACCATGGCAATCGTTGTGGAAGATGGATTCATCTGAATTCAGAACCAGTGTATTTGTATTCTATTTTTGTTAATCAATTTCATTCTACAACTCTTATCTCCATTCCCTTCCTCTACTTTAATTCATGATTTAATCCGCGACTGCAATTAAATTGTGAACAATGTTAAGCTAAGCCGATTGGAACTGGTTTGACTAATTTACTAGGTAATCATTTGGCGATTGTTAACTAAGAACCTAAAATCAGCTCTGAACTTAATCCCTACCAACTGATGAGGTAGCGATTGCATAAATCCTCGGTATGGCAATGGACGAACCTTTGGCGATTGCCATAAGAACCCTAGAGGCTAATATGGACTGAGAACTGGAGTGTGGAACCTGGACTGAACTTGGATTAATGGGATTGAATATGAACACAGTTATATAATAATAATAATAGATAACTAGTAACAGTAGTATATGTTTACTGCATTCATAGTCTTAGTTTACTTTCTGCTTTACTTGCACTCCAACCCCCCTATTTACTGCTTTCTAAGTCCGAGACAGAGATAGTCCATCTCTGTAGCGTCTGTCTGCACTCAGCCGAGACCAAGCCGGATTGTCTCTGCTAAGATCATCTCGGCTCTGTCTCTGCCGAGAGCGACTCGGCCAGTACCAAGGAGAGTCAGTCAAAACTTTACTTCTTAGATTCGATAGCATTTTACTTCACACTAAATCAAAATTGAGCACACTGTGTCCTTGAGAAGAATGACCTAGGGTTGGGTATACTATAGTTAGCTTTAGTTATTTGATAAGCGTTCAAAACGACTGTAAAAACGATCATTATCAAATTGGCGCCGTTGCCGGGGACACAAGTTCTTTTCTGTCTTTGTGTGCCAAGTTAAGTGAGGTCGAATCCCGAGTCTGTAAAGTGTGTCTGTGAAGTCAGTCTTGAGTCTTTTGAACTTGTCTGTCTGTTTTGTTTATGGATCCTAAATAAAAAGCATGTAGACCATTATTTGTTTCTTTACGTGAATTCACCGCTAAAAAAAAGAAAGAAATCAAACATTTATTTCTATAGCTACGTAGAATTGGCATTCTATTTTGTATTCACTACTGCATCTTTCTTTCAGGAACGCTGTAGTAAATACTAGTATTAATATAAATTCTGCAGCTGACTCTAACCAGTTTTACACTAAAAATTTTGTTTCTAGTTCTGACGTTTCTGTAGGATCAGGACGAATGGAGAATAACGATAGGACGCTGAAGGAATTAGCTACTCCAGACGTGGTGTATCAACCTTGGTGCATCCAATGCCCACAGCTGGAGCCAGCTCAAACATATGAATTAAAGTCTGGTCTTATACACCTGTTGCCTAAGTTTCATGGTCTCGCAGGAGAAGACCCCCACAAACACTTGAAAGAATTCCATGTGGTCTGTTCTACAATGAGGCCGCAAGGGATATTAAAGGACTACATCAAAATGAAGGCATTTCTATTCTCCCTGGATGGAGTAGTGAAGGATTGGCTGTATCTTCAGCCAGTGCTTTTCAACACTTGGGGAGACATGAAACGCACCTTCCTGGAGAAGTTCTTTCCGGCATCCCGCACTGCGTCCATCAGAAAGGAAATATGTGGGATAAGGCAGCATGCAAGAGAAACACTGCACGAGTATTGGGAGAGGTTCAACAAACTCTGTGCCACCTGTCCACATCAGATCGCTGATGGACAGAAGCATGATAGACGCAGCCAGTGGTGGAGCCCTGATGGACAAAACGCCAATAGCAGCAAGGCATCTGATCTCTAATGTGGCAAGCAATACACAACAATTTGGGATTAGAGGGCTAAATAAACCACGAATGGTGAATGAAATCGATGCAGCTTCCAATCAGAGGTTAGAGAATCAACTAACTGAATTGACATCATTGGTGAGATAGCTTGCTGTTGGGATACACCAACCAGCCATGGCAGCAAAAGTATGTGGCATATGTACTTCCGTGGAGCACCCCCCTGATATGTGCCCCACTCTCCAAGAAACCGAGTCGGACCACCCAGAGAATGTTGGAGCCATAGGTGGATTTCAGTACGGGAAGCAACTGTATCAGAATCGGCCAAGTGATGGCCAGCAGCATGGAAGACAGCCATTTCGGCCAGGACCGAATCAGGGACCATATGCAGCTCAACAATTCGGATCCATACCGAATACCTATCAGAGGCAAGCTAGTTATCAACAGCCGACTCCGTACTACTAAGCACCACCTTTCCAACAACAGCAACAACAACAACAGCAGAGAGTGCCTACACAAGGCAACTCTCCATCTCTGGAAGACCTGATGAAGTAGCTTGCAACCAGCAACCTAGAGTTCCAACAATCTGTGAGCTCCAGCAATTTACACTTCTAGCAGAACATGACTGCCACCATCCAAGACCTCAAAACGCAGATTGGTCAGTTAGCCAATACTGTAAGTCAATTACAGTCGGCAGGATCCAGCAACCTCCCCTTTCAAACCATTCCAAATCCGAGGGGGAATGCTAGTGTAGTGACTCTGCGAAGTGGAAAAGAATTATCTCAACCTACATTGCAGTAGTTGCCGAGACCAACTGAAGCCGACTCCAAGTCAAATGCCGACTTGCAGTCTCGGCCAAAGACAACTGTCCCATTGCCATTTCCATCTCGGACCACTTCGGCAAGGAAGCCAGAGTCGGATGAAGAATTGTTGAAGATGTTCCGCAAGGTGGAAATCAATATTCCATTGCTTGATGCTATTAAACAGGTCCCTAAGTACGCAAAATTCCTCAAGGAATTGTGTGTACACAAAAGGAGAAAAATAAAGGGGAGCAAGGAAATTTGAGGTGTGGTGTCGGCTCTGACACAGAATGAAGCAATCACTGTAGGTGCTTCAACTTTGCCAAAGAAATGCAGGGACCCTGGAGTCTTTTCGGTCCCATGCACCATCGGTGAATGCAATTTTGCCAATGCCATGTTGGACCTGGGAGCCTCAATTAATGTCATGCCCACATCAATCTACAGGTCCCTGAATTTTGGTGACTTGGAACCCACAGGGATGACCATTCAGCTGGCAAACAAGAGTATTGTCCAGCCCTTGGGAGTTCTCGAGGATGTTCTCGTCCAAGTCAATGAACTAATATTTCCAGCTGATTTTTACGTGCTAGACATGGAGGACAAAACATCCGGGAAGGAATCCACCTTAATTCTAGGAAGACCTTTCTTGATGACAGCCAGAACAAAGATTGATGTGTATGCAGGGACGCTCTCCATGGAATTCGGTGACGCCTTGGTGCAATTCAATATTTTCAAAGCTATGAAGTACCCAACCGAAGACCACTCTCTCTTTGGCATTGATATACTTGATGAACTAGTTGAAGAATATCTTCAACTAAATGGCAGTGGTGAAAACATTAAGGAGTTTGCTGGGAATGATGATGAAAGCAGCTGCCCAGGAGTTACAGATGAAGAGGCCGACTATGAAGAAGTACAAGACCTCTCCAACTCTGAGGACAATCATAGTGATGTTGCTGACTTGGCCTTTGAAGTGGAACTGTCCGAATTGTTAGACCAAGTCTGCAGCACAGAACACTTAGAGTATACAAATGATGCAGAAAACAAAGTCGCTGAAGCTGAAAAGTCTTCCATTGCACACTTAGCGATAATTTTTACGACCAAGAATGAGTCGGCCAGAGGAGGCCGAGTCAGGGAAGAAATGAAAGTCAACTTAGCCGAAGAGTCAAATAGCAAGGACGACACGTTTGCCGAGACCAACTCGGCAATTGCAGACCAGACACAAGCTGAGGTAGAATTCATTGTACCATCCGGATCCGACTCTGAAGGAGCGTTAGAAGCCAAGGCCGACTCCATTTCGACAACAACCAAAGTCGCGAAGCCGAGCCGGCCGAGTAAGCCAAAGGCCGAAATAATGTTGGCACACCTGGTGCTGGATCCAGATCAAGTCGGCCAGTCGGATCCAACCTCAGAAACTGACAAATCTCCATCACCGCCACCACCCATAGAATTAAAAACATTGTCGAGTCACCTGAAATATGCCTACCTGAACAAGGAACAACAACTCCCGGTTATTATTGCTAGCAATCTCGACCAAGAACAAGAAGACAAGTTGTTGGAGGTTCTCAGGCAACATAAGAAGGCAATAGGGTGGAAGCTAGCAAACCTTCCTGGCATAAACCCCTCCATTTGCATGCACAGAATATTATTGGAGGAGTAAATCAAGCCCATAAGGTAGGCACAAAGAAGACTGAATTCGACACTCTTGGACGTGGTTAAAAAAGAAGTCACAAAGCTCCTTGCTGCAGGGATCATCTACCCCATCTCGGACAGCCAATGGGTGAGCCCTGTGTAAGTGGTACCAAAGAAGTCTGGGATGACTGTCATGAAAAATCAGCAGGATGAGATGGTACCAACAAGGATTCAGAACAGCTGGCGAGTGTGCATCGACTACAGAAGATTAAACCAAGCAACTCGCAAGGATCACTTCCTCTGCCTTTCATTGACCAAATGCTTGAAAAATTAGCAGGGAGATCCCATTACTGCTTTCTTGATGGATTCTCAGGCTACATGCAGATACATATTGCGCCTGAAGACCAGCATAAGACAACCTTTACCTGCCCATTTGGTACCTTTGCGTACACACGCATGCCATTTGGCCTCCACAATGCTCCGAGTACATTTCAACGTTGGATGATGAGCATCTTCTTGGACTTGCTGCAGGACTGCATGGAGGTATTCATGGATGATTTCACGGTGTATGCTGACTCATTTGAAGCATGCATGAACAATCTATCAAGGGTGTTGAAGAGATGCATTGACACAAATCTCGTGCTCAACTTTGAAAAATGTCACTTCATGGTGACTGAAGGAATAGTGTTGGGCCACCTGATATCCAATAGAGGTATTGAAGTGGATAAGGCTAAGATAGACATCATATCATCCCTTCCAAACCCCTCTTCCGTGAGGGAGGTTCACTCATTTCTAGGACACGCAGGCTTTTACAAAAGATTCATCAAGAATTTTAGCAAACTTGCCTTGCCTCTGTCCAGGCTGCTATAGAAGGATGTGGAATTCAATTTTGACCAGCCCTGTATTGAAGCGTTTTAGGAGCTGGAAAACAGACTCACATCTGCCCCCATTCTGCAAGCACCAAACTGGGATGTGTGATGCATCCAATTCGGCATTAGGAGATGTTCTCGGCCAAAGAGTTGGAATCGGCCTCCCAGTGCAGGTAATTGCCTATGCATCTCGAACTATGGACCCGGCCCAGCAGAATTACACAACAACTGAGAAGGAACTATTAGCAATTGTGTTTGCCCTGGACAAATTCCGCCCATACCTTCTCGACTCAAGGATCATTGTGTTCTCTGATCATGCGACTTTGAGATACTTGTTAAAGAAGCCTGATGCCAAGCCAAGACTGATTCGGTGGATGCTTCTCCTTCAAGAATTCAACATAGAAATCAGAGATAAAAGAGGTGCTGAGAATTCTGTAGCTGAGAATTCTGTAGCTGATCACCTGAGCAGAATTGAAAAAGAAAGCGAAATGATGCCTATCCGAGACGGGTTTCCAGATGAGCACCTGTTGCACATAAATTCGTCTCCACCATGGTTTGCTGACATTTGTAATTTTGTGGCAGCATCTCGGTTTCCACCAGAGGCATCTCGGGCATACAAAGATAAACTCCGAAGTGATGCCAAATACTACATTTGGGATGATCCCTACCTTTAGAGATTAGGTAGTGACAAAGTCATCCACAGGTGCATTCTTGATGCCGAGACCAACTCGGTCCTCCAGTTCTGTCACTCGGCACCTGGAGGCTGTCATTATGGATCCACTCGGACTGCTAGGAAAGTACTAGACTATGGCCTCTATTGGCCAACTATCTTTAGGGACGCGCATGAATTCGTGTCCACCTGTGAGAAATGCCAAAAAGCAGGAGTGTCCATGAACAGAAGGCATGAAATGCCCCAGCAATCCATCCAATTCTGTGAAATTTTTTATGTCTGGGGAATAGATTTCATGGGGCCATTCCCAGTCTCCAATGGCTACTCATACATTCTGCTGGCTGTGGATTATGTATCAAGATGGGTAGAAGCCATTGCCACCAGAACAAATGATGCAAGAGTGGTTGCGGACTTTCTGAAGTCCAATATTTTCTGCAGGTTCGGTGTGCCAAAAGCGCTTATAAGTGACCAAGGTAGTCACTTATGTAACAGAGCCATGGCTTCCCTTCTTCAAAAATATGGAGTAGCACACAGAATTGCTACTGCCTACCACCCCCAAACAAATGGCCAAGCAGAAGTGTTCAACAGGGAAATCAAGAAAACATTGCAAAAGATGACCAATCCCAGTAGGAAGGACTAGAGCCGCCTCCTTGAGGATGCTCTCTAGGCACATAGAACTGCATACCGGACACCTTTGGGGATGTCTCCCTATAGGATTGTTTTCGGTAAAGCCTGTCACCTTCTTGTGGAGCTAGAACACAAAGCATACTGGGTTGTTAAGCAGTGCAATCTAGCCTATGACCAAGCAAGTGAGTAGAGAAAATTTTAGCTGCAAGAGTTAGATGAACTCCGCTTGGAAGCATATGAAAACTCTAGGATCTACAAGTAGAAAATCAAGCGATTCCATGACCAGCAGATCCTGAGAAAAGAATTCCGAGTTGGCCAGAAAGTCCTCTTGTTTAACTCATGCCTGAAGCTCATTGTAGGTAAACTACGTTCTAGATGGGATGGGCCTTTTGTTATCACTAATGTGTTTCCTCATGGTGTAGTACAGCTAAAAGATGAACACAGTAACAGCACCTTCTAGGTCAATGGGCATCAGATTTAGCCATTCCATGAAAGTCCAGCGCCTATCACTCATGACATGGAGATAATATCATTGATGGAACCAGCATCACCAGATGACATTGCCTCGCATTGAGGACAATGCAGATTTTAAGTGTGGGGTGGGGGGGGGGATAAATATACAGTCATTTCAATTGCTGTGTCTTATTTCTATTCCCATCCTCCTGAACTCTGCTAATTTTAATTTTTGTTTTGTTAGTTTTAATCACTTTGTTGTTTTCCTTCAATTGCGTTGTTTCATTTTATTTTTAAAATCTGTCATATTTTTCAATAAAAGCTGCCCAAGCCGAGTCCATTCCGATTCTGTGCCATCTCATCCGGATCCGGAACATCTTCGGCCTGGCAGAGTTTCAATTCTGTCATTTACTTTCAAGCTTTCCTCCTAAACAGAATTTCAAAGTGGATTGTCAAAAATAAAATTGTTTTGAAAAGAATCTTGAATTGACTTCTATAGGTTTGAAAAATACAGTAGGAGTAACTCTGCAACTTTGGCAAGAGATTTCTCTAGCTTAAGGGGAATGAAACTTTTGTGCTCTAGTTAGTAGTTGACTAAGAATCTAAAAAGGAAACCCCCTGTGTCAGAGCAGATACGACCTGTGTGAGATTTTGAGCCTTGTAAATATTGATGGCTTACATCTTGCCATTTCTTTTTCTCTAGTGTGATTTTTGCATTCATGATAACTGAATATTCTACATTTTGCCTCAACTCTCTGGATACAACTGCTCTCTCATGCAGGAATGACATGATCTAGGCCCTGTTTCTTATGAGCCCTAAGCCAAAAGAAAAAGCCTACATGAACAAATGTATCTGTTGCTTTTCCCCATTTGAGCCTAATCTAACCATTCTTTCTGACAGCTCACTACAAGCCAAGGCCAGAAAAACCATGAATTAACCTCATCCTATGGGAGTAGAGGAGCTTTGGAATTGTTTTGGGAGTAAGTCATGATCAAGTATGGGGGAACTCCAGAAAGCAAAAAGTTATTCAGCACAATCCGAGGCTCAAAGAGCAATAAAAGAATAAAAGTGAGTGAAAGAAAGAAAAGGAAAAGTGGAGCAACAGCTGAAAATCTGAGCTGAAACGAGTAAAGAAAGAAAACAGCTGCATAAATGTGTGTAATAAGGAAAAGAAAAGGAAATGAACAGGTAGTAGCAAGAAGGAGAAATTGGCAGCATCCTGGGTTACCCTCAGGCTGATAAAAGCTATCTCCCCATTGCTCCTCTCTTCCTCATGGGTCCTGAAACTAGTCTTCCCATATTTTATCCTACCTATGACCTAGCCTCGCTACAAGCCGAAAAGAAGTCCTAGTGATCATAATTGTGTGTGTTTTTGCAGGTGTAAAAAGTGAGCTTTGTCAAGGTGTAGTAATTTCAGTTCCAAGAATGTTGAGTGTAAATACAAGCCCAAGCACGAGAGAAGTGAGGAAATAATTTGCCTAAATAAAAGCTCTATCACTCTTGGTTGCCTTCTCTGGTTTGCAGGTCACGAATCCGCCTAGGCACAAAGGAATAATTTTCAGATTGTTAGAGTATCTTGATCCCAAGATGAAGGAGTGTCGACTCTGTCTCGGTTGAACTAAAAGAAGCCAAGTGAAAAATTCTTTTCTATCTTTAAAAACTTCCCTTATTGATTTTCATTTTATTTTGCCCAAGAGTGCAAAAGGGTAAGTGTGGGGATGTGATGAGTCACAATTTATACATCTTTTAGACACCTAAGAAGGATGTTTACACGACTATTTTGTGCTTAAGAATAGATTGTTAGCTAAGATTCATTTTATGGGCTTAAATATAGAGAAAATACAAATCTCTGTTAATTCAGATTTCTTAGCTAATAAAAGTATCACTCCTTCTTCTGTAGGTCAAGCCGAGTTGACCAAGTCAACAAAAGGAGTCTCAGCCGAGATGAAGTCATCCCGGCCAGTCCGACTCCATCTCGGCCGAACCAGAGTCATCTCGGCAGTCCATGCCTTGCAGCCCAGCAGCCCAGTAAAGAGTGGCCCAATTGTATTGACCACATTAGCTATCCAGCTCGGAGGCCACCTCAGCTGCCATGTCACTCCTAGGAAATCTGCCATGTCACGTTAGAAGATCTGCATAGGGGTAGAATAGGATCTTCACAGTGTAATTATGTTAGGATTCGTTAGGATTAGCATATCACAGCTCATGTATATATAGGAGGAGCTGTGCACTTTTTACACGTCTTTTGAATTCACTTTAATTCCATACTCACTATACCCACTTTCTCGCTCTCGCTCTCTCCATTTTTTTACAGTGGCGCACGGTGCTCATTGGCGTTTCTCTTTATTGAGGAAGTGCAGGTCTGAGACTGGGAAGCCGAAGTCTGCCAGAGGGGATTAATCAGACTATTGACGCACTCTGGTGGAGCTGATCCTCAGCATTCAGGCTAATGGAGGTGAACCACCACCATCAACCATGGCAATCGTCGTGGAAGATGGATTCATCTGAATTCAGAACCACTGTATTTGTATTCTATTTCTGTTAATCAATTTCATTCTACAACTCTTATCTCCATTCTCTTCCTCTACTTTAATTCATGATTTAATCTGCGACTACAATTAAATTGTGAACAATGTTAAGCTAAGCCGATTGGAACTGGTTTGACTAATTTAGTAGGTAATCATTTGGCGATTGTTAACTGAGAACCTAAAATTAGCTCTGAACTTAATCCCTGCCAACTGATGAGGTATCGATTGCATAAATCCTCGGTACGGCAATGGACGAACCTTTGGCGATTGCCATAAGAACCCTGGAGGTTGATATGGACTGAGAACTGGAGTGTGGAACCTGGACTGAACTTGGATTAATGGGATTGAATATGAACATAGTTATATAATAATAATAATAATAGATAACTAGTAACAGTAGTATATGTTTACTGCATTCATAGTCTTAGTTTACTTTCTGCTTTACTTGCACTCCAACCCCCCTATTTACTGCTCTCTAAGTCTGAGACAGAGATAGTCCATCTCTGTAGCGTCTGTCTGCACTCAGCCGAGACCAAGCCGGATTGTCTCTACCGAGATCATCTTGGCTCTGTCTCTGCCGAGAGTGACTCGGCCAGTACCAAGGAGAGTCAGTCAAAACTTTACTGCTTAGATTCGATAGCATTTTACTTCATACTAAATCACAATTGAGCACATTGTGTCCTTGAGAAGAATGACCTAGGGTTTGCTATACTATAGTTAGCTTTAGTTATTTGATAAGCGTTCAAAACGATTGTAAAAATGATCATTATCAGACCTGGAATGAATAGTTAGCTTAAATGCCTTGAATTAACATAAATTGTGCTTTCCTTGGATTCTAGGCCCTTAGTCTAAATCTCAGCTAACAATCATCCTTTAAATGCATGAGTTGCTTAATTACACTCTTCCTAGGTCCACTTAAGATGTGTATTTTATGACTCATCAGCTAGTTGTCTAAAGAGATAGGTCAGTTTAGTTATCTTATTTTCCAATCTTTGATTATTAGCAACAACTATCTCATTCACTACTCTGGATGTAGAAAACCCCCTAACACCAAATTGCCGAGTGTTATCCACCATATTGAAAATTAAATTTCTTGCACCATGGAACTCCTTAACATGATTGTGAGGATCTTCACCTGAAAGACCATGAAACTTAGGCAACAAATGGATTAGTCTAGACTTAATCTCATATGATTGAGCTTGTTTCAATTTAGGATATCGAATACATCAAGGTTGTCACATAATATCAAGTGTAGCCAATCTCCTTCGAGGTCTTGTTATTGTCAGTCATATTATCTAGTCTAAATTTGGATATGCAAACACTAATATCATAATCAAAATTAGTAGGTTCAGAATCAAAATTAGCATTATCAGATTTGGGAACAGCAAAATTAGATGCAAAAGTACTACTATTATGACTGTTATTAGCTACTTCACTACTCATAGGACTTCTTATTAACTTATGGAGTGTCTTATCTATTTTTGGATTTAATCATGCAATTTACTAGGATTATTCCTAGTCAGATACCACAAAAATAAATTGACAAAAACAATGACAAAAAACAATAAAAAACAACAAAAGTGATAGAAAATAGTAAAATGATAGCAAAAAAATAAAAATAATATATATATATATTATCAATGATAGAAACGCAAGATGTGGGTTGCATGGGTCTTATCAATACCCAACCCATGGAGATTGACCTTGTCCACAAGGTTTGAATTATGATAAGATTGAGTTAAATATTTCAGATCCTCTCCAGTAGACTTAGTTTTTGTTTGTGATTCCCATTGAAATAGGATTTGATATTCCCAAAATAATGGATGTAGGCTTCTAAACAGCGATTAGAGACCTCTATTTGGCCATCACTCTACAAGTGATAGGCCTTGGAGTAAGAGAGAGTGGTCCCTTGCAGTTGGAAGAAAGCCTTCCAAAAATGATTGAGAATTAGGGGGTCACTATCACTGACTATGGATTTAGGTAGACCATGTAACTGATAAATCTCGATGGAAAAAATGTAGCTAATGAATGAGTAGTGAAATGTAGCTAATGAATGAGTAGTGAAATGCATGGGGAGAGCCATAAAATGTGCATATATTGTGAGGCAATCTACAACAAACCAAATGACATTCTTCTCTTTGGAAAGGGGGTAGATGGGTGATGAAATCCATTGAAATGTCCTCACATATTTGACTAGGAACAAGGAAGGGTTGGAATAAGCCAACAAGAGTTTGAGTAGAAATTTTATTTTGTTGACATGTATGGCATTGATCAATAAATTATTTGATTGCTTTTTTCGTTGAAGGCCAATAAAAAGATGCAACTAGGCCAGCCAAAGTTACCTTGGAGCCCGAATGCCCACCAAGAGGGGAAGAATGAAATTCTTATAAAAAGGAGGTTTGCATATTACAACCATTGAGAATATAAAGTCTCTTCCCAAAATATAGTAACCCATCACAAAGCCTAAATTGGGAGTGCTTGTGAGGATTCACCAATTATTGGGTAAGGATAGCTTGGCCTTTTAGGTGGTTGGCATAAAATGCCTAAAGTTAATCCACAAATGGCAAGACATGGGAAGTAATAGCGACAAATTCTAACATAGGAGTCTCAATTTGATGCAAAGGAGCATTAGCTACTTTATTAGCCGACCCAGGTTTGTAACATATTTTGCAATCGAACCCCGGTAATTAGTAAGCCATTTCTGTTGTTCTAGTGTGGATCGGGCTACGGTTGGCCAAGTGACATAACAAACCGACCATAAGTGAGCCTGTATGGTTTACATTTAATGCTCTTGGGAAGAGTCGCTTTACACTAAGCAGAGACTGGTAGCATGGCTCAAGGGCAAACGTTGCCCCTTCTTTGGCCTAACAAAACATAGAGGAGGTAGGCATCACCCTAGCACACTCAGAGAGCAGGTTCCAACATCATTTTGAAAGGCTCAAGAAAAGGGACAGTCCACAACCACTATAAAGGTCTACACGAGAAGGAAGGAAATGACTTTTCTCTGCAATTTATGTGAACTTTGTAGTTGATGAGTCATATTTTATACACTTTATGTGAGCTTAAGATGGGCGTTGTTAAGAATATTTAATGATTAAGAGTCTTGTATTAACCGAGATTTGAATTATTGGCCTGAAAATAGGAGAAATACAAGTACGTACTAAAATAAGATTTTTAACTAACAAAAAGATTAAGACTTATTTTGCAAGCCCAAGTCATCCAGGCCAAAGTCATCTAGGCCCAAGTCATCTCGGCCCAAGTCGAGAACATCCCGGCCAGTCTAGCGCTTCTGGTCAAGCCAACATCAGTGACAAAAATTTTGCCTAAAATCACCCTAGTAAGATGCAGATATGATTTGTTAAGATGCAAATATGATTTGTTAAGATGCAGAGATGGTTTGTTAAGATGCAGATATGATTTTGATAAGATCAAGGAATCTATAGTGCAGATATGATTTGTTAAGATGCAAATATGATTTGTTAAGATGCACATATGATTTGTTAAGATGCATATATGATTTGTTAAGATGCAGATATGATTTGTTAAGATGCAAATATGATTTGTTAAGATGCAGAGATGGTTTGTTAAGATGCAGATATGATTTTGATAAGATCAAGGAATCTATAGTGCAGATATGATTTGTTAAGATGCAAATATGATTTGTTAAGATGCACATATGATTTGTTAAGATGCATATATGATTTGTTAAGATGCATATATGGTTTGTTAAGATGCAGATATGATTTGCTAAGATTAAGGAATTTGTAATTCGGGTAACTGGGAATGCAGATATGATTCTGCTAGACATTAGGAAATTGGGAAACTCCTAAGATTGAGGAGATTGTAATCTGTAATTCGAATTGGAATCTTTAGGATTTGAATTTCTGTTATTAGGATTAGATTTAGATTTATCCAGCTTGTTTATAAATAAGCACACTACGCCATGTCTTCAAGTGTGGACTTTTCAGCAGAATCTAGAGCTAGCACCGTCAACAATTGCAGACACTCCAAGCTATTACAGTGGTACACGAAGCTTTACTACGGTGTCTCTCTCGGTCGAGGAGGTACAGGACCAGGATTTGGGAAGCTAGAAGCCTTCAGAGGTGATCGCTCGGTATAGCCGACGCACTTCGTTGGACGGAAACCTCAACGTCTGGCCACCATTAGTGCATCACTACCGTCCTTCCATTGGCGGTCGTCGTGGAAGACGGATTCTCTAGAAACTCTAAATTCTCACCTTTGTATTCGATTTGGTTTTCAATAACATAATTGGTTTGCAATTCTATCTCTTGATTATAATTCCTATGCTTTAAATCTGCTTTTAACTTTGTCGTGACACATTGTTAGGGGTAGATCACGTTAGACTAGGGCCGGTCGGAACTAGTGTAATAATCTAATTAGGTAGAGAACCTAAACTCAACCAAGTACATACTCCCTGCCAACTGATGAGGTAGCGGTTGTGTAAATCCTCGATATGGAAACGGACAAATGTTCGGCGGTTGTCGTAAGAATCTAAGGTTGACTCGGAATATAATTCTAAGTTAGAATAGTAAACTGTCGTGTTTTGAGTCCCGAATTGATACAGTAGTTAGTATAGGGTAGTTTAGCATAGCTTCATTTATTCTCAGCACTTAGTTTATTTTCTGCACTTAAACACAAAACTCCCCCTTATTTACTGCTTTCCAGAGTCCGAGACCGAGTCAGTCCGACTGCGTCACGTCTAAATCGTTTTTGGCCGAAACCATATCGGTTCCTTGTTAGCCGAGACCGGATTGCCGAGAGTGAGTCGGCCTTAGCATTGCCAAGGCCAAGTCGGCATTTTCCTAGCCGAAGTCATGTCAGCATTCCACAACACTTAGTGTTCTGCAACACTCTCATTTTTACACTTAGCACAATTTGAACACATTGTGTCCTTGAGAAAATCGACCTAGGTTAACTATACTATAGTTAGCTTTAGTTTTATTTGATGCGCGTAAGACGACTAAAAATCCGCTTATCAAATTGGCGCCGTTGCCGGGGACACAAGTTCTTTTGTGTCTGTGTGTGCCAAAACTGAGTAAAGCCGAATCCCGAGTCTATGGAATTCTGTGTCTGTCGTTTGAGTCATAGAGTCATAGAGTCATAGAGTCTGTAACTGTTTTCTTTTTGGTCAAGTCTAAAAATAATATAGCATGCTGAATATGTGTCTTTGCATCATTACATTTAACTGCATCTACATAATTGATTTTGTTTAGCTACTTGTTTTCTGTTTTCTAATTTGCATAACTAACTATAACTTCTTTTGCATAACTGATTTCGATTTTTTCTGCATATTTGATTTTTCAATTTCTTTATAAGATTTTTTTTTCTTTCTTTTTATGCATCAATTTTTTTAACATTCCGACCAGTTTATGATTGTTTTGTTATTTTTCATTATTTTGTTGCCTTTCTGTGCCTCTATTTCTTTTGCCGCATATTTTTATGTTTCTATTTTTGTTTTCTTTCTATTTTCCTGCCTCTCTATCTTTTATTTTTCTATTTTTCTGTTGTTGATTCTATTCTTCTCTGATGTTTTTCTATTTTAATTCAGTTATCTTTCTGTTTACGGGCTCCATGGCAAGAAATTATATATTCTGTTAAAGATAGTCCTTCGCGTAAATTGCTTTGAATAGGTAAATCAATCATTTGTCCTTGTGGATCTGACATTAATCCTCTCATACCTACTAATTGGTGTACTTGAGATGCATTTCCTCTAGCTCCCAAAAAAGACATTATATGGACTGGATTAGAGGAGTCGGTCATCCTAAAATTAGGATTCATTTCTTGTCATAAATATTCACTTGTAGCATACCATATCTCAATGGATTGACATAATTTTTCTATTGCATGTACATTCCCATAATGATGATGTTTTTCCAAAATCAAACTTTGTTGTTCAGCATCTTGGACTAGCCATCCTTTAGAAGCTCCAATGAAGAAAGGACTCAGTTGCACATTGATGTCATGATGTATTAACCATGGTGTCCTCAATATCCCGAATGGGATGAAGCCTGGTCATACGAGAATTATCCATATGAGCTAACAACTATGTTGCCTGAGTTTTATGATTTTACAGATAACACTCATCATTTTGACAATAGGGGATCCACGAAATCCAGAGGAAGGAATGAGATTGCTACTGCTGACAATCAGAGATTTGAAGGATACATAGATGGATGTGGCATGTGTGGTTCTGTAGGACATTCATTCAATGACTGTCCCATTTTGCAAGAACCACCACCTCCATTCAGACCACAACCGGTACAAGAAAGTTCCTTAGAGGATTTGATGAAGCAATTGGCCATGAATAACATTCAATTCAAAAAGAATGTGTTTGCCACACAACAACCAGTGCAGCAGCCTAATAGTTCACCTTCTTTGGAAGATTTGGTACAACAATTTCAACAAAATACCGTGTAGATTCAGCAAAACAACATGCAATTTCAACAAAATATAATTGCCATGGTGCAAGAGTTGACAACACAGATTGGTCAAATGGCCACCACAATAAATCAGCTACAGTTCGAAGATTTTGGACAAGTTCCTTCCCAAGCCATTCTCAGCCCACAGGAGAATATAAGTGACATAACCATGAGGAGTGACATATAGCTACTGCAACAACAACAATCACTAGAAGTGCAATATGAATTTTCTGGAAATTCGGATTCGGAGAATTCAACCACTGTGTTGGGCTTTGCCGACTCTAGTAGTGTTGCCAACTCCATGCTTGCTGCTACCGACTCTATTAAGATGGTTGAGATTGACGATTGCGTGCCAACTATTTCTGATCTAGCTGATGTGGTCAAGATTGCAAATTCTATGACTGATGTTACTGATCTTACTGATATGACATTGGATGAGATTTCAGACCAAGTTACTAAGGTCGAGATAGCTGATCCTGCATGTGCTAATGTTGACATTACTAGTCCCATGTGTGCTGATGCCAAGATGACTGATCCCAGATATGCTAATGTTGATAACGTTTTTGTTGATAGAGCTAAGGATGCTGATTCTATGGTTGATAAGTCGGACAATGTTAATATGACTGAAAGTGCCAACTCTGTGGTTGAGGGCCTAGATCTTGCTGATAAGATTACAATTTTAGATCTTGCCGACTCTAAAAAACAGGATGAAGTGATGACTGACTCTAACATCCAGGAGGAAGCCATGGTCAAGTCCAATAACTTAGAAGGAGCCAGTTTTGAGTCAAACAATCAAGAGACCACTAAGCCCAATTTCGGGAGCTGCAACCGTAAACAGGCCGAGAATGAGCCGGTTCCCAATTTCCGAGACCCGACAAGAGCTGAGAGTGACTCGAGCAATAAGACAAATATCGAGTTTGATTTAGACAAACAAAGTCAAAAGCAGCTAAAGGTCGAGACCGACTCGGCAACCCAAGTACCGAATCTTGATCGAGTCGGCCAACTGAAGCCGAGACGAGATGAAACCAACTCGTGTGAAGAGACACATGCCACGTTCGACTCCATCTCGGACAATAGAATCCACAAGCAAGTACCATCTATGTTTGACCCAAACGTGGAAGCCGAGTCCATTCTCGCTAATCAAGGTCAAAACCAATATCAAGTAAAGTCCGAATGTGCCCTCAGTAGCCGATGCCGCAACTTGACAAATGCCGAGACTATATCCGGTAGCCGCATCTACATGTGGACAACTAAGATGACACACGACCATTCGATTCTACATTCGAAAAGTCAAATCCACTCCTGGCAGCCAAGTCAGGAATCCACGAATGAATGTTCTTTACTTCATTCACTAGCAGCAGAATCAATACCACTATCATCCATAGTGTAGCCATTCCATGCCTTAGTAAATTTTCATTTTGAATTGACTAAACACTCTGAATTTTTTGGAAATATGAATTTTAAAAATTTTGTTAATTATGAGTGTACCTATACTGGATTAACTAAATCTTCTTTGTGTGTGAAAAGCAGCAATGACACTAATCCCAGTGCAGGAGTTATAGGCAAAAGTGCAAAGAAGCTATTGGAGGATATCTTGTTGGAACTATCAAAATGGATGAGGAGAAAGCTCCACCAAGTTGTAGACAGCAGGAGCGGAGCAAAAATACTGGATATCAGATTTTGCACATTCTTTCCACCCTGAAAAAAGCAGTCTTTCTATTTCACCCCTTCCCTTGCGCACATATGCTTTGCATTGAGGACAATGCATCATTTAAGTGTGGGGGGGTGTTCCTTAGGAGGGTGACGATTTGTTTGGTTTTGTTTTGTTTTTAGTTTTGTTATTTCATTTTTACTTTGTTACTGTTCTATTTCATCTTGTTTATTTTCGTTTTATTTTGTTTTTCCTTGCCTACTTCTGATTTCGGATTGCCAATTACTGAGAAAACTATTTTGGAAAAAAATTTGAATGGACTTCTTTAAGTTGAATGAAATAGTATGAAGCAATGCATAACCTTGGATGAGAGGTTTTTAAACTTGACAGGGAGTGAAATTTTTGCATCCTTAGGTAGTGAGTAAGTGAAAAACTGAAAAGGTGAACCATTACTGGCAAAGCAATTAACCGTGTGAGAACTTTTGAGCCTTGCATGAATGACTATGTATCTCGCCATTCTTTCATTTCTTGTGTGATTATTGCATCCATGTTGCTGGTTACTCTAGGTTTTGCCTTGATTCTCTGGATATAACTCACTTCACATGCAGGAATGATATGATCTAGGCCATCTTTCTTTACAGCTACTTAGCCAAATAAAGCCTACCTTGTGAATAATTCCTTTGGTTACCCTGATGAGTCACAATTTATGTTAGACACCTAAGAAGGAGGTTTGCAAGACTATTCTGTGCTTAAGAATGGATTATTAGCTAAGATTCATTCTATGGGCTTGAATACAGAGAAAATACAAATCTGTGTTAATTCATATTTCTTAGCTAATAAAAGTGTCACTCCTTCTTCTACAGGTCAAGCCGAGTTGACCAGGGTCAACAAACGGAGTCTCAGCCGAGATGAAGTCATCCTGGCCAGTCCGACTCCATCTCGGCCGGACCAGAGTCGTCTCGGCAACCCATGCCTCGCAGCCCAACAGCCCAGTAGAGAGGCCCAATTGTATTGACCACATCGGCTATCCAGCTCGGAGGCCATCTCAGCGTCAGCTCAACTGCCATGTCACTCCTAGGAAATCTGCCATGTCACGTTAGAAGATCTGCATAGGGTTAGAATAGGATCTTCACAGTGTAATTCTGTTAGGATTCGTTAGGATTAGCATATCACAGCTCGTGCATATATAGGAGGAGCTGTGCACTTTTTACACTTCCTATCTTTTTGAATTCACTCCTAATACACTTCATTTAATCCATTTCCTCGCTCTCATCCTTCCATTCCTGGTGGTGCACGGTGCTGCATTGGTGTTTCTCTCGATTGAGGAAGTACAAGTCTGAGAGTGGGAAGCTAAAGTCTGCCAGAGGGGACCGATCAGACTATTGACGCACTCTGGTGGAGCTGATCCTCAACGCTCAGGCTAACGGAGGTGAACCACCACCATCAACCATGGCGATCGTCGTGGAAGATGGATTCACCTGAATTCAGAACCACTGTATTTGTATTCTGTTTCTGTTAATCAATTTCATTATGCAACTCTTATCTCTATTCTCTTCCTCTACTTTAATTCATGATTTAATCCGCGATTGCAATTAAATTGTGAACAATGTTAAGCTAAGCCGATTGAAACTGGTTTGACTAATATAGTAGGTAATCATTTGGCGATTGTTAACTGAGAACCTAAAATCAGCTCTGAACTTAATCCTTGCCAACTGATGAGGTAGCGATTGCATAAATCCTCGGTATGGCAATGGACGAACCTTTGGAGATTGCCATAAGAACCCTAGAGGCTGATTTGGACTGAGAACTGAAGTGTGGAACCTGGACTGAACTTGGATTAATGGGATTGAATATGAACACAGTTATATAATAATAATAATAACAGATAACTAGTAACAGTAGTATATGTTTACCGCATTCTTAGTGTTAGTTTACTTTCTGCTTTACTTGCACTCCAACCCCCCTATTTACTGCTTTCTAAGTTTGAGACATAGATAGTCCATCTCTGTAGCGTCTGTCTACACTCAGCCGAGACCAAGCCGGATTGTCTCTGCCAAGATCATCTCGGCTCTGTCTCTGCCGAGTCGGTAAGTCAGTCAAAACTTTACTGCTTAGATTCGATAGCATTTTACTTAACACCAATTCACAACTGAACACATTGTGTCCTTGAGAAGAATGACCTAGGGTTAGCTATACTATAGTTAGCTTTAGTTATTTGATAAGCGCGTAAAACGACTGTAAAATCACGCATCATCATACCCCGTCGATCCTATAACCCTTTCTTGATATGACAGCTCATTACAAGCCTAATGCCAGAAAAACCATAATCAACCCAAACCTTAGGGAACGGAGGAGCTTTGGAATTGTTTTGGGAATAGATCTTGAATAAGTGTGGGGGTGACACCTAGAGGCATTACGAGAGTGGTATAGCTGGAAGAATAGGAAAGAGTTAAGGGAAAGAAAAGAAAAAGGATATGAAAAGAAGAATAAGTAGCGGAAACAAAAATAAAAGATTGCGAGTAAGATTGCAACAACAAAAGCTGCAATTGAGAAAAAGAAAGAAAAATATAAATGGAAAAGAAGGACAGTGAACAAAAATGCTTCCAAGAAACTGGTAATGTCCGAATGAGATAATCTTTGTGCTTACAGATTCATTCCCCACTGCTCCTCTTGTCCCTCTGGTTATTAAAGCTCACTTAATCATTCTGTAATCCTACTTTACCCTGGCCACGTTACAAGACCGAAAAGTCCTATTGATCATTATGCATGTGTGTTTGAAGGTGTGAAAGGAGAGGATAGTCAAAGCTTGGTAGTGCTAGTTGACATAGGATGTTTGAGTGTATATACAAACCTAAACACTTGAGAGACTGAGAGAATATGTCTTGAGAGAGCTTAGTCACTTCTCGGTTACTCTTAAATGTTTGCAAGTTGCTCATTTGTTTTTGGATGTGGAGAAAGTAACTTTCATAGATCGTTTGAATGCTTGGATTCTAGGATGAATGCATGCTTAAGCTATTTTGTTACACTTGAGGAGTTTATTTGAAAAACATATTTCCTATTTCAATTTCCTTAAATGCTTCAATCTCATTTTGCCCAGGAGTGCAAAAGTGTAAGTGTGGGGCTCTGATGAGTCATATTTTATACACTTTATGTGGGCTTAAGATGGGCGTTGTTAAGAATATTTAATGATTAAGAGTCTTGTATTAACCGAGATTTGAATTATGGGCCTAAAAATAGGAGAAATACAAGTACGTACTAAAATAAGATTTTTAACTAACAAAAAGATTAACACTTATTTTGCAGGCCCAAGTCATCCAGGCCCAAGTCATCCAGGCCCAAGTCATCTCGGCCCAAGTCGAGAACATCCCGGCCAGTCCAGCGCTTCTGGTCAAGCCAACATCAATGACAAAAATTTTGCCTAAAATCACCCTAGTAAGATGCAGATATGATTTGTTAAGATGCAAATATGATTTGTTAAGATGTAGATATGGTTTGTTAAGATGCAGATATGATTTTGATAAGATCAAGGAATCTGTAGTGCAGATATGATTTGTTAAGATGCAAATATGATTTGTTAAGATGCACATATGATTTGTTAAGATGCAGATATGATTTGTTAAGATGAAGATATGGTTTGTTAAGATGCATATATGATTTGCTAAGATTAAGGAATTTGTAATTCGGGTAACTGCGAATGCAGATATGATTCTGCTAAAAATTAGGAAATTGGGAAACTCCTAAGATTGAGGAGATTGTAATCTGTAATTCGAATTGGAATCTTTAGGATTTGAATTTCTGTTATTAGGATTAGATTTAGATTTATCCAGCTTGTTTATAAATAAGCACACCAGGCCATGTCTTCAAGTGTGGACTTTTCAACAGAATCTAGAGCTAGCGTCATCAACAATTGTAGACACTCCAAGCTAGTAAAGTGGTACACGAAGCTTTACTACGATGTCTATCTCGGTCGAGGAGGTACAGGACCAGGATTTGGGAAGCTAGAAGCCTTCAGAGGTGATCGCTCGGTATAGCCGACGCACTCTATTGGACGGAAACCTCAACGTCTAGCCACCATTAGTGCATCACTGCCGTCCTTCCATTGGCGGTCGTCGTGGAAGACGGATTCTCTAGAAACTCTAAATTCTCACCTTTGTATTTGATTTGGTTTTCAATAACATAACTGGTTTGCAATTCTATCTCTTGATTATAATTCCTATGCTTTAAATCTGCTTTTAACTTTGCCGTGACACATTGTTAGGGGTAGATCATGTTAGACTAGGGCCGGTCGAAACTAGTGTAATAATCTAATTAGGTAGAGAACCTAAACTCAACCAAGTACATACTCCCTGCCAACTGATGAGGTAGCGGTTGTGTAAATCCTCGGTATGGCAACGGACAAACGTTCGGCGGTTGTCGTAAGAATCTAAGGTTGACTCGGAATATAATTCTAAGTTAGAATAGTAAACTGTCGTGTTTTGAGTCTCGAATTGATACAGTAGTTAGTATAGGGTAGTTTAGCATAGCTTAGTTTATTCTCAGCACTTAGTTTATTTTCTGCACTTAAACACAAAACTCCCCTTTATTTACTGCTTTCCACAGTCCGAGACCAAGCCAGTCCGACTCCATCGCGTCTAAATCGTTTTTGGCCGAAACCATATCGGTTCCTTGTTAGCCGAGACCGGATTGCCGAGAGCGAGTCGGCCTTAGCATTGCCAAGGCCAAGTCGGCATTTTCCTAGCCGAAGTCAAGTCAGCATTCCACAACACTTAGCGTTCTGCAACACTCTCATTTTTACACTTAGCACAATTTGAACACATTGTGTCCTTGAGAAAATCGACCTAGGTTAACTATACTATAGTTAGCTTTAGTTTTATTTGATGCGCGTAAGATGACTAAAAATCCGCTTATCAGTAGTCGGCAACCTTCCTTTCCTTAACTACAGACACGAACATTAGTGCCTATCATGCGGCCTCAAGAAAACATCTCCCAACACCCACAATTTCAAGCAAGCTAGAGGACAACCATACTAATCACCAAAAAACAAGCAAGTTCAAAAAATGGTGGCAATGATGATACTTTGCAGCGCCTGCTCCTCGCGATGGCCACTCTACAAGAAATGAGTGAGGAGTAGGCCTGCCTACACATAAAGGCGATGCAATGCCAAGAGGAGGTAGAGGAATGTCATCAAGAGGCATTGAAAATGGCGACAAAGCAGAAGGAGGAGTTGCAAAGGGAGCTGAAGGAGATGAGTGCAAACGCTGGGTGCATTGGTCTGACACCCCAAACCACACTCCCTCCGACTTTCTAGGGACAACCTTTCGAGATAAGTATTAATCAAGTTGTTATTCCCCCATTTCTCAAAGCTAGTGCTTGATCCCATTGATAGGACCCAAGACCCCCACGTACACATGTAGGCCTTCTAGACTCAGGTGTACATAAGTGGTAGGGATGATGTCATTAGTTGTAAATTTTTACTCGGAACCTTAAGAGGTATCACCATGAAATGATCTCAAGTTTGCTCCCCAAGACAATCCACACTTTCAATGTTTTAGCGACGATCTTCGTATCATAGTACATGGCCAACCGAGCTAAAAATTTAGAGCTGGTCGACATGTTCGACATCAAACAGGCAAAGGGGAAAAGCCTCAAAAAATATCTTGCACACTTCAATAGCGTAGCGCTCTAAGTCAACAACTCAGATCAAAAGATTTCGTGAAGGCCATCCAAAAGGGCCTACAGGTAAGGCAATTCAATGATTTCTTAGCCTTAAGGCGGCCAACAAGTATGGGACAGACTAGAACCAGGGTTGAGAAGCACATTGAAGTAGAAGAGGATTAGGCCGACCGGCTCCAAGTTAGATGAGAGGTATTGATAACTCTGGTTTTATTCGTGTTCCATTTATCAAATAAAAACTAAGGCTATTTATAGCATAGTGTAACCCTATGTCAAATCTCTCAAGGACACCAGTTCTATTATGGCTTTATGTGGAAATCAGAGTTTTACGGAGAAAACATGAAGTGTGCAAAATGTCAACTTGCTTTCAGTAGAGACAGATTTGATATAGACTTGGTTGTGCTGTATCCGACATGGTCTCGACTAAGTGCAGACTCGGACACAAACAGACATGATAGAGTCGGACTGGACTCGGTCTCGGACTAAAAGCAATAAACATGGGGGGTTTGGATTGCGAAACGTAAAAGAACAGAAAAGTAAACTAAGTATAAAAGTAAATGCAAGCTAAACTATGCTAACTATGACTGTATCGACATAGAGTTCAATAAGCAATTGGTTCTCGGTCCTTCCCTCAAGATTTTGATTCCAAATCAACCTATGGTTCCTACGACAATCGTCAAACATTTGTCCACTGCCATACCGAGGATTTACAAATCAACCTATGATAAGGAGTAAGCACGTGGTTGATGTTAGGTTCTTTAATCGATTACCTAATGAAGTTGTTAAATCAGGTCCGATCAGCCTAGTCTAACGTTGATCCACTTTCACAATGCATAATCGTGACACAGTAAAGTAGATTAAAAATAGGATTCATAATCAAGAGATAAGAAATGCAAACAAATCGTATTATTGAAACAGAGTACGGATACAGGGAGTGAATTCATGGACTTCGTCTCCCACAATGATCACTATGGAAGAACGATGATGGTTCATCAATAATAGCTAGGACGTTGAGGATCTAGTCCACCAGAGTGCACTGACTATACCGAGCGATCACCTCTGATAACCTTCGGCTTCCGAGTCCCTAGCCTACACTTCCTCGATCGAGAGAGATGCCACTGAGGTATCGTGTACCACCGTGAAAATGAGGGCAAGAGCGAGAAGATGAAGTGTAAATGGCAATGGATAAAAATTTGAATTCAACAACCTCCCAGAATGTGCACTAGCGTACCCTATATATACATGAGTTGGGTAGTTTTTGACGCATGCCTAATCCTAAAAAATTTCCTAATTTATTACAGATTCCTACTTGACCTTTCTACCCTTAGATGATCATTCGTGTGCTGCAAGCTTCTCTTGGAGTGATGTGGCGGCTAAGATGGACTCTTGCTAGGAAGGAACATGCCTTGGCTGGATTAACTTTATTTGGGCCACAATGTTCCTTTTTGGACTACTGGCTGGGGAGTCGGTCTGGTCCAAGAAGGAGATGGTCTGGCCATGACAGCTTCTCTTGGGCTAAGATGCTCTTAATGGGCTGAGACGTCCTTAGCTTAGCCTGCAAAACGAGTCCAATTTTTTTATTAGCTAAAATCCTCTTTTTAGCACATATTTATATTTTTCCTATTTCTAGGTCCATAATCTGAATCTTAGCTAAGATATTATTCTTAAGCACCAACTAGTCTCAATAATACCCATCTTAAGCCCTTGTGAGGTGTATAAAATATGACTCATCAGACCTCCACACTTACACTTTTGCACTCTTGGGAAAAATCAGATTCGATCATTCAAGGGATTTTGAAACAGAAGATGTATTTTTGAATGAATTTTCTTAAGTTTGACAAAACAGATTAAGCACACATTCATCTCGGGATCAAGACATTCAAGCAATCTATGAAAGTTACTTTCTCTATTCCAAGGCAAATAAGAAACCTACAAACATCAAAGAGTGACCAAGAAGTGACCAAGCTCTCTCTCAGGGCATATTCTCTCACTCTCTTAAGTGTTTGGGATTGTATATACACTCAAAACATCCTATGTCAACTGGCATTACCAAATTTTGACTAGCCTCTCCCTTTACACCTTCAAATTCACATGCAATAGTGATCAATAGGACTTTCTCGAGCTTGTAACATGGCCAGGGGTAAGGTAGGATTCAGGATGGTGAAGTGAGCTTTTGACAACCAGAGGGGTGAGAGGAGCAATGGGGAATGAGTTTGAAAGCGTGAGGATTATCCCCTCAAACACTACAAGTCTTTGTTCACTGCTCTTCTTTTCCCTTTTGTATTCTTTTCTTCTCTTTCTCACTTTTTATTTTGCATCTTTGTGTTGCATTTTTTTTCTCACAACTTTTTTGTTTTTGCTACTTTTTCTTTTCTTTGACTCATCATGAATTTCTTTCTTACCTTTTTTCATACCCTTTTCTTTTCTTTTCTTCTCATCAACCCTTTTTCTTCACACACTACTCTTTTCCAAATGTACTACTCTCGCAATGTCTCCAAGTGCCACCCCCACACTTATTCCAGACCTATTCCCAAACAATTCCAATGCTCCTCTGATCCATAAGGTTGAGGTTGATCATGATTTTTCTGGCTTTAGGCTTGTAATGAGCTATCATATCAAGAAACGGTTATATAGGCTCAAGGGGGGTATACAAGGGGTTCAATTACAAGGTAGGTCTCTTTGTCCTGTAGCTTTGCAAAGAAAGATGGTCTAGATCATGTCACCCATGCATGTGAAACAAGGTGTATCTAGAGAGTCGAGGCAAAACCTATAGTAACCAGTAAAAATCACACAAGAAAGGAGAGAATGGCACGATGCAAAGCCATTAATATATACAAGGCTCAAATATTCTCACACGGATGATTTCTTTATCATTGAGGGTCTATCTTTTTCAGTTTTTCAATTATTTATTGCCTAAAGATGAAAATTTTCACTCTCTATCAAGTGAAAAAACCTTTCATCCAGGGTTATGCACTATCTCTTACTGTTTCATCCAATCCCTAAGAAATCCATTTAAATTCTTTTTCAAAGCATTTTTCTCAACAATCAGAAATCAACTAAGGAAAACAAAGTAAAAAGAAAAATGAAAATAGAACTGAGGTCGGTACGAAAACAAGGACAAAAACAAAAACAACAGAAAAACAAAATGAAAACAAAATGCAAACAAAAGAAACAAAATGGAGCCGTCAAGGAGTCTGATTAAAGCAAGAAATTGTAAGAATAAAATTGAGCAAGCTTGGAATAACTACACCCTCCCCCCATACTTGAATGATGCATTGTCCTTAATGCATGGCATGAAAATAGAGGGGATGTTGAGGCTTGCCTAGGGTGTGTCATCTTGCATGACCGGTTCCATTAATGAGATGTTCTCCATCTCGCCCATTGTCAGCATTAGACCTTCATGAAAAATTTTCATTTGATGCCCGTTGACCTGGAAGGTGCTGTTTATAGTTTCATCTTTTAATTCAACTACACCATAGGGAGAAACGTTAGTGATAGAAAATGGTCCATCCCATCTAGAACGGAGCTTACCTACGATGAGCTTTAGTCTGGAATTGAATAAGAGTACTTTTTGGCCGACTTGAAACTCCTTCTTCAGGATCTGGCTGTCATGGAATTTCTTGACTTTTTGCTTATAGATTTGGGAGTTCTCATATGCTTCCAAGCAGAGCTTTTCCAGTTCTTGCAACTAGAATTTCCTTTCCTTGCTAGCTTGGTTGTAGGCCATATTGCATTGCTTGACTACCCAACAAGTACAATATTCCAGTTCAACTTGTAGGTGGCAGGCTTTACTGAAGACAATTTGGTAGGGAGACATCCCCAATGGAGTCCTGTATGTTGTCTTGTGTACCCAAAACGCATCCCCAAGGAGTCGGCTCCAATCCTTCCGGCTGGGATTTGCCATCTTTGCAAAGTTTTCTTTGATTTCCCTATTAAACACTTCAGCTTGGTCGTTTGTCTAGGGGTAATATATTGTGGCAATTCGGTGCACCACCCCATACTTGTCGGGTAGAGAAGACATGTCTCTATTGCATAAGTGACTCCCATGGTCACTTATTAGAGCTTTCAACACACCAAACCAACAAAAGATGTTGGCTTTCAGGAAATCCACTACAACTTTGGCATCATTGGTCTTGGTGGCTATGGCCTCTACCCGTCATGATACATAATCAATGATAAGTAGAATTTAAGAGTATCTATTAGAGATTGAGAATGGCCCTATAAAATCAATACCCCAAACATAAAAAATTTCACAAAACAGGATTGGTTACTGGGGCATTTCATGCCTTCGACTTATGGCCATCCCTACCCTCTAACATCGTTCGTAGGGGGAGATGAATTGATAGGCGTCTCTAAAAATGGTGGGCCAGTAGAACCCGCAATCAAGCACTTTTCGGGCTATCCGAGTTGATCCATGGTGATCGCCTCAAAAAGCTCCATGACAAAATTGGAGGATCAATTTGATCTCGAAATCCGGAATGCACCTATGAATGACTTGATTATTGTAGAGTCTCCAAAGATATGGATCATCCCATATGTAGTATTTGGCATCACTCTTAAGTTTCTCTTTGTACAATGGGATGCCTCTAGTGGAAATTGAGATGCAACAATGAAATTACAAATGTCTGCAAACCATGGTGTAATCTTGTTCAATTGCAACAATTGCTCGTTAGGGAATTCATCTCGAATTGGCATTGGGTCGCTCTCCCTCTCAATTCGGCTCAAATGGTTTATTATTGAATTCTTAGCACCTTTCTTATCTTTAATCTCTATGTCAAATTCTTGGAGAAGAAGCATCCACCAGATCAGTCTTGGCCTCGTATCTGGCTTCTTCAACAAGAATCGTAGTGCTACATGGTAAGAGAAGATTACAATTTTGGAGCCTAACAGATATGCACAAAATTTGTCCAAGGCAAAAACAATTTCCAACAGCTCCTTTTCTGTTGTTGTATAATTCAACTAGGCCAGATCCATTGTTCTAGACGCATATGCAATCACATGTGCTTGCTTGTTGACTCCGGCTCTCTAGCCTAAGAGGGCTCCAAGTGCGGAGTTAGATGCGTCACACATTAGCTTGAATGGATGCTCCCAGTTGGGTGCTTGTAGAATAGGAGCGGATGTGAGTTGGGTCTTCAGCTTGAAATTCTTGATAAACCTTCTATAGAACCCTACATGTCCCAAAAATGAGTGAACTTCCAGCATAGAAGCGGGGTTGGGAAGAGAAGTGATAATGTCGATTTTGGATTTATCGACCTCAATGCCTCTACTGGATACAAGATGTCCCAACATAATTCCCTCAATCACCATGAAATGGCATTTTTCAAAATTGAGCACAAGATTTGTTTTTATGCATCTAGTCAACACTCAGGATAAATTTTCCAAACTTGCATCAAATGATTCAGCATACACCGTGAAGTCATCCATGAAGACTTCCATGCAATCCTGTAACAAGTCCAAGAAGATACTGGTCATGTAGCGTTGGAATGTACTCGATGTATTGCACAGGCCGAATGGCATGCATATGTACGCAAAGGTACCAAATGGGCAAGTGAAGGTAGTCTTGTGCTGATCTTCAAGTGCAATGTGGATTTGCATATATCCAGAGAATCCATCTAGGAATTAGTAATGGGACTTTCCTGCTAGTTTTTCCAGGACTTGGTGTAGGAAAGGCAAAGGAAAGTGATGCTTGTGAGTCGCCTGGTTTAATTTTTTGTAGTCAATACAAACTCGCCAGCTATTCTGAATCCACATAGGAACCAACTCATCATGCTGGTTTTGGATCCGACTGGGCGACTTGGTTTAGATTTGGCACCAGGTGTGCCGACTTGATCTTGGCCTTTTGTTGCTTCTGACTCAAATTGGCAGAATTAGAATTGGTTTATATTTGGTTGCTAGAGTCGGATTCTGCTTTCTTCTTCACGTTGAAGTAAGATCCAGATGGAACTAGGTTTCGAACTCGGTTGTCTGAAATAAATTTGGCTTCGACTTGCTTTCGGCCTTCATTGTCCGAGTTGCTTTTGGCTCTCAACTGTATGCTCAAGTTGGACTCGGCCTTGATCTCTTTGTTCGAGTTGCTTTTGGCCTTCATCAGGTCTTGGCCTTTGTTGTCCGAATTATACTTGGTAGTAAAAATTGTTGCCACTTGCACTTGTAAGGGCTTCTTGGTCTTGGCAACTTGGACTTCTGCATTCTTTGAGCACTCTAGTTCTTCCTCATACTTGCGCCCTTGGTCTATTAAATCAACAAGTTCATAATTGAGATTCAAGTGAGCAAGATCATCAATATCATCATCTTCAAAAGTCGAAAAGATCTTGTACTTCCCATAATTTATCATAATTAGACTTATCTATGACAGGCCCTAGGCAGCCGATCGCATCAATGTCTACAACAAAATTTTGGAATTCAGCACCACCGACTTCTAATTGTAGATGCTCTGCAACTAGCACGTCGATTATATCAATACCAAAGAGCGATTGGTCCTTGATGTGATGCTTCATTGCTTCAAAGATGTTAAACTACACCATATTGTCACTAAATTCCATTGAGAGCATCCCAACATGTACATCAATCTTTGTTTGAGAAATCATAAAAAATGGTCATCCAAAAATCAAGGTGGATCCCTTCCCTGATGTCTCGTCCTCCATATCTAGCACATAAAAGTCAACTGGGAAGATCAGCTCATTGACTTGGACTAGTACATATTCGAGAACACCTAGGGGTTGCACAACACTTCTATTGGCTAGTTGTATTGTCATCCAAGTGGGTTCTAGAGCACCAAAATTCAAGGATTTATAGACTGATGTTGGCATGACATTTATTGAAGCTCCTAGGTCCAACATGGCATCAACAAAGGTACAGTTACCAGTGGTGCATGGGATAGAGAAAATTTTGGGGTCTCAGCACTTCTTTTGCATGTTTTGGTGTGATCTGGCAACGACTTCATTTTTGGTCAATGCAGACATGATCCCATTCAATTCCACCCCTCCTTTCCCTTTCATCTTTCCTCTCTTGTGCACGCACAATTCCTTAAGGAATTTTGCGTACTTGGGAATCTGCGTTATGACATCTAGGAGTGGAATGCTGATTTCTACCTTTTGGAACATCTTCAGCAAGTCTTCATCAACTTCAGGTTTTCTTGTCATGAGAGTCTAGTTTGAAAATGGAAATGGGATATATCCAGTCGACTTAGGCAATGGGGAGTCAGCTTTCGGCTCAGACTCGACATCGGTTGGTCTCGGGTCTCGCTGCGGTGCTGTTGGTGGCAATTCACTACAACTTTTCAATGATACGACACTTGCATTCCCCATCAGATTTGGAATTGTGTGTGAAGGAAGGTTTTCAAACCCAGCTAACTGTAGTTGACTCAGTGTTTGCTAGTTGGCTCACTTGCATTTTAAGGTCTTGGATTGTGGCGTTCAAATTTTGCTGAAATTGCATGTTGTTGGAGTTTATAGTTTGCTGAAACTCCAGGTTTCTTGTTTCCAACTGCTTCATCAGGTCCTCTAAAGATGGTGAGTTGCCTTGTGGTGGCACTCTCTACTATGGTTGTTGTTGGAACGATGGTGGTTGGTATCTCAAATTCGCCTACCTTGACTCTAAGGCATGTTCTTGCCGGGTTTGAATTTCGGAGCTGGGTATTTCCCTTGACTCGGATTTGATCGTTACTGTTGCCTTCCAAATTGTTGACTATCATATGGCTGACTTTGATACGATTGCTTTCCATACTGATATCCACCTATTGATCCAACACTTTTAAGATGGACTGATTCGATTTTTTGCAATGTGGGACACATGTGAGTGGGATGCTCCATGGAAGTACAAATACCACAAACTCTCCCTGTCATATTTGGTTGATGTTGTCCAACAGCAAGCTACCTTACTAGTGATGTCAACTCGATCAATTAGTTTTCCAATCTCAAGTTGTTAATTGCATCGACTTCATTCACCATCCAGGATGGGTCAGCTCCTCTAATCCCAAATTGCTATGTATTGCTTGCCATGTTAGAGATCAGATTCCTTGCTGTTGCTGGAGTCTTGTCCATTAATGCTCATCCACTTGCAGCATCAATCATACTTCGGTCCATCATCATCAGACCTTCATAGAAATATTGGATCAACAACTGTTCAATGATTTGATGATGTGGACATGTGGCACATAACTTGTTAAATCTTTCCCAATACTTCGTGCAGAGTCTCTCCAGAATGTTGCCTTATCCCACAATTTTCCTTTTTGATGGTCGCGGTTTTAGACGCTGGGAAGAACTTCTCTAGGAACATGCGCTTCATATCTCCCCAGGTGTTGAAGAGAACTGGCTGTAGATACAACCAACCCTTTGCAGCTCCATCCAAGGAAAATGGAAACGCCTTCATCTTGATGTAGTCTTCTGGTATTGCTTGCGGACTCATTGTGGAACAAACCACATGAAATTCTTTTAAGTGCTTATGGGGGTCTTCACCTGCAAGACCATGCAATTTGGGCAACAATTGTATTAAACTGGATTTCAATTCATAAGACTGAGCTGGTTCCAGTTGTGGATACTGGATGCACCAAGGCTGGTACACCACATCTGGCGTGGCCAACTCCTTCAGAGTTCAATCATTATTCTCCATTGGGTTCGACTCTTGAAAATTACTTAAACCAATATTACAATCAAAGTTAATGTTAGAGCTACTACACTCAAAAAAATCAAAATCATTAGTTATAGAAATAATGTTATCATAATTAGAAATATAATTAAAACTACCATTATTACTTACTACAATATTCCTAACTTTCCTTAACATACATAAAGTTATTTCTATCTCAAGATCTAAAACATGTAATGAGTCAGAACACTCCTAGTCATGCATCATATAAAAAAATTTATGTAGAAAATTGCAAAATAAGATATGCAAGTCAACGATGCAGCAAAAGTTAGAGTCAATGATGCACATATGCAAAATAAGAAACAAAATCAGTTAGGCAGAAAAATAACAAAAAAACAAGGTCAACAATTATTTATGCAAAAGAAATGAAAAAGCAATGATCTAATAACTCTTTTTATTAATCTAAAGATAAAAACATATACCACAAAAAATTTTAACATAGACACAGCATGCTATAACAAGACTCATTATACCAAAATAAATAGACCTAGCATTCTATAGACTTAGAATTCGACGTAAACTCAAATTTGGCACACAAAGATACAAAGGAACTTGTGTCCCTGGCAACGACACCAATTTGATAACTTCGGTTTTAGTCGTATTCCGTTTATCAAATAAAAACTAAGGCTAACTATAGCATAGCATAACCATAGGTCGAATCTCTCAAGGACACAGTGTGTTCTATTATGGCTTTATGTGGAAATCAAAGTTTTATGCAGAAAATGCAAGTGTGTAGAATGTCGACTTGCTCTCGGTAGAGACGGATCCGATATAGACTAGGCTGAGCTATATCCGACATGATCTCGACTAAGCTTAGACTGATGATGCGTATTTTTCAGTCGTTTTACGCGCTTATCAAATAACTAAAGCTAACTATAGTATAGCTAACCCTAGGTCATTCTTCTCAAGGACACAGTGTGTTCAGTTGTGAATTGGTGTAAAGTGAAGTGGAGTAGAATCTGAGATATAAAGTACTGACTCGTCTCGGCAATGGCCGAGTTGCTCTCAACAGAGGCCGAACCGAGTCGATCTCAACAGAGACGATCCGGCTTGGTCTCGGTCAAGTGCAGACAGACGCTACAGAGATGGACTGTCTCTGTCTCGGACTTAAAAAAAAAAAAAGTAAACAGGGGGTTGGAGTGCAAGTAAAGCAGAAAGTAAACTAAGACTATGAATGCAAAGAAACATATACTACTGTTACTAGTCATCTATTATTATTATTATATAACTGTGTTCATGTTCAGTTCCATTAGTTCAAGTCCAGTCCAGGTTCCGCACTCCAGTTCTCAGTCCATATCAGCCTTTGGTAGTCTTATGACGATCGCCAAACATTCATCCATTGCCATACCGAGGAATTACGCAATCGCTACCTCATCAGTTGGCAGGGATTAAGTGTAGAGCTGATTTTAGGTCCTCGATTAACTATCGTTAACTGATTACCTACTGAATTAGTCAAACCAGTTCCAATCGGCTTAGCTTAACATTGTCCATATTCCAATGCAATCGCGATTCAAACGTGAATTAAAGAAGAGGAAAGAGAAAGGAGATATGAAATGCAGAATGAAATCGATTAACAGAAACAGAATACAATTACAGTGGTCCTGAATTCAGGTGAATCCATCTTCCACGACGATCGCCATGGTTGATGGTGGTGGTTCACCTTCGCCAGCCTGAGCGCTGAGGATCAGCTCCACCAGAGTGCGTCAGTAATCTGATCGGTCCCTACAGCAGACTTCTGCTTCCTGCTCGGACCTGGCTTCCTCAATCGAGAAAACGCCAATACAGCACCGTGCACCACCAGGGACGGCAGGATGAGGCGAGGAAAAATGGAGCAAATGAAGTGTATCAAGAGTGAATTCAAACACGCACCAAAAAGTGCACAGCTCTTCCTATATATACACGAGCTGCGATATGTTAATCCTAACGAATCCTAACAGAATTACATTGTGAAAGATCCTATTCTACCCCTATGCGGATCTTCTAACGTGACATGGCAGATTTCCTAGGAGTGACATGGCAGTGAGCTAACGCCGAGATGGCCTCCCCGAGCTGGATAGCTGATGTGGTCAATACAATTGGGCCTCTCTACTGGGCTGCTGGGCTGCAAGGCGTGGGTTGCCAAGACGACTCTGGTTCGGCCGAGATGGAGTCGGACTGATCAGGATGACTTCATCTCGGCTGAGACTCCTTTGTTGACCCTGGTCAACCTCGGCTTGACCTCAGAAGAGGGAGTGACACTTTTATTAGCTAAGAAATCTGATTTAACACAGATTTGTGTTTTCTCTGTATTCAAACCCATAGAATGAATCTTAGCTAACAATCCATTCTTAAGCACAGAATAGTCTTGCAAACCTCCTTCTTAAGTGTCTAAAAGATGTATAAATTGTGACTCATCTTAGACTCGGACACAGATGGACATGACAGAGTCGGATTAGATTCGGTCTCAGATTGAAAGTATTAAACAAGGGGGTTTGGATTGCATAAACGTAAAAGAACAGAAAGTAAACTAAGTATAATAATAAATGCAAGCTAAACTATGCTAACTATGATTGTACCAACACAGAGTTCAATAAGCAATTGGTTCTCGGTCCTTCCCTCAAGCTCATGATTCCAAATCAACCTAAGGTTCCTACGACAATCACCAAACATTCGTCCGCTACCATACTAAGGATTTACACAATTGCTACCTCATTAGTTGATAGGTAGTAAGCATGTTGTTGATGTTAGGTTCTCTAATCGATTACCTAATGAAGTTGTTAAACTGGTTTCGATTGACCTAGTCTAACGTTGATCCACTTTCACAATGCACAATCACGACACAGTAAAGTAGATTAAAAATAGGATTCATAATCAAGAGATAAGAAACGCAAACCAATTGTATTATTGAAATAGAGTACGGATACACAGAGTGAATTCATGGATTCCATCTCCCACAACGATCACTATGGAAGAACGGTGATGGTTCACCAATGATAGCTAGGATGTTGAGGATATAGTCCACTAGAGTGCATCAGCTATACCAAGAGATCACTTTTGATAACCTTCAGCTTCCCAATCCCTAGCTTGTACCTCCTCGATGGAGAGAATCACCACTAAGGTATTGTGTACCACCATGAAAATGAGGGCGAGAGCGAGAAGATGAAGTGTAAATGGTAATGGATAAAAATCTAAACTCAACAACCTCCTAGAACGTGCACTAGCATACCTTATATATACACAAGTTGGGTAGCTTGTGACGCACGCCTAATCCTAACAAATTTCGTAACTGAATTACAGATTCCTACTTAACCTTTCTACCCCTAGATGATCATTCATGTGCTGCAAGCTTCTTCTGGAGTGATGTGGCAGCTAAGTTGGACTCTTGTTGGGAAGTAACGTGCTTTGGCTGGATCAGCTTTATTTGGGCCACAATGTTCCTTCTTGGGCTGTTAGGTTAAGGAGTCGATCTGGTTCGGGAAGGAGCTGGTCTGGCCGGGACAACTTCTCTTGGGCCAAGATGCTCTGAATGGGCTGAGATGTCCTTAACTTGGCCTACAAAATGAATTCAATCTTTTATTAGCTAAAATCCTCTTTTTTAGCACAAATTTATATTTTCCCCATTTCTAGGTCCATAATCTGAATCTTAGCTAAGATGTGATTCTTAAGCACTAAATAGTCTCAATAATACTCATCTTAAGCCCTTGTGAGGTGTATAAAATATGACTCATCAAGTACTCTATTGAAGGTCAGAAGGTCACAAATCCTGTGAGAGGTCTATCACTCATAATAGTTGGATATTCCCCCCTGGCCAGATTAGGGCTGTCCCAAGAGGAGTGGTGTGAGTTCCATCGGACTCACGGGCACTCGACAAAGGATTGTAGGGCACTATAGTTCTAGATTGAAAAATTGATCCATAGTGGCCACTTGAGTCGTTTTGTGTATGGTCGGGATGCCATGAAAACCTTTGAGCATGATCACACAGGAAGTCTTCAAGTCAAAGCCCATAATGAGGGAGGATGATGATACTCTTAGTAGTGGTCATAGAGTACAAAGTGGAGCAAGTACTTGTTGACCAGGGGAGCTCGACCAATGTGCTTTTTTGGACGACTTTCCAAAATTTGGGTTTTCTAGAGATGAGTTTGGAGGAATGTTCCAGCACACTCATAGGCTTCGCAAGGGAGGTGGAGATTTGCAAGACCATTGACCTGCAAACCACCTTTGGCACAGGACCAGATACCAAGACCATCACAATCAAGTTTACGGTCGTCAATACGTGGGTGTCCTATAACATAATAATGGGTCACCCAACATTGAACTAATTGCGAGAAGTAGTGTCAACACTCCACCTATGGATATGTTGGGAATAGACCTAGACTTCTTCTACCACTGGCTATCCATCACTTCAGGAACATGACTAATAGCCCAAAAGAGAAGAAAACTGGGGGAGAAGCACATGGCGACAAAAGAGGAAACAAGAAAGCTACTAGCAGCCTGTTTCATCAGAAAGGTGTGTTACGAGACTTGGTTTGCCAATGTAGTCATGGTTTGAAAGTCCAATGGGCGATGGGGGATATGCATGAACTACATAGGTCTAAACAAAGCTTGTGTCCTAAGGACACATACTCCTTCCCCAAGATCGATCAATTGGTCGATGGAGCCTTTAGATATGGCCTCCTAAGCTTCATGGACGCTTACTCCAGATACAACCAGATACGTATGCACCCTCTCGATGAGGCCAAGACAACATTCGTCAATAGTGGTAGCTACTACTACAAGGTAATGCCATTTGGTTTAAAAAATGCAGGTGCTAGAGGTTGATGGATAGGATTTACAAAGATCGTATTGGCCGCCACCTAGAGGTGTACGTTGATGACATGGTTACCAAATCATCCATCGATGAGCAACAATATGAGGTACTGACCTGAGTTTTCAATGTCTTGAGAAGATATAAGCTAAAGTTGAACCTAGAGAAATGCTCTTTCGGCGTCCAAGTCGGGAAGTTCTTAGGATTCGTGCTGACTAGAAGAGGCATGAAAGCCAACCTTGAAAAATGCTAGGCCATGATTAATATTAGAAGCTCAACAAAAATGAAGGATGTTCAACAGCTAGTCGGTAGAATCATGGTACTCACCCGTTTCTTGTCACGGTCGGCCGAAAAGGCACTTCCAATCTTCCAATGCCTAAAAAAGAATGAAAGGTTCTAGTAGACGGATGAATGTGAGTTGGCCTTCTATGAACTAAAAGTGATGTTAGCATCACCACTAGTCCTTACTAAGCCAATTGAAGGTATGGCCCTAGCCTTGGTGATCATAGCTTCAAAATTACGGCCATACTTCTAGAGCAACAAGATAGTCGTCTGAATAGGTCTTCCAATTAAGCAAGTTCTGAGGAAGCCTAATTTGGCAAGGCAGATGGTCGGATGGATAGTTGATCCGTTAGAATTCAACATAACCTTCGAATAAAAAGGCCACATCAAGGTACAAGCACTGACCGATTTCATTACAAAACTAGCTCTAATAGGGAAAATCAATGAATCCACACAAGAGTCGACGTTTTTGGTTGATGGAGTGTTGAACCAAAGGGGTAGTGGAGCCGACGTTGTTTTAGAAGGTCCTCACGGAGTATTGATCAAACAATCCCTCTATTTTGAATTCCAGGCAAATAATAATCAGTCCAAATACAAAGCATTATCGGTCGAGATGAAATTGGCTGGAGAATTAAGAGCCTGACTAGTAACAGCCAAAAGTGACTCCTAGTTAGTAATTGGTCAAGTTAACACTAATTATTAGGTCAAGGACCCACATTTAATGAAATACTAGGACAGGGCATAAAGATTGGTGACATATTCAAGTGTTTCACCCTGTTCCATGTCCCCAAAGAACAAAACAAGTGGACCAACTTGTTGTCCAAATTGGCAAGCACGCAGAAAAATGGATTTAACCAGTTAGTCATCCAAGAAACACTCTACCGACCCATCATCAAGGATATGAGTGTGTGCTGCATCTCCTCTAACACCTCATGGATGAACCCCCATAATAGCATTCCTCTAAAGGGATGAAACATAGGTTAGCCCACAGGTAACTTAGAAACTTAGAAGAGAGGCGTTGAAATTTGTCCTGGTCGCCTAATGGCTCTACAAAAGTTGTATCCGACATGACCTAGATCTAGATTAGGCGGGGTACTCCATGAGAGAAGTACATGAGGAAGTGTATGGAACCCATATAAGTGGTTGAGTCATAGCAAGAAAAATAACTAGAGTCGGCTACTATTGGTCGACATTGAAAAAGGACTACATAGAATTTGTGAGCTGTGACAAATGCCAATAATTTTCGGATCTACACAAGGCTCCTCCAGAACCTCTCTACTTGGTAATGTCCTCATGGACTTTTCACACATGCAGGGTGGATATCTTAGGTCCTTTCCCTCTAGCTATGGGACAAGTCAAGTTCCTCATAGTAGTCATCGATTACTTTAGCTAATGGGTAAAGGCAGAGTCGGTCGTAATGATCTCGGCTAAGAGGGTCAAACAGTTTTACTGGAAAAAAATTATGTGCCATTTGGTCTCTTGGGCATCATAGTATTAGAACACAACATACAACTCACATCTTGTTTAGTTGTTGATTTTTATTCACAACTCAAGATGAAACAATCTTTTACCTCGGTTGAGCACCTATAGACAAATGGCCAGGCAGATTCGACAAACAAGGTAATGCTTTGCAGCCTAAGAAGAAGGATGGAGGAGGCTAAAGGATGATAGGCAGAGGAGCTATCACAATTTCTCTAGTCATATCACACTACCCCCCACTCCACTACTTAGGAAACCCTGTTTAGATTGACATTCGAGAGAGATGTTGTCAACCTAGTTGAAATTGGCGAACCATCTCCAAGAACTTCCTTCTTCCAATTGGCTTAGAATAAGGAGATAAGAGCAAACCTTGACTTGCCCTAAGAGGTCCGAGAGGTGGCACATGTTAAGGAGTTTGCAACTAAAGGAAAGGCAACCCGGCATACAACAAAAAATCATTCCCCGAGAACTCAAAAAGCAAGATCTGGTCCTAAGGTGAGTCCTCAAGGACAGCACCACCAATAAGCTGATACCAAACTGGGAGGGATCATACAAGATCATCGAAGAAGTCGGGATCGACCAACGATTTCCCCAAGCAAAAGGACCTAAAAGAGGCGATCGACCAACGATACTCTAGGAAAAAATTTTCGAAGACCTGAGAGAGTTAGTTGACCAACGATCCACTAGGTAGAAAAGACTTGAGAGATGCAATCAACCAATGATCCCCCAGGCAAAACGACTTGAAAGAGGCAGTCAACCAACGATCCCCTAAGGAAAAAAAATCAGTAAGAGGTAAACGGTCAATGATTACCTAGGGCATAAATTAAAAAAGACTCACAAGAGGCAGTCGGTCAATCACTGCCTTGGGGCACAATCAAAAGGGGGATCCTTGAGAGGTAGTCGGTTAGTGATTGTCCAGGACAACTGAATAAAATCACAACAAAAATGCAAGGTTCCCTGACCTAGTACTCTTAGACGAATAAAGCAGCAAAACATTGGTTATTTAAAAATTACGCCAAAACGAGACATGTCATTATAATGCATGGGAAATCAGTGTCCATAAGCCAAATTTTCGCCTAAATTAAGCACAAATACGGTCAAAACGTGGCACTTTTTATGTAAGTTTCATTATTTCTGAGCACATTATTTGAATCACTTAAAAATACAGTAAGGTGCATTGTTACGAGCAAGCAAAATTTGACCAACAAGGAAATATAATCATTAATGGTTAAAACATTCATTCGAGAGAATTAGTTGGGAAGGTACTCTTGACCAATCGACCATCTACTATATCTTTATACATGTCAGCCTCTAATACATCTATTATAGGGTGGAAAAATAGCTACTTGCTCTAAAGCATAGTTGAAGTCGGCTTCAAATTGGTCCAAAAGAGACAAGTCCTTTTCAACAAGAATCTTGTCTTTTATCGGCTATAATTTTATCCTTCTTAGCGAAAATCTTGTCCTTTTCAGCAAGCAGCCCCCTTGGTTTGTAAGGTCAACTTCAAGAGTGGCGTTCTTTTCTAATCGATCTTTCGCAGCTTAGTATTTCGCCACGTCCTTGATGGTTGCTTGAAGTTGATAATTCATATATTTGGACACCTTATAAGGTCTTAAGATGGGTAGAATAAACTCTAATTTGTAGTTAAGAATCAAGTATTAGCTAAGATTCAATTTTCCAAGGTAAAAACATGGAAAATACAAATCTATGCTAATTTGCGTGTTTTAGCTAACAAAAGGAGTAATCTCATTGTGTAGGTCAAACTGGAGTCCAAATGAAGTTAACACAGCTGAGATCGAAGTTGTCCTGGCTAGATGAAGTCGTCCCGGCCAGACGAGGTCCTACCCAAGCCGACTCCGACTCCGCAGGTTGACTCTACATGTTGATTCCGTAGGCTGACTTCGTAGGCCGAATCCGCATGCTGACTCCCATTCATTTGGATCCCTCCTGGCATAAAGACCAACCCTACTTTAGCGATTTCGAGCACATGGTCATTTAGGAATTAGTTAGTTAGTTTGTTTGTTATTTATGTTATGACAAGTTAGAATTATAATGTGAATGTCCTATTCTACCCCTCTGAAGATCTTTCAACATGACGTGGCAGATTCCCTAAAAGTGACATGGTGGCTGAGTTGGCGCTAAGGTGGCCTCTGAGCTAGCTAGCTGACCTGGACAAGCACAATTGGGCCGCTCTTTATTGGGCTGCAAGGCATGGGCCGCAGAGACGAATCTGGCTTGGCCGAGATGGAGTAGGTCTGGCCGGGACGACTTCATCTCGGCTGAGACTCTTCTGTTGACCCTAGTCAACTCGGCTGGACCTGTAGAAGAAGGAGTGATACTTTTTCTTAGCTAAGACTTATGAATTATCACAGATTTGTATTTTCTCTATATTTAGGCCCATAAAATGAATCTTAGCTAACAATCCGTTCTTACGCATAGAGTAGTCTTGCGAACATCCTTCTTAGGTGTCTAAAAGATGTATAAATTATGACTCATCAAGCGTCAATCAACGTCATGCCAGCATCAACCTACAGGTCCCTTAATTTTGGCAATCTGGAACCCATAGGGATGACCATTCAACTTGCTAACAGAAGTATCGTGCAACCCCTGGGAGTTCTCAAAGATGTCCTCGTCTAAGTGAATGAACTAATATTTCCAGCTGATTTTTATGTGCTTGACATGGAGGACGAGACATCAGGAAAAGGATCAACCTTGATACTAGGAAGACCATTTCTAATGACAGCAAGGACGAAGATTGACGTACATGCCGGAACACTCTCGATGGAATTCGATGACACGTTGGTGTAGTTCAACATCTTCAAAGCCATGAAGCACCCCACCGAAGACCATTCTCTCTTTGGCATAGACATAATGGAAGAGCTAGTTGAAGAGTACTTCCAACTAGACAATTGTAGTGAAAAAGTGGAAGATTGCACTGAACTCATTGAATCAATCATCTGTTTAAAGACCGACCATGATGAAGCACAAGAGTTCCCAGACTCTGAGGATGATCATAGCGACGTCATCGACTTGGCATTTCAACAAGAATTAACGGAGTTAATAAATCAAGTCTGCTACCCTAAGACCTCAGAGAGCACAAACAATGCAGAGGTAAAAGTTGCCGAGACTAAAAAGCATCTACCTGCACAGTTGGTAACCATATTCACAGCCGAAAAGAAGTCGGCCAAAGAAGGCCTAGTCAACGTAAGGTTAAAAGTCAACTCGGCCGAAGAGTCAAGTATGAAGGCCGACACGTTATCCGAAACCATCTCGACCAATAAAGATCAGACTCAAGCCGAAAAGCTCACTGTTCCACCCGAATCCGAGACCGAAGCTACACAAGAAGTCAAAGTCGACCTCAATCCGACAAGAACCGAAACCATCCTGCCGAGTTGGCCGAAGAAGCACAAGGCCGAGATCATGTCGACAATCATGCTGTCGACTCGAGAACAAGCCGGCCAGATGGATCCGAGACCTAAAACAGAACAATCTCCATCTCAACCACCCATGGAGCTGAAACCATTGCCAAATCATCTGAAATACGCCTACTTGGACAATGAACAACAATTCCCAGTCATTATCGCCAACAACCTCCTCCCGGAGCAAGAAGAGAAGCTGCTGAAAGTCCTAAGGCAGCATAGAAAAGCAATTGGGTGGAAACTTTCAGACCTTCCAAGCATTAACCCCTCCATCTGCAAGCATAGAATATTAATGGAGGACATTAAGCCCATAAGGCGACAGCAACGAAGGCTGAATCCGACACTCCTGGATGTAGTCAAGAAAGAAGTCACAAGGCTACTTGCTGCAGGCATCATCTATCCCATCTCAAATAGCCAGTGGGTGAGCCTTGTGCAAGTAGTACCAAAAAAATCTGGGATGACTGTCATGAAGAACCAATATGACGAGTTGATACCTATGAGGATTCAAAACAGTTGGCGGGTGTGCATCGATTACAAAAGATTGAATCAAGAAACCCGCAAGGATCACTTTCCTTTGCCTTTTATTGACCCAATGCTGGAGAAAATAGCATGGAAATCCCACTACTGCTTTCTGGATGGATTCTCAGGTTACATGCAAATACACATCGCACCTGAAGATCAACAAAAAACCACTTTCACATGCCCCTTTGGCACATTTGCATACACCCGCATGCCATTCGGCTTATGCAATGCTCCAAGCACATTCCAACGTTGCATGATGAGCATCTTCTCGAACTTGCTACAAGATTGCATGGAAGTGTTTATGGATGACTTCACGGTGTATGCCGATTCTTTTGAAGCATGCCTGAAAAACCTATCCAGGGTGCTAAAGAGATGTACTGACACGAACCTGGTTCTCAATTTTGAAAAATGTCATTTCATGGTGACCGAGGGAATAGTCTTGGGACACCTGGTCTCCAACAGAGGCATTGAAGTGGACAAGGCAAAGATAGACATAATCACCTCCCTCCCAAACCCCGCTTCTGTGCGGGAAGTTCGCTCATTCCTGGGACATGCAGGTTTCAATAGAAGGTTCATCAAGGACTTCAGCAAACTGGCTCTGCCTCTGTCCAAACTGTTACAAAAGGATGTGGATTTCAACTTTGACCAGCCCTGCATTAGCATTTCAAGAGCTGAAGAACAAACTCACATTCGCACCTATCTTACAAGCACCAAGCTGGAACCTGCCATTTGAGTTAATGTGTGACGCATCCAATTCGGCACTGGGAGTTGTTCTCGGCCAGAGAGCTGGAGTTGGCCAACCAGTACATGTCATTGCGTATGCGTCCAGAACCATGTAATCGGCCCAGCAAAACTACACAACAACTAAGAAGGAGCTTTTGGCAATTGTATTTTCCTTAGATAAGTTTCGCTCTTACCTTCTTGGCTCCAAGATAGTCGTGTTCTCTGATCACGCTGCTCTAAGATACTTGCTGAAGAAGCTGGACGAGAAGCTGAGACTGATCCGGTGGATGCTTCTTCTCCAGGAATTCGACTTAGAGATCAAAGATAAGAAAGGTGCTGAGAATTCTGTAGCAGGTCACCTAAGTAGGATTGAAAATGAAAGTGAACCAATCCCGATCCGAGATGAATTCCCTGATGAGAAACTCTTGCACATCAAGAGGGCCACACCATGGTTTGCCGACATCTGCAACTTCGTGGCAACATCTCAATTTCCACTTGAAGCATCTCGCACCTACAAGGAGAAGATCAGAAGTGATGCCAAATACTACGTATGGGACAACCCCTACCTGTGGAGACAATGTAGTGATAAGATTATCCGCAAGTGCATTCTTGACACCGAGATCAATTCGGTCCTCCAATTCTGCCATTCGGCCCCTGGAGGAGGGCATTACCGATCATCTCGGACTGCTAGGAAAGTACTGGATTGTGGCCTTTACTGGCCATCTATTTTCAGAGACGCTCATCAATTCGTCTCCACCTGCGAAAAATTCCAAAAAGTAGGGATGGCCTTGAACCAAAGACATGAAATGCCCCAGCAACCTATTCTGTTCTACGAAGTCTTTGACGTCTGGGGTATAGATTTCATGGGACCATTCCCAGTCTCCAACGGTTATTCATACATCCTGCTTGCCGTTGATTATGTATCAAGATGGGTAGAAGCCATCCCCACCAAAACCAATGATGCCAAGGTCGTAGTGGACTTTCTTAAGTCCAATATTTTCTACAGGTTTGGTGTACCAAAGGCACTCATCAGTGACCAAGGAAGTCACTTCTGCAACAGAGCCATGGCCTCCCTTCTTCAGAAATATGGGGTAGCACACCAGATAGCTACAACATACCATCCCCAAACAAACGGCCAAGCTGAGGTGTTTAACAGGGAAATCAAGCACACATTGCAAAAGATGACAAATCCCAACAGGAAGAACTGAAGCAAACTCCTTGAGGATTCTCTATGGGCACACAAGACTGCATACCGAACACCGATAGGGATGTCTCCCTACCGGATCGTTTTCGGCAAGGCCTGCCACCTTCCTGTGGAGTTAGAACATAAAGCTTACTAGGCACTCAAACAATGCAACATGGCTTATGACCAAGCCGGTGAGCATAGGAAATTCCAACTCCAAGAATTAGATGAACTCCGCTTGGAAGCTTATGAGAATGCCAGGATCTACAAGCAAAAAGTCAAAAAATTTCATGACCAAAAGATCCTGAGAAAAGACCTACATATTGGCCAAAAAGTGTTGCTCTTCAACTCCAGATTAAAGCTCATAACAGGTAAGCTTCGCTCCAGATGGGATGGACCTTTTGTTATCACTAACATGTTTCCCCATGGTGCAGTACAACTCAAGGAAGAACATACCAACCGCACCTTTCAGGTCAATGGGCACCAAGTCAAAATATTCCTTGAAAGTCCAGCACTAATTGGAGAAAACACGGAGATCATTTCATTGGTGGAACCAACTCCACCAAATGGCATAGCCTAGGCCATCTCGGCCACCCCCTTTGATCTTCGCATTGAGGACAATGCCGAAATTAAGTGTTGGGGGGGTTCTGACCATTTGGAACTGATCATTCATTTCATATCTGCCCTTCTCTTCTCTAACTTCCTTATTTTCTTTAGTCTAATTTGTTTCTTTCATATTTGTTATACTGTTCTACTTTCAGTTTTTTTTATTCCTACTACTTAAGTTTTTAATAAAGAGCTTCCTAGCCGAGTCGGCCACAACCGGAATGATCTCGGCCTAGCAGAATTACAAAGCCAAACCAAAAAGAGAGAAAATTCTTGATTGAATCCGAAAGTCTGGCAAACCAACGGAAGCCATCTCCTCTTCCCCGAACATGAGGTAGCCTCCGCCTGAAGGGAACCAAACCTTTGGGTTCTAAGCAGCAAGTGACGACAATGGAGAGAGAAAACCTTAAGAGTAAAGGAACAAAAACAGCCAGTGTGAGAATTTGGGCCTTGTAGCAGTGATGGCTCGCAATCTCGCCATCCCTTCTTTCTGAGTGATTTTTGTCAGCATGTTAATTGTGTATGTTGTATTTTGCCTTAACTCTCCGGATACAACTGTTTTACACATGTAGGAATGACATGATCTAGGCCATATTTCTTATGAGCTCAGAGCCAAATAAGCTGTCCGAAAACAAGCTGACCCTTGTTCACCCCCTTTGGGCCTAAATTGACCATTTTTTTCTTCCAGCTCACTACAAGCCGAGGCCAAAAAAACCATTATCTTACCTCACCCTTGGGCAGCCGAGGAGCCATGGAATCGTCTTGGGAGTGAGTCAGAATCAAGTGTGGGGGAAGTCTAGGGAGCAGAATTCGGTCAAAAAGCATCTGAAGGTTCAGAAGAAGAGAAAAAGGGAAGGAAATTGAATGAAAGAAAAGAAAAGAAAGAAAAGAAAGTACATATAAACAGAAAACAGGCAGTTGAAATAAATAAGCTGAAATCAGCAAGCTGTATGAGTAGAAGAAAGAAAGAATGTAAAAAGGGCGAGTAAATAAAGATGGAAGGAGACCACAGCAACTGGGACTGCCCTCATACTGGTTACACTCACTCCCCATTGCTCCTCTCCTCCCCGTGGGTCTTGAAGCTAGTTCTCTTACATCTATCCGACCCATAACCTCAACCTTGCTACAAACCGAAAAAGTCCTAGTGATCATGACTGTTGTGTTTTGCAGGTGTAATAGGAGAGCTTTGTCAAGATATGGTAACGCCAATTCCATACAATGCTGAGTGTAAACACAAGCCAAACACTCGAGAGAATTGATCACATAGTGAGGTTCTAATACTCTGGGGTATTTCCTCCCATGTGTAAGTCACAAAGCCTCTTAGGCCCAAGGGAAGCAGTTTCCTGATTGCATAAGCACTTTGTTCTGAGATAAAGAGAGGCCGAATCTGTCTCGGAAAACTTGAGGAAGTCAACGGAAGAATCTCTTTCCCTCAACCAGAATCTCCCTTGTCTAAGTCGTTACATTTTGCCCAGGAGTGCAAAAGGCTAAGTGTGGGGGTTTGATGAATCATAAAATACACATCTTAAGTGGACCTAGGAAGAGTGTCATTAAGCAACTCATGCACTTAAAGGATGATTGTTAGCTGAGATTTAGACTAAGGGCCTAGAATCCAAGGAAAGCACAATTTATGTTAATTCAAGGCATTTAAACTAACTATTCATTGTAGGTCCAACTAATCTCGCAGCCACCACTAGAGGCCCAGGCCGAGAGCATCTCGGTCAGACCAAGACTCAGCCCATGTGAGCAAATAGCCCAATCAAGAGCTAGTTCCAATGGCACTCCACGTCAGCCATCCATTCAGAAGCCACCTCGGTTCCAACTCAGTGCCACATCACTGCTTGGAGTAGCTTGCAACACAAGTTATAGCAAGGGTAGAATAGGGATTCCACTTGTAATTCTGTTAAAGTAGTTAGCTTCACGCCTTGTATAAATAAACGCAACTCTGAATGATTAGGGGTCTTTGGCTTTCATAAATTTTTCCCGCTTTCCATTATCTCCATTCTCTCGTTTTCATCTCCTTTCACTCACGGTGGTGCACGATGCTGTTAATGGCATTTCTCTCGATTGAGGAAGTGCAGGCTAGGAAGTGGGAAGCTGAAGGTTACCAGAGGGGACCGATTGGAGCACCAACGCACTCTGGCGGAGTTGATCCTCAACGTTCTAGCTAGTAGAGGCGAACCATCGCCGTCGGTCACGGCGATAGTCGTGAACGGTGGAACCACCGAAGCCAGAGCCTTGTGTTTGTATTCTGTTCGACTAATCAATTCTATTTTGATTTTCGCATTTCCATTCCCGTTCTCTACTTTAATTCACGATTTGATCTGCGATTGCAATTGAATTTTGAACGATGTTGGATTAAGCCGATTGGAACTGGTCTAACTAATTCAGTAGGTAACCATTTAACGATTGTTAATTGAGAATCTAAAATCAGTTGAACCTAATCTCTGCCAACTGATGAGGTAGCGATTGCGTAATTCCTCGGTACGGTCAGGGACGAACCTTTGGCGATTGCCATATGAACACCCAAGGCTGATATGGATGGAGAACTGACGTGTGGACATTGAAATGGACTTGGACTGGTGGAAACGAACATGAACACAGTTATATCGCATTAATAATAGTAATCATAAACCAGTAGCCTTAGTATATGTTTACTACATTTGTAGTCTTAGTTCTTTTCTACTTATTCGCATTCCAAACCCCCTATTTACTGCTTTCTAAGTCTGAGACAAGGTCAGCCCGTCTTTGTAGCGTCTGTCTACACTTAACCGAGACCAAGCCGGATTGTCTCTGCCGAGATCATCTCGGCTCAGTCTCTGTCGAGAGCAACTCGACCGGTGCCGAGGTGAGTCAGTTCCTTACACTTAGATTTTTCTCCCGTTTATTCCACATTGAAACACATTACGAACGCACTATGTCCTTGAGAAGAATAACCTTGGGTTGACTATACTATAGTTAGCTTTAGTTATTTGATAGGCGTTTAAGACGACTAAAAACGAACACTATCACTAGCCATTGGACAACACCACACTAGTCCACCAACTAGAGTATGTGGCATTTGTGCTTTTGTAGAAGATCCAACTAATGCTTTCCCCACTTTGCAAGAAACTAAACCGAACAATGCTGAAGTTGCTACAATGATGAGGGGTCAGCAGTATAGGTAGCCCTATGATCAGTACTTAAACCTAAGATATGGTTCTCACCTTATGCAAAATGTACCTTAGAATCACCAAATATACCAACCATTACCTCCACTTAGATAGCCGCAACTTGTACAACAAAGTTCCTCAGAGGATTTGGTCAAGTAGATGGTCACAAATAACATTCATTTCCAGTAGAATGTGCCTACCACAATTCAGGATTTGCAAACACAAATTGGCTAATTAGTCACCATTATGAATCAACTATAGTCCAAAGGTTCTGGACAAATTCCTTCTCAAACCATTATCAACACACAGATGAATGTAAGTGTCATAACCTTGAGGAGTGGCAAAAAGCTACAACAAAAGCAAATAGTAAATCTACATTCTGAATTCCCAATTTTGATGATTTTACTGACTATGATTATACCTATACTAGATTAACTGAGTGCCCTATTTGTGCAAAAATTAGTATTGGAATTAATGTAGGTGTAGGAGTTATAGATATTGCAAGTGTGAATATTGTAGGAGTTGTAGAAGTCGTAGCAGTTCAACCTCCATTGTCATCCACTGTGCAGCCATTACAACCCCTAGTAATCATGGCCAACAAACTCCAAGCTAAGCAAAAGGAAAGGCTATTGCAAGACTTGAAGAAGTTAGGAGATTTCTTTGAGCACCTTGTAAAGCATTCAACTTTGAGGTTTCTATTGAAGAAGCCACCAAAGGATGTGCCATTGGAATTATGGCTCCCCCAAGCAACTAGAAATCAGAGCGAAGCATAGATTTTGGATGCAAAATTTTGCACATATTTTCAACCATGAGAGAGGAGTTTTCTTTATTTCACCCCTTCCTTTATTGTTATTGCTTCATGTATTCTCTTTGTGTTGTATTCCTATATGCTTACATTGAGGACAATGCTCATTTAAGAGTGTGAGGTGTTTTATTGTTTGCTATTTTACTTTGCTATTTTTCTATTTTGTTTGTCATTTTGTTGTTTTTTTGTGTTTTATTGTTTTATTGTTATTGTTTTTTTTGTTTCTGCTACTATATTTTTATTTCTGTTTTTTCCTTGTTTTTTTTTACTTTTTGTTTCCATTTTTGTTGTTTCTTTTTACTCTTTTATTGTTTATCTTCTATTTTCTATTTTGTTTGTTGTTTTGTTGTTTCTATTTTACTGTTTTGCTATTTTTTGTTTTTGCAATAATTCTCATGCTATATTTCTGTTTTTACTATTTTTCTGTTTTATGTTTTTATTAGATTTTTTGTTTTCTATTTTTACTATTTTTTATGTTTTTTCGCTACTTTTTTTTGTCAATTTTACTATTTGCTATCAACTTCAATTTTGCTAAAAAAGAAGAAAAAAACTATTTTACAGTTTTGAGCATTTTTAGTGGATTTTTAAGTTGCATAAATTGTGAATAGTTGCATCATTCTTGATTGAGAGGTTTCACAATTTGATATGGAATCACTTTTGCATCTGTAGTGTAATGAATGACTTGGAAATTAGAGTTTGAATTATTGATAGAGCATTTATCCGTGTGGGATTTTGAGTATTGTATGTTGATGACTTGCATCTTGTCATTCTCTTCTTTCTTGTGTGATTTGTACATGTATTGCTAGTTACTCTAGGTTTTGCCTCGACTCTCTTTTATGTCTCTTGTCTTAGATGCATTGGTGATATGATTTAGGCCTTCCTTTTTTATAGCCACTAGCCAAATGGACTTGCCTTGTATTAATTCCCTTGCTTACCCCTGTTGAGTCTATCTAACCCTTTCTTTAATATTATAGCATTACAAGCCTAAAAGTGAAAAATCATTATCACCCTAACCTTAGGGGTTAAAGGAGAATTGAAATTGTTTTGGGAATAGGCTCTAAATAAGTGTGAGGGTAATATCCCAAGGCTTTGTAAGTGGTACCTTGATAATATGGCTTTTACAAGTTGTACTGTTGGGTTGATTTCTTTGAAAAGTACATCAAAGAAAGAAAAAGGAAACATAAAGGTTGAAAGAAAAAAATGTAACAAAAGGTTGTAGTGGTGCAAAAAAAGAAGTGAAATTGAAGTAGAAATAAAGAATATAAAAAAGATAAGAGGAAAAGAGACAAAGTAGACCTTGTCTTGTATTGTTTTACATTGTTTTTGGAGACTTGTATTGTTTCGAGGATAATCTTCATGCTTATTGACTTAATCTGTGATAATTCATATTTTAGACACCCTATAAGATCTTAAGATGGGTAGAATAGACTCTAAATTGTAGTTAAGAATCACGTATTGGCTAAGATTCAGATTTCCAAAGTTAAAATAGGAAAAATACAAATCTATGCTAATTTGTTAATTTTTAGGTAACAAAAAGAATAGTCTCATTTTTGCAGGTCAAACTGGAGTCCCAACTAGGCAAAATCTCTCCAGGTTGATTCCATCCCCGCTAGATGAAGTCATCCCAACTAAGGTCGGTACCATCCCGGACCAAATGACGCTGACCTAGAGATAAAGTCATTCCAGCAGAAGTTGGAACCGTCCTGGACCAGATGAAGCCGACTACAAACTGAAACTATCCCAGATCGAATGAAGCCAACTACAAACCGGATGCCGACTCCAAATGTCGACTTCCATCCAACTGGATCCATCCCGACATCAAGGACCGATTCCACTCTGGCAATTTCAAGCACGTGGAGAATTATGAATTAGCACGTGATCAATTAGGAAATTAGATAGTTGTTATTTTCGTTATTTCTGTTATATTAGGCAGTTATTTCTATTTGGAAGTTAGTTAGTCGATACATGTATAAATCAGAAGATGTAGTTCGTTCACTGGTTAGCAAAGATTATCGATAACACGCACAACACACACGCAAACTCCTTTGTTCACCTCCATTCTCACTTCACTCCTCTTTATTCCACGATGCTTCAATAGGGCGTCTAGTCAGTCGAGTGGGCGCAAGACCAGAGTCTGGGTAGTGGGTGGTTGCCAAGAGGGGACTGTCAGGGCTCGCTGGCACACTACTTGGTGATTTAACCCCTTAGTACCTGGCCATTTTTGGTGGAACACTGCAACTACCATTGGCGGTCGTCGTGGGATGCTGATCACATCTTTCCCCTGTATTCACCTCATGTATCGCTACACTGGTTAATCAATGAATGGGTTTGTTTTCTTTTACTGTTATGTTTGTAATTTTTATTAGCTTAATTTGTTCCTGCTTGTGTCACAGTCGTGCATGGTAGGAATAGATCACACTAGATTAGGGACCGGTCAAAATCAATCTAAGCAACATTATAGGTAATCACTAGAAAACCTACATCAACCACGGGCGTAATCCCTACTAACTTGAGGTCACAATTGTGTAAGCCCTTAGTCAACAATAGACGAATGTTAGGCGATTGTCTTAAGAATTAGGTTAGTGAGGAAGTACACACATAATAGGAACCAAAATCCAGAACCATTTCATTGATACCTTTGGAGTTGATATGATAAGTATATGTTCCGTTAGATATAGCTTGCCTTTACTTTCCTAGGTAGCCCTTTACTTTCTGCAACTTTACTTTTCAATGCTAAAAATCCCCAGTTTACTTTTCCTTGCCGAGTCCACATTCTACACTCCCTGATCTGCATCTTTTTAGCCTTTTACACTAGAAAATGCTAGAACCAAGTGTCCTTGAAAGATTCGACCTAGGTTGCCCCTATGCTACCTATAACATAGGAAATCTAGTATTTTGATAGTTGAAATAACGACTAAAATCTTAACTATCAATCTCCATTACTCCTCTTCCCTCTTTGGTTGTGTAAGCTTAAATTACTTCTCATATCCTACCTTGTCCTCGGCCATATTACAACCTTAATAAAAGTCCTTTTGATCATTTGTGCATGCGTTTCAAGTTGTAGAAATTAGAGGCTAGTCAAAGCTTGCACTACAAAAAAATTTGATTTTTAGTGGAGGTTTATTTGTGGTAGCTATTATAAACCGCCACAAAATGGTGTGATTTCTGATAATTTCTTTAATCGCCATAAAATGGTGTGATTTCTAATAATTTCTTTAATCTCCACAAAATGGTATCATAAACCCCTACAAAATGAGTTTCGGTCTGTTAAAGCTACCCACATTTTCGTTTTGCTTTATCAAGTAGGGGCTTAGTCGCTTGTATATATTTCTTATATTTCAGGAAGCATTGGGAAAGACGAAATGTCGAATGGCTAAAAAGCCTTATTTATTTAAGACCTTTTTAAAAGCAACTTTTTAAAACTCAATATCATATGTTGAAAGCCCACTATACTTAACACACCGACTCAATTGGAAGTTGAATCCACACAAGCTTCGAAACCCCTTTTACTACACTACACCTGCTACCAACTTTCTTTGTTATTGGTTAAAAGAGCCTAAATATTATTTTTCTTATTCTTATTCTTACTCTGCTTCATCCTGTAGCTGCTCTTTAATATGTTCTAAAATTGCCAACCCTTGTTGTTACTTATTCATCAACTGAGGATAGAGCTTATCTTTTTCAGCTTTTCTATGATATGGATTTGGTTGATTCTTTTGTGTTATCAATTGCCTTTGTTTGACTCAGACTTCCACATCTGCAGATTCTCTAGTAGCTACCTAGCATCTGCTACGTCGAGTGCTGAATTAGATGCTTTATCTGTGTGGTTTAAAACTCTTTGGAAAATTAAATTCTTTGCCCAGGAATTCTAGGTTGAAAGCCCTTGTAGATCTCCATTTCCACTTGCAGATCTTCACTTCCATTATTCTCGCAAATCTTCACATCCACTATTCTTGCATTAGAATTGGACAGAACAGTAACGTTCTTCGTGAAAGAGATCAGCAACAGTCCAAAATCATCGTCATTGTCAACATTCTTCGTGAAAGAGTAGTAATGTTCAACAATGTTCATTTTATTTCTAGTAACCTTTTTAATTTGGCCTTATATGCAGAAATAAAACTAAGCTGCTCTGGACTCATACCTACCATTAGGAATTCAGGTTCTTCAGTTGTCTCCAGCATGTTATAAATCTTAGCACCTTCACTATCACTGTCATAATAAATATGACCTTTCCTTCTCATACTCTGAAATGATGCCATCTACAACATCACACCATCATGGTTATGGTAAGCACCTGATGATTTTTTCTGGCTTTCCTATTCGCACACCAGTCACAGATTATATAATATACATTTCCTGTTTTATTTTATTATTATGCATTCCATATGAAGCTAAACAAATTGAAATTTACTATGGCAACAGAAATTTTATTTCTTAGAAATATTAAGATAGTTAACAAGAGAGGTAGATGGATAGTCTAAGAAGTCACCTTTGATTGTGCAGCTCCATCATTTTACTCTCCATCCCCTCTGACATGACAACAGACCATCCACTGCTTAACCTAATGAGTAAAACAATTATCAACATTCTTCATTGCATAATTAGAGTATATTTCTTAAAAGTAATTTATTGTACATATTTCAAGTGAAATTGTAGGACATACTTTAGCTTTCCTTGTAAAGAATGGGAAGGAGGACCAACGACCTTACCTGTCGATTAGCTCAAAAAATTAGCTGAAAGAACAACATGCTACTTTTTTGTAAAATTGACAACATTGACATCCACATAATAAAAGATGCTTATAAAATCCTAACTGTTTTTCCTAGTGAGCTCTATATGTTCCATTTATGTGCAGCAATAAACTAACTGTTGATGACACCTGAAATTACAATAGAAACTGAGGAAACCATCTGACAGAATATATATATTACTCAAGCATAATACTAAGCTGTAGAAAACCTCAAGGGGTGAAACTGGCCCGTTCCAGCCACATAATCTTGCTCCCCAGATCTGCATGAGGCATAGGTAAACAGAATTCAACATTATCAAAGTGTTATAATCAAGGAAAGTAAGATAAACAAGCACATTACTCAAAGCTTCTGTCCCACAAACAATATTCCAGCAGCTTGTTGCTTTGACAATGGAACATCTAAAATAGCATTCATTGAATACCTGAAAGGGAAAATTATTCTGTATCAGGCAAGGACCCTCGTATATCTTGCAATCAGATAGCATGTAAGTTGAAATTGTTACCATTCATCAGTTAGCTCAACTTTTACTGGTTCTACTTTCTGAGCCCTAGTTTGTGTCTCAAACCAAGTCCGACGTTCTGGTACGTGACTAGAGTGAATGCTTGAAATGCATAAAATCATCATTGAAGAAGGCAATGCATCACCTTCAAGAAATATGCAATTTATTTTTTGATACACACATGCATATAGTTAAGTATACTGTATACATGAGTAACACATTAAATTATATCCTTTTGATAGATATTCCATTTTCTCATTTCCTTGTATTGAAAGGCAATTTCTCTTTTTCTTTCTTTTAGCATTTTGGAACAAGAAAAAGATTGTGTTATTTCTAGTTTTATTATTTTTGAAGAGTTAATTGGATTCCAATTTAGTTATTTGATATTTCCTCATTTTGAGTGAAGTTAATGACTGCATTATGTTGCCTTCTCTTTTAGTTATTGTCTCACTTTCAAATTATGGCATGCATGACTTCAGGATGCTATAATTCAACCTTTGGTTGAGCAAGATTCTAAAGCTCTACAAATATGGAAGCAACTAAGGTTTTCCATCCTATTATTAAGTTACCAAAGAATTTACCAACTTCTGCTTTGACAGTTAGTACCAAAGCATGTGGACCAAACTTGTTGGGCGACTTGCACCTTTAAAGTATGAAGTTTTTAGGATTTGTGTCTTCTGGGTTGTATATGTTTGATGGTCATATGCTCATAAAAATACTTCTGGGTAAGGTTTGATTAGTCTAGTTGCATGGCTGATCCATCGATATTTTCCTTCCACCTTAGGCATAGTTTGATTTAGAGGCATGGCTGATCCATTCAATTTGTCTTTGTTAATTTATTTTATTGTTGTATATTTATTTGATCATCAAGTAACGTGGCTAGAAATCTAGCAAAATGTCATTTTTATTTTTGATAAATTTATTGGCGGTTTTTAAACGCCACTAAATATTAAATGAAATAAGAATCAAAATACATTTTATAGTAGTTTTAAACCCCCAATAAATATTTTTTATTTTCTAGCGAAAAACCAGAGGTTAGATAAAAACTGTTTCTGGCGTATGCACTACCAGCGGTTATTTTAACTCCTAGAAATACCATTTGTAGCAGTTCTTAACCGCCATAAATTGTAATTTTAACCCCTGCAAACATGTTTTTTTTGTAGTGTTGGTAGTGCTAGTTAGCATAGGGCACTTGAGTGTAAAGACATACCTAAACACTTAAGAGATTGAGAGTACGTATCTTGAGAGAGTTCTATTATTTGTGGGTCATTCTTTAAATTTTACAATTCTCTTATTTGCTTTAGATGTTAGAAGTAAATTCATAGATTGTTGGGTACCTTGATTCTATGATACTTGTACTCTTATTCTTTTTATTAACTTAAGGATTTATTGGAAAGTGTTGCACTATATTTGTACTTACTTTAGTTCATTTGCTTCATTTCCTTTTACTTTTGATTTTTTATTTGATTTTGCTTGGAGTGCAAAGTTCAAGTAAGGGAGAATTTGATAGAGCATTTTTTAAGCACTTAGTGACTTGTACTGGGCATATTTGACATCATTTTATAGTCATTATTAACGCATTGGTTGAGTCTTGGTTAATTGGATTTTAATTGGGTTTAGTTGCAAATATTTGCTTATTTTCAGACTTAATTTTTATTATGATGTTGCTACCTTATGTAGGCCATATATAGAGCTACAGACTTCCAAATTAGACAATCTTGGTGGCTCTGGAAAGCTAAGACAAAGATCTACAACTTCTCTCTTTTGGTCTCAACCTAGTTCGACTGTATTTAGTGTCAAAAGTCATTGTGAAGTTTCCTCTATATCTACTCTATTGGGCCTTTCTTTGTATATTCGAGCCCAATTTTGGGACCTTGGTTGGTGGGCCTTTGGGCTGCGAATTCCTCTAACCCAATCCATCTTCCTTGACATTCAGAGCATGTAATAAATAGTAGTTCGTTAGTAGGGTTAGGAGAAAAATTTTTAGATTTTACACACTTGGATTTTGGAGGTTTCTTGGATCACAAGTTTCCTCTCTATTCTTTCTCCTCTCTCCTCTTCTAGGTTTTCTTTGTTTTTTGTGCTACACTTTCTGTGATGATTGGCATAAAAGCTAAGCTCTCGTATCAATTCAAGGTTTCATAATTGTAGTTAGGTTTGAGTTGTTAAATTCTTTATTATGCAAATTCTTTTATATCTTTCTTTTCTTTCCAATTCTTGACCCGTTTTTATGATTATGATTTCGTTGAGATTTTAGATTGTGTTAGGTTAGGATTGATTAGCCTCAATCTAATCAAGGTTAGATAATCGATTGATCTCCTAAAATTAATAAATTATGTGCTTGAATCCATGCTAAATAGGGATTACGATTGTGATCTCAATATATGTGGACAAATGTTAGATAATTATCTAATGAATCTTGAGTTAATATGAATTTGCACCCTTATGTGAACTGTGATAACAAAACAACATGATTAGATCCTTAGATTGATGTTACATAATTATGTTTTCAATTCTATTTTGTTTTCTGCATAATTTTATTTTCTATATAATTTTACATATAAACCTCCCTTTTTTTTCATTCAAATTGGTTTTTGTTCAACAAGATTAGGTATTACATGATTGTGTCCTTGAGAGAATCGACCTAGATTAGTCCTTACATTGCAAATAAAAGGAAAATTTAGTAGTTTTGATAATGTTTCGACAGCATTATCAAGACTCCAATTCAAATCTTAGGAACAACTGCAATTGGCAAAGGGCTAGCCAAAAAGGCACTTGTGAAGCTTAACTAGATGAAAAGTTTTCATTTTTAATAATTTTAATAGTATTGTTGTTATGTGAGGACAAGTGACCAGTGGTCCATCCAATGCAACTAACTACCTGACTAATATTACAAGAGTGCAAATGGAATGAAATTAGAAAAAGAATTGAGAATTTTTTATCTTTCTTTTCTTTAAAAGATTTTTTCCTTTCTCCAATAGGGACTTTAACCTTTGTGTTCTTCGGACATGTGACACCCTTCTATCCCAAATACTTAATTAAAATAATTAAGTAAAATAAAAAGGAAGACAGGGTAACAGATAAAACCAAGGAAACTCAGTTCGTATTAAGGATAAAAGGTTTACATGGTCATTATCATGTTCAAACATTAAGTACACATAAAAAAAATTATCACATAAATTATTAATGTTGATCTAAATACGTCATTCATGTGTTTGACACATTTCAAATATATAAATCAATTTCATTTCATTTCTGTATATATGAAAAGACATATTTTCAAATATTTAAATCAATTTCATTTCATTTCAAATATACCCATCATTTTCAAATATTTAAGATGCAAAAGTATATATGAAAAGACATAGAACCACTATTCTAAATCCCAAGCCCCGATGTCACACAAATCAAAGCAAGACCCCACCTCTTCAAAACATGGCACCACGAGTGTGCTAAACATTACCTAAAAGAAAACCACAAGAGAGTACAGTGAGAAATAGCATTCAATTATATATAAATGCAGATAGTGTCCCAAATCTCACCCATTACCGTACCCAATTACTAACAGTTAACAAATACTCATATATCAATCACACGTTCCATCGCATTCAAAATCAATCACATTTCATTCATGTTTACAAAATGCACATGCTCGCACAATGCATATGCTCATTACCACACCTAAGAGTCTCGATTCGAAACTCCACACCATGGGCGAACCTCCTCAATCCCCTTAGTTATCACTAATGATGGCCACACCGCTAAACACCCCATATGGCTAGTGTGTCGCACAGTTAAACACCACCTATGGTCCATGCGAAGACATTCTACACAACCGTTAAACACCACCTATGGCCGACGTGTAGCATGGTTAAACACCACCTATGGCCCATGCATATGAATGTCCCCCATCATTAGTCCACCCTGTTAAACACCACTTTTGGCCAGGGTCCCTTGTTAAACACCACATATCGCCAGGGTATTATAGCCACATCTAGCTTCTCATGCATATCATGCATCTCATGTCCATGCTCAATGCATTCTCATCCACATTCTCATTCTCATGATTCGTACATCATTCATTCAGTCCATAATCATGCCAAAATCATATCAATTTAGCCATCATTACCATAAATCATTTATAAGAACACATAGAAACGCACATAAAACACCATTGAATTCCACCCAATTTCACCATTACACACAAGAGTCCCAAATTGAACCTCAACCATGAATAACCATGAACAACCACGAGAATCAACTAATTAAGACGATTAACCATACAATTTCAAACGAAAATCACATTAAGGCAAAACATTAATCCAAGAATTTAATCCCCCTTCAAATGCCACAAGACACCATACAATAACAATTATTAATAAGGGTCCTAGGGAAGACGGTACCGCTCTTTCTTATGTAAATGAAACCCAAATAGTGAGATAGAACTGACATCTTCTTGCCTACTTGGAAGCATAATGAAGAAAACATGTTCATCAAAGTCATTCTTCTTGTTCCTTTGGGATTCTCTCTAGAAGTTCTCCTTCACACTAAAGGCAACCGATTACATTATCAATTAAGTCAACCAAAACCACAGTACACATTGACGAATCTTTTCTACCGATTAAAACATTTTTAGAACATAATAACCAAACAAATTTGAGAATTTAGATCCTAGAGGGACTTAGGGATTGCCCTCACTACCCGTACACCACCCCGCATTCACATATAACCGAACTTATCTCCCCCGTACCTTAGATGCGAAGAACAGTGATGATCTGATGCAGCTCTGGGACGATCTGAACACCATAGCTCCTCCTCCTCTAGGTCTGGCCGTCTGACGCGTAAAACACAAATTGGGGTAAACTGATTACCCCCTGTCTAATATTCTAACTAGGTCGGGTCAAGCTTGACCTACCCGTCAGCCCCCCATTAACTCAATTAATTAAATTAATAAATGAAAATAATTCAGATTATTGCCTCATCAGTTTATAAAACCATTAACTCATCTATTAAAATAAAATTAAATGTAAATATTTAAGTACTAAATTAATTTTCTGCCATCATTAATAATAATAATAATAATAATAACATTTTAATTTCAAAATGCAATTATTTAATAAAATAATTTCCTGCAGCAATTAATAATTAGAATAAAATTGATAATAATAATAATAATGAAATTTATTTCTAAAAATAATTAAATAAATTTTAGGATGTTACAATTCTCCCCTCCTAAAAGAAAATTCGTCCTCGAATTTACATTGAGTAAGTACTTTTCGTACCCTTGCAATTGTCCACCCTTTACTCATTTAGTGTTTCTAATAACAGTCCTTACTCAATTTGCATTGGCTAAAATAATCATCTCACCTCTCTAAACCAGTTAACCTTAAATCTTTCACTACTTCTAGTATCAATTCTCATACCTAGTCTTCTTTTAACCTTCAAACAAGCTAGTTCGATTACTTTCCAGAGTAACAAATGTACGTCCAGAGTTGAAACATGTGCAATTATTGTGTACATGGCACGAGTGAAGTGATAGACTGAACCCAATCCAATTGGATTCCTCGAGTTTAACAAAATCTCTCCCCCTAGTTCTAAAATAACTTTAGGATTCCAACCTATCAACCAAATAGGTGCTCACACTTATCTACTCTTCCTATGATTTAAGCCGCCAAAACATCTTCCAAAGATCCTATCCTCTAACCAGACGAAAGGATGCGAAAGGATTTCCTATTTACAACATATTCTACTGTCTTGATTCTACCTAGTTATGACTTCCTAAAACCTTGGTCATTTGGAAATTCCAATCACCTCATCTATTTTAGGTTCCACTCCTACTAGTTGAATTTCCACTTAGTGTTTCTACGTCATCGAGAATATCGACTTAAAATCATGCAAGTGTTGTCTTTGAATCTTAAAAGTAGCCACTACTGCTACTACCTCCAAGCTAGGGGTTACATAATTTGTCTTACAACTCCCAGTTGTCTATGGGATTAAAATACATCCTCATCGTCTAGTAACACACTCTTCTCAATAACTAATGTCAGGTATTACTAAGGTTGGCATGCTATCTAATGCTTCTCCAAGACATTAGGAACTAATTCCAATTTATCAATCCACCTAAACCTTGCTCCCCTCCTAGATTCTTGAGTTAAAGACTATACTTACTTAAGGAATACGTCTAGGAATTCACCACGGTATTTGTCCGATCTCGGGAAAATTTATAATCTTACTCACTAATGCAAGGGTTTTAACTTAAGAGAACTCCTACCTTAAAAGGTCGACTATTGGGTTCTCACACTAAAGATCGCATAACTTAAAGAACTCACATCTTCCATTTAACTTTTATTAAACAATTATATCATGACTCATCTCCAATAGTACGAACTAGTATCCTTAGATGCTACTCAAGCTTCTCTCAAACTAAACAATCATTAACAAAATCCGCTATGTCTCTTTCCATTTAGGCCACCAAGATATCCCCTTAAGGTCTTGATACATCAAAGTTACTTCAGGATAGAAATTAAGCCTACTTCTATAACCTTCCTCAAAATCAAACGCCAAAGTGTAGGTTTACTAGGCACACATATCCGATTTCCAAGTCTTATTACTCTATATACACCTAAGGTGAACTTTCTCCCACTATTCTGTTCTATGGCTACATGTCTAGCAACCAAAAATGAATCCTCCAACTAAGCTTCTCTAATCTCCCTCAACTAATCATTACTTACCCGAATCATTCCTAATCTTACACTATTAGGGATCATCTCATAAGCCAAACTCAAATCCCTGAACTAGGTAAAAAGGTCCATCTCTCTAATTGTCAAGGAAGATATAGGAAGATATTTTCTACTTAAAGCTTTTGCTACAACATTAGCTTTACCTGGATGGTAACTCAACTCGAAATCATAGTCCTTAAGAAATTCCAACCATCTCCTTTGCCTCGTATTCAATTCCTTCTGGTCGAATAAATATTTAAGGTTCTTATAATCACTAAAGACCTCAAACTTAGAACCATACAGATAATGTCTCCAAATCTTAAGAGTAAAAACTACAACTGCTAACTCAAGATCATGGTTAGGATAGTTCCTCTCATGGACTTTCAATTGCCTAGAAGCATAAGCTACAACCTTACCCTCTTGCATCAACACTTCGCCTAAACCCATCCTTGAAGCATCATAATATACCACAAAGATTTACTAAGATCCCGTAAAACTAAAACTGGTGCATTAGTCAATTTCTCCTTAAGGGTTTAGAAACTATGTTCGCACTTACTATTCCATACAAAAGCAACCCCCTTCCAAGTCAACTCAGTTAAAGGTAATGCTATCTTAGAGAATCCCTCTATAAACCTCCTATAATATCCAGCCAACCCAAGGAAACTCCTAATCTCACTCACTGACTTGGGGTCTCCCACTTAAGAACGGCTTCAACCTTAGAAGGATCAATACCTATACCTCCCCTAGAAATCACATGACCTAGGTGACTCACCTCCTTTAATCAAAAGTCACACTTAGATAACTTAGCATACAGTTGTTTATCCCTAAGAACCTGAAGTACTACCTTTAAGTGTTCCTCATGCTCCTCTCTAGTCTTGGAGTAAATTAGTATGCCATCCATAAAGACAACTACAAATTTATCCAAGTAGGGATGAAAAATTTTGTTCATGTAATCTATAAAAATAGCAGGGGCATTAGTCACACCAAAAGGCATTACCAAATACTCGTAATGTCCATACCTAGTCCTAAAAGTAGTCTTAGGTATACCTTCCTCCTTAACTCTAATCTGGTGATAACCCGACCTAAGATCAATCTTACTAAACACGCATGCCCCTACCAACTGGTCCATAAGGTCATCTATCTTGGGCAATGGATACTTATTCTTAATAGTTACCTTATTTAGTTGTCGATAATCTATGCACAACCTCATGCTTCCATCCTTCTTCTTCACTAATAGTGCAGGTGTTCCCCAAGGTGATATGCTAGGTCTTACAAAAAAAAATTTCCAACAAATCCTCTAATTGTTTCTTAAGTTCAGTCAATTCTAAGGGTGACATCCTGTAGGGTGCAGTTGAAATAGGTCCCGTCCCCGATACTAAGTCTATAGAAAACTCTATCTCTTTCTCAAGCGGTAACCTAGACATATCCTCAGAAAACACATTAGAGAAAGCAGCCTTTTTCTTTTTCTTCCGTAATTTACTTTTATTCCGTTTCAGTAGTAGCATTGAATCAATTTACAAAATCATACTTTTCTATGAATCTTTTTCTATGGTATGAATTTAAGAAACTTCATACTCAGTTTCTTAATTATAATAAAAATTAAAAATTACATAAAAATGAAGTTTAAAAAAAGTTTTAATATTATTGTGATAAGGATGAGTTACCTAATAAGAGGCTCACAATAAAAATATTACATCAAATAAGTGTGAGAATTTTGAAGTTATACATCAAATAAGTGTGAGGTTTTTCAAGTTATACATCAAATAAGTGTGAGAATTTTCAAGTTATACACTACATGAAGATGGTGTATAAATAAGATTTAGAAGGCGAAAAAATAAATAACGCCTATAATATTTTTAAACCTTGCAGTGTCTACTATCATAATCCACACTTTAAATTCTAAATTATCTCTTGATTTGAGGGCTAAACTTTTGTCAAACACTTCTATGTGTAAAATTCTCCAACTTTCTCAGGTCCATTTTTTTTTATTTCTCTTGACCCCTCTAATTACAAAACTAATCAACCCAATCCAGTAGCTTATTTACCATAGAAACACGAGATTTCTACATGAGAAACACGATTCCCTCTCAAAATCCTAGTATACCAAATCAAACTCATAGAAGTAATTCAACAAATACGAGTGCACAGATTAAGAGAAAGAATAGAAAATTGAAGTTCGAACTCAAAATCCCTCATGGAACGTAGGTGGATTGTTCCTTTGGAACTAAGAAAACCAGTCCACCTCTTGGTGTTGGTTCATATTACCAACAGCCTGAGCCATAGCCATCAAGGTATCAGCAATAGCACGGTCGATTCTACCTCCACCAAACGTTGCTTTTCTTATTCACAGAAAAGTAGGCAATCAAAATAGAACAAATCAATCAAGACAATCATCACATCCAATCAATATTATAATTCAGCACAGTACAAGCATAATAAACACATAACTCATGGCCGATGAATCGACTTGCTCTGATAGCACTAAATGTGCCACCCTTCTACCCCGAATACTTAAATTAAAATAATCAAGTAAATAAAAAGGAAGACAGGGTAATAGATAAAACCAATGAAACTCAAAATTAAGGATAAAAAGGTTCACATGTTAATTATCATGTTCAAACATTAAGTACACATAAAAAAAAATTATCACATAAATTATTAATGTTGATATAAACACGTCATTCATGTGTTTGACACATATTTCAAATATATAAATCACTTTCATTTCTGTATACATTTAGTGAGTTATTGATATCTCATCATTTTCAAATATTTAAGATGCAAAAATATGTATGAAAAGACATAGAACCACTATTCTAAATCCCAAGCCCCGATGTCACACAAATCAGAGCAAGACCCTGCCTCTTCAAAACTCGGCACCATGAGTGCCCTCAACATTACCTAAAAGAAAATCACAAGAGAGTACGGTGAGAAATAGCATTCAATTATATATAAATGCATATAGTACCCCAAATCTCACCCATTACCGTACCCAATTACTAACAGTTAACAAATACTCATATATCAATCACATGTTCCATCGCATTCAAAATCAATCACATTTCATTCATGTTTACAAAATGCACATGCTCGCACAATGCATATGCTCATCACCACACATAAGAGTCTCAATTCAAAACTCCACACCATGGACGAACCTCCTCAATCCCCTTAGTTATCACTAATGATGACCACATCGTTAATCACCCCGTATGACCGATGTGTCGCACAGTTAAACACAACCTATGGCCCGTACGAAGACATTCTACACAACCGTTAAACACCACCTATGGCCGGCGTGTAGCATGGTTAAACACCACCTATGGTCGGCGTGTAGCATGGTTAAACACCACCTATAGCCCATGCAGATAAATGTCCCCCATCATTAGTCCACCCTGTTAAACACCACTTTTGGCCAGGGTATTATAGCCACGTCTGACTTCTCATGCATATCATGCATATCATGCATCTCATGTCCATGCTCAATGCATTCTCATCCACATTCTCATTCTCATTATTCACACATCATTCACAAAGTCCATAATCATGCCAAACTCATATCAATTTAGCCATCATTACCATAAATCATTTATAAGAACACACAGAAACGCACATAAAACACCATTGAATTCCACCCAATTTCACCATTACACACAAGAGTCTCAAATTGAACCTCAAACGTGAATAACCATGAACAACCACGAGAATCAAGTAATTAAGACGATTAACCATACAATTTCAAACGAAAATCACATTAAGACAACATTTATCCAAGAATTTAATCCCCCTTCAAATGCCACAAGACACCATACAATAACAATTATTAATAACGGCCCTAGGGAAGACCGTACTACTCTTTCTTATGTAAATGAAACCCAAATAGTGAGATAGAACTGACATCTTCTTGCCTACTTGGAAGCATAATGAAGAAAACATGTTCATCAAAGTCATTCTTCTTGTTCCTTTAGGATTCCCTCTAGAGGTTCTCCTTCACACTAGAGGCAACCGATTACATTATCAATTAAGTCAACCAAAACCATGATACACATTGACGAATCTTTTCTACCGATTAAAACATTTTTAGAACATAATAACCAAACAAAATTGAGAATTTAGATTCTAGAGGGACTTAGGGATTGCCCTCACTACACGTACACCACCCCGCATTCACGTATAACCGAACCTATCTCCCCCGTACCATAGATGCGAAGAACAGTGATGATCTGATGTAGCTCTGGGACGATCTGAACACCCTAGCTCCTCCTCCTTGCAGGTCTGCGTTCTTTCTCCTATAGGTCTGACCGTTTGACGCGCAAAATACAAATTGGACCCCTGCCTAATATTCTAACTAGGTCGAAATCAACCCCGACCCGCCTGCCGTCTCCAAGTTAATTCAATTAATTAAATTAATAAATGAAAATAATTCGACAATGCGCTCATCGGTTTATAAAATCATTAACTCCTCTATTAAAATAAAATTAAATGTAAATATTTAAGTACTAAATTAATTTTTTGCCATCATTAAGAATAATTATAATAATAATAATAACATTTAACATATTAGAATGTAATAAATTTTATGTTTAAATGTTTTTAGTACTTCAAATTTAAATAAATTTAATTTCTCGCATAAAAAAATAATAAAAGTTATCATTTATCTTATTAGAAGAAAATTTATGATAAAAACATAATAAAAGTTAACAAATAATGAATTGTACTTTATCATTCATATACGATGAGAGATTAAAACCAATTATTGACTAAAAAAATTCAAATTTAAGAGATATAAAACAAAATTGATTCAAATTTGAGAGACAAATATTGAAACCTAAATTCTAAAATTTTTGGCTAAGTCTGGTATATCGAAGAAATGCGAGAACTTTAGACCTAGCAAAACTTGAACAGAGACCTTGACTCACTCCGTTAATAAAAAGGGAGAAAAGGGACATGTCTTGGCACTATTGTTATTAAGCCCAATAATAAGCACCTTTGTCGAAAGAAAAAGACACCTCAAGAAACCAACCCCAATAATAATTGCCAACTTAATAGGGCCAAATAATAGAGGAGACACACATTAGAGTTAGGAATGAGGAGAGCTTGCAACAAAAAGGACCTTGGTGTATATATATAAAAGGGAGAACCCTATGTAAAAGGGGACTATTCTATACTCCGGAGCGAGAACATTGGCACCCACGGTGGAGTCCGGGAAAATGATTCCCGACGGCCACTAGGTTGAGAGGCGGTAGGTAGTAGCTATAGGAGCGGTGGAAGCTAGAGAGGTCGGGAAAACTGAGGTAAGAGGTGGAGAGGAGGAGAATCCACTCAGGTTCGTCCCCATCGTGGCAGATTTGTCTACGACATCCCGTGCTCATATGGAGGGACGTTTTCTCCCACCTTCCACCCAGCTCAACTTCAGTGCTGTCGATTCACCCTGTCGCAGATCCACCCCGTTGTACGCAGATCCGTCAACACCTTTCCCTTGGCTCACACTGGAGGTCCTCAGAGCTGAGTTGAGAAGCACCAGTCAATGACTCATGAAGAAGCTGAAAACCTTATTCATCTATAGAGACCAACAAACAGCAGAAGAAGAAGTGGCTTCTGCCACTGGTGCTGTCTCTACTATTGTCCACCTCGCTCACACTGTTCTCCATCTTCGCCTCGTCGGATTCGTCCTCCCTGCTCTACCTCTACCGTACACGTGTCAGAGTGGAGGAGCCTCGTTTCGTGGAGTCAAAGCTGAGGGTGTCTTCGACGTCATCAAGCAACTCAGTTCCTAGGATTGCGTACTTGATCTCAGGCTCAATGGGCGATGGCGAGACTCTGAAAAGAACCCTCAAGGCCCTTTACCATCCTCGGAATCAATACACTATGCACTTAGACCTCGAGACTTCTCCGAGCGAAAGATTGGACCTTGCCAACTTCGTCAAGAACGAGCCTCTCTTTGCCAAACCAGGTAACGTTAGGATGGTTGTTAAGGCCAACTTGGTCACTTACTGAGGACCCACTATGGTCACTTTGGATATCATAACAGTTGATAACAAAGAGTTCTTCTTCATCATCATCTTGATATTTTGCAAATATATATATCCATCTTCCCCTCTCAGATTTATTGAGGAAGAAGCAACCAGTCTTTTCAGTGTGACGCTGTTATCCCAAGTTCTGATTCAGTTGGCATGCAGATACAATATCCTTTTTTATATTGTTAATCACTTTGGATGTTTTTTTTCTGATTTTTACCCATCACATGTCCACTCTCTAAAGTAGACTGGCAGGCTATGGATCTGGGGCTGTATCACTTGGGACTACAAAAGACTTTTTTGTTGAATTGCTTGCATTTGTAGCAAGCATATTGTTGTTCAGTCATGAAAAGGGCTTCCCTGACTTTATTGGGGAGTGAAAGGAGCTTGTTCTCCTTCAGAGAATAGTGAAATATTTGCTGCTTGCCTGTGGTGTGGTTTAAGTTGTTTCAGTAAGATCATTGAAGAGAGCAAATTATTTAGTCAAAGAATGTCTTTATGACTATAGTTATTTCTGTAGTGTTACATCATGCATTTAATTCTAATGTACTTTGCTCTTCTTGGTCCTGTGAAAACTGTTCAAATTGGATCAGATCAAAAGGCTTAGATTCATAACATGTTTCCTTCCCCGTTTGTTATTAGAAGTTATGCCACCTACCTTCAATTGAAAGATCAATGATGTTCTGTCTTGCTAAGCATTTGACTAGTTAGTGGTTGTGTCAAGGAATCATGTCTAATTGGATGACATTGGGGATATTTAATGTGCTCTGGGTGCTTGTCTGTATGTGAATATTTTCTCCAGCTGCACCGCGAGGAATGTCCAAAAGAAAATAAGTCCAAATGTTATCGGGTTCTCCAATGTATGATGAGTTTTGTAAAAGTGGCTCAAGAGGGAAATTGGCAGAATCATAAAATGCTCCTCCAGCAACTGGTAAATAATATGATTCAAAGGGGGTTGAACCTCTTCTTACAAATGTTTGAAGCAAGTAGCTATCCATTGTACAATTCGATCCAGCTTTTCCAAGTGGGCATTGAAGCACTTGAGATTCCACTGAATAGCAAACTCTTACATTGCTATCCTGAGTCTTTGTAAGATTGACTGGTACTATACTAATGTACCAACGGCCAATTAACGGTGAATGAATAACCAGGGGGCTTTTAGCTATATCAATGGAATAATCATTCCAAGTCACAGAAGGCATTGCACCATGGCGGACAAAACACATTAAACTAATATCATTTGATGGAGTGACATTGAATCTGATATTTTTTATCGTAATGATAATTTCTTCTGCCACATTCATTATATCCAAGGAGAGGAAGTTTGGTACCCCCTTCATGAACACAAGGCTACAAAATCACTTTTGCAGGTCACCAAAATTTCCAACACTGACTTGTTCACTTTAGCCACCAAAGCATTAGAGACATCAGATGCTGTGCATGAAAGTGGATAAACTGAACTGTTACAGAAATCCCCCCTCATCATTGAATTTGTGCATGCTTCCACAGTTATATTGGCAATGAAGGAGTATGATGGACCGCGGATAATCATCTTTGACTGGGTCCTTGTAGGTCTAATGCCATTGAAAAGACCAATGTACCAAACACCCAGAGATATCTAATTGTTTCAGTTTCATAGTGATATTTTTCTGCATAGGAAAGCACTGCTCCACGTCTAGACCATTTATCCCAGAGATGGCTGAATCTTTCAGAGATGTGTTTAAGGCGTCTGGCAGTGGAGGACTCCCATCTCTAAAGCATATTGTTGGCAATGTGCTCATTGGAACCCTTTCAATTCTTGAGACATCAAGATCTACATCTGAGTTCAATGCTATAGACAGTGCAGAAAACCACAGCGGCAAGTCAACTCTGATATAGCGCAAATCAAAGGGCCTGAGCCTAGTCTCAGGGTATCTAAAGCTTGAAACAGTAAAGCTTTCACCTTCACCTGTTCCCACTTCATCATTTGCAGAGAAAAGGCCAAAGGAACAGGAAAAGAGAACCAAAACACTAACAAAGATTTTTCATTATTATTTAATTAATCCACTGACACCCTTTTGCGTCACTCACTCTCCGGCGTCTCCATGATCTGAGAATTGCCTAAAAAACACAGGAACATTGATAAAAAAGATGGCTTTCAATTGTGCAAAATAGATTGAATTGGTGAAGCAAAGAGGAAGGGATTTCACTGATGATCTTAAGTGGTTTGGTTTCTCTTCTTCCATTTAGAAGCTCATTATAATATAATATGATCTTGTTGGCAGATATTCTATACAACCATAAGTGTTCGTGTCTCCAATGTGCTTGGCATGTCGCATCCAAGAGCAGCCAAATACTATTTCAGTGCGGCAATATTCTTCAAATTTTAGTCCTCTTTTTTATTATTTGGAAGACCAACTGGACCAAAGAGTTCTGCTGCCAAATTTTAAATGACCAAGGTTTGGGAAAATGTTGCTCCACTTTGTTCATCATACAAGACAGTAGTAGTTCACATTTTATGTAGGGTTGGAAAATCAAAAGGGATCTTGACTCCTTTCATCTTGAGAGAGACAAAAGTCCTGAAGGACGGCCAACACGGTCAGTTTAGGGCTCGCCTCGGATTATAGTCCTAAAGGACGACCAACACGGTCGGTCCAGGGCTCGCCTCCAATTAAAGTCCTGAAGGACAGCCAACACGGTCGGTCCCAGGCTCGCCTCGGATTAAAGTCCTAAAGAACGACCAACACCGTCGATCCAAGGCTCGCCTCAGATTAAAGTCCTAAAGGACGGCCAACACGGTCAGTCCAGGGCTCGCCCCGGATTAAAGTCTTGAAGGATGACCAACACGATCAGTCCAAGGCTCGCCTTGGATTAAAGTCCTGAAGGACGACCAACACGGTCGGTCCAGGGCTCTCCTTAGATTAAAGTCCTAAAGGACGACCAACACGGTCGGTCCAAGGCTCGCCTCGGATTAAAGTCCAAAACGGACGGCCGAAAAAGGTCGATCCTGGTCTCGCCTCGGATAAAGTCCAAAACGGACGGCCGAAAAAGGCCGATCTGGGCTCGACTCGAAAAACCCAAAACGGACGGTCAAGGAGGTCGATCCGGGGTTCAACTTGGAAAGCACATAAGACTTGGGCATAGATCCCAAGCCAGATATTTAAAAGGTCCGGTAGAGACAAGTCGACCGAGACCTCAGTGATGAAACGGTCTAGATCGTCCAGAACACGCATGCAAAGACTTAAGAGAAACCGCTTCATATCTGAAACCCTCTCAATCAATTGAACGTTATCCCGGCACTTGAGGTGCTGCATATTAGTCAGTCCGTTGTACACGCCGATTTTATTCCGGCACTGAGGGAACAATACCAACCCGACCGACCCGAGAACCATGTTTGGTCGCCATAGCCCGTGCGTGTAGTGCAAGAAGTCCATTCATGTATATATTGGAACCTTGGGCATGCCGTCCACACACTCTGCAAGTTGAGAGTAGAACAACCATGAATAATTAAAGCACCATGAAGGTAACCAACTACCTTAGCCGTAAGGACAACCATCCGGCTGGGAACCAAAGCTACGACCAATTGCCACGACCGAAGGGGAAAAAGTTAATCAGCCGTCCCGACCATGAGACAATCGAGATGGAATTAATCGGAGACCGGGACCAGACGACCGCTTCGTCAGTCAAGCCTGAGGGGCTGTGTACTGGTCGACCCACAGAGCCCTCCCGGCCAATAGAGTTCACCCCTAGGCTAGCTAAACCCAATCTCGGATAACAATCTCTCGTAGTCACATGCTTGGAAGAGAAATTAAGCTCTTCACCTACAGTTGAAAAGCTTGAGGGGCTGTGTGCCAGCCGGCACTGTTGGCCTAGGCCCAATAACAACACACCCCTGTCGAAAAGAAAGACACCTCAAGCAAACCAGTCTTAGATAATTGGGTCAACTTAGTAGGACCAGGCCAATAGAGGAGACACACATTAGAGTTAGGAATGAGGAGAGCTTGCAATAAAATGGACCTTGGTGTGTATATATAAAAGGGAGAACCCTCTGTAAAAGGGGACTATTCTGTACTCGGGAGCGAGATCAGGACACTTTGGTTTTTATATAACTGTATAACTGCTTTGAGAAACGAGGGCATGCATGCCAATCGAAGAGTCCTAAGAATTTATATTGAATTCAAAAACTAGTTACAATAAAATTCTTTTATGGTGAATTACAATAAGATTTTTTGGTAATATACAAAGGATTTTCCGTTTTCTCCAGGCTTTTTTTGCTTTATAAATTGATCATTATAAATAAGCAAGCCTCTTTTCTGTAAAACACTATTCTGATCATAAATTTTAACTAAACTACCGGACACCTCCATCGTGTTTTTCATATGATTAGAGTAGATGAATTTCTTCACTTGATAGTAGACTTCAAAAATGGATTGGACGGTCGATTTGATTGTCCCAAATTAGTCTCTGAATTGTTAAGCCCATGCTTATTTGACGACTTCGTAGAGGGATCATGTGGATGAGGAGTTTGTTGCATCTGACACATATCCCCCACCTTGTTCCTTGTTTCATCCGCTGTCTGCTTAACCTTTTCAATTTCATTTACCATTGCGGTTTTATTTACTACAGCTTTAGCTCCCTCTTGTGTTTTCTCTTTCTTTTTGAATAATGGAGCAGATAAGTTTGGTGATGATGACATGGTAACTGCATTTAATGTTTCAGTGCAAGTTCGGGCCTTGCTTCCGCTATGAAGAGCATCGGCTGTAATGGGTGCAATACAATTATCTTTGAGGTTGGTTTCCGTAGTTTTTTTGGCTTCATCAAGTAGCCTCTCCTGTTTTTAACACGCAGGAATTACAAGGTAAAGATGACAGTGAATTGATATCTTTTGGGTATAAACTGTACTTTGTTATGACTTACCTCCAATATGCTGCTGAACTTTTCCGCCAAGTTTGGAAGCTTCAGAGCAGTGACAAGTTTTATTGCACCTCTCATTGATTTTTCCAGCGATAAAAGCTTCACAAGTTCAGTAGCTCGCACAAGCTTATCACCTGAAATATCCGTAAGGGTGAGGCATGACTACTTTTCGCTTTAACAATTGAGGCTATGGAAAGTGGAATGAAAAAACAGACGCATATGAACTCACTGTTGCAGCAGGATGCTATAAGCCTCAGTATGCATTTATCTTGTGCTGCTTCTAAATTGAAAGCATCATCATCAAGTGAAGTAGTGTCCAGACCAACAGAAGCCATTTCTTCCATTCTTCTCTGAATCTGCACGTAACATATTTACTAATTCAGGTATTGGACAAGCGATAAAAACAACTCCAACTCAAATTAGAGCCAATACAACCAATAAGAAAACAAAACTGTTGCCTACGATGAATTAGATAAATGTGAATCAAGACTTAAGGCAGGCTCGCTATAAGATACAAGAATAATGATCGTTGAATTTGAAAAGGGTAAAAGAAAAACAAACCTCAAAGAGATGCAGGCTGTTCATCATGAACTCGTTTTCAAGGGCTTCAGATCCCAAATCAGAGGAAGCAAGGGGAAATGAAAGACTTAACGGAGTGAGAACTGGCTTAGGCATCACCTAATAAGCAAGTGAATATAAATTGATGATTAGTCGTAAGACAAAGGAGAAATACAGAATACATCAAACTGTCTTACAGTCTTACTCATACCTGAGGGAAGTCGTCAGGCTTTTTGAATACCACACAAAACAACTTACTTGCATTCAACCCCGTCACCCAATAGTTTTCATCTGATTTCTTCTCTTTAATAGCACTGTGTCGAAAGTTTAATAACAAAAATCACCTTAAGTTCAGTCATAAGAGGAATATTAGACACATCAAACCAGTGCACATGGTTAAACGAATATTGAACCTGAAGAGTGGGATCCAGCTACCACCAAATTGACTTGTATATGATCTTAGCACACCCTATATATTATACTTACCAAATTAGCTAGTATAACAAGATGCATTAATAAGAAGAGGGAAATCAATACCAAATATCAACAGTAAGCATAAATACAATACCTTCGAATCATATGAACATAATTGGCCTTCTTCACTGAACCCAAACCAACTTAGAGATGAACCAGGAGATAATGGCAAGCGACCTCGAAGGGGTTGGGTCCCATGAGGAATATTAAATACTCCAAACTCTAGCATCTACATGTTTAAAAATAAATATATCATTAGTCATGAAGAGATAGCATCATATTTCATGAAGTTGTAATGTTTTTATAACCAGGTGGTGATTATGCTCTCCGTGTAAGACAACCTTTCGAAAAGGTCAAAATCTAAATACTAAACAAAACTACAATATCAAAACAACCTGATCATTTGAGGAAAGGCAATCAGAAGCATGAGTGACAACAGCAAGGTTATCCTTGAAACCCGATGCAGTCACCACTGGCCCATCTAACGAAATCACATGTCTCTGAAATGAAAAAAGATTCATAAATGTGTAAATGCTTCAGGACAACTATAATCAACTACAGATCGTTACATGATTAAGATCACAAAAAAAATTAATTAAAATTTTAGCATATACATGCTTATCTACCCTTTAAACCCATAGACCTTTTACATTTGGAAAAGTATCATACCTCCAGTATTCAGTTATTCAAAATAAAAAAACATGTAAATAAGATATGAATGTGCAACAAACCTGAAAACCACCCTCAGAAAAGATGCGGAGATAATTAAAACTAGTTACTGCAGCAACCCAAGCAGCACCAAGTGCAACAACCTTCACTTCTTCTCCTTCAAAGCGCATAGACCACTGCCATAATTTTAAACAGAGTGAGCACATGATAAGACTTCACATCATGCAGTGTTAATCATAAGAATTAAAATGTTGTGCGTCCTTATAACCATATAAAATTAAACAAGTGTATTAACATATCTTCTTTTACGTGTATTTTCTTATATAAATTCGATGAATATTACAACATAAGTTAAGCAGATAATCTAACCTCGCTATTACTAGCCCAGCTACTAAATGGGCGATACATGAGGGTGCTCATGTTCTTCTCCCCCTTGCAAGGATTTGCAAAGACGCTCCCATTCTCATTTAATGCCGCCATTGTAAATCCAAAATGATCAGTCATTGAAGGAACTCGTGGAGCGCTTCCAGTATCATGAAAATCAATCTTCAACGAAGACATGTCAAGTCAATAATTTATGCTAGAAGTGACGATTAAACTAAAATTCACATGGAAACGGTGGTCACTCAGAATGAAAGCTAAGCTTAAACTATCAGTATTCAGTAGTATTTATGCATGATTACCTCAATATGGGAGTATCCATCATGTTCAATAGAGGTTATACACCCAAGCATATTGTAACATAAGAACCGCCTTTTCCCAGGCTGAACAGGTGTAGATCCTGGTTGAAATGCCTCCTGCATCTTTGCCTTAGATGTTACCATGGTGCTCCTAAATCCCATATTCCCAATATCCAAATTTTCCTTGCTTGATCGACTTCGTTTCTTGTGAGAATCAACCTTCGGATACAAAGCAATTTCTTCACCTCCATCCTCGTCTAAATTTTCCTCACTCAAAGACTGTTTACGCAATCTTTTCCTGCTAGGTGGTTCAGACTCCTCATTACTATTCTCACCAACATCACTCAAGCTTCCGCTTGCACTATTTTCAGGATCCTCCTCATCAAACAAAAGAACCCCATTGCTCTTGTACTGCACAGGTATATCCTCAGTTGGAGGCTTCATAGACGAAGGAATAACATTCTCCCAAATACCATACTTCCCCGTAACATCCATAACAGCCAAGGCATTTTCAATTGGCTTCCACGCCATGCAACACACTCTTTCATCAAACTTCTGTCTATCAATATCCTGCTTCCTATCAACATCCCAGATCAGAACCTGCTTGTCTAAACCAGATGTAGCAATGTACTTGCCATTGGGCGACCAACACAAGAAACATATTGATTGTATGTGATCACCTCTGAAAGAAAACAACTTCTCAGCAGTGTCCCTATCATACATTACCACATCATTTCGCAACCCGGGAACAGCTAAGGTCTCACCATCAGGGCTCCAGCAAAGAACATTCATAGTTGAAACATCCACCCCCGTGTCAGGAGCTATGCCTTTGAGGTTATGAACAATTCTCCCAGAGTGAAGTTCCCATAATATAACAGTTCCAGTTGAATCCAGAGAGGCTAAGTATTCACCATTAGGGTCGAAAGCTAAGCCAGTAACAGACCCTTTATGCCCTTTCAGAACCCTCGCAATGGACCCATCGACTGTGTTTATAAGCTTGATACCCTCATCATCACCAGCCGCAGCCAGCATGCTCCCTGACTTGTTAAATGCCAGGGAACGTATTGGAAGTGTAAATCTAGTAATATTTGTCTCGAATTCTCCACCTGCCAAGGATCAATCCCAAAATCATTTAAATTGAAACACGTATCTACAAATTTTTAAAATGACAGAAAGGTCATTGACTCAAGTTAAGGTGCATTTGAAAAAGTTTATGCTATGACTATAATTTGTTTTCAGTTTATTTAAGTAAAGCTCTCCATGGTAGCTTATGAAAACAGTTTTCAAATTATATATAAGCAATTGCACCATAGTATATTGGCATAGTCTTAGTCTAAAATGCAATTGGTCATTTTTTTTTTTTTTTTGCCAAATCGAACTGGTTCAGCTCATATTCACGGGCAACAAATGAAAAAAGAGTGGAATACCGGGAAACTTGTAGAGTTTGACGGAGTGATCGACGGATCCGGAAGCGAGGCAAGTGGAATTGGGGCTAAGGGCCAACGCTGTGACGCCGTCGCGGTGGTGGCGGAGGATTCTC